>CM019149.1:164601090-164980626 GCA_009733165.1 Naja naja
AAAAATTGCTAGGATAAAGTTTGGTGCTGTCCCAGAAACTAAATTTAATATTTAATGAGATCATTTCCTATCATTTGAATATAAATTAAACCAATGTCATTATCAAGATTAATTTTCATGTGTTTAACTCTTTCTCCCTCTTATCACGTGTAAATATATGGTAGATTTTAAGGCAGCATTTGGTGTTGTGTGGGTTCTGGTGCTTTCTGAGCTGGGTAGTTTTCTATGTTTTCATTACCAAACTAGGTAACCTAATCAGTGTCTAGTGGATAATGAAACCTCTGCAAGAAAAACAATCAGCTCTGAGAGCACCATGGACTCCACATTTCAATCTTGAGCTACAAATATTCTCTTTATTTAATGTTGCTTTGGAGGATCATACTTAACTTTTGCGACTACATGGAACTCTAGGGCTTCGCTTTGGTGTATCTGTGGTGTACATAGCTAAAAGAAGTGATGAAACGAGTTATATGCTTATGGTAACACCATGCAAGCAAAACTCAGAGGACAAGTGGATGGTTAGCATGCAAAAGGCCTCGTGTTCAATACCTAGCAACATCAGAAAAGGCAGAGACAATCTGAGGCTGCTTGAAGGACCATCTCTTCCCCTGAGAGACATCCACTGGTCCCATCAAGTCCACAGAGAGATATGCTGTGGGTCCTGTCTGCATTCAATCTGACAGGCTCTAGTAGGGACTGATCGTTTCATGCCATGGCATTCATCTTCTTACACATAATCCTTCCTGAGGTGAGGTTAGCCCAACCAGGGGTTCAGGAGAGCCCCTAGGTAAGATTCTGCACAGTTCGGAGAACCCCAAATCCCATTCCTGGCTGGACCCGCCCACTCCTCCTCTCCCTCCCAAGAATCCCCCACATGGCCTGTTTTGATGCAGGTAAGTGCAGACGTGCACGGAGGCTCAGAGAGGGTGAAAATGGGCCTCCCAGAAGTCTGGGAAGGCCGGAAACGGGCCCACTTCCAGCTTCTAATGAGTCTCTGGAGCCTGGGAGGCGTTTTTGCCCTCCTGGATGCTCGAGGAACGATCCGGAGGCCAGGGAGGGCAAAAATGCTCCCCCCATCATGCAGGAAGCCGACTAGGCCATGCCCACCATGGCCACACCCACCAGCAACTGAGCAGAAAACCCATTGCTAAAATTTTTGAAGCCCACCCCTGGCCCCAACCCTTATGGCCTTCCATAAAGTTCTCAAAATGGTTGTTTTCAGCAAGCTTGATAGAAAACCTGCATGCTGGTTATATTGTATATAAACATAGTCTCTCTCATGGTCTTCTTTAGCCATATTTGTACTTTAATCTATTTGCAGAATGTTTTAATTCTTGGTTTTATTGGGTGAGATTGGTGGCTCTATAACTTTGACCAATAATAAATAAATTTCCTAATAGAGAATCAATGCCACTCAGGATCAGCTGAACTGAGCTGGACTGGCCAATGGTCCAATTTCATATGAGGCAACTTCCCATGTTCCTTCTCACTTTGTTAGGCTATGCTTCTTGCCCAAGATATCCGCGATAGAGAACGTGGAGGCCGTGCTGAAATTGGGATCATAGAGGGTGACGATGAAGAAGCCAGTTCAGATTTGATGAAAGTGTTGGAGAGTGAGCTGGGAGAAAGGACTCAAAAATCAAACCTGCCATTTCTGATGAGATAGTGGACCAACAGCACAAGACCAGCCTCTTCCTCTATTGGTGTGTTGAAAATTTTTACTCATGGCCGAGACTTCACCATAGTTGTTATTGATGCAGCAGTTGTATGACTGGGATGGATTGTGTATGTAGATGATATTTCCATTGAAAAGATGTTATAGAACATCTAAATGGGTCTAGATTGGAAGAAAGCAAAACTTCCAACTTCAACTTTCACCAAAAGGAAAGGAAAGGATGTGAGATTTTTGGTGAAACTGGAGAATCATGCATGAAGATTATAAATTTGGTGTGTCAAGGCAAGGAAAGAGGCAGACTGGAATAGATGGCAACTAAAGGAAGTATGTAGAGCTAACATTCAGGGTGATAGTAAAGCCAGAATAATGTCAGCCAGGCAAGAAAAGCTGGAATAAATATGTCAACCTTGATAAAATAATTTTATTGGGCCAAATTTGTAGGCCTGTGAATGGTTTCAAACCAAAACCAAAATTATCTCTGAAGCTACTGTAGTTATCTTTGAAACTATCTCTGAAGTTTATTGGAACTTCTTCACTGATGCTACTTACTTGATAGGTTGCTACCCATGGTTCCCGAAAGTAAGACTGGGTCTTATTTTTTTGAGTCCAAAACAAGCACTAGGGCTTAATTTTGGAGGTGTCTTCTTTTTTTCCCCATGTACGGGAGGCCCACTTCATCTGCTTGTTTGTGGTGGGGCAGGTGGCTGTGTGGCATACCATTTCCACGACTGCAAGGCAGGAGGATGAGCTGCACACATGCTCTGCATCAGCTTACCTCAGGGCCCCTATAGTCAGGCCACTTATGCCTTGCCTCATGGCAGCAGCTCCAACAGCCTCAACCAGCAGGATCCTGCGTAGCTGCTGGCCCACTTCTTCTGCTGCTTGTGACTGCAACAGAGCAGGAGGCCATGCTGTGGCCACAAGGTGAGGCGGGGGGTTGGAGCTACCCTACAGGCCCTGCACTGGCTTACCTCAGGGCTCTGCAACCAGGCCATCCACTCCCCGACATCTGCCTTGCCTCACGGCCAGAGCACCAGCATACTGCTCAGCCTCCTGCTCTATGCGGCCATAGCAAGCAGAAGAAGTGGGCTGGCAGCCACATGGACTCCTGCTGCACATGACTGCTGGTGCTGCCATTGCGAGGCAGGTGTTGGGGCATGGATGGCCTGGCTGTGGGGGCCCTGAGGTAACCAGTGCAGGGCTCCACCCCCGCCTTGCCTCATTGCCATGGCATGGTAAGCAACCAGATGGTATGGATGGGCATCTGGCTGCGCAGTCTCTTAAGTAGGGCTTATTTTGAGGGCTCGGCCTTATATTAGATGCACAAGAGGGGAACTTGCTGGGGCTTATTTTCAGGATAGGTCTTATTTTCAGGAAATTGGGTTTTTTAGATTTTTTTTGTTTTGTTGTTTTAAATAAGATCTATAAAATTGTAGTCAGATAGTAACAAACACCCATTTCTGCTCCAGGTCAGGGTATATACTTGCTGAAAATTCACAAATCATTCCACCTTGCCAGGCTGCAGTTAATACAATCAGAAACTAACTACCAAAGTATTAAACAGAGAAGGAACAGCTGATGAATCACACAACTGAATGATGGTCTCTCTTGGTGGATTCAGACATGCTTATCCATCAGTTTTTTATATTAATTCAGTTGGTCCCTGCATTAGAGATGAAATGGTAATAATTGTCTCTATTGAAAGGTATCAGAATTGGAAGTGTTTAATTTGTAATAGTTAATTTACATTTAATCTATCAATAAATTAACATTTACTTGTGTGGCCTCATGCTCCTACTTCACACTGGATACTCTAGGAAGAATGAATCAAATCTGTAAGAAATTCTAAAAGAAATAGTTAAGGAATTCTGCCATTTCCAGCACTCAAACTAATCAAACAAGCAATCTTGTCTTCTTTTCTAGTGTTACAGACTCTGGAGGACAAATAGAAATTACAGAAGAAGCCAAACGTCCTCTCAGGCAGGAATTATTAAACCACAATGTAAGTCTAAGATTGACATGGCATAAATGGCGCTAAACTGAGTTTCTTAGCTCTAATATATCAACAGAGTAGCCTACTGGATTATTACATAACGTAGATTGAAGCCCTACATTCTTTTGCAGATGATGTTTTCCTAGAAATATTTGACTAAAACCCAAACATATGGCAAGCACAAGATTTTGGAGAAATAAGTTTGTGTTTGCTATGGCCAATGTAATCAGTTTAAAAAAAAATCCCACCCTATTTTCTGCCAAATGAAACTCTTGAACATTAATAACATAGCTTGGGTTTGCACAATTGGCTAGGCTAAAATATTTTATTTATTTATTTATTTTATTTGTCAATCGTGTACAAGATAACAGGTATAAATATAAACATAGTTATGAATACATGAAATGGATACGATAAGAAAAATAAAAAAAGAAACATTAGGACAGGGACGGTAGGCACAATTGGTGCGCTTATGCATGCCCCCTACAGACCTCTTAGGAAAGGGGTGAGGTCAGTAGTAGACAGTCTAAGGTTAAAGTTTTTGGGTTTAGGGAAGAAACCACAGAGTCAGGTAGAGTATTCCAGACACTGACCACTCTGTTGCTGAAGTCGTATTCCTGCAATCAAGTTTGGTGTGGTTAACCTTGAGTTTGTATCTATTGTGTGCTCTTGTATTGTTATGGTTGAAGCTGAAGTATTCATTGACAGGTAGGACATTGCAATGTATGATTTTATATACTATACTTAGATTGGACCAAGACAGAATAGTTCTAGGTTTTCTAGGTCTAGAATTTCAAGTCTGGTGGCATAAGGTATTCTGCAACGAGTAGAGGAGTGGAGAACTCTTCTTGTGAAATATTTCTGGACTTTCCCAACTGCATTAATATCAGATAATGAATGTGGGTTCCAGACTGATGAGCTGTATTCGAGTATTGGTGTAGCAAATGTTTTGTATGCTCTAGTTAGTAGTGTGATATTACCAGAGAAAAAGCTACATAGGATTAGGTTAACAACTCTTAATGCCTTTTGGCTATGTAGTTACAGTGAGCTCTAGCACTTAGATCATTAGAGATGAGTATTCCAAGGTCCTTGACAGAGTTTGGATCATCAACAAGGTCTTGACTATTCAGCTTGTATTTTATTTTCTGATTTTTTTGCCAATATGTAAGGCAGAGCATTTATTTGTTGAGATTTGAAGTTGCCATTTGTTTGACCATTCTGATACGTAGTCAAGGTCTTTTTGAAGGGCAGCAGAATTATCTGTGGTGTTGAATAGCTTTACATCAACAGCGAAGAGAACGCAGTTGTCTTAATATGATCACAGAGGTCGTTTATGTAGAGTATGAAGAGAGTAGGTCCTGGCTGAGTTGTATCTCAGTGTGTTGTGTAAATACAGCTGGGGATATGTGAATGCTACAAGTGGAAATATTTGTCCACTTGTCTGTCGGTTGCTGATCCCTACAATAAACCTGACCTTATCTCTCTACCACACAAAATATATCAAATATTTTTGCTCACTATCCAATTTAGGGTTGGTGTTAGACAGGGGCCTTAGTTTAGTAGCAGACACCTATTTTGCTCATGAGGGACTTGAGCTTCAGCCTTTGCTGAAGAAGGATTTCTGGTAAGACCAGGCTTCGGCCTTAAAACATTGGAGAATTGAGCCAGTTAGATGAACGCGTAGGTGTGTAGAGGCATTTTCCTATAGTCTTTTGTCAGGGTGAGGGTAGGAAATTAGGATTCTTAATTTTTACCATTTCCAATTGCTGTAAAACCAATTCAGCAGGCCCTGAAAGCCAATTTTGCACTGATTTGAACTTTTTTTCTTTTGGCAATAAATGATTTACACTATTTATACCATGCTCTTAATTATCTCCTTTGGACCTTAGGATTGCTACATTCTGGATCACAGCGGGATGAAAATCTATGTCTGGAAGGGAAAAGGAGCCACGAAGCTGGAGAAACAAACAGCCATGTCGAAAGCCCTGGTATGGTGGAGTAATCCATCCCAACTCCAATGGCTGCTTCCCAGTTCTTTCTCTTTTTAAAGCTAGGTTCTAAATAGATTTCTTTACGTGGTACTTTAGACAGTAAAGCTTACATGCTCCAGTTGCTAGTGGTGTGGAAATATTTTTTAAAAAAATTGTAGCACATTTGGGTGTTTTTTTTTTAAGATCAGTGTTAATTTGCAGCAGACTCTATTCTAATAGAACAATACAAACTTTTCCAGGTTGTACACATACAGGTAGAGCAGCAGTGGTGGTATTCTACCAGTTCGGCCTGGTTCTGCTGGGCCGGTAGCCGATGAGAAGCAAAGACTGAACTAGTTTCTTCAACGCCTGCTTTGGGCCGCCGGGCCCCATACTAACTTTATGTCCTGCTTTTGAAGCACAGCTGCTTTGTGTGGCGCAGCAGATTGCTGTGCGGCAGCTGCTGAAGTGACAGGGAGAATGCAGGTTTGCAGGAGGTGAGTCAGAAAGCCACTGTGCCTGCGTAAAGTGTGCATTTGGCACGCACGTGCAAAGTGTGTGTGCACACGCAAAGCACGCCCAGCAAGCCACGCCCACCAAACCGGTGGTAAACATTTTTGAAAATCACCACTGTAAAACAGGATCTTCAGCAGGCCTACTGTATGCATGATTTGTTGCTCAGTTCTGCACGATGAAACTCTGGATCAGCCCTGTAAGCCAGTAGAGTGAAGAACCTTATGTAGCTTTGCTGCCATCTTGTGGTTGTCTGGAGTTTTGCAGCCCAGGTATGACAATACTGTACATCAGTGGTTCTTAACCGGGGCACACGCCCCCAAGGGGGGCTTTGTTTTTCAGGGGGTGATGGAACAAAAGGGGCGACGGGGGGCTAAGGACCGGAAGGGGGACGATATGGGGCGATGGAGCGAGATATATTGGGAGAGAGAGAGAGAGAGATCTATGTTGGTAGATAGGTAGGTAGGTAGGTAGACAAAAAGACAGATAGGCAGGAAGGCAGGCAGGCAAACAGACAGACCTTTTGGATGGATGGATGGACAGGCACCGGTTCAGGTGCGGTACAACAGTCAATGGGTGAGCCTGCAGGGTTGGCGCCTGAACACCCCTGCAGCCTCTTAGCATCCCCAAGGGGGTCAGCAGAGGGGTGCTAAGAGGCGACAGGGGGGCGTTCAAGGTGCTGGCCGGCCCTGCAGGTTTATTTATTTATTATTTATTATTTGAACTTATATGCCACCCCATCTCCAAGACCGGGGGCTTACAACTAAAACAAGAGACAATAAATACATTAAAACAATTAAATTAAATTATAAGTCCAAACATTTATAAATAATTAAAAGCAACCATCCCCAAAGGGTCACAGCCGGGTTGGTCAAATAACCAGGTCTTCAACTCGCGGCGAAAGGTGCGGAGGTCAGGGGCCAGGCGGAGCTCAAAAGGCAGTTGATTCCAAAGGTCGGGGGGCCGACAGAAAGGTCGTCGTCAGGAACCGCCAGACGGCATGGGCCCCGACGGGACCCCGAGGAGTCCTTGCCTATGAGCTCGTACAGGGCAATCGGTATTCACCCATTGACTAGCACTGCTCCGGAGCCGGCGCCTGCTGCCTCTTAGTGCCCCTCTGCTGGCCCCCTTGGGGATGCTAAGAGGTGGCAGGGGGGCAGTTATGTTGGGGGAGGGGGGTGATGGCAACTTCCTCAATGGCTCAAGGGGGCGATTCTTTCAAAAAGGTTAAGAACCACTGCTGTACATCAAAGAAAAATTGCTGGAGAGAAAAGGCAACCGTATACATTTATCATACTTTTCCCTTTTGGGGTCTGCAGTGTTCCACAAACAGCAGAAAAGAAGTAAGAAATAGTAAGCCAAAACCAAAAAAAATACAGCATACGGAAAAGGAAAGGAAATATATTTGATTTATACTATCACTATTCACTCTTTTTCTGTGGAACCTTTTCTCATGGCAAACCACCTTTGCTCCCACACCATCCATACACACTACTTTGTTATCTTCCCTTTTATGGTTCTAACTTTTGTAGGATTTTGTCAACTCTGTCCAACCATGATTTTCGGCATCTTCTCCTTTTCCTCAACCTTGTTCTCCTAAGTCATTCTTTCTATATAACCCAAACACGTCAATAGACTTCCTTCCAGCAACCACTGATTTAGATGCAATCCAGCTTAATTCAATCACCCATTCAAAAAAGCTCTGTTTTATCATACACACTTTGGATATATTCCATTCCATTCCATTCGACTTACTTTATGTTTCTCAAGACCCACACAATTGTCACTTCCACAGAATCAAGTCAGCAGAATCATGCTCATACACATGAACACTTTCACTTCTGTTATCTAATTTGGCAGAACAGATCAGTTTCTTATTTCTCACAGCTTTTCTGTTAACAAACAGTCGTCAATGTCCTGTTGTGAAAAGCAAAAGCCAGATTTACTGAAAGCAATAGGTTTCAGCCTTGGCAACTTTAAGATAGGTGGACATCAATCCCCAGAATTCCCAATCAGTTTCTAAGTCTACACATCTTAAAGTTGCCCACACTGAGTTAGGGTGATAACAGTTAGGGTGTGTAAACAGGGGGTTATGCTGTTTGTCTTGTTTCTATAGGAATTTATTAGGCAGAAAGGCTATTCTTCCAGCACCAATGTGGAGACTGTACACGATGGAGCAGAGTCTGCCATGTTCAAGCAGCTGTTTCAAAATTGGACAGTCCAGGAACAGACTGTAGGGTAGAATAGCCCACAACGTGGAAAGAATCGGTAAGAAAGATCTTGTTGCTGAATACGATGCTGTGTATGCCATCTGAAAAGAGAATTACATAACGTCTTCATCTGATTCTTTCCTTTAATTGAAACCATCATGTAACAAGGCTACAGAATCCCAGGGCTACAATAATTCAGATGGCCATTAGATGGCACAAAAGAATTTTTTTGCTGCTATTTCAGTGATCAACTCAAGCTATAGAAAGTCAATTTGGTATACTAGTTAGGTGCTGGGCTAAACCGTCATGAAAGCACGCTGGGTGGCTTTGCAGCCTAACCTACCTCACACGGCTATTTGGGGGGAAATAGGAGGTCAGAACATTATATGTGCCATCTTGAGTTATAGAAACTAGAATAGAATAGAATAGAATAGAATAGAACAGAACAGAACAGAACAGAACAGAATAGAATAGAATAGAATAGGTCTTTACTGGCCAAGTGTGATTGGACACACAAGGAATTTGTCTTGGTGCAAAGGTAAAATGTAAATGTGATGATTTCTATGCTGAAACCATCTCATCAACGTGATTTGGGGATGGATGGACTTTTTTAGGATGAAAACATGAGTTTTACACACACACACACACACATATCACTGCAGTAGGCTGGAAGTTTGAATTGGGACATTCAGTCATTATTCACCCTTGCACAAATCCTTGCTCCAGTCCCCAAGACAATGCCAATCTCTCCCTCTGTAATAATATTCCGTCACTATCTGCGACATGAATTCCTGGATTCCTAAACTTCTTATCCAGAATTTTAGCTCTTGGCTGTTCTTCCCCTTTTTATTCAGGATAAAACACTACAGGGTAACTTGCTCTGCAACCCACATGCCAGAGGTAGAAAAACTATGAGCTGCCAACAGTTGCTGAACTACAAATGGCCAATTTCTCCCTATCGTTGCAGGTCTTTAGAGGGAGATCCAGGTCAGGGGTCACCAACCTTTTGGACCTCAGGGACCACCAAATTCATAATTTTAAATTCCAGGGACCACTAACCAGTGTGGGCGTGGCCTAATTTGTGGGTGTGGCTTGGTGGTCATGTGACTGGCTGGGCATGGCTTGTATGTAAATATTATAAATATTTATATAAATATTCATTTTTTTATTAAAAAAGAGCAACTTTTATCCAAAATCAGGCAAAGCAGGCAGGCAGATTGAGTTGCTCACAGAATCACAGATTCATTCAGAAATCTATCTGCCATTGGCTAGCTCAGTCTGTCACATAAAGTTTGCTTGCAAGCAAACTCATAAAATTTGCTAGCAAGCAAACTCACAAAATTAACTCGCAACACACCATGTATGTAAATATTGAATTTTTATAAAAAGAGACAACTTTTAACAACAATCAGGGCACAGCAGGCAGGCAGGCAGATTGAGTTGCTCACAGAATCACAGATTCATTCAGTGATCTATCTATCTGCCATCGGCTACCTGAGTCTGTCACATCAAATTTGCTTGCCGTGAGTCTGCACTGAATAATAGAACCTTCAGTCCTAAGGGAGGTTCAGCTGTGCTTAAATGCAGAGCCAAAGATCTAAAGACTACTTAGAAAGCAAGAAATCCAACCATTTCCTGCCTCCTAGCTAATCTAAATCTCCCAGCATAGCAGAACAGCTGATGGTCAGAAAAAGGAAAAATAGCAATTTAGCAGGCAAGTTTGCCAGGTAAGGAATGAGTGGGTGGGGAGGGTTTCCATGGGCCATGTGGGTGGCACAGCCTTGTGTTCCTGCACAGCCTGGATTGCTTTGGGGGTGCTCTGGGGTGAGATTTCTCTGTGGCTCACCAAATTTTCTCATGGCCCACCAGTGGGCTGCGGCCCACTGGTTGGCGAGGTCGCCTTGACTTATGACCACAATGGAGCCCAACATTTATGTTGCTAAGTGAGAAATGTGCTAAGTGAGCTTTTTCCCCATTTTACGACCTTCCTTGCCACAGTTGTTAAGTGAATCATTGCAGTTAAGTTAGTAACATGGTTGTTGAGAGAATCTGGCTTCCTCCATTGACTTCGCTTTGTCAGAAGGTTGCAAAGGGGATCATATGACCTCGGGACAGAGCAACGGTCATAAATATGAACCAGTTGCCAAGCATCTGAATGTAAATCATGTGACCATGGGGAGGCTGCAATGGTTGTAAGTATTAAAAATGGTCATATGTCAATTTTTCCCTTTGAACTGTCATTAAATGAACTGTTGGAAGATGAGGATTACCTGTACTGAATAGTTTAGCAATCTCTGGAGGGCCATACTTCTTCTTGCCTACTTCAGGCCAATCTGGTTTGTGATATGCCCTATAATAGAATAGAATAGAATAGAACAGAACAGAACAGAACAGAACAGAACAGAATAGAATTCTTTATTGGCCAAGTGTGATTGGACACACAAGGAATTTGTCTTGGTGCAAATGCTCTCAGTGTACATAAAAGAAAAGATACATTCATCAAGAGTCAAGAATCATAAAGTACAACACTTAATAATAGTCACAGGATACAATAAGCAATCAAATCATATTAGGAAACAGTCAATATAGATCATAAAGATAAAAGCGACAAAGTTACAGTCATACAGTCAACAAGTGGGAGGGGATGGGTGATAAGGAGTGATGACAAGATTAACAATAATAGTAGTGCAGACTTTGTAATAGTTGAACAGTGTTGAGGGAATTATTTGTTTAGCAGAGTGATGGCTTTTGGGAAAAGCTGTCCTTGTGTCTAGTTGTTCTGGTGTGCAGTGCTCTATAGGGTCGTTTTGAGGGAAGGAGTTGAAACAGTTTATGTCCAGGATGTGAGGGGTCTGTAAATATTTCCACAGCCCTCTTTTTGACTCGTGCAGTATACAGGTCCTCGATGGAGGGAGGTTGGTAGTAATTGTTTTTTTCTGCAGTCCTAATTATCCTGTGAAGTCTGTGTCTGTCCTGTTGGGTTGCAGAACCAAACCAGACAGTTATAGAGGTGCAGATGACACACTCAGTAATTCCTCTGTAGAACTGCATGAGCAGCTCCTTGGGCAGTTTGAGTTTTCTGAGTTGGCACAGAAAGAACATTCTTTTTTGTGCTTTTTTGATGACGTTTTTGATGTTAGGTGTCCATACCTAATCATAATTTGGGAACGCTTTAGATTTCTTTAATTTCACCCATCTTCCCGTGAGAGCATGCTTTCCACCTTATGGAGCTCTGGTCTGAATGATCCCATCCTTCTTTTCAAGCTAAGGTGAGCCAGGAGAGATTTGACATTATGGCCTTACATGCTTTGCCACAGCTGGCAGCCCAGGAGAGGATGGTAGATGATGGAGAAGGAAACGTTGAGGTAAGAGTTACAATTTCTGTTCTGGTGTGGGATTCTGGATTCTCTCTGTTGACTTTCTTGCAAATATAACCCAACTTTGTCCCCCCTGCTTCTTAAATTGAATCTTCTTGATAACTAATCAAAGAGAGAAGCAAACTGGAATGAACAAGAAACTCCCTAACAGTGAGGACAATTAACCAGTGGGACAGCTTGCTTCCAGAAATCGTGGGCGCTCCATCACTGGGTTTTTTTAAAGAAGAGTCTAGACAGGCACCTATCTGAAATGGCATAGGTTCTCCTGCTTGAGCGGGACTAGATGATCTCCAAGCTCCCTTCCAGCTCATTCGTTCTATTCTACTTCTGATAGGGAATACCGAATTCTGCAGGCACAGAGATGTAGTTTTGACAACATAGCATCATTATCATGCCAGGCACAATATATTCTGTGCTCCATAACAGCGCACCATGACATCATGCTGGCCACATGGCCTTGAAACAGAAATGTGCTCTGCTGCCCCCTATAGTCAGCAATGACTAGCAGAGTAAAATCTGCAGGGACTCCTACACTGACTATAGAATAGGAGTGTTTGTCTCTTAGCTTTTGACATTTGGAGGGATCCATATCTATGCTTATACATGTGCAAGGTCACAAATGCTGGAAAGTTGGAAGCATGAAAGATATGCCTGCTGGAATCTGGTGTGCTTCCAGACGAAACTATCAATGTGCACACGCACTGTCTTATTCCACAGATTTTTACTGAAAGCCCAGACACGGTCATCATCATTTTCTAACTATCCCACATTTTCTTATCATTTCATATATGTTCTTTTTTCATTACAAGTAAAGATCTATAGGAAATTTATTTATTTATTTATATTTGAACTTGTATGCCGCCCCATCGAAGACTCGGGAGGCTCACCATTAAACTAAATTACAAGCCCAAATATTAAAACAATGCAATAATAAACATTAAAAACCATCCTCCCCAAGGGAGGGGTCACAGCCCAGGTTGGTCAAATAACCAGGTCTTTAACTCAAGACAGAAGGTGCGGAGGTCAGGGGCCAGACGGAGCTCCAAAGGCAGTTGATTCCAGAGGTCAGGGGCCGCGACAGAATATGTATAAATATTTATAATATCTATGCAGGTCTTGAAATGTTAATAGGTCAAGAGGTGTAGGTAAGGTAAGGTAATGCATCCATTCCAATTACCAGTCCACAAAGCAAGTGCCTCATGTTTTTTTATGATGATGATGATGATTCTATCTCAAGAAGTCAAAAGTTAGAAAGGCTACACATTTCCCCCAACAGTTATATCTGCCCTTTGTTTCATCATCTCTAGGTCTGGAGGATTGAGAACCTGGAGTTGGTACAAGTGGACAAACAATGGCATGGATTTTTCTATGGTGGAGATTGCTATTTAATTCTGTATACCTATGAGTTGAAAAATAAGCCACATTATATACTTTACATCTGGCAGGTAGGTGTAGAATCTCAAATGTAAAGCTTCTGAACAGGTGTTCAAAGGTGCTTTTAAAAGGCAACTGGACTTCCTGTTTTTTCCTTGAAGACATTTCACTTCGTGAAGAAGCTTCTTCAGTTCTTGCTCTGAAGGAGCTTCTTGGATGAGAAGCAAAACGTCTTCAAGGAAAAAATAAAAAAGTTCAGTTGGTTTTTGAAAGCTCTTAGGGACACCCATGCAATTTCTTTGAATTCAGGCCAGGACTGAGTTACTCATGGTTGATATTGAATTACATCTCAAGAGTTACTTATTGCTCATTCCAATTATCTCAAATTGGGTAAAGGGGTTTTGTTGGGTAACAACCCATGAACCACACACAACAGGGATATATTGATTGAAAGTGTTTTCCCTGCATTGTGTAAAAAGGACATTCTGGGGTCATGAAAGACAAAAAATTGGGAAGCACGGGTTATGCACTGGATCTGGCTAGGCAATCAAACCTAGGCCTGAGAATATTTACATTGTGCTAAAATCTGCTATAAAGTGATTTGCTTCCTTGAACCCTCTTTCCGATCTTCCTAGGTTCACAGTATAATTAGCAGTTTCAACAGAATGTCCTCCATATAGATGGCACTGGACACTTTGATTTGAAGTCAGGCTGTTTAGGAACAGGCCCAGATCTTTATTTATGTCTGTCATTGCCTTGTTCTAACCCTCCCCCCCTCCCCTCCTGTTTAGCAGTGGAGGAGAAAATATAAGGATAATCGTCAGTATTTCAGTGAGACAATTGATGTGAGGACAGAAAATGGATCACCCTTTTCAGGTTTGCTGATTTCATCATAGTTGTCTCAGCTATGATGAAATCATAGAGACTGAGAATCACACAGACGTCTCATCTCAGCGTTTCTACAACTGAAATTTCAAAGCTAGCCAAGATGTATTACTTGCTTGTGATGTGATTTATCTCATCTCTTGCGATTTATGCAAAGTGTTAGTGCCTACTCTTATAAAAATCTGAATTCAAATCTTTCCATAACAAGCTTAGGTAGACAAGTAGACATTTCCCTCAGAGATGGGATTCAGCAGGTTCGACCAGTTCTGAGGAACGGTAGCAGGAAATTTTGAGTAGTTTGGAGAACTGGCAAATACCACCTCTGACTGGCCCGGCCAACCCCATCTGTTCTCTGCCTCCTGAGTCCCAGCTGATCGGCTGGGTCTTCTTTTGTTGCCCTGCCCAGGGAGAACGGGCTGGAAAGCAGGTTAGTGGGTGGGAGGGAATGGGCTTTTGCAGTAACCTTCCGCCAGAGTGGGAGGAATGGGGATTACACTTTCTTCTCCTTCCACACCCACCAAACCACGCCCACAGAACCGGTAGTAAAAATTTTGAATCCCACCAGGTTTCACCTACATAAAACATTTTGTGAAGTAGATTAGACAGTGGGATCCTGATGTTCAAGCCAGCCAGAGATGATAGGGCAAATGAACTTTGAACCCAGATCACTGCAGTCTACTTCCAAGACTGCTAATGAGACATAAAGTGGTGATTCTTAACCAAGGGCATGTAAGGTAAGACGACAATAGTGGCTACAATCCTTCCCAATTAATTATGTGGTGTGTTTTCCTATGTTATCCAGGGACGTCATGCAACAGTGGATGAGCTGGCAGCCTCGGCTTATCTTGCAGTACAAATGATCAGCAATTCAATGGGAAACCTATGCAAGTCGAGTGAATTGGGCAAGGAGCCCAGTCCCTTCCTGGCCATTTCTTCAAGGCAAGCTTGTTCTTCTTGAGGTAGGAAACAAGGTTATATCTATTCTCCCACAAAAAACACTGCATCCAATTTTGGTCACACACTTCAAAAAGATGTTGAGACCTAGAAAAAGTGCAGAGAAGAGCAACTAGGATGATTAGGGGACTGGAGACTAAAACATATGAAGAACAGTTACAGGAACTGGGCATGGCTAGATCTAGTAAAGAGAAGGACCAGGGGAGACATGATAGCAGTGTTCCAATATTTGAGGGGCTGCCACAGAGGGAGGGGTTCAAGCTATTTCTAAAGCACCTGTAGCCAGACAAGGATAATGGATGGAAGCTGAAAAGGGGAGATTCAATCTGGAAATAAGGAGAGAACTTTCTGACAGTGAGAACAATCAACCAATGGAACACCTTGCCCTCAGAAATTGTGGGAGCGCTTATACTTGAGACCTTCAAGAAGAGATTGGACTGCCATTTGTCAGAAATGGGTGTAGGGTCTCCTGCTGGGCAGGGGGTTGGAGATTACCTACAAGGTCCCTTCCATCTCTGTTAATCTGGAAATCTGGAAATTTGATATGCAGCAATGACGATACATAGAATTAATTTACCGCAAAGATCTGACTTCAGAGAAAAATTGGTGTAAGATGCTATCATTGGTTTTCTTGCACCGAGCTGATTGCCAAAATAGATAACTCATGCTCAAAACTGCTGGAAATGCAATAATCAGCCTGGATCACATTTTGTACATATGACACATTTTGTAACAAAAGTTCAAAGGCTGTGGAGGTAGAAATAAATTGAATTTGACTTCTCCATTTCACAATAATTTTCTTTAGCAATTCTGAAAAAAAGTTCCAGAATTGGCTCTACAGATTGTTGAAAGAAATATCCTTCTGGGTTCAGTTCCAAGTGGGGAAAAAGACACTGGAAACATGGAGGCTGCTTGGAAAGTTTAATGGTGAACAGGACCACATGGTCTGGAGCTCCAGAGAAAGATGATCACATGCTTGAAGGAGATCAAGAAAAAAGGGCTGAGGTGCTGAGAGTATCTGGGTTTTATAACCTTTGTTGGGATTTGAATTGAAGCTTGTTTCTAATTGGTTGTCAGACTCCCATGAGGGGCAACTCTGTAGGCTGTCCTGAGTTCCAAGCTTGGTTGACCCTTGCTGGATGATCTATGCCCTTAAAAGGGCTTTTGGCAATTGCTATAGCTTTACCTGGAGACCTTTCTTATGTAAAGTATTCTGGCTCAGGCCTTAATGGCCCACCCATTAACAAAGGTGGGGGTGAGATTCTGCTTCTGGGGTTCTACTCTTTTAGAAGAAATATTCTGCCTTTTAAATATCTACCAGAATACTTCATTTTTCTAGGAGAGTTGGGTGCCAACTTCCTACAATCCCTCATTTTTTTTTTTCAAAACACGTGAGAGTTTTGACAAAAGATTAAAAGGTGATCAGATCAGGGAGACTTGATGGGTGCTTTTAATTTTTTCTGATGCAAAGGAAAGGCATTGGAAAAAAAAGGCAACAGAAAAGGATTCCTTCAGTGGCTCCCAAAAGCTTTCAAAGTCTGGGAAAACTCCTGGTTTTTTTTTTTTTTCAAAACAGTATCCAATTTTTTCATGCCAATTAATTTTCAGGTGTTTTGATGTACTTTTGTGAGCTTACAGTCAGGTTATAAGCACAAGCCTCTACATTCTTCACAGCCTTTAAATTACAGGCTGCCCATTTCCAAGGTTATGGTTACTACCTGCCTAGCTCTTAGTTTCCAGGGTTTGTGAGGCCAAATTGAGATTAGCCAGTGTGCAATCCAGGCTATTTAGTATTTTTAAAGTTACACACAATGAGCCCTGGGACTTGTACTCATGAGGCCCCCAGTGCAACATATCTTGCTTTACTGGACAACTGGGCAGCATCATTTGTGAGTCACAGTCAGGACTTGGGGTTTGGAGATCTCTTTTCTGCTATCTCTTCAGAAATTGCCTGAGAGGGGTGCCCCTCCCCATGGAATTAGAAAGGAGTTTTGCTTGGGCCTTAGTGCCTCAGAGCAGCAAAACAAAACAAAAAAAAACATTTTCTTTTAAAAAGAAGCAAGGGACAGCTTTGTGTGGAAGCAGGTGAAAAAGATAACCTATCTAATTCTAAATGGGTGTCTCTGTGTATGTGCCTGTGTATGCAGCTAGGTTTACAATACAGATAATACAAACATGCTGGACAATTTCCCTCCCACCAGACAGAAGTATAAGGTGTTCAGAACTTGCTGGGCCAGCTACTCTCAAATACAATCATGGGTACATCAAATTGGTTACAATATAAATGATACAAGAAAGAAAACATTACAATGGGTTTCACATTACAATGAATTTTCAGTTACAATGAATTTCCACCCTCCCCCATAGTCTTTCTAACTGTCTTCTGGGGATTGAAAAGAGTCTTTTAGTCTTTTACTGGTCCATCTCAGGATCCTTTCCTTCATGTCTCTGGATGGCATAGGCTTGGCCTGGTGGTATGGGTGGTCAGTCAGGCTTGGGAAGGTCTGCCCCACTCTGGTTTGTTGTAATGACCTTCAGTGGAGGCTGGATCCAAACCCAGTTACTGGTTCCAATGGATAGAATGTCTCTAGGGAGTAGCATCTGCTTCCACATGTGGCAGGGCTGAAAGACAAAGAACAAGGGGTCCCTTCCCCTTTGCTGGTAATTCTACCAGGAAAGGCATTGTAAAAGGATTAGAGAGGGGTTTGGAGATGGCTTGCAGGTATGGTTTCAGGAGAAAGAAAAATAACACATCAGTATTGCAGTTACTAAACAGATAAATCAGTTTCAACAAAGTGGAGACACAGCAGATGAGAAAGGAAAAACTGGATTCAAATGCTTCAGGAAAAGGATGAACAGGTAAAATCATTTAAACACATAGTAAATGCAAGGATGAAACTTTTCTTGTAATGAACTTAGAACATTCGTTAATAACCTAGGGTTTTTCTTAAAAGCACAGAGAGGAGAGAAAATTTAACTCTGTTCCTCATCCAGTCTAATTGGCCAGATCAGACTGGGAGAAGACAATCTCTCGGTGTTTTTAATTCTTAACAATTTAAAATTAATATCCGAAGGATCAGAGACACTTAACAGTTGCAACAGTTACCTCTAGGACACACAAAGTCTTAGACACACACACGTGCCACACATACCCACACACAAAGACACAGAGGAAAACAAAACTCTGAGGTTTACACACACACACTGATCATTCCCACAATAAATCTCTCAGTTAAATTGGGGAAGGCATAAATCTTAAGGAACAAACCACGTGGTAGCATAGAAGATAGAGAAAGAGACACAGAAAGAAAGAATTTTAAAAAAAATCCCATGTGATCCTGTTTTTATATTTTGCCCTTTTAAGTACCTTTATTTAGCACATTGGTCTTCCTGTATCCCTCAGCAAAGCCCATTCCCTATCTATACATTTTGGTTTTTCTTGCTCATGCCAGCTAGGGTCGGCATCTGCCGCCATCCCAAGCCTCCAATAGCTCTCCCAGGGGGTTCCATTCCATTCAGGACCCTCGAACTACCGCTTCCCATGTTTCCCGTCCGATGTGGGGTTTCACACTTTGGCTTAGTCGGGTCAGCGACCAGTTTCAGACACAAGAACTTCAAGAGCAAGAAAAAGAAAAAGGTGTCTGAGGGAGACTTTGGTCGTTGCACCTTATGCAACGAAATGAGACACTTAAAAACTCTCTCTATTCTACAGAATATTTCACAAAGTATGCGCTCCCCTTTTTAAAAACCACGAGAGACTCTCTCTCTCTCTCTTTTTCGCCAAGGTTTTCGGACTGGGGTATGCTGCCTGTGCAGACTTCTTTCCTCTCCCCAAAAACAGCCCGTGAGACTCTCTGCCCCCGCAGATAAGTACTGGTACTCCGTGCCTCTTTCCTTCAGGCCCACGCTTTAGCGGATTTGGAAGAGCTCAACCGGGAAAACTTGCTTTTCTGTAAGCAAGTACTGGTACTCCGATTTAGCATCCAAATTACACAACTACTTAAACCCCTGGGGTTTGCTTTTGGGATACACTGGACAAAAACCAAATTTTTCTTCCCTCCCTTCAATCATAACCAGCTCGGCTTTTCCTCTTATATACAGAAGGTCTCACATTCTGATGACCTCTCCTTGCTTTTCCTGTCCTGATGGTCATGGCTCTGTAGAGCTAGCAACAGACAAGAGGGCGCTAGAGGCCAAACAAAGGAATGAGATCCAGCTGCTGTCCAAGGGTGTAGCCGCCACACACACACACTCTTCCTCCTTCTCTAACAAAAGGTCCTGTGCTCTGAAACTGTTAAACATAACTTTTCTTTTCAGACAGGAACTTTTTTTTAATTGAGAATAATAAAACCCTCAAAACGACTCTATAGAGCACTCCACACTAGAACAAGTAGACACAAGGACAGTTTTTCCCTGAACGCCATCAATCTGCTAAACAAATAATTTCCTCAACACCGTCCAACCATTTACAAAGTCTGCACTACTATTACTATTAATCTTCTCATCACTCCCCATCACCCATCCCTCCCACTTGTGACTGTATGTTGTAACTTTGTCGCTTGTATCCTTACGATTTACATTCACTGCTTCCTAGTATAATTTGATTGCTTATTGTACCCTATGACTATCATTAAGTGTTGTACGTTATGATTCTTGATTCTTAATGAATGTATCTTTCCTTTTATGTAGACTGAGAGCATATGCACCAAAGACAACTTCCTTGTAAGTCAAATCACGCTTGGCCAATAAAGAGTTATATCTAAGGGAGATTGTGCTAAGACAAATATATCATTTTACATATAATAACTGCGCCAGAATTGTGTATGCACAGTACTGGAAACAGGATAATATACCATCTGAGGGGACAGTGATAAGAAAGATTTTGAACTGCGTGGAGATGGACAGGCTGACATTAGAGTTAAAAGAAGAGGTGAAACCAGTATTGTTGGGAAATATTTAATAAAAGTATTTTTTAAAAAAATGGCCAAGGATTAGAATGCAAATAAGCCAGAAGATGAGAAAGGAACTTTATACTACCAAAATGAGAATAAAAATGATAATTCAAGATTGTTATGAAAAGCTATGAGCAAGAAAAGTTTCAGAAGAGAAAATTAAACAATATTTGGAAAAAGCGGAATTACCTAAAGTACCAGAAAAGGTAAAACTATGTTAAATGAATGAATATCAATGATGGAATTATCAGAAGTGATCAAGAGACAAAAGAATAATAAAACACCAGGACCAGTTGGGCTGCAGGCAGAATTTTACAAATGGTTACAAGATACTTTAGGCCCATCAATGTTAGAAGTCCATAATGAAGTATTGATTGATGCAAAGGTACCAAATTCGTGGATGAAAGCAAATATTACTTTGATTCCAAAAGATTCAGATTTAATGCAGATAAAAACTATAGGCTCATATCTTGACTGAACACTGACTATAAAACATATGCTTCAATAATGGCAGAGAGAGTAAAAATTTCTAAATGAATTTATATATTCAGATCAAAATGGCTTTTTTTTGCCTAAGAAGTAGATTAAAACACCATGACAATAATTTTAACTTTAAAGGCAATTTGCCATAAACAAATGGCAAAGGTGATAGAAAATGGAAGTAGGACAGAGAATTTTAATATAAAAAGGCACAAGAAAAGGATGTCCACTATCTCCTGTACTATTCATATTGATATTAGAATTGCTAAATATAGATATTAGACAAGAGATAGAAATTAAAGCTATGGAAATAAAAAGGGAACAATATAAATTATAGGCATTTGTAGAAGATTTGCTCTTTATCTTGGAAGACCCACAATAAAATGGACTCAAACTACTTAGGAAAATAGAAGAGTATGGTGAAGTTGCAGGACTGAAAGGTAAAAAAAATCAAAATAATTGTTTACAGATATATAGAAAAGGAACTAACAAGGAAAATAGGTATACAGATAGTCAAGAAAGTTATAAATTGGCCAACAAATGAAACAAATTTGGTTAAGTGGAAAAATCTACAACTATCATTGATGGAAAGAGTAGCTACCATAAAATTGAATATCCTGCCAAGATTACTATATTTATTCCAAGCAATACCAATAAAACTAGAAAAAATTTTTCTTGGGACTCATCAATGGCTAGCAGACAAACAGGGAAAAAGGAAATATATGAAAGGATTTGTGATATAAGTAATACATAAGTTGGTTAAACAAACAGCATGAATATTATTGTTATAAACAGTAATATAATTGATACTAGCTCTCTTGGTAGAACACACAGAGGAAGAAAGATCTCTTTCTCACACACACACAAAGGCATACACACATTTCCCACATTTTTCTGTGCTTTAAATTTAGAATTTGGAGGTACTCACCTTCTTTCCAAGCAGCCTTTGAGCTCAACACTCAAAACCCCTTTAAAACCTTTGTTCCAACTGGCCCAGGTCCAGGAAAACCCACCCACAGACTCAATGGGTCTGTTTGCCGGCAAGGGAATCTTACCTGGGCCTAGTCCATTGGTTAGGTTAGCTTGGAGTCCCATCTGCTTGGGTGCCAATTGTTGAAAGAAATATCCTTCTGGGTTCAGTTCCAAGTGGGGAAAAAGACACTGGAAACATGGAGGCTGCTTGGAAAGTTTAATGGTGAACAGGACCACATGGTCTGGAGCTCCAGAGAAAGATGATCACATGCTTGAAGGAGATCAAGAAAAAGGGGTGAGGTGCTGAGAGTATCTGGGTTTTATAACCTTTGTTGGGATTTGAATTGAAGCTTGTTTCTAATTGGTTGTCAGACTCCCATGAGGGGCAACTCTGTAGGCTGTCCTGAGTTCCAAGCTTGGTTGACCCTTGCTGGATGATCTATGCCCTTAAAAGGGCTTTTGGCAATTGCTATAGCTTTACCTGGAGACCTTTCTTATGTAAAGTATTCTGGCTCAGGCCTTAATGGCCCACCCATTAACAAAGGTGGGGGTGAGATTCTGCTTCTGGGGTTCTACTCTTTTAGAAGAAATATTCTGCCTTTTAAATATCTACCAGAATACTTCATTTTTCTAGGAGAGTTGGGTGCCAACTTCCTACAAGATGATAAAAGATACTAGGTTACTTTATGCGTCTTACTGAAATCATAATGCCTTCCTAGAAGAAAGGAAGACCAAGATTTGTGAGCAGCTTCAGGGTCAAGAACTAACCTTGTATTTAAATAACTAATCTGTTAATGATTTTTTTTTAACCTAGAGACCATTTATGGAGTATAATTCTGCACAAAAATTGTACCTCATCTGCGTGGTGATTTTTCCTAACATAATACTTTAACAGAATCAGATTTTGTCGATTCAGGATAAAGGTTGGATTCCTTAGCTGACTAGAAACTCCCACAAAACTACTTATTCAGATGTGTGATTTTAATTCTTGCATGCAAACACTCATTTAATTTGATTTGACAATGACTTTTAAAGAAGTGGACAGTAAGATTAGAGTTGACATTTTATCCGCAGTGAGCTGCTACATTTTGGGTTGGTTTTTTGGCTAATTTTATTTTATGGAAAAAGAAAACTACGGAAAAAACTAAATCTGAGATAAGATTTGCATCTAGGGTTAGGGTAGCAATTCTGAAATCTAATTTAGAATAAGCATGACATTTAAATCAAGTTGAGATGTTTGTTAGTGAACATGTTACATTTTCTTTTTGCTTAGTTTTACGCATAGAAAAAAACTATGGACAAATATATTCTGAGAAAAAATCCTGTACTTAGGCTTAGGATAAGGATCACCTGAATTCTAAGGACTGTCAAAGGACTGTGATGGTTAGATTTGGGGTGCTTTTTATATTCAACACAAGAATCTTCAATTTCCTTTTGCTCACCTTTCCTTCAAGGAAAAGCTGTGAGGAAAAGACATTCTAATTGAAAATCTCTGCATAATTAGGATTAACAACATGTCCTAAGTCAGAATTCACATTAACCACAAAAAAGGGGTTTTTTTGGAAACAAATAGTCCGTTTCGTGATTCTGTTAAGCCTGGGCAGAACAGGATTATTTATATTTTATATAAATAATAAAATTAAAAAATTGGATGCAATATAAATATAAAAATATTGGATGCAATATAAAAAAAGATGTTGAGATTCTTGAAGAGGAAGAGTAATAAAAATGATTTCGGGGACAATCATAAACAGATTGCAGGCCCTGAGTATGTCTTGTCTTTGAAAAGAACTAGGGGAGCAGTGTTCCAATATTTGAGGGGCTACTACAAAGAATATACAAAGAATAGGTCAACCTATTTTCCACAGCACCAGAAGTCAAGACAAGAAGCGATGGATGGAAATTAATCAAGGAGAGAGCCACATAGAACTAAGGGACAATTTCCTAGCAGTACAAACAATCAACCAGAACGAGTTGCAACTTGGGAGTCCTTCTGGATCCACAGCTACAATTTGACCACCATCTTACGGCTGTGACCAGAGGGACCTTTGCACAGTTTGCCTGTTCACGCCAGTTGGACCCTTCCTGGACCGGGGGCTCTACAATGGTTGCTCATGCCCTATCACCTCTCGATTGGATTACTGCAATGCACTCTACATGGGGCTGCCCTTGAAGAGCACTCGGAGACTTCAGCTGGTGCAGAATGCAGCCGCGCGAGTGATCATGGGTGCACCTAGGTGCCCATATAACATCTATCCTCCAGCTGCATTGGTTACCAGTGGTCTTCCAGGTGCAATTCAAGGTGCTAGTGACAACTTTTAAAGCCCTTCATGGCTTAGGAGCGGATACCTCGAGACCGCTACTGCTACCTTATGCCTCCCAGCGCCCGGTTAGATCTCACAGGGAGGGCTTGCTCCGGATACCGTTGGCCAGGCAATGTTGGCTGGCGAGTCCACAGGCTAGGGCCTTCTCTGTAGCAGCGCTGTCCCTTTGGAATATGCTCCCCGCAGAGATTAGGACCATCCCAAATCTACTTGCCTTCCGCAAAGCCATTAAGACCTCGTGTATGTTTTTACATTGTATAGATATTGTTTTTATCTTTTTGTACGCTGCCTTGAGTTCCCCATTGGGGGAAGTGAGGCGGGATATAAATTTAATAAATAAATAAATAAACCAGTGGAATGGCTTGCCTTCAGAAATTGTGGGTGCTCCATCAACTGGAGGCTTTCAAGAAGAGACTGGACAACCATTTGCCTGAAATGGTATCTCCTGCTTGAGCTGGACTAGATGATCTCCAAGGTCCCTTCCAACTCTATTATTCTATGTCTAGAAACTGACAGTGAGAGGAAAATCAGCCTTAGGTAGACTTCCTTGAAGTCTAGAATCAAAACAAGTGTCACAGTCAAATTCAGGGTGCCATAATATTGATAATTGGAAGCCTTACCTTTCTATTTTGATTCAGTTGGAAAACCTATGGAAACAGCCACACTGAGGAAACTGTGAACTTATAGTTAGGATTAGAAGTCCTGACTGAAAATAACTTTTTGAGAACTAGGGTGGGGTGCCTTTTTAAATATAGTGGGCCTTATCCGTTTCCATTTTATCTCACTTTTCCTGCAGGGAAAAAAACATTCTGAGATGGAAAATCTGTACTTAGAGTTAGGTTTCCTTAAAGTCTGAACCCAAAACAATTGTGACTGCTAGGTTCAGAGTAAGTTTTAATGGACAGTGGGATTCTTCAATTTTTGTTTTGATTCAGTTTTATTCCTGGGGGAGGAAAAACAAGACAAACAAACTTATTTATTTATTTATTTGACTTGTATGCAGCCCCCTCTCCAAAGGGACTCGGGGAGGCTAACAACTAAAAACCAACAATAAATTAATTACCTAAAAATAGCATTAAATATTACAAGCCAAATTCTCTAAAGCCCACAAATCCTAAACTAAATTTAACCCGCCTCCGGAGGTCAGCACAGCCCAGCCTGTTCGAAGAGCCAGGTTTTCAGATCATGGCGGAAGGTACGGAGGTCAGGGGCCAAACGGAGTCCCAGGGGTAGTTGGTTCCATAGGGTGGGGGCCGCCACAGAATAGGCCCTTCCCTGGGGGACCACCAAGCGACATTGAGTTGCAGACGGCACCCCAAGGAGCCCCTGCCTGTGGGCTCGCACAGGGCGGTTGGTTCTCGATGCCGGCAGGAGACGCTCCTGTAAATATCCCAGACCCATGCCTTGAAGGACTTTGTATGTCAACACCAGAACCTTGAACCTCACCCGGAGGGCAACCGGTAACCAATGCAGGTCGTGCAGGAGGGGCGTAACATGGGAGTACCGGGAAGCTCCCATCACAACCCGCGCGGCCGCATTCTGCACCAGCTGAAGCTTCCGGATGGTGTGCAAGGGCAGTCCTAAATAGAGAGCGTTACAGTAGTTGAGTCGAGAGGTAACAAATGCATGAGTGATCGTGCGCAGGGCATCTTGGTCCAGATATGGGCGTAACTGGTGAACCAGCTGGACCTGGGCAAAGGCCACCCTGGCCGCAGCTCCCACCTGCTCCTCCAACCTGAGCCGCGAGTCCAGGAGAACTCCCAGGTTCCGTGCCCTGCCAAGGGTGGCAACACCTCTCCCCCCATGACCAAATAAACAAAAACAAATCCAACCCCTAGTCAAATGAAATCTGCAGTTTTGGGTAGCATGTGGCTTCTCTGAAAATGATCATGAGAGAAATACCGGATGACATTTTATGGATAATGAGCTTGTTACGTTTGCTTTTTGACTCGTTTTGCTCCTGGACAGAAACAGTGACAAAAAACGATTCAGTATAAAAGAAATGACATAGTTACCCTCAGGTTAGGTGCCCCTGACATTCAGGCTTCAAATGAGATTGAGAGATAGCAACAATTGTTTCTTGTAAAACAATTATTGGGGGGAATGTCTGGGTAAAAACCTCTGCTAAGGCCTCAGCTTGTATTACTTACTATGTTGGCTAATAGATTCCAGAATGGGTCTTGTGTCTTTTTCGTTCCGTCATGACTGCAGAAGAGGCAGGTTTTCCAAAGAGGTTGCATAAATACATCTGGGTCGACACGAACAGAAATAAGTTATTTTCAAGATTTTCATATATGGCAGGACAAGAAGCAAAGGATAGAAACTAATCAAGGAGAGAAGCAACCTTCCTGACAGTGAGAACAATTGATCAGTGGAATGGCTTGCCTTTAGAAGTTGTGGGTGCTCCAACACTGGAAGTTTTTGTTTTTTGTTTTATAAAAAGTTTTTTATTTTAAGACAAACATACAAACAAGACATACAAAACATAAAAAACCATCTTCCATATGTACATACAGTGTGTCAGTTGGTCACAAATCCTTTGTGTTATCCTTTCATAATCATCACTCACAATTTATCAGGAAAAAAAATTCTCATATTATCAATAAGACATTCTTACATATTTATCAATTATTACTTATATGCAATTAAACTATTTATTTCATCATGTATACGAGATATATTTTTAATCTAAAATTTATGTTATACTTTCATCCAATGGTTATATATGTCTACATTGTATGTTATATCAATCTATTATATTTCTATTACAAAATTATATAATCTATTACATTACCAGGTCTTTTTATCCAACCATTGATAAAACAAATCCCATATCTTGTAAAATGGTTTATCTTCTTGTTCTCTAATTTCAAATGTCAATTTACTCATTTCAGCACAATCCATAATTTTCTTAATCACTTCCTCCTGCATAGGTATTTTATCATTCTTCCAGTTTTTAGCAAATACAATTCTAGCTGCTGTTAAAACATTAACAATCAAATATTTCAACTCTTTATTGTAGATATCTGGTATAATTCCCAATAAAAATATTTCTCGTTTCAAGTCTATGCAACACCGGAGGTTTTTAAGAAAAGATGGGACAGCCATTTGTCTGAAATAGTAGGGGGTTGGACTAGAAGACCTCCAAGGACCCTTCCAACTCTGTTATTCTGTTATTAAATAACTTACTTACTTACTTACTTACTTATTTATTTATTTATTTATTCGACTTATATGCCTTATTGAACTTATTGAATGCCTGGGGCAAATACAGGAAAGGAATAAACTCAGTGTTTCCCATTCTTGCCTATGAATGTCTATGTTGAGGAAGATACTAAAGAAGTAGAAAGGCAATGATTTGTTCAGATTAAAAGATTTTATTATGACCAGGACAGCATTAAAAAATTTTTTTAGTCTTTTGCTACCCAGTGCATTCCCACACTTCACTGCTTTCAATACCTTCAGATAAACAAAAGAATTAGGAAAACAAAAGGGAATTTTGAGAATCTGAAAAATCTCACAATTCATAATACTCAACATTTGTTAGGCACAGTGAAATATAGTAAAATGTGTCTCAGAATCTGAACAAGTCAAAGATAATATGATTAAATGGATGCAAAAGTTGAATATGCTAATAGAGGCGGAGCAGTGGAAACAGAAAAAGTATTAAAATTATAAAATTTAAGATATCTTACTACTGATATAGTTATTCCAGTTACAGTTGTTAAAATTAGCAGCTCTGTTTCCCTGAAATATTGGGAATGCAATAAACAGATTAGACCTTTCTTCCATATGTGGTGACAATGTTGCATAATTCCAATGACGTTGGAAAATAAGTCATCATGGAAAATTTTTGAAAGTCATAATATTGTTCCATCCTGAAATATTTTTTATTACATTTTAATTGATTGTGTGTCATCAAGTCAATGTTGATCCTTAGTTACTACACAGATTTTCTCTAGAATAACCTAACCTGGTCCTTCAAGTCTTCCAGTGATTGGATGATGAATGAAAATTACTCAGCCAGTTTTAATCTGAACAAAACTTCAGATCATCTTAGTAACAAAGGTCTAAATTACATGGTGTCTCTCAGTCGTTTCAGCCTACAACTCCCAGAATCCTTTGCCATCAGCTGTGCTGATAGGAGTTGGTCAAAAAACAACTGGAGGGTGCTTTTTGCATCAGGGAATTGGTTTGCAGCAAAGTTGGTTTGTTCTGCCTTTTTGTCCCATTCTCTGCAGGGTGGGACATCCAGGAAAGACAGAAATGAATTGGAACCCCCAGTGAGGCTCTTCCAGATCCGTGGAATAGACACTTTCAACAGAAAAGCAGTGGAAGTGCCAGCTTCTGCTGCATCTCTCAATTCCAATGATGTCTTCTTGCTTAAGACACAAGGAGACCATTACCTATGGTATGGCAAGGTGAGACCAAGAGGTTTAGGAGTTGGAGAGAATTTCTACATTAGCCTTCCATTAACTTCCAAGTCATTATGACAATGGCCTTTATTTTACTACTAGCTTGATGCCTGTGCTTCGCTATGAAACTATGTGGTCGGGCTTAGTTTTTTTTGGAGGAAAATAAGGGGAAAAAATTCTGCCTCTGCCTACCAGCATCCATCGGTATTCATCTGGCTAGCGTCCTGTCAGTGTGTGAGAGAGTTCAGGGCTGTTTGGAAACTGAAACAGTATTTGCTGTGTGAGCAAGAAGGAGACAGCAAGGAGCCTGGGCGTGGCTTAGCTCAACTGTTCTGTACTAAAGCTGCTTGGTGCTGTGAAACTAAAACTGAAACTCCTCTCCTCTGCTTGTGTTTTGCATTTGGAACAGATTTCTTTTCAGGTGGGGAGGGGGTGTAGAACTCCTTAGCATCAGAGCGTGTTAATAATAATATACGAAATACTAATGCTCTGATGGTCATTTCGAAAAATCTTTTCTTAGTGAGCACCTAGAAGCCAAGAGGAACACATGTGCCAAATTTCAAGTTTGTAGGCTTTAAGGTTCTGGAGATTTTGGAGATTTTGCGTGAGTGGTATTTCGTTTTTATATACATAGATTTTACATCAGAAGGAAACGTGTGCCTTCATACACACACAATTAACATAAAATGATTATTTGGCATGCAGAATCTAGGCTTTTAGGGAAGAGGGAGAATTCATTGATTTTTATTTAAGAAAGTTTGAGAGGAGATGAAATTGTATAGTTATACTCAATGGCTCTACTTCTCCCCCCAACACACATCCACTTCTATGGTTTTCACGGCAGGGTTCTAGTGGAGATGAACGAGAAATGGCTAAAGAGCTCGCTGCTATTATCTGTGACGGACTTCAAGAGACTGTGGCTGAGGGACAAGAACCGGTTGAATTTTGGGAGCTGCTCGGAGGCAAAGCCCCTTATTCAAGTGATAAAAAGTAATGACTTCTATTTTTTCCCCTCTTTTAATAACCCCGTAATCCCTTGCATTGGGGTGGAGTCAGGGCAACTGAATGGAGCTGAGTGTTTACTGGCCAGATGCCCTTCCTGTCACCAATGCAGAGTTCACAGCAGATATTTTCACATTGTGCCCAGAGAGAAAAACATCTGCCGCTACCCAGGATCGAACTCACAGCCTCCTCATTGTGAGGCAAGAACTCTACCTCTTGGCCACTGAAACACTCTAATGACTTTATCTCAATCATTAATATTTTGGCCTTCTTCAGAATGTTCACTAAGTGTGAAACCTAGTGTGAAATCTTCCAAAGAGGCCATTTTTTTTATTTTATAGGGTCTTTAACTCATAAGCCTGAAACTATTTCTAGAGCTACTAGTTATTGCTGCATAATTTTTTGAGTTAAATGTTTATGTCTGAATTTGTGTATTTGTACACTGACTCAAATATTTAAGTATATTTTACTGGAAACCTGACACATTGATTTTAAGGATTTGGTAGCACTTTTTTAAAAATTCACATTTATATGCCGCCCTTCTCCGGAGACTCAGGGCGGCTTACAATCTTTGGAGCACAACCCAATGTGCTCAGCAATAGCCTTCTTATGCCTGCTTATTACTAGGGCTTTTTGCCCCTCCCCCCAGCAGCATTTTTACAAAGTCAGCTAATTGCCCCCAACAATCTTGGGTCCTCAATTTACCTACCCCGAGAGGATGGAAGGCTGAGTCAACCTTGAGCCTGGTGGGATTCAAGTCTGCACTAATTGCAGGCAGCTGGAGCTAAGTGCTAGGTGTTTAATAGCCTGCACCACCAAGGCTCTTGATAGGATAAATGGCAAAAGGATAAACTTTTGAAGGATAAATGGCAAAAGACAAGCAAGAACTAAGTGATGAAATGTAAAAAGTACAGCTGAATTAAGAACTTTTTAAAATTATTCCATTGGCAGGATCTTCCCACTAAAGTTCTACTCAAAAAAAATCCTCTAATGAAACTCGTAAAAAAGAAGGCCCACCCAGAGTAGATTTTTGAGGGGCCCTGAGACTGCAAGGAAAGCAAGAAAGCTTCACTAGGTGAAAAGCTTCCCCCAGATGCGGTAAACTATTCCATCCGCGAGAGATTTTTGCTAGATACAACCTAATATAAATAAAGAGGTCAGAGAAAGAGTCAGCTGATCTGAGGCTTTGTCATCCAGCCTCCATCCATACAATTTTGGAGCCTCTGTAAGTGAGACCTAGAGCAAGTGAGGTGTCAGCCTTGACAGCCATTTTTTACTTGTTAGGCTCGAGGCTGCCACATTCAGTGCTTGGGAATTTGGGAGTGGGGATTTCATAGTGAGGTAGAAGACTAGACACAACATTCTTTCTCAGAGAGTCAAGGACAAGTTTGTTTGTTTATTTATTTATTTATTTATTTATTTATTTATTTATTTATTTATTCGATTATATGCCGCTCCTCTCCGAAGACTCGGGGCGGCTTACAATTAAAATACAACAGTGAATAAATTAAATTAATTAAAAAGATATTAAAGTTGCCCTGCACCTGGAGGGGAGTGACTGGGTGGGGGGGATGTCTCCAGTTGGGATGAAGATTTGATTGGGCCATGTGATGGACTGATGGGTGCAAGGGATGGATCTTTGATTTCTCTTTTGGGAAGGGAAAACCCAGAACTCTCAGATTCGGGTTTTCCCAGATGTGCCAAGATGACAACTCTAATAAAATGGAACTTTGAGGAATGGTTTCTCTTGGAGTTTATTGGTTTAGAGTTGATTAGTTGGAACGCTGACAGGGGGAGGATTTGTGGCTCTCTAGATGTTGCTGAGGATGCTTCCAGGTTTTTTTTTTTTGCAGAGTTGGCTGGATCTGCAGGGCCAGTTTAGCAACCTCAGTGGTTGGCCACCTTGAAGGAGCTAGGTCATCTAATCCAACTTTGTCTTGCAGACTGCAGCAAGAGATTCCTGATCACCCTCCACGGCTTTTTGAATGCTCCAACAAAACGGGACGTTTTGTGGTCACTGAGATAACTGACTTTACTCAAGATGATCTGAGTGAAAGTGATGTTATGCTGCTGGATACTTGGGATCAGGTGATCTTTGGGAGCAGGAGAACCTCCTTATTTTCAACCTCTATCATTTTTTAAAGATGTGCTATAGTTCCTATCTCTGATATCTCCATGTTTTAATCTTGCTGATTAGAAAGTTAAAGGCAGTTTTGGACACTTTAGTTCCCTTTAGCATTGGACAGTTGAGTTATATTCTAAGATACATGAAAGATAGACGATAGGTAGAAGATAGATACATGGATACATAAATAATTTAGTGGTTGAGGCAAAAATTTAGCTAAAAGCAGAAAAACAAAACTATGAACTCCAATGTTCAAATATTCCCATCTAGAGCTTGGCTGAGGAACTCTGGGAGTTGAAGTCCACAAGACTTAAAGTTGCCAAGGTTGGAGACCCCTGATCTAGAGCATACAATGTGCTTCACTCCACTGAAGCTAAATGCAAGGAGCTTTGTAATGTACCTCTGTTTAACTAAAATGTCATGTCACGAGATATGTTGATGGCTACTAGCTTGGATGAACTTGAGGGAACTCACAAAATGGAGGATAAAGCCTTTAATGAATGTTAATGTTAAGGACTGAGTACAACCTTGAAGAGCAGACTGCCTCAGTTCTCAAAAGACAGATACTTAGAAAGGGATGTGGAAAGGGAGGTGGGTTAGCGTGACCCAGAATCAACCTCATGCTCAAAATGTTAAGCTTCTAAGATAACAAAAGCAGCTTTTCTGACATAGGCTTCATGAAGGACAAATAGGATATAGAATGAAAATTGCCATACCACATTGCACTTCTAGATAACTGGGTTAATATATCCATAACTGTTTAGGGCAGGGTATAGCTGCCACTGTATTTCTGTGCTTCTAAAGTTGTACAACAGCAGCTGGTAAACTCTAGGAAGAAAGGTGGAGCTTTTATATTTGACTTAAAACTGTTCATTTAGTGACCATTCAAAGCGGCACTGATAAAAGTGACTTATGAGCAGTTTTCACACTTACAACCGTTGTAGCATCCCCATGGTCATATGAACAAAATTTCAATCAATCAATCAATCAATCAATCAATCGAACGTTTGTTGTCAATGCACAACATTTGGCAACGGACTCGCATTTGTGATGGTTGCAATGTCCCAGGGTTGCATGATCCCCTTTTGTGACCTTCTGATCAGCAAAGTCAATGGGGAAGCCAGGTTCGCTTAACAACTGTGTGACTAATTTAACAACTACACTTCACAACCGTGGCAAGGAATGTTGTAAAAATGGGGTAAAACTCACTTAACAACGGTCTCGCTTAGCAACAGAAATTTTGGGTTGAATTGTGATCGTAAGTCGAGGACTATCTGTAGTCTGACATAGTATGGAAATTTCTGTACAGTCAATGCAAACTAGGTTTTGAAGCATGCAATAGGGCAAAGATAGTCCCTGCTTGTGATTCTTTAAAGCCTCCATATCTTTCCTTATAGTGGCCGTCAGCATCTGCCACATGATTTTATTTTTATTTATTTATTAAATGTATATGCCACCCACCTCACTTCAGGGAACAGTGGTGGGATTCAAATTTTTTTACTTCTGGTTCTGTGGGCATGGCTTGGTGGGTGTGGTATGGCTTGGTGGGTGTGGCTTGGTGGGCATGGCAGGGGAAGGATACTACAAAATCCCCATTCCCTCCCCACCCCACTAACCTGCTTTCCAGCTCCGTTCTCCTGTACAGGGCAACAAAAGAAGACTCAGCTGATCAGCTGGGGCTCAGGAGGCAGAAAATAGATGGGGGTGGGGCCAATCAGAGGTGGTATTTGCTGGTTCTCCGAACTATTCAAAATTTCCGCTACTGGTTCTCCAGAACTGGTCAGAACCTGCTGAATCCCACCTCTGTCAGGGAATGAATGAATGATTCAGAAAAGGAAAAAATATTGTTTCAAAGAATTGTGCTAGGCTTGTATCTCCACATTTTAGAACTGCTTTCTTTGGAAATGAACTTAAATTATGATATGGCCCTGCTCCCTAGGTTTAAGAGAAGGCCAACATATCCTTTACAAGAGTTCACAACCGATGGCCCTTCAGCTAAATTCGAACAACTGACTGGAAAAATATTAAACTTGGGGAAAGTATTTTTATTGACCGGGAATGAGGAAACTTGTGACCCCTTCAGACTTTCCTGCAATTGCAGCATGGGGTAGCTAGACAGATGTAGGACTTAAATGGGAATGAGGTGGGGAAGGGAGGAAAAAAAATAGCCTGAAATATTTTTATGTGTGTGGGTTCAGCAAACTCTCACTCAATTGTGCTATTTTTCCAAAGGGTCACTTAGAGATTTATCTCAATGTTTCAACAAACACAATGGGATTTTAACACAATTGGTAATTGATACAATACTAGGGATTGGTCTCATATGTAATGTATAACCAGCCTATATAACCAACCTCTATTCCCCTCACCACTTCCTAATTTAAATGCTGTTTTAGTGCAGGGGTCTCCAACCTTGGCAACTTTAAGCCTGGAGGACTTCAACTCCCAGCTGGCTGGGGAATTCTGGGAGTTGAAGTCCTTCAGGCTTAAAGTTACCAAGGTTGGAGACCCCTGTTTTAGTGTATCCACATTTACTGAAGTGAGCTCCCTTTTGTGCCTTTTAATAAAATGTGTTAGTTAGAAGAGATGTTACCAGATTCTTCTAATTTTTTTTACTACAATAGACTACTGTAAACTCTTCCTACAGCACTAGTCGTAAAACTCAACAGGTTTTAAAACTCACGTCTAGTTAGAGTCTTGTTTCAGCAGAAGAGTTTCTAATTCTCACCATTTCCAATCTAAAAGTCTCGTCTTTTGCTCAAGTTAACTTGAAAACTGCTGCTCGTCTTCTCCCCTTTCACCCTCCTCAGGTGTTCATGTGGGTTGGCAAAGAAGCCAACGAAGTTGAGAAGAAGGAGGCACTGGCAACTGCTCAAGAATATCTGCAAACCCACCCTAGTGGGAGGGAGGTTGATACTCCCATCCTAGTGATTAAGCAAGGTTTTGAACCACCAAACTTCACTGGCTGGTTCTTGGCTTGGGATACTAACAAATGGAGTGTAAGTGAAAACTGCAGTATATCTAAAACACATAGTTTCTTATTTTCTGAGGATTATGACCTCAGCCCTGGAATTGTTCTGACCAAGGCTTCCTGAGACAGTAACAATCACACGCTGTTCCCAAAAACCATTTTTTAAAATTTCAACAGCTGTGAATTATATGCACTCAGCCCGTAATGAGTCCCAAACAGTTCATGAATAGTCCAACAGAAGTCTGCCACAGTCTTTCGAGATAAGGCTGATAAGCACCCACCTTTATCTCCCTTGAAATGCTGCCAACAACTAAATTGCCAATTAGCTGTACAAGGCCAAACGGAGCACAAAGTCAACACAAAGCTTCAGATTTTAAACCAACCAGGATGAATAAAGTTGCTTCCTGCAAAGGCTGATGTCCCTTTCTTCCTCCTTTATGTCTTATGGGAGGGGCCAATCATCTCCAAGCCTTACTCCCAAGTCGCCCCTTTTATCTTAACTGTTCTTGCCTTCTGGCAACTCTGTGCAAGCGCACACTGGGAACACGCTCCCCCTGTTCCTCTGCCTCGCTGATGTCAGATTCTGGAGGCTCCAGAGTCTGCACATAACTCTCAGATGGCCCTAGCCCCATCTCTGTGTCGAATGCAGATCCCTCATCTGAGCCTTCCCCAGACTTTAGGACTGGCCCATATTCCTCCCCACTGTCCGACACTGCTGCCAGCTCCGCAAACCACCAGCAGACCACAACGGGAATATTTGATTTGAAGCCATCAGCATATGACTTTTTAAAATGAATAAAATACATATTTTGTGTATTTGGATATTTAGTGTTACAAATATTTGATTTATCTATTCATTTATCATATTTAAGAACCACGCATCTCCCTCAGAGTATTATTAGTATTAGAAACTGTACATGTATGTCCAAATTTTGTTAGGTGAATATAGAATTTCTCCGTTTAATGTTGAAAGACAATTTAATCCACAATCAAATACAACATTTGATAGCTATATTGAACATTCCAAAGGTTTTTTTTTTTAAATTACATTTATATGCTGCCCTTCTCCGGAGACTCAGGGTGGCTTACAATTTTTGGGATGCAACCCAGTGTGCTCAGCAATAGCCTTCATTCCATTGTATATGCCTGCTTATTACTAAGCGGCATTTTTACAAAGTCAGCTTATTGCCCCCAACAATCTTGGGTCCTCAATTCACCTACCCCGAGAGGATGGAAGGCTGAGTCAACCTTGAGCCTGGTGGGATTCGAGCCTACAATAATTGTAGACAGCTGGATCTTAAGTGCAGGCATTTAACAGCCTGAGCCACCAAGGCCAAAGGCCAAGGCCAAGGCCAAGGCCAAAGGTTAATATACTTCTTCTTATCATTCCAGTACAATACTCTTATAATAAGGGACTGCCAGGGCAGAAGTTCCTCCTTCCCATTTTTTTTAATGGGAGGAAGGGCATGTAAAGCACCTCCTGAACTGGTGTGGTGCGACCAGGGTATAGTGCAAATTGGTAGACAAATTTTCTCAACTTCCCAGTTTATAGTTGAGAGTGACTCTCCTCGGTGTGTATATCACAAATTCAGTTCCCAGCATTCATATTTAACTGTGAAATCATTCTCTAAATGATGGGGTTTTGTGTTTTTTGTAGGAAGGGAAGACGTATGAGCAGCTGAAGAAGGAACTGAGAGATGCCAATGAAGTTATCAGAATCGCAGCTGTAAGTCAATTTGGTTATCCTGGGAGAACCACCACCCATGGTTGAGCAATTGGCTGGAAGAGAAATTGGAAACTGCGGTATTTCAGTCATATCCATTCACTGATCCTATGAGCCCAGAGGTGGAGATGTAGTGATCCTTCAGATGTTGCTAAAACCTGGTGCCCAAAAGATACCAGGCATTATGGGAATATACTAGACCCGTGATGGCGAACCTATGGCATGCGTGCCACAGGTGGCATGCAGAGCCATTTGTGCTGGCATGCGAGCTGCAGGCAAACTTACTTCACTGTGCATACTCGCACCTCACAGCTGATTTTCAGTGAGTTTGAGGCCTTTTTCGGCCTCCCAAAGGCTTGAGGAAGGCTTCTGCAGGCTTTGCAGGCCGAAAACTAGCCCCATTTCATCACTTCCTGTTTTTCCAAAAATACCAGAAGTGGCGAAACAGGGCTAGTTTTTGGCCTGCAAAGCCTGCAGAAGCCTTCTTCAAGCCTTTGGGAGGCCGAAAAAGGCCTCAAACCAGCCGAAAATCAGCTGTGAGGCGCAGTGCAGGTAAGGGGGCGGTAGGGTGGGTGGGTGGGTATTGCACGTGCATGCGTAGGGGGCGTGGGGGGCGCACATTGCCTTCTGGGTGCTGGCACGCGAGCGCAAGCATGCAAGCACGCACACAATTTTTGGCACAGGAGCCCCAAAAGATTAGCCACCACTGTACTAGACATTAAAATTCAGTAATAGTACCAAAGGAACCTATGTGATCCGAGGGGATACATTTCCTGTATTTTCTATAGTAGCTCTCCATGGCCTTGGATAGAGAGGCTTTCTCTGAAGGTGCTTCCTAAGAACCTTTAAACAGGAAGTGTTGGAAACTGAAAACCTGATTTGCCTATGAGCTCTGGTCACGTAACATACTCCATCCTGCAGCCTTATAAACCAGTGCAGCACACTGGGCTCGTGCTGATGCACTTCTGTTTACCTTCCTCTATCCATCTCCTCCTCTTAGCTTCCTCGGTACCTCGGTTAAGGCGGCTTTGGATTGATGACATGTTTTTGAATTGCCTGTGCAGAAGTCATTTCTGAGCTTGTGTGGTGCTGAAAGATGGTGGCAGTGATAGAATAATTTAAAGCTCCTGTTAAGACCAAAGGATCTATTTTCAGAGAAGGGTTTCCACAACATCCTACACAGTTCGCTGTTATTTTTCCTCCCAAACACCTTTACTGGGGACCAGCTGCTCTGCCTAATCTCTGCATCAGGCACAACCTGTCCCCAAAGCACAGGGAATCAGCAGGAGAAAACACTGCACACCTAAAACAGTGAGAACACGGGGTAGAAAAAGTGATTCATACTCTTTAAATTAAGCCATTTGGTATTTAACAATGAGGTATGGCTAAATCTTTGCAAAAGGATAAAAGAGGGCACCAACAAACAATAGGCTAGAAGAGGGATGGGGAACCTGTGACCTTCCATAAACTTTAGCTACAATTTCCAGCATCATTTACCATTTATTGTTATCTAGGGCTGCATCTGGAGAGGCCACATAACGTCTTTTCCCTGCTATTGAATGTCCTGCCAATAACCTCTAGATGTTTTGGAAAACCATTCTAGCAGGGAACCCTGGAAGTTTTTTTCCACTTGTTTTGAGGATACCAGAAGGCTGGTCCAGGAGATAAAATTTTCAGCAAGCTTTTAAGAATCTGCTGTGCTCTATTTAGGATGATAGACTTGAGACCCTGAGCAGCAGCAAGAGTGCAATCTATCCTCTTGAAGTTCTGCTTTCCAGCCTGGAGGACTTGCCCAAAGATGTGGATCCTGCTAAGAAGGAGGTGAGTCCTATCAAGATTTTCCATGGGCTGAGAAATGTAACCAGACTTAGCCTCAAAGATTCCATAAAGACATCCCTTAAATGAGTTGTTTTAGAACCGAGGGACAGGATTTACCATTTTAGACTTGCAGGTAATATATTCCTAATTCTCATGGCTGTACAAGTCAGCTCCAAATATTTTGGGTTATACCTGCTAACATGCCAGGCTTCTCTCTCTCTCTCTTTTTTGTATAATTAAAAAAAAATTACAATGTAAAACATAAAAATTCAATATCGATATAAACAGCCAGGCCAGGCTTCTGAAGTCATAAACGGCAGATTAAGAGATAAACCTGGACTTAAAACACACCCCACCCCACAAATAAGGATTTCAGAAGCTTGAATTGCAACTCAGTGCCAAGTACACCTCCCCAGATCTCATTCATCTACAAAATTAGCATATCAGGAAGGATTCTAACCCTAACACTCTCATTGAAGGCTTATTTTTCCCTCTTATACAGTCACCCTGCAGTTAAATAACTAGGACAGCACGTGTCAATTCCTTTATCATTACCTCAATCCATTTGTTTTAGTTGTTTGCCAAAGGTTTCTCATGACAACATCAAGTTATGTTTTTCAGTGCATGATGTTCAGTGAGGTAAGCCGTTTACGTTCCAATAGGATAGACTATCCAGTGTGGTTTCTTCCTGTAACCAAAATAAGTCTCATGAAAGCATTTAGCATGATTGAGTCTGGTAGGATCTGTAGAGCTAATTTTAACCTAATTGGGAGAAATCCCATTGTTTCTACACTCTGCTCCACCTCATCCTTCTTACTCATCTCTTGTTGTTTTTCCCCCATACATAGAATTTCCTGTCGGATGATGATTTTATGAGAGTCTTTGGAATCTCCCAGGAAAAGTTCGCTGCCCTCCCTACTTGGAAGCAACTTCATATGAAAAAAGAAAGGGGTCTTTTCTGAGGAAAAAAAATATGGCATTTCTCAAACTCAGAAAAGAAACCATTCTTCTTGGGTTTCTCATATGTTGGAGAAGGAGCCAAGTCCAGAAGCAGCTTCCTTCAGGAGCTGTCTTTCTTTTAAGAGCGTATCCATATTGGGCCTAAGTACATTCAGAAAGTTGTTTTAATCTATTAAGGGCTGCTGCTGTCCAGGAAGTTTATTGTCCCCGCTGTCATCGACTACCCACTCTCTTGTTAGAGCCTCCATTAGCAGAAAACTCACTGCTTGTGAAACTGAACTGCTGAAATGTTGCAGATCCACTAGTAATTGGTGCTGTGCTTTGGGCAAATATCTACCCTATAAATAGCAACTGGGTTGACCCCTTGGAAATCCAAGCTTTTTGGCAGGGCTACTGCTTTGAAGCATGTATTGTTATATGATCATTAAATATGTGAATAGTACCTTATTTGCTCTGACCTTTATCTATTTTCAAGGAATATTGGAACTGTGCATGGGATACCTTTGAGGCGTTCTTGGATTACAACTCCCATTATTCCCAATGACTATGCTGGTTAGGAACCATGGTGGGTAGAATGCAATATTGCAGGCTAATTAGAGCTCACTGTTAGGAGTTTGATCCTGACCAGCTCACGGTTGACTCAGCCTTCCAACCAGGACCGTCTTAATAGGATTACGGGCCCCAGGCAAAGCAGTATACTGGGGCCCCTGTGACTACTACTCACAGGAATAAAAATAAAATTAAACATATATTTGCATGGTAGTATTAATAAAAAATGCAGTAAAATATAATAAATATGTTGCTGTATTTATATGATACAAGGTGCATTGAAGGGTTAACACTTAAGAGATTAGTATGGGGCCCCTATGTTTGTGGGGCCCACGGGCAAGTACCCATCAGGCCCATGTGTTAAGACGGCCCTGTTTCCATCCTTCCAAGGTCAGTAAAATGAGGACCCAGATTGTTGGGGGCCATATGCTGACTCTGTAAACAGCTTAGAGAGGGCTGTCAAGCACTGTGAAGTGGTATATAAGTTGCTATTGGGATGGATGGGTACCTGAGGCTATCCATGAATCATAGACTCACCTTCGCCTTTAAGGTTGCACACAAAGGGCCCTGGATTATAGATGCTTCATTACAGAAGTTTAGCAAGGCGATTGTTCTTGCCCTTGCACTTTTTAAAGTGATATGTGAATTTGTATTACCCATGAATAAAACTAGCAATTGTTAGTTAAAGTAACCAGACTGATGTTGCATCTGGCTACCGAAGATGTCCATCCTACGTTGTGCAAAAGCCAGTTTCAGCATGGGTTACTAAACATACCAGTTTGTCTACAACAGTGACACAGTAACCTGTTACGTTGCTCAAACACTACAAACTACAACAGGAAACAAAACGTGATCTTCTATTAAAGGGGAGCCATTCTTCTGGTGGATGGCAGCTACAATGTCCCACTGCTCCTATTCCAGACACTTTCAGAGGGCATAGGGCAAGAAAAATTTAAGACCTTAGTTTACTTATTGGTACTAACTACATTAAAGGGACTTAACAACTGACTTAAATAGAAGCAAGAAGGCAATTCTAGTCTTCATTGTTAACACACTACAACTGAGGATAGTTGTTCCTGTGCTCTTCTGAGAAGGGGCTGTAGGAAGTTTCCAAGGGGTATGGGGAATTTCTGTTCTTCATGATTCAGCCACTTACATCACAGACAATTCTCTCTTGTTTGGTGTCTTCCGGATGCCTGTCAGTCCCAGTCTCAACTTGTCACTGGCATTTGGAAAAATCCACCCCTTCCTTCCCCCTCATATAAATCCTTTACCGTATTTATTTTATTGCTTCTTCATAAAGACATTTCATTAACCAGAATAACAAGAGTTATTAACTACTCAGCAAAATAAATATTCCATCCTTCTTTAAAAGTATGCAAAAGGGACATGCCGTTTGCTGACAGTAAGTTTCAAAGAATCCTACTGATTTCACTTACAGAAAATAAAGACAGATTTGTCACATTTCAGAATGCTAATGCGAACAATATGACAGGCTTGAATCAGAGCCACAACCCTCATAAATGTACGGTTACAATCATGGAAGGAACTCGTACTTTATTTGTCATGTTAACATCTGTTTGCCATATTTTGTTGGTCACATTCTACAAAAGCCTTTTCTGCGTTTTCGAAAGACGTCCAATGTTCTTCATTCTTGGCTTTAGACGTAGCATTACGGGCATTACCATTACCAGCTACTTCTGTGAATCGCTCCCAAGCCCAAGTTAGTCTGACATTCCCAGTCTGACAAACCAATCTTGCCTAGCTGGATTCGGACAACTCTGGATCTTCTCCACATTCGAACCGCACAAAATCCAACACAGACATACCAGTTGGCTGAAGGTATTGCCCCAAGGAAATAGTTGGTTCCATAACGTATGGCTGGGCAAGCATTTTTGTTTCAGATTCATCTCCGGGTTCATCTTCCAGAGAGCCCACAGAGAGAGGGGCCATCCCTACTACATGCTGGGCCAGTCTCCTGCTCAGTTCTATAATGTCAGACTTTGGGTCTTCCTCCGAGGACCTGCAGATCACCATGGCACCGTATTTGCCAAATAACATGTTAGAAAGCAATGAGCTGCTTTCAGAGGGTGACCCGTGTACGTAAGAGCCAATGAAGAAATCCTCAGGCACCGATATGCATGCTGCTCTCTTAACAATCATGTTCTCACCTAGCTTGCCTTTAAAAGAAAAGAGAAAAAAAAATTAAAAAGGGGAGCAGAAGCAGCAGCAGAGAGGACAGCATTAACCACTAAAGGTGCAAAGACCGTTTCAGGGCTCACCAACAGGTGGCAAAGCAACAATATGAGTAAGATGGAGTATTTGAAGAGTCCCTTTAAAATTAGGATAGTAGTTTAAGAGTTGGATGTCCCCTAAATGGCAGAGACTGGACTGGGTCTCTTTAGGCCAATTACTCTTTCTCAGTCCAACCTCCCTCTCCCAGGGATGTTGTAGGTGGAGGAATCAATGAGAAGAAGCCTACATGTACGTTGCCTTGAGCTCTTGGGAGAACAGGCGGAATATAAATCAATAGAATACTACATCTCTCCATCATCTGTCATAAATTCCATCCATTCAAAAGTACATGAAAACAGGAAATTACCCCCTTCTGCTCACTGCTGGCTATTTAACTAGGCACCAAACACTCACCTATCGCCAGAGCAAGTTGGTCAGTAAGCAAAGATCCGCCTGGTCCTGTCCTGAGTTGAGAAAGCTCATCAGAATTTAAGAAACGCTAGAAAACATTCAAGCACGGTGTCAATTAATTTTTTTTTAAAATGGAAACCTGTAAAGTAAACCCAGGGACTAGTTTCTTTTAACGACTCGGCTGTATGCATTTCTTCTGATGTGGTAAGGAATTTGGAATAATAAAAAATGGAATGAAGAGAAAGGTGCCAACCACATCAGCAGCAAATTGTCAGCAAGAAGCAGTAGTCTAAGGCCCCTGCAACAACAACAAAGGGCTTCCACAGTATTTTCTTGCAGTATTTTTCTTTTATCCAACTCATCCAAGTTGCCACCCACAAATAGAAATAGGACCGCTGTGCTCTTACAGCAAATCATATCTAGAAAGCTTCAGAAATTGCCAGCTACCGGTTTTTAAAAGTTATTTAACTTAAAATATATTTAATTTTTTTTAAAAAGACCATCTGCTATCTAGCTAATGTAGTGCTGGGTTACAACCAAGTTAAACAGTAGAATCATTAAAAAAAACCCAGTAAATAAAATTTAAACACACATTTTAAACACACATAAGTACAACAACACTGGTGGACAAGCACTTAAGGGACAAAAGGCCCAAATTGACTTGTAGGTGCTATTCTTTTCTTGGAAGGCAACGCGCAACAGAATTACTGATGAAGCCTCCTTCGTTCTAGCCCAGTTTCTGATGGAGATGGGAACAGGACATCCAATAAAAATACAAGATGGCCATTAACCACTGTCAAAAGTGGCAGCAATTTCCAGAGCCTTTGAGCCATGCTGCTAGATATTCTTTAGCTTCACTGAACAGATGATGCATGCAAACTCTGTACCTTTCCTGACATCTTCTAACTCTATTTAAAAAATGAGAAAATAAGCTCATTGCAAAATAAGCTTGCGAAAAGGCCAAAATCATACATCAAAGACCTTGAGTCTTACCTACATGCATACTAAATGTATATGCTACGCATTTCACTATCGAGAGTGATGCTGGGCTGCCTATATGTACCAGGCAGGGCCTCCGCTCAACTGAGGTGTTTTTTTGAGGGGAAGGTTTCTATGTTGTACAACAGGACCGAGGCTGCATTTTTAGCCCAAGTGCTGATCTCTATCTCACTGCATAGCGTTTTTTGCAAAGGAACATTAATGCAGGGCTTGTGTGCAGGAACTTGTGGAATCGGGATACCTGATCCATTGCCGAATCCTTGCCTGCAAAAAGCTGCATTATGTGGGAAGGTTCATGTGCAAAACCTGTGCTCTCAACAGAGAGATGCTAAAAATGCTACCTGGCTACTGCTTGAATATGGTAGGTTTTACAGAAGACTAACACAAACACGGGATGTAGTATAATTATGCCCCCCAAAAGGAAAAAGCTGGAAGGAAAATGAGCACTTATAGCTTTGTTTCATTAACTAATTATCTTTTAAAATCACACTGGTTTCTCTCTTGCATATGCTTAGCAACCAGTATCTAAAGAGGTGCAAAACGGCACTGGGAAACCAAGAAAGAATTCTCTGCAGCTCCACTATTTCAACAACACTTTTTTCTATAGGAAAGGTAAGGAACCTACAGACACAGAAGGTTGTGTAGCCTATGAGAATTCTCTTTGGTTTCACTGCTGGATTTTGACAGTGGTCATAATGGGTGGCATGTTTTATAGCATTTTAAGGTAAGCAGCACTTGAAATCTGTGTGTTTTGAGCTACTTTTCACACAACTCAAAAAGAAAAAACCACTACAACAAAACTGTCCACGTCCCAAAGTAGAACAAAGCCCCCAGACCAATTGATATAGAAATTCTGTTTATTTTGCATCGTTGGCCCATGTACTATGGCATCACCCCACCAAAAGATGTCAACAATGAACCCTTGCCATGAAAACAACCCCTGAGCCATCCCTGTCCTGGAGCATAAAGCTCCTATGTTTTCTGGAGAGTTTTATCCACCTTAAGAGTGGAACATTTTCTAGCCTGGGAAAAAAACAGAGAATGGTGGATTCAGGCTAAAATGATCCTGAACAGGGAAATGGCCTAGATTACTTGAGGTTTTCTCACAATATAGCAATATATGAAATTGTAAATAAATAAATTTCATTCATTTATTTAATAGATGCAAGGCATGGGCCACGAGGCAATTTTGCCGCAAGGTGCATTTTTCTTCTGCCAAAGAATCACCGCATTTCTGCAGGCTTTTCTGAGGATAGTATCACTTAGTATGGGGAACACATACCTGTTTTCTATTGTTTCAAAATACGTACCTGTTTCTGATCAGCAATGCACTAGTTTCTTAGACTAAGTCTTATGTGCCATGCTGGCCAGGCCCACCTAAAAAGCTACATTTGACTTCTACATTTTTAATTGCCCAACTAAAGTTTTGTTTGAAGGTGCTCCTAAAGAACCAACCAGCAAGGACACTTAAATGCAGTGCTTTGAAATGTTAGTATCATTTCTTCAAAATTACCAGATGGTTTTGAGGTCCACATACATGTGTTTACATCATTCTTACCTTAGCATACGTGTTTGACTGGTCAATGGTCTCCTTATGGTGAATCATTGTTCCAATAGCTACTTGCTGAACCAGCTGTTGAAATTTAACATTTTGGGCCACGAAATCAGTCTCACAGTTTACCTGGCAGAAAAGCATGGCTGAATTAGAAATATCTCACCAGTAGTTATATTACTAAAGAGGTTAAAATAGAGCTAGCTAGACACACAGATTTTCCCAAAGTCAAGCTGGGTGAACGTGAGATCCTATATATTTAGAAATCTGACATTCTTCCCTCTTCCTTACCCTGTAAGAATATCCTGTATTTTAAAACTACAATGAATCAAAGCTAAACATAGCACATACAAGATAATTGATAAATACTATTTTAATGTCCAAAAATAGCTCTCTGTTTACTGCGTGTTCAATACTACTAGTAAGTTATTATCTGGACCTACTTCTAAAGATAGTCCTACCATTGTAAGGTTTGTGCTTGTCTATTGAGAACTGGATGTAAAATGGCTGCTAATAGGATCATTAGTAGCTCTATTGCTGTTGTTCCCCACAAGACTAAGAGAAAATGAAAACCGTTGCAACTATCTCTTTGTCTTTGCAGGATCCTATTACAAAAAAGCAGGATCCCAGCACCATATCATTTTATTCAATGCCAGTATTGCTCAATGAAAACAATAAAAGGGGAAAACCCAAGGAAGTTAAGCACACCATGTGTTTAAAAACCTATGACCAGTGAACTGACCTATGTTTTAGATAAATTAGATTTCCTGATATTTGAATCTGGGAAAGGCCAGGAATATTTCCTGCATTGCCTCAGCAGTCTCAAAAGCAAGTATTTATGTTCATAGTGTTACTCGGAAACATAAAGTGGCTTTTTAAGGAGAGCACTTGCTTCCAAACTTATACCCAGAGAGGCTTTTAGGGATTACAGCAAACTATAATGCAAACGTTTGTCTCTGTCTTTGACCCTCTCGCTATCCCTGATCACTAGTCCTGCTGCCTCTGGTCAGAGAGCAATGGTGCAGAGACCTGTTTCAAATTCAAATTATACCATTGTGAATTTGAAATAGGCCATTATAGGATTTTGGAAGCAGTAATTTTAAGTTTGGCAAGCAGTGAACAACACAAAAATACAATTCAATAAAGCCATTTAAAGCAGTACACTGCACTGAGGCCCTGATAAAATCATCCAACCACCCCATGCCATCGTTGTAAACATTCTGGCCTCAGTGCCTGGACAAGGTCTTCATCCATCAGGTCAAAGGAAAGACTTACCTCTACCATTACGGCTGAGCTTCCCTCTTGAAGCAGCCCTATTAGACCTTCTTTGGTCTTCCGCCCTTGAAGTTTCAACGCTTTGCTCCATCCCTCCTTCTGTGCTTGTTCATGCAACCAGATTTCAGCCTTTGAAGACAAACCCCAGCATGAGAGATAATCTAATCATTCACCCATCTATCCACCCATACACGTTTAGTCCTCGACTTACAACAGTTCGTTTAATGACCGTTCAAAGTTACAATGGCGTTGAAAAAATTATGACTTGTTTTCACATGACTGTTGCAACATGACCATGGTTACATGATCAAAATTCAGGAGTTTGGCAACTGATTCAGATCTACGTCTGTTGATCATGGGATTACCTTTTGCGACCTTCTGACAAGCAAAGTCACTGGGGAAATCAGATTTACTTAAAAACCATGGTATTAATTTAACCATTTCAGTGAATGACTTAGCAAATGTGGTGAGGAAAGTCGTAAAATGGGGCAAAACTCACTTAACAACTTTCTCATTTAGCAACATAAAATTTGGGCTCAATTGTGGTCGTAAGTTGAGGACTACCTGTATATATAGAGAAAAGGATATATAATCCAGAAGCAAATTCGGAGAAAACAAGATAAATTAAATCATCAAACATCTCACAAGGAATTACCACCCATTCTGATCTAGAGACAGACACATGTTCAAGGGCTCATGTAAATAGGGCACTGAGGGATATATAAACATTGGCAGGAATAATTCAAGAAACAAAGAATGCCCACTTTCAATATCCCTCAGGGACATTGTTTAATTAAGGGGATAGTAGATAAAAACAAATGTATTTTCCCATTATACTTCTACAAAACTAAATAGCTCTGAATGTGTCTCTATTGAAAAGATATTTTGTAAGTAGAAAGAAAATCACTGAAAAGTTCCTCAGTCACATTCCAGTTTTTCCCATGTATGGATTTTCAGAGTAGCAGGAATAGCAGTGGGTGGTTCCATATCTGAGCACTTCCCTTCCTGTTCACTCTTTAACTGTATAAAGGTTTGCACAGAAAAGACAACACCAAAAATGTGATTTTTATAATTAGAACTGCAGAAAAAACAATTACTACCAATCTGCCTTCCATTGAGGACCTGTATACTGCACGAGCCAAAAAGAGGGCTGTGAAAATATTTACAGACCCCTCACATCCTAGACATAAACTGTTTCAACTCCTGCCCTCAAATTGACACTATAGAACATGGCACACCAGAACAACTAGACACAAGGACAATTTCCCCCCGAATGCCATCACTCTGCTAAACAAATAATTCCCTCAACACTGTCAAACTATTTACTAAGTCTGCATTACTATTACTATTAAGCTTCTCAACGTTCCTATCACCCATCTCCTCCCACTTGTGGCTGTATGACTATAACTTTGTTGCTTGTATCCTTACGATCTATATTGACTGTTTCCTAGTATGATTTGATTGCTTATTTGTACCCTATGACTATCATTAAGTATTGTACCTTATGAATATATCTTTTCTTTTTATGTACACTGAGAGCATATGCACCAAAGACAAATTCCTTGGCCAATCATACTTGGCCAATAAAGAATTCTATTATCTATTACGTTTGCCTATGAAAGTATGCATGGATTCACAAGGTAAGAAGAAACAAGAGTCAGTAAAAATTTAGTTATATTTACTCCAGCCTAAACTCTCTAATGTCAATAGGATTTACTGTTTTGTCAGCAAGCACAAGATTGCTGCTTTAAGACAAAATTGTACCTCAGATTTTAAGACAAGATTTTTTTTGAAGCAGCATGTTGAGGGAGGGAGAATGAGAAAATGGAAGATATGGATTACAGTATCATGCACACACAGAAATTATTCTTACTTCTTCAATATTATCATCATATTTTTCCAAGGCTTTCTTGCAGTTCACAAAGGAATAGCCAGTTTTCTTCCTAAGTTTCATCAGTGCTTCCTTTGCTGCCAGGACAGGAATGCCAGGATGAAGGAAACGAGGCAAATGCCATTGCTGAATGGGGAAAAACAACAAATAAAATGAAAAGGTTTGACAAAGTTCTGTTAGGGAAGGCATATTCCCAAAGAGAATGTGCAGGTACCAATTCACCTGTAGCCAAGGCTGTCTTTTGATCTGGTAAGAACATACAGAAAAGAGATGCTTTTCTCTTCTCAGATGCTGAAGAAATGTAGTCCATAGTGCCAAACTGTCTTCTGAAGCATGGAAAAAAACTCAGTTTTTCCCAACAATCTGAAGCTTGGAGTGTGGGAACAAATTTCCATTCTTTATTATGTTTGTAGAGTTGCAATAAACTACTCTAGGAAGTTTACAATACACAATACAACACCTACAAAATCACAATGTATTTAATAAGTTAAAAACTGTAACATACAATTCCATTATAAAACATCCAACTTTAACTAGCCTTTCCTTGTAGAGGACCTGTATACTGCATTGAGGACCTGTATTTTTTATTGAGGACCTGTATAATGCACGAGTCAAAAAGAAAGCTGTGAAAATATCTACAGACCCCTCACATCCTGGACATAAATTCTTTCAACTTCTACCCTCAAAACGCTATAGGGCACTGCATACCAAAACAATTACACACAAGGAGTTTTTCTCCTGAATGCCATCACTCTGCTAAACTAATTCCCACAACACTGTCAATTTATTAAGACTGTATTACTCTTCTCATCCTTCCTAGTACCTATCTCTTCCCACTTATGACTATAACCGTGTTGCTTGTATCTTTACAATTTATATTGCTTTATTTGTTTTCTTAGTATGATTTGATTGCTTATTAGTAACCTATGACTATCACTAAGTGTTGTATCTTATGATTCTCGATGAATGTATTTTATTTTTTCTTTATATACACTGAGAGCATATGCACCAAAGACAAATTCCTTGTGTGTCCAATCACACTTGGCCAATAAAGAATTCAATTCAATTCAGTTCTATAGATAATCAAATCAACCTCCAAAGCTCCTTTTCAAAAATATAGTTTTTACTACTTTTCTGAAGAATAACATGATATGGACCATTTGCACGTTTGGAGGGAAAGTTTTCTGGTAAAAGCAGTAAAAGCAACTGTCGAAAAGAACTGCCTGCAACCCAGCAGAGAGGGTTCTTTCTTGCTGTTCACAGGGAGTGGAAAGACTGAAGATCCAATCTGGGTTGGCCAATGGGACCAGAGGTTTACTCTTCCTCTACTAAACCTCTGGTCCCAGTGACTGACCCACATTGGATTCTGCAACATTATCCTGGGACACATATATTTTCCTTCATTTGTGGGCAGATTCAATTTGAAGAAGATGGTCCGGAGAAACCTGAGACTCAAGCTCTTCAAGGTTTTACAGGTTAAAACTAACATTTTGAATTGTACCCATAACTCAAAGCAGCATAGAATTGATGGCATGTGACTGTAGCAGCTCTTAGTTGCCAGTAAATTGTCGATCATTTTGCACCAACTGCAGTTTCCAAATAATTCTCAAGGGCAGCCCTATGTAAATCCCATGGAAGAAGTCCACCCTTGAGATGATGAGGACATGAATTACTACTTCCAGATCTTCCAATTTCAACTAATTCCTGTTAGTGAGGCACTGAATGGACTGATTGTGCCTTCGAGTCAGCCTTGATTCCAAGTGAATGACTAGACAAGTTCCTGCGGTTTTCTGGGTAAGAGTTTTCGGAAGTGGTTTGCATTGTCCCTAGAGCTGGGGGACGGATGGACGGACAGGACTGGCCCAAAATCATCCAGCTGGTTTTGTACCCAAACAAGGCGGGACTAAAACTCACAGCCTATCGCTTTCTAACTTGGTGCCTTAAAACCACTACAGCAAACTATAATTCATATTCTGCCATTCTATACAAAGATGAACATAAGATTCATTCTAGACTTAATTAAAGAGTTTGGAAATTAAAAAAATAAAATGAAATTTGAATCGCAGGCGGAAATAGGAAAGCCTCACGTTAAGTTCCCACGCAGACAATCCTTTTGTTTTAAAGGCAAAGAAACGTGGGAAGCTGCTCTAGTCTTGGTGATCTGGATGGAAACAGACCGCAAGCAGAACCATTGCAGGTAAACTGGCTCAAGCTCGGCAGGCAGGCACCCGTCTCACCTGCGGCACCAGGGCGGCCTTCGCTTGCAAGGAGACTAGAATCCACCCCAGTCCCGAAACGCGCAGCATGTTGAGGACGCGAGAATTAGACGTCATCCACCCCTTTACACTATGCGACAAGGGAGACCCGGCTTCCTTAGCGCGCAGAGAAGACCCTCCTTCCCTCGGCTCTGATTCGCTCTAACCCTCCTAGGCGTTTCATTGGTTGAAGCGAGACGCCACTGAACCATAGAGGCAAAAGGAGTCAGGTCGGCGTGGCGCTGGGTTTAGACCGGTTTTACACCCCACCCCCCTCCGAAATCGGCAGTTTTTAAGATGGACTTGAATACTATTTAATGATGCAAATACTTAGCGATTTAGCATTTGCAGTATAATAATTGATGGAGATCAAGTAACGTAAATAAAAATTATTTGTTTAATTATTTTATTTTAGATCGGCAGTTGACAAATGATCTCAAGGAGCCACATACGCTGGGATATATCTTCCATGCAATGCAGCGAGAATAAATAATAGTAGTTGCAGCTGTACTTTGTACAATCGATATGCAATGCAGAATCTATTTATAAAGTGCATATATATATCACTAAGCATCTTTAAGATATATACAAATGCGACTGAAGCCTTGATTCCTAAATGAATGGGACAGTATAGCGTTAAAAATACAGTGTTGGTAGCACATATAAACATCACATTCCACTTTGTATAAGTTATTGTAAAGAGGAAGACACAAAAACATCTCAAAATGAGAAAAGGCACCATGGGTTTTAATGCATATATTAAATGTTTCACTTCGCCTACTAGCTGGTACATTCTTGAACTTCTACTTTTAAGCAAGAACCAACACTAGAATTCCACATCATTCTTAGGACGGTTTTATGGAACCTTGTGGATTTCAGAGGGAGCTTGAGTTTGTTTCTGAGATTCTGATTAGTGGTTTAACTGAGGCCTTAAGGCTGTCACACTCACTTTGGATTGAGTGTGAAAGCCTTGGATCACATTGTGCCTATATGGCAGAGGTCTCCAAACTTGGCAACTTTAAGACTTGTCGACTTCAATTCCCAGAATTCTATATGGCTTGATTCCAGAGAGCTGTGATTTTCAAAGGGCCTTCTAGAAATTAAATTATAAAATATTGCTGGAAGAGGATGAAAGCAAAATCAGGATTTTAGTCATAGGGGGAAAAAACTCCCTACTCTAAAAGCAGTCACTAAATCCAACAACACTGGACAATTTGTCTGTTGGGGAAGTGGATTAAGCTGCAGCTTTGGAGGTCATTTTAATTTTGGGGTTCTGCCCTAGGTGTAATAGTGAGATGGCATTAATCATTCTTGTGGATCACCTCTAGCAAGACTGGGATAGAAGTAGTGTATCTATCTTAGCCTTCCTTGGGTCTCTCAGGTCCCACTTTACAATATCCCAGAGTTCTTGGCTTTCCCCACAGATACATGAACCTGCTGGGTGAGGGTGAAGTTATCTGGTAGCACAAGGTCAAGTGTCATTAGTGTGCTGATGATTACTATATAGTTTGACTCTTAACAAACCAAGTGATGCTATTGAGCTATCTCAAGATCTGCAGGCTCTGGAGGAGAAACAAGCTTAGGCTCAATCTTAATAAAACTTGAGTAGCTATGGGATTTAGACCCCCCCTACCGCAAATCTGGGGATTTTCCATCACTGGTTCTGGATGGGGTTGCACTGCCCCAGACATAATTGGTGTGCAATTCTGGGATTTCTCCTAGGCTCTCAACTTCTGCTTAAGAGTCAAAAAAGAGCCTTTGTACAAATATATCTTGTGCATTATTTGCAACCGTACCTGGACCAGGAGGCCCTTAAGATAGTTATTCATTCTTTGATCACCTTGTATTTGCACTACTGCAATGTGCTCTATGGAGCTGGCTTTGAAAATCACACAAAACCTACCACTGAACCAGAATGTAGCAGGAATAGGTATGGACTGCCTTGCTACACCTGAGTAATTACAACTGGGACAGCTGCATAAGCTCCCAGTAGATTTCGCCATCAATTCAAGATGCTGGTTGTCATTCTGCATGACTCGGTCTAGATTATTTGTGGTATCACTTGTTTCCAATTATTTGTGGACATGTTCTGAATCCTTTTCATTCTACAGTACCATCTTAGGGGACCTACAAAATGGATCTTTATTCATCCCTGTGAAACAGAGTATCATCTGAGATTCAGATGCCCTGACTGATATGGATATATATGTTGCCCTAAGTGTGATGTGCCTCAGAGTATGTTTTTAACTTGCTGTTTTTCTCACCCAGGAGCAAATGTCAAAGGGCAGACATGCAATTCAAATAAATGAATAAACTTTCCTAAGTGCAGCAAAGAGTCTACCTCTGTTCACCATTAGAACTACTGCGTTCTGTCTTATGTACACAAACCATTTGTTGCCTCAGACAGCCACTTCCAAACATTCCTGCAAAAAAGAACAAAATGAGACATCCCTGAAAGCCATAACACTCCTAGAAAATACACACTCCTAAAGACATAGTAACTTAGATTTCTCTCATGGACTCTTCAGGAAAAGAGGAGTAGAGACAGTAGAGAGAATGGCTGCCTCATATTGTTAAATCCCCACTGGCAATCTATGCTTGTTAGGACCGCTGCTGTTTCTTCAGACAGGATTCTTCCTTGCAAGGTTTGCAGATCTGTTCTTACAGAAATTAGTGAGAGATACCAAGTTCACTCCACGCGGAATTCTCAAATCAGAGTGTTTGTTTTCATTTTAAAAAACGGAAAATGAATATTCCACTGTTTAAGACCAAAGATAATCTTTAACCAATTTAATTCTTGCTGGTCACTTTGTAGATGTTAATATTCTCGGTCTCATTCCTAAAGGTGAGTTTTGTGGTGAAGTGCATAGGGAGCAGAGTCTCAAAAAACAGTGCCGTACTATGCTCCTCTCTCATTTTTGAAGAGAGATAGATAATAGATTGAGCACCGCATACATGCTGGAGAGTCCGTATTAGGAGTGGGTAAGTGTCCTTGAGATAGACAATATCTGCACCCAGGATGAGGTCATAATTTTGAGGAAAGTCCTTGTGGTCCAGACCCCATGATAGAGCACAAACCCTGGTTCGTGCGATGCATTGTGCAGGCAAATTCCGATGGACATTCTCCTCTATCTGCTTCAAGGCTACAGGAAGATCTGTGATGGTTACATGGCCTCCTAAAACGAAAAAGAAAGGGAACTCTGAACAACAAAAAGCTTTCAAGGATTTAGACCACAGGTATTATCCACAAATAACCAAATTATCTCCAGCTATGCTTAAAAACAATAATAAGTCAGAAAGTGCAGCCTTGAGATCCATCTGCTCTCCTTGACACATGCACAACCTTTATTCTGCATCAAAAAAAGGGAATACAAATATATCATAAAACTTCATGTTGAATTCAATAGTTCTATGCATAACAATATACCAACAAGGAACCGTGAGATGGGATGGAATATAAATGTAATAAAAAAAACTACAGGTAATTCTCGACTTAAACAACAGTTCATTTAGCAATCTTCAAAGTTATGATGGCACTGAGAAAAGTGACTTAGGGCCATCTTTCATACTTACAACATCCCCATGGTCACATGATCAAAATTCAGCACTTTGGCAGCTGACTCATACTTATGAGGGTTGAAGTGCTCTGGGGTCATGTGATCACCTGTTGTGACTTTCTGACAAGGAAAGTCAATGGGGAAGCCAGATTCAGGTCAGAACCACGTTACTAACTTAACAACTGCAGTGATTCACATAACAACTGTGGCAAGAAAGGTCGTAAAATGGGGCAAAATTCACTTAATGACCGTTTCACTTAGCAACAAAAATTTTGGGCTCAACTGTGGTCGTAAGTTGAGCACTACCTGTAGATTTTTAACACATTATAGATCACGACTCATAATCTGTCCCCATGAAACCTTCACCTGTATTACAACATCCAAAGTTTAATTAATACAGGTTAAGTCCTCGACTTACAACCAATGCTTTAGTGACCTTCAATGTTATAACGGCGCTGCAAAAAGTGACTTATGACCATATTTCACACTTACAACAATTGCAGCATCTTCATGTGATCAAATTTGGGACACTTGGCAACTGCATGCATTTTTGCAGTGTCCCAAAGTCATACGTTTTGTGACCTTCTGGCAAAGTCAATGGGGAAACCAGATTCACTTAACAACCGTGTTACTTACTTAGTTAGTGCTGGTGGCACAGTGGTTAGAATGTAATATTGCAGGCTAACTCTCCCCACAGCCTGGAGTTTGATCCTGATGGGCTCAAGGTTGACTCAGCCTTCCATCCTTCCAAGGTCAGTAAAATGATGACCCAGATTGTTGGGGGGGCTATAAACCACAACAGGGAGGTATGCAAGTCGTAAGTGCTATTGCTACTAACTTAAAAACTGCAGTGATTCACTTAACAACTGTGGCAAAAAATGGGGCAAAACTCACTTAACTATCTTGCTTAGCAACAGAAACTCGGGGGTCAATTGGGGTTGTAAATTGAGGATTATCTTCCCTCTCTTTGTCTGCAGTTAATTCAACATACCAAGAAGCGATGCGAGGATCCCAACAACACCTGTCCCAGCACCAAGCTCTATCACTGTCTTGCCCTGAAAGTTCACCTTCTTTGCTTCAAAATATTCACAGAGAGCTAGAGCCTTAAAAACAGATGAGGGATTAACATTTTAGAATGAAAAATTCAAAAAAAAATATGAATATATAGTCCAAATATATGGATTATTTTTGCTTCACAGATTTCTTTTGATGCGGGCACCATGTTTTCTACCCTACTAAGTTTTTGTTTCCAAGCGGGCAATGTTTTAGCAATTGTTTTGAGTTACTTTGCATTCAATTTTTGTTTCCATAAATCTATTCTATTTCATCACCCTGGTTTCACACACATCAGCAAGTTATTATTACTTGCAAAATTTATTTCTCTGTCAAATTTCTGAGAAACAATGTTTTACCAGAACAACTGAAACCCTAATGGTGGTGCTGCCAATTGGAAAATGGGAGGTCTTTTTCAGGCATATCTGGGCAGCCACTGTACAATACAGAATGCTGGATGAGAAAGGGTCTTAGTCTAATTCAGGGGTGCTGGCTGGGGATTGTGGAATTTGAAGTCCACACATCTTAAAGCTGCCAAGGTTGGACATCCCAGGTCTACTCCACCCAGACCTCTATTCAACACTCGCCTAGAGGGACCTGGTGTCTTTGTTCATCCATGTTCCTTGTGACTCTTCTAGGTGCTCCTTCATCTCAAGTGATCTCATCAGAGTTCATACCTAGAATGTAACAAATCTAGGAAGAATTCAGCTATTTACCACCAAATATTATATATCGGATTGACCTTTTTCTATATTTTTTTTCTTGAAAGGAAAAATGTTATGATTCCCCAATATTTACATTTTTCCAAATGAGTAATTAAGAGTCTATACTTGATGTGTTCCTTATAACTAGATATACCTTGTACAAATTTATGTACAATATAATAATATCTTCCTCTAGCCCTCTTATTGTTCTTATTCAATTGCCTCCTCTTTCATATATTCATCCTGGCCTTGCTCTTTATCCAAAGAAGACACTCTTTCCTCCCTTTGGCACTTTGTCTCTGCTTATCCCCAGGTACCCAACTGTCTGCAAATAACCATGATAATGAAAAATGGCAGCATGCATAAATTTAGGCCAAGGTGTAAACATTACTCTTTTGTCCGTGAACTTTGACATTAGATCCATATATGTAACTCACTGGATTTGTGTCATGACATTGCTACACTTTTCAGCTTCTCTCTCCATTGTGCTCCCCCCTGCAAACACCCATGATGCATTTTTATCTAAGATACCCTTTATCCTTAAGACTTTCAAAATAGTGATATGCTTGTTCAGATATGCTAATATGACCATTAGGATATAAATACATTAAAAAGTTAAGCAAACTTGACAGCAGGGCTTGACTTATTCATTATAATGGACCGTGTTGATTCACATTAGTTTAGCATTTTGACTTTTTCTTTGTTTTATGTTTTTAAGTTTTCTTTGATTTTAAGTCTCAAATAGAATAATGTTATGAAAATACTTGCACAAGTATATTAAATTGTTCTGGATTATCACATGCCAAGCACACGTCTTATATTGTATTAGTTGGAAGACACAGATCTAAATATGTAGAGAAATGAGGCAAATGATATACCAAAGTACATTAAGTAGCCCCTAAAGAAACTGGTCCAATTATGTTCATTCCTTGTTTCTTTTGTATAATTTGTATTTTCCTTGTATTAACGCTATGCAACCAACCCAGCTTCGAAGCTAAGCCAACTGAGAAAAATAGGTGCCAAAGGGAGTTAAATATGTGCATGTAGGGGTGCCAAATCCCCACTGTCCCTTCTGAAACCAGATCACTCCATGTATTTACCATAATGAAACAGGCACACAAAAGCTTTAAATATTCATGATATTTCTTTGTTGTTAAGGCGTTACTGGTGCTTTTGTTAAATCAACAACTCCTGGGAACGATCATAAATTGTTAAGACTTTAAACTGTCCAAACTTTCTTTGTTCTGCCAATTACTTATACATGCATAAAGGATCTGCTTGAATCAGCTGCGCCAGTTACAGGCGTAACCATCTCTCGACCATTAAAGGAGAAGAATATTTTGTAGCTCAGGGTTGAAATGATGGGTCCTTGGTGCTCTCTTGCAACCAAGCTCAGACAGCACCAAGGACCCTTCAATCTCGACCGTCCCAGGCGGGACTTGCGCTCACCGCCTCCCAGACCGGAGCAGCTACTCCCAGCCGCGCCCCGTGGTACTGCGTGATGCTCAGCTCTTGCCCACAGAGCCGATACCGGGTCTGCACAGGAAAAGCATCAGCAAACAACTCCAGTTCCTGCGGAAACACCGACTCTAAACCCACTTCCACGTCGCCTGCAAACACCAGCGCCGCCATCTTTCCAAGTTTTTCTTAGGGACCTGGGAGGGGGAGGGTAGCCCAGAAGGATCCGGGAACAGCTGGCGTACCCTATTCTGATTGGACAGGAGGGACAGCGCCTCTAATAGCTATTGGATCGTATTGGGGAAGGGGGAGGAGCTTAATCTTGCTCAGATTCTCCACGTGATTTGTTTTGGTGGCGGGTATTTACTTTGGTTCCGCTGGGAATGAGCGACAGATCACGGGTGTTCCTTAGACATCTCAAAGATTTAATCTCAGGACTATCAGATCCGGGCCAAAAACAAAAACAAAAAACGCAGACGAATATTAGATGGGAACGAAGATCATGTGGTCTGGCCATTCTGTTAATGCAGAATGCGGAATCAAGAACACTTGTTACATAGAACACTATTGTCTCTAATGAGGAAACCATTTCCACACGTTGGTAGCAGGCAGGGGCTAAAGAATCTTGACACCTATAACTTTTCCTTCTTACTATATTAACAAGTGAGACCAACGTAAATCACTCCGCTATTGAAACCAAGGAAGTCGTTATTCAGAATGCAACACTGCATTCATTTTCCCCTGGAACAATAACATTTACTTCTAGAACATCCATAGATAGGATCATACAGGGTATTTGCGTCCCTGGATGCCTTGTCTTTGTTTTATTGAAAAATGGCTATTTTTATATTTAGTACTCTTGGACATTCTTAGAGTCATCCTAGAGTCATTGTGACCAGCAGTAATATTAAAATGCATTTTATTTTTCTGTAAAATAGTCTGATGCTCTGCAAACATTTGGAAGGGAAATTCAAATAGTCACTGTATGCAAGAAGCTTGATGCAGCTGTGAATTGCAAAAACACTTGTCCAAAAATATTCAACAAGGAGGAGGCTCAGGGGAGTATCAGTGATGAGCCCTGCCAGAATGCTAGCTTTGAATAATTGCCCAAGGAATGCTAGTCCAAATAATCTCACTGAATAGTTCTCACTTAATTCACCATAACAAGTAAGTGTATATAAAATCACAGCCTTAGTCATGATTACAGTAATTTGGTTGGGCCCAAAATGTAATACAAAACGTTTTCCAAATGATTGCTAAACATCATGGCTCTCGCTATAATAGAAAGGCAGAATAGAAATCCAACTAATAAACAATAACAAATCTATAAATTGTAGCAAAACAAGGACAGTTTTTCTCCTCCAAAGCCTCGCTTTCATTAATGTAGAATTTCTTTTTGGCAAATGTAATAGCTTATCCATTATACTATTACATGTGCTACATTAAGCAACCTATAATTTAAGTCATGGCAATAGTTCACACAAACAGACTACTTACCTTTAGTCCTCAATGTTCTACTTGCTTATTTTCATGAAATTTCTGGCTTGGAGCCTGTTGAAGCACCCTACCATTGGCAATCCTGCTCTCTAGCGTCATTCTATGCGTTTGACTAGTAAAATAATAACGCTGCTGCTAGCTGATTTATGAGCCAGCTCCCAAAGGATCAGAAGGACATTCCGTGTTCCCTGACCCATCTCTGTTAGCTTCACAAGACTGGAGGTTTAAGAACAGGGAAAGAGAAGCCATTCCCACATTCATGAAAAGTCACCTGTTTGCTGAATGCTGAGCTTGGAGAGGTGGGGTCAACTTTTGACGCATATCACAGTTAAAAGTTATCTTTGCAAGACATTCAGTCAGAAAAGATGCTCTTGTTTGGCTGACCTAGTTAGAGCATTTAACGAAAACCAACACAGTGTTAAAGATTAAAAGGCCCAGTGAATCCTTGGTATATTTCCATTCTTTTTGTTTAATTTTTCAAGGATTTCAAGGCAGTTATTTTTGTTGTCAAGATTTTGAAAATCCATGTCCTTTCCTACTATTTGCCAGAAGGGGGGGAAAGGAGTTGTTTTGCTATTCTGAAGTTGTGTTTGCTAACATTCTTCCAACACCCCCCTCATTCTCTTTTCTTTTAAAAAAAACCTCTCTAGATGAGAATAAAAAATGAAAATAAATATGGTAACAGTTAGATGCTAAGTGTATATTTTCAATGGTTATTGAAACTATCAGACACGTTTTATTACACTGTTCATTTTATAATGTTCATTTGGGGCAACAAATCTTTTTAATTAAGGCAAATGGTTAACTCCACCTTTAACCAAGTTCCCTGGTCATTCTGATCAGGTTTATTTACAACTCAATTTTCAGACTCAGGTGATTCTATTTTTTTCAGTGTATGCCAAATTCTGTCAAGTAATGTGTAGGATAGATACATAGCGGTTTAACATGCTTATCTACTTAATTAATCGATTGTATATATTCAGTGGGTTTTATAAAATGGGCATTGATGTAATAAAGAATTTATAGTTTGTCAATCTTCTATAATGCTAATAATTTGTTCCTCAAAAGTATTAAGTATTAAATTATTACAAAGTAGAGATTGGACTAATTCTACTGCTATGGCAAATGTGCTGGATTTGGTTGCAGAGTACAGTACAATTACTATAGGTGATGTGTAGGAGCCCTACTCTGGATATGATCAAGCCAAAACAATTCTGATACAACATATTCTGGACATTGAAAGACAACAAGATTAGTCTCTCCTGCACAGGAATGTTGAGCAATCAATCTTGTATTTTCAGACTGGCAAGACACTTAGATTATAACATGAGATTCAAATTGAGAAGAGCTTTAACACTGGCTCAGTTTAATGTTTTGCTGTCAGCTATTCTGGAAAGCAGCCACACACAAAAAAGTCCATATGCTGCTCAATTATGTCCATGTGATACAGATGCCATAGAATGTATCATTCACATTTTATTGTGTTGCTGCTTTTGCAGAGATATTACAATTCATTTTAAGTTCCCATGTCTAATAAAATAACCTAGCATTCTGATACCTTCTACATAGACTTTTTTTACTCATTAAGCAAGACTATCTTGTTCAGAATTAATATTGGGGTGATTTATTTATAAAATTATAGCCTTGAAGAAGTAAATGGATGTAAGCAAGTAATAATAAAAACAACTAAGTTGCTGGGTGGTTGTAGGAAAGAGGAAAGATATATCAAATTAAGATAATCTCTCTGATCATTCATCCACATCTCTTCACAGAGCAATACGCTGTCAATTATACAAAGATGATTACTTTTTAACTACTGCCCTTTTGGTTTCCTGTTGGAGTAGCCAAGCCATTCATCCATCTTTGTCAATGTGCGTCAAAGCCACAGGTCATTGTGATGTTCTGAAGTAAATCTTGGGCAATTAACTCTCTGAAGATGATTTCCTAGCTGATATACCATGAAGTGAGCTGGAGGCTCATAACACAGTTACTAAGATAGTACTACTTAGTTTCATGGTATGGGGTTTTTAGCATCCCATTGCATTGCAAATTCTGCTGATGGCCCATTGACATTTTTTGCAAGCAAATTCTTTGAAAATAACACACAATATTCAGATGTTTTAATTGTGTGTCTGTGTGTTTTGATGCGTGCATGTTTCTTTTTTTACACTAGGTGCATTGCAAGCAGTCCTCCAAGTGCTGGCTGAACCACAACTCCATAAAGAATGGCAAAATGGCCAATAATGAGTGAGAAAGCCAATAAGGACAGACATTTGAAGCACAGGAGAGCTTCATATGACCAAATGTGGTTCAACTGGATGAATGAAAGGATGGGCTAAATAGAGAAAACAGGATGGAATGGAATACAAGGTAAAGGGGGGTGGGAATCTTCTGGAAGTGAGTGGGAAGCCAGTATAAGAATCAACTAAGAGCCATCATGTGGTCAAACTGATGAAAGGTGAAAGGTGCCATAATAGCAATAGCATTTGGATTTATATACCACTTTACAGTACTTTATAGCCCTCTCTAAGCTGTTTACAGAGTCAGCATATTGTCCCCAACAATCTGGGTCCCCCCTACCTCAGAAGGATGGAAGGCTGAGTCAACCTTGAGCCTGGTGAGATTCAAACTGCCAAATTGCAGGCAGCCAGCCATCAGCAGAAGTAGCCTGCAGTACTGCATTCTAACCACTGTGCCACCATGGCTAATGGGAGAAGGAACCCAAGAAAAAACTGCACATCAAAATAATTTCTTCCTGCTTTATCCCAGATTTATCCATCAACCCACAGATCTGACAGCTGGGCTGCTTTGCCAGTCCAAGTGATAAACCTGCATTCCAAAACAGAGCCAGAGAAGAGATGCAGATAAAGAGGGGTTTATGTGGTGCAGTGAAATTGCTTCCTTCCTAGCCGATCATCTGCTCCATCAGCTTGCCAAATGACCCGTTTTTAGACCCTGATTTAATGGACTTCTCCATACTTCAGAAAGTGGCAGAGTTATTGATTTCATCCTAGTTTTCAAAGAAACATGTATGGCAAGAGATGGCAGTACCAGCAAGGAACAGCCACAACTGGCAGAAACAGCCAGAAATATCCCAAAAAGAACTTAACATGGCACTTCCCCAATGTCATAAAAATACAACAAAGTGCAGGACTTGAAAATCCTACTGGAAAGGACATGGAGCTTGTTATGTATGTAGGTTTGAATGTCATTGGTTTAGTTTGAATTGTTCTTGGAAAATGTCAAATAAGATTGGTTTAAAAAGTGCGGGAAAACCCTGCATTCTGATTGGCTGGCAACTACGGCTGCTGGCTATAAGAAGCAGCCGTAGCCCAGCCAAGTCGGGTCCATTCGAGCTCAAACTCTTCACTGAAGCTCTTCGCGTTTGACTCTTCATGCAAACTTAACACTGGCGACGAGGGTGGGATTGCCCTGAAGAAGAGACGATGCGGAAGACAAGCAGAAGAGTGAGATGGCTGCGCTGAACACCCCCCCAGCCCCGTTCGATCTGGCGGCAGAAGACTGGGAATCGTATGCGGATGGCTTCCAGATGTACTTTGAAGGAAACGACCTCGCCGATATCCCCGAGAAGCGGAAGAGGGCGGTATTTCTCACGCACTGCGGTCCGGCAGTCTTCAAGATGGCGAAGGCGTTGGCGGGAGCTGCAGACTTGAAGGTAATGGAATGGCCTGATTTGGAAAAGCTTTTAAGAGCCCATTACGCCCCACAAGTATCGTGCCTCATTAAGAGACATGAGTTTTACCATCGGGATCAAGGGGAAAGCGAAAATGTTAACGACTTCGTGGCAAGTTTAAGGGATATTGGGGATGCTTGTGAGTTTACCAACTTAGAAGAGGCCATGCGTGATCGGTTTGTTGTAGGCCTTAAAGATAAGGTCTTACAGAGCAAACTACTAATGAAACCTAAGATCACGTTTAAGGAGGCCATAGAGGAAGCTGTTTCAGCGGAAGCCACCAAGTCCTCAGCAGCGGCCATGAAAAAGATTAACAAGGCCTCAAGCCATTCTGATGTGGAGAAATCCACAACAACCCATTGCGAGCAAATAGACTCTGATTCAGATGTAGTGAGGTGGAGGAAGGAATTTATAGACTCAGAATGGAGAAGAAAAGGAAGGACCCTGGAAAAAGAGGCAAGAATTTTATTGCAGAGGCTGGGGGCCACCCCGCACTGAATGCAAGTTTTTAGACACCATCTGCCTACGTTGTGAGAGAAGGGTCACCTAGCAAGAGTCTGCAAATCATCCAGAACTCCACCTAGTAGGAAGAAATTCCTGAGAAAGAATTCAAGCCCAACAATTTCATTGAAAAGATGGGGCAATTCAGAAGCAAATGAAAAGAATGAAACTCATCAAACAATCACCATTGGTCATTCTTCACCCTTGAAAAGCAGAAAAGTACATGTGAAGGTATTCATTGAAGGAAGGCCTTGCCAAATGGAGTGGACTCAGGCTCTTATTTATCTATGGTGTCATGGGACACTATTCACAGGCTTCTTCCCAACATTCAGAAAAAGAATTTCCAGAAGCAAGCACTGACTCTTAAAGACTACCAAGGGAACAAGATTCCAGTAGTTGGAACAAGAGAATTCAACGTGAAGTTTAAAGGCCACACCAAACGTTTGCCCCTGACCATCGTGGACAAGGATTGCCCAAGCTTGCTGGGACTTGAGTGGTTCAATCCACTAGGCATCGAGGTGACTGGCATCAATCACGTGAGCAACTCTGAATGGGAGGAGGCCTTGAAGTCTGAGTTTCCAGAGGTCTTCCGCGAAGGACTGGGCAAGTATATGGGGACCCCTATCACTTTCAACCTAGATCCCAAGGTGCCCCCAATTCGTTTAAAGCCCAGGAGGGTTCCATTTGCTTTAAAGGAAAAAATTGATGCACAATTAGATAAATTAATTGCTCAAGGGGTTTTAGAGCCCACTGATCACTCCAGATGGGAAACACCCATAGTCACACCAGTCAAGGCTGATGGGTCAGTAAGAATTTGTGGAGACTATAAGGGGACACTGAACCATGCGCTGCAGCAGAGTGCATATCCAGTGCCAGTTGGGCATCATCTGTTACATTCACTTGGCAGGGGTACAGTCTTTGCCAAATTGGACTTGGCCCAGGCATATCAACAACTAACAGTTGATGATGCCACTGCAGAGGCCCAAACAATTGTGACTCACGGAGGTGCCTTCAAATGTAAAAGGTTACAATTTGGAGTAAGCGTAGCACCAGGCATTTTTCAAAGTCTTATGGAAAGAATGCTCCAAGGACTGCCAGGGGTAGTGCCTTACTTTGATGATGTGTTAATCTCTGCTGAAAATGACACTCAGCTTCAAGAAAGACTCAGAGAAGTCCTTACCAGATTCAGAAAAGCGGGGTTAAAAGTCAAGGAAGACAAATGCACACTTAAAACAGACAGAGTTGAGTTCCTGGGCTACATGATTGACAAGCATGGCATCCACCCTACTGATGCCAAGGTTAAAGCAATCAAAGAAGCCCCTAAACCTAAATGCAAAACAGATTTGCAAGCCTTCCTTGGACTCATTAACTTTTATCACATGTTTCTACCTCAAAAGGCAACCATTGCTGAACCTTTACACGGATTGCTTGATAAGAAGGCTGTTTGGATCTGGGGGAGGAAGGAACAATCAGCATTTAACAGTATTAAGAGACTAATCACATCTGATGCTGTATTGATACAGTTCTCTGAGAATTTGCCTGTTGTACTGACTTGTGATGCATTCCCTTTTGGAGTGGGGGGGGGTTTGAGCCACAGGCTTCCCAGTGGGAGGGAAGCCCCTATTGCATTTTACTCTCAGACTTTGACCAAAGCAGAGAGGAATTATAGCCAACTGGACAAGGAGGCACTGGCAGCTGTCAAGAAATTTTATGAATATCTGTATGGCAGGACATTTACCATTGTTACAGATCACAAACCTTCATTAGGCATTGTGGCAGGAGACAAACCTACACCTACTATCCTGTCACCAAGAATGCTGAGGTGGACTGAATTTCTTGCTGCTTATTCATACAAACTTATCCACAAGCCTGGCAAGGACATTGGACATGCTGATGCACTGAGTCGTTGCCCACTTCCTTGCCACAAGGAGGACTTTGAACCTGAAACACACACCTTTTTCCTAGAAACTGTTGCCAAGCTTCCAGTTCATGCTGCTGAAATTGCCAGAGAGACTGCCAAAGACACTGTGTTGGCTCCTGTTATAGGCTGGATTAAGAAAGGTTGGCCTCTTCAAGATCTACCTCACCTTGCCCAACCTTTTAAGTCCAGGCAAACTGAATTATCTGTATTAAGAGGATGTATTTTGTGGGGTAACAGGGTGGTTATTCCTGCAAAACTGCAAAGAGAGGTTTTGGAAATGTTACATGAGGGTCATCCTGGTATTGTAAGGATGAAGGGATTGGCCAGGAGTTATGTATGATGGCCAGGTATTGACAAAATGGTTGAAAACTGGGTTGCATCTTGTCCCAACTGTCAGGTAGTCAGGCCTGCACCACTCTCGCCCCCCACAGGAATGGGAATGTCCTAGGGGCCCGTGGTCCAGGATTCACATTGATTTCGCAGGCCCTACCAGAGGGCACACCTTCCTTATTATAGTAGATGCATATTCCAAATTGCTAGAGGTAATACCCATGGCATCTACCACAACTGATGCTGTCATCAAACAGCTCAAAAAACTTTTTGTAACCCACGGGTTACCTGATGTTCTTGTCTCTGACAATGGCCCTCAATTTACATCCAACTTCTTTGAATCCTATCTAGCACAGCAGGGTATCAGACATACCCTTACTGCCCCTGGGCATCCTTCAGCTAACGGCCGGGCTAAATGCATGGTACGTTTTACCAAGGAGAAGCTTCAGCAACTGGGCCCTGGGGACATCACTGAGAAAGTTGAAAAACTTCTTAGTGTTCAGCACATCACTCCTAACCCATCTAATAACTTATCCCCAGCAGAGTTGTTGATGGGTAGGAAACTTAGGTCTTCCCTTGACCGCCTTCATCCCACTTACGCAATGCACCACTAGATTCCACTTCAAGTTCACACATTCAGTGTGGGTGATTCTGTTTATGCTAAGAACCTTATAGGTGAACCTTTGTGGATTCCTGCTGAGATAACTCAGATCACAGGCCCTCGTTCTTACAGGGTGCAAACAGAGGATGGACTCCTCTGGAGCAGGCACATTGATCAACTTAGATCCAGGTTCTCTCAGGAACATCATTTGTTCCTCTCTAGTTCCCTCACCTGATGTCAATTCTAGGGGAAGGGAGGAGCAGGAGGATAATCAGCAAGCAAGAATCCATCCCATGTGTAACGAGCCATTACGAGGAACCATTCCAAAACCTGTCACAATGCCAAAATCCATCCTTAGAAGTGGAAGATTGTACATCACTACCTGACTTGGGTGCTGATTGGGCTGGAGATGGGTTGGGAGGAGACCAGATTCTAACAATCAAACAGGGTCTTCTTTCACAGGAAGTCCCAGTGGGGAAATGTCAGCAGACACATTTCCTCTCTCACTGGGTGAGAATGTTAAAACTTCTGAACCACGAAGGTCTCAACGTACAAGAGCCCCACCTATTTAAAAGAATACATTAGATAGGTTGGGGTTTGGTATGGACTGAACCTAGTGGGGAGGGGTGTTATGTATGTAGGTTTGAATGTCATTGGTTTAGTTTGAATTGTTCTTGTAAAATGTCAAATAGGATTGGTTTAAAAGTGGGAAAACCCTGCACTCTGATTGACTGGCAACTACGGCTGCTGGCTATAAGTAGCAGCTGTAGCCCAGCCAACTCGGGTCCATTCGAGCTGTAGTCACTTAATAAACTCTTCACTGAAGCTCTTCACGTCTGACTCTTCATGCAAACTTAACAGAGCATGGAAAAGAAAGTGGGTGCCTTCAGGGCTAGAGAGAGAAGAGAAGACAAACCGTGGCCAAATCAAGGCTTTGAAGTCCGTGTGCTGCAATTAGTGCTCCAAGGGGACTATCAAATCAAATAGGAAGAAGCAGGAGGAGCAAAACCCCTTTTCCTTTTTTGTCTTCCTTTCTTTTGGCTACCTTCCCCTTTTCCCTGCTTGGCTCATCTGTTTACAATTTATTGAGCTGTAATCCACTGTAGGCATTAATCTTTCGTAGCAGAAAGTAATGACTGAAAGCGGTAAGTGACTAAGATGGAGCCTGGTCCAGAGGGCACATTGCCACCTTATTCGTTCCTCTCCCCTCTAGCTTTCGTTCCCTCTTTTTTGGCCTCTTGCATTCCAACACCAGAGCAGCAGCAGCAACAGCCTTAATGTGACCGTTGTGTTTCTTCTATAGTGCATCCTGTATGGCAGCTTCCATCACCACTGGGATGGTGCCCATGGTTGCACTGGCAGCTGGTGGCAGCTAAGACTGCAATTGCTGCTTGAACCCACCAGATAATGTCCTTTCAACACTTCCCTCTGCCATGCAAAATAATTGTCAACACCACGGGAAGGGAAATATTGGCCCTCCTGTACTCCTTTCAATATTTAGATCACTCTCTGCAGTGGAGACTGTCAAGGGTAACGAGCTAGGGCAATTGAGAAGGAAGTGCTGTGCTGTCCAGCCAGTTTAGAGTTAATGGGATTTGGGATAGGTAGTTAGGAATTGAGAGCTGTCCCCTTAAGGGAATGCATCATGGTAAATGTAGTTAAGGTATCCTGGGAAATGTAGTTCATGTCATGTTGGCCACATCTGTAACTCTGATTGGTCACTGAATTGACCCTTGGTGGGTTGGGGGAGATTTCTTCTCTCTTGCCTGAACACACAGCCTCATGGTAGTATGCCTACCCCCTACTTCTACGATATGGGATGAGATAACCATCTTTTTACCCATAAAGACAGATATGCAAAGGATTGGACATTACGAAGAACCTCGTCATAACTGTGAGTTGATGGGGATGCCTGATGAACCAATAAAAGAGACTTTGTATGGATGCTTTGTGGAGTTTATCTATCTGCCTTTGTACAGTATTTGTACAGGACAGGCAGAATATGTGCAGAAGTCAAAGAAATAAGGGACTTCAGAGAACCCAGCATAAGGCCAGGTTATATAAAGACTGCTTCTTCTCCCCAGTTACATCTAACCTGTCCCATCAGGTCTGGCAGGAGAGGCATATTAAGAGTCTCGTCCATTAAACAATGTCATCTGACAGAACTCAGGAGCACGGTTTTTTCTGCTTGATACTTACCATTTGGCACATCAGCCTCCCCCAAGATTAGATTAGTTCCCAACCTTGCTGGCCTTCAGGAAGTCTCTTAGGTTATGGTTCAGTCATTGTGCCTGGGGATCCAATGGTGGTACTGAGCCTGCTGGTTGATTGCATTGTTAATAATGTACTAGTACTGCCCTGCAAATTAGTTTTATTGTTTTAATTAACTGTTTTAATTGGTTTCAGTGGCTTTTATTTTGCTGGCATTGCCAAGTGTTGTTGTTTTAATTAGGTGAGCCACCCAGAATTGCTTAAGTGAGATGGGCAGCAATATAAATTGAATGATCGAAAAAATAAATCAATAAAATCATTGGTTGTAGAGTAGGAGTGTGGTCTGACCAGGATCTCATTCTGCCTGAACAAGCAGGGTGACCCAAGAAGAAATCTCCTCTTCCTCTTCTCTGATTGTGTTTCTGTGTAGATTAAAAGGTCTCAATTTCAAACCAATACAGGATTTGGGTTTTCTGAAGAAGTCTGATTCTTTTCAAAAATTTGCCTTATGCAAGAGGTATTTTCTCTGAAGACTGTTTCACAGTGATGGTGCAACATTACTAATTATGGCCCTCATGTAGCCACTTTCTGCCAATTCCTGAGTGTTGCAGTTTTATTTCTACTTCCTGTCCTGAAAATCATGTGACTCATTCTTTTGGCCATCTGTGTAACAAAGATGGGACTTCTTATTGTGCACTGCAGCTGTTTTGCAATTCCGATTTGATTGCATTCCTATTACTGGTAGAGCTCATAAAATGAGGGGGGACCCTCCTTCAAAGAAAATTGAAGTTCTGCTTTTCAAGAAATATGACTAAATAAATAAAAGTTCTGCTTTTCAAAACTGTACAAGAGAAACTGGATAGATTTTTTAAAAATTATTTCTGAAAAGTCCAGAATATTTCTGCTTATATTGTGATAAATTCCTCCACTCAACTGCTATATGGTATTCATCACTAATATTCGTAGTCTGCAGAATATTGTGTTTATGAATGGATATAGGGAATAATAATTTCATAAATGAAACCCAACATTGAAATGAGCACACAAACTACATGTGTTTATGACAGTGGTGGGATTCAAAAATTTTTTACTACTGTGGGCGTGGCTTGGTGGGCATGGCAGGGGAAGGATACTGTAAAATCTCCAGTCAGAGGTGGCAGTTGCCGGTTCTCCAAACTACTCAAAATTTCCGCTAGCGGTTCTCCAGATCTGGTCAGAACCTGCTGAAGACCACCTCTGGTTTATGATAGAAAACATAGAACATGGAATCATAGACCTGGAAGGGACCTTGGAGGTCTTCTAGTCCATTCCCCTGCTCAAAGAAGGAAACCTTATACCATCTTGATCAAATGGCTGTCCAGTCTACATTTGAAAACCTACAATGATGGAACACCCAGTACTCCAGGAGGCAAGCTATTCCATTGATTAACTGTTCTCACTGTGAAAAAAGTTCCCCTTACTTCTAGGTTGGATCTCAATTTAACATGTTTTCACCCATTACTTCTTGTCCTGCTCTCTGATGCTTTGGAGAATAAATCAATCCCCTTTGCTTTGTGACGTTCCTTTAATCCTTCTCTTTGATAGGCTGGATGTGATGACCCAGGGTGGGATACAAAACAAACACAGTCACAGAAAACAGGTGAACCCCCTTTTATTCCTTCAGTTTGCTTCCAAGCTCCGAATATCTTTGACGGAAGACAAAAAAACTCCCACACAGTTACACAAAGAAGGAAAAAAGCAACACAAACCAGGCAAGATAAGGGCTGGAGGATGTTCACAGATCACACACACTGGGAAGGATGCCAAACTCAGAGAGGAACTATAAACTAGAGATATTTACATGATTTGTTTCCAGCGTTTGCCAGTACGCAGGTCCAAACTCTTATTCAGTTGTCACACCTGCAGCCCATGAAGAAGATCAAGGCCCTCTCCTCCCGAGAAGACCACATCTCTCCCTTATCCTCTCCACCCTGCGTGCCTTAGGATGGATAGGGGATGGGCCTGGGTCCTCCTCTGCCTGCTCAGCCGGCCTCTGCCCTTCCCCAGCCTCCTCTGCAACCTCCGGAGCCGCACTTCCACTCCCTGTCAGCTGTTCCTCCTTTCCCTCAGAGTAAGTCTCCACCAGGGGCATGACACTGGACATATCTAGCTCCCTCAACCATTCATCATATGATTTAGCCTCCACTCCAGACCCTTTATTATCTTTGTTGCTCTTCTCTGCAAACTTTCTAGGGTCTCAGCATCTTTTTTGTATTGTGTGACTGGAAATATGTACAGTATTCCAAGTATTCACCACTGCAGTATAAAGTGGTATTACCATATCTCGCGATCTTGCTACTATCCCTCTGTTGATGCAGCCTTGGATTGCATTGACTCTTTCAGCAGCTGCAGCACAATGCTGGTTCATAATTAAGTGGTGGTCCACCAGAACATCTGGATCTCCAGTTTGATGTCTGCGAATTTGATCAGTTTCCCTTCTTATCCCCTTGTTTAGAACATTTATGAAGATGTTGAAGGGTACACTTGGCCCCAATACAGAACCTTGTGGTTCCCCACTGCATGCTTCCCTCGATGTAGTTGTAGTTCCATTGTGAACTACATGTTGGGTGCTGTAGTCCTTAATGGAATGACATCTACATGGAGGTTTTTTTTTTTTACTTTAGTTAATTTTACTTGGATGCCGTCTCATAGAAGTGAGCCTAGTATGAAGTGAATACAGCCTCAACATGTAAAAACATATAGGGTTGACCTCCCCTCAGAGGGAGGACAGGGGCCTGGTAATGATTGGAAGCTGAGGGAATATAAGGACCGTAGTTTTCTGCCTACCCAAGAATGGGTGAATAAATGCTTCAGCTAAGCAGTGAAAAATTATTGGAAGAAGACACTGATTGGTTGTCACTTTAGTCTGTTATGAAAAGGGTTTTTTTATTCTTAAATCAGGAAGGGGCATCCATTTTCTGTTGAGAGCCACAGAGTAGAATTTGGTCCAAATTAGATAAGTAGAGGAGCCCTCACACATGGAGTCAATAAAACCTGAACTGATATCTGATTAAAGATGGGCATTGCTGCCCACTGATTCCAATTTCCCCCCAGAACCTGACTATCTGGACCGGGATGCCTTGCATACAGTCACTCACGTGCTCGTCACCTCCCATCTGGACTACTGCAATGCTCTTTACATGGGGCTGCCCTTGAAGACCATCTGGAGGCTTCAACTTGTCCAGAATGCAGCGGCGCGGGTTGTGCTGGGAGGGTACCGATACTCCCATGTCACACCTCTTTTACGCGAGCTGCACTGGTTACCGGTTGCCCTCCGAGTGAGATTCAAGGTGCTGGTGTTGACCTATAAAGCCCTTCATGGCTTAGGACCAGGGTATTTGCAGGGAGCCCTGCGGCCAGCAACGACTTCCCAACACCCTGTGTGCTCCCATAGGCAGGGGCTCGTTGGGGTGCCATCGGCCAGGCAATGTCGCCTGGCGACCCCTAGGGGTAGGGCCTTCTCTGTGGGAGCACCCACCCTCTGGAATCAACTCCCCCTGGAGCTGCGGGTGGCCCCTGACCTTCGATCTTTCCGCCGTGGCCTAAAGACATGGCTTTTCCAGCTCACCTTCCCGGACTGATGGAGGGATGGGGATTTTTAGTTATTAGCTTTGTTTTTAGTCTAATGAGATTTCTTATTCAATTTAATTCTGTTTCAATTTTTGTATTGTTCTTTTAATGTAATAAATAAAATATTTATTTTAATGTAAGAAAGAAAGAAAGAAGAAAGAAAGGAAGAAAGAAAGAAAGAAAGAAAGAAAGAAAGAAAGAAAGAAAGAAAGAAAGAAAGAAAGAAAGAGAGTTCTGGAAAATTACTGTAAGTACTCCCAAAGCAAACTGTGACTCTGCCAAAAAATAACTAAACAGAAATGCAAATTGTAATTGGGAATGTCCATTACTCGGACTTGGAGTTTCAGAAATAGAGCCAGCTAATCTGCTCTGAGGAGATTTCCCCCTTCCTTCAGCTCTCCAAAGCCTTGTCCCCCTCCTAAAGCCCCCATCTTACCCCGTTTCCCAAACCATGAACCGTCTCCTTCCCGCTTGATCCCATATTTCAAAAGAAAACAAAAGCTCTAATTCCCAGTTAGGAGTTGTTATTGTACAGGTAGTCCTTGACTTACAACAGTTCATTTAGTGACAACGGTACTGAAAAAATAACCATTTTTCCCACTAATGACCGTAGCAGCATCCCCATGGTCACGTGATTTACCTTCGGATGCTTGACAGCTGAGTTATATTTATCACAATTGCAGTGGCCTAGGGTCACACGATCCTCTTTTGTGACCTTCTGACAAGCAAAGTTAATGAGTAAACCAGGTTCACTTAACAACTGTGTTATTAATTTAAGAACTGCCGTGATTCGCCTAACAAACGTGGTGAGAAAAGTTGTAACAATTTTCTCACTTAACAACATAAATTTTAGGTTAAATTGTGGTCATAAGTTGAGGAGTACCTGTATATTCCCACCATGAATGAATGAATGAATTCTTTATTGGCCAAGGGTGATTGGACACACAAGGAATTTGTCTTGGGGCATATGCTCTCAGTGTGCATAAAAAGAAAAGATACATTCCTCAAGAGTCAAGAATCATAAAGGTACAACACTTAGTGATAGTCATAGGGTACAATAAGCAATCAAATCATACTAGGAAACAGTCAGTATAAACCGTTAGGATACAAGCGACAAGGTTACAGTCATACAGTCACAAGTGGGAGGAAATGGGTGATAGGAATGATAAGAAGATTAATAGTAATAGTAATGCATCCTTGCTTTTCACCTATCCAATATAGAATTCATGGTTGCAGTATGCAGTCTTAAAGCTTTCTTGCAGTTGAACTCTTACAAAACATGTCCTGGCAATGACTTTTTTTCCCTACCATGCTCTACTGTTTCTTTCACCTTATGCCCAGCCCAAACCTGGGATAGCCTTAAATTTTCTTCTGCTATTCCAGTGTTACATTTATGTCCCCTTGCACTTCCCATTCCAACAGCGGTTAGCCATGTACACACTCTGAACATTTGATCAGCCATTCATTTAGTGGTGCTATTAAGCCCCTAGGAGGCAGGATCATTGGCCTATCTTTCTATTGGCTATTTTAGACAGATGTGGACATATCACTTCTCCTCCTGGGCCCTATTCCACAGGGTCATTCTGGTTTGAACAATAGGGGAGTCCAGATTTTTCAAACCAGTGTATCCCACTTCATTAACTTAACCCTGAGCCAATCAGCATTGTGAAATTGTGATTTAGAAAGAGGGATAAGCCCAATTAATCACATACTATAGAGGTAGAGCTGCACAAAACCAGGAGGGACACTTGCCACTGTAACGATCATTGCCACCAAATGTCTGATGCTCAGAACAACTGATGGAGGAAGAGAAAGAGGCCTTGTCTGAATTTTTGGAAAGAGATTTGAAATGAGTCTAGATAGACTAGCCTTCCGCTAGCCTTCTTAATTACTATGATGATGATTGCAGGCCAATTGATTTGGTAGGTGTATGATTTGGGATATTTCAGCAATTTTGGGAATAAATAGACAACCACCTGACTTATTGAAGACAAACTTGGTATTCCTGATACAGGTAGTCCTCAACTTATGACCACAATTGAGCCCAAAATTTATGTTGCTAAGCGAAACATTTATTAAGTGAACTTTGCCCCATTGTACAACTTTTCTTGCTGCAATTGTTAAGTTAATCATTGCAGTTGTTAAGTTAGTAACATGGTTGTTAAGCGAATCTGGTTTTCCCATTGACTTTGCTTGTCAGAAAGTCACAAAAGGTGATGACTGTTATGTATGTAGGTTTGAATGGTATTGGTTTAAATAGTGCGGGAAGAAACCCTGCACTCCCATTGGCTGGCAACTACAGCTGCTGGCTATAAGAAGCAGCCGTAGCCCAGCCAACTCGGGTCCATTCGAGCTGTAGTCACTGAATAAACTCTTTACTGAAGCTCCCCGCGTTTGACTCTTCATGCAAACTTAACACTGGCGACGAAGGTGGGATTTCCCTGAAGAGAAGACGACGCGACGAACAAGCAACAGAGCGAGATGGCTGCGCTGAACACCCCCCCAGTCCCGTTCGATCTGGTGGCGGAAGACTGGGAATCGTATGCGGATTGCTTCCAGATGTACCTGGAAGGAAACGACCTCGCCGATATTCCCGAGAGACAGAAGAGGGCAGTATTTCTCACGCACTGCGGTCCGGCAGTCTTCAAGATGGCGAAGGCGTTGGCGGGAGCTGCAGAACTGAAGGTAATGGAATGGCCTGATTTGGAAAAGCTTTTAAGAGCCCATTACGCCCTGCAAGTATCGTGCCTCATTAAGAGACACGAGTTTTACCGTCGGGATCAAGGGGAAAGCGAGAATGTTAATGACTTTGTGGCAAGTTTAAGGGACATTGGGGGTGCTTGTGACTTTACCAACTTAGAAGAGGCCATGCGTGATTGGTTTGTTTTAGGCCTCAAAGATAAGGTCTTACAAAGCAAACTGTTAATGAAACCTAAGATCACGTTTAAGGAGGCCACTGAAGAAGCTGTTTCAGCGGAAGCCACCAAGTCCTCAGCAGCGGCCATGAAAAAGATTAACAAGGCCTCAAGCCAGGCCTCAAGCCATTCTGATGTGGAAAAATCCACAACAACCCATTGCAACAAATAGACTCTGATTCAGATTGCAGTGAGGTGGAGGAAGGGATTTTTAGACTCAGAATGGAGAAGAAAAGACAAGACCCTGGGAGAAAGAGGCAAGAATTTTATTGCAGAGGCTGTGGGGGGCCACCCCACTGAATGCAAGTTCTTAGACACCATCTGCCTACGTTGTGAGAAAAGGGGTCACCTAGCCAGAGTCTGCAAATCATCCAGAACTCCACCTAGTAGGAAGAAATTTCCTGAAAAGGATTTTAAGCCCAACAACTTCATTGAAAAGATGGGGCACAATTCAGAAGGAAATGGGAAGAATGAAACTCACCAAACAATCACCATTGGTCATTCTTCACCCTTGAGAAGCAGAAAAGTACACGTGAAGGTGTTCATTGAAGGAAGGCCTTGCCAAGTGGAAGTGGACTCAGGCTCTTATTTATCTATGGTGTCATGGGACACTATTCACAGGCTACTTCCCAACATTCAGAAGAAACATTTCCAGAAGCAAGCACTGACTCTTAAAGACTACCAAGGGAACAAGATTCCAGTAGTTGGAGCAAGAGATTTCAACGTGCAGTTTAAAGGCCACATCAAGCATTTGCCTCTGACCATCATGGACAAGGATCGCCCAAGCTTGCTGGGACTTGAGTGGTTCAAGCCACTAGGCATCGAGGTGACTGGCATCAATCACGTGAGCAACTCTGAATGGGAGGAGGCCTTGAAGTCTGAGTTTCCAGAGGTCTTCCGCGAAGGACTGGGCAAGTATATGGGGACCCCTATCACTTTCAACCTAGATCCCAAGGTGCCCCCAATTCGTTTAAAGCCCAGGAGGGTTCCATTTGCTTTAAAGGAAAAAATTGATGCACAATTAGATAAATTAATTGCTCAAGGGGTTTTAGAGCCCACTGATCACTCCAGATGGGAAACACCCATAGTCACACCAGTCAAGGCTGATGGGTCAGTAAGAATTTGTGGAGACTATAAGGGGACACTGAACCATGCGCTGCAGCAGAGTGCATATCCAGTGCCAGTTGGGCATCATCTGTTACATTCACTTGGCAGGGGTACAGTCTTTGCCAAATTGGACTTGGCCCAGGCATATCAACAACTAACAGTTGATGATGCCACTGCAGAGGCCCAAACAATTGTGACTCACGGAGGTGCCTTCAAATGTAAAAGGTTACAATTTGGAGTAAGCGTAGCACCAGGCATTTTTCAAAGTCTTATGGAAAGAATGCTCCAAGGACTGCCAGGGGTAGTGCCTTACTTTGATGATGTGTTAATCTCTGCTGAAAATGACACTCAGCTTCAAGAAAGACTCAGAGAAGTCCTTACCAGATTCAGAAAAGCGGGGTTAAAAGTCAAGGAAGACAAATGCACACTTAAAACAGACAGAGTTGAGTTCCTGGGCTACATGATTGACAAGCATGGCATCCACCCTACTGATGCCAAGGTTAAAGCAATCAAAGAAGCCCCTAAACCTAAATGCAAAACAGATTTGCAAGCCTTCCTTGGACTCATTAACTTTTATCACATGTTTCTACCTCAAAAGGCAACCATTGCTGAACCTTTACACGGATTGCTTGATAAGAAGGCTGTTTGGATCTGGGGGAGGAAGGAACAATCAGCATTTAACAGTATTAAGAGACTAATCACATCTGATGCTGTATTGATACAGTTCTCTGAGAATTTGCCTGTTGTACTGACTTGTGATGCATTCCCTTTTGGAGTGGGGGGGGGTTTGAGCCACAGGCTTCCCAGTGGGAGGGAAGCCCCTATTGCATTTTACTCTCAGACTTTGACCAAAGCAGAGAGGAATTATAGCCAACTGGACAAGGAGGCACTGGCAGCTGTCAAGAAATTTTATGAATATCTGTATGGCAGGACATTTACCATTGTTACAGATCACAAACCTTCATTAGGCATTGTGGCAGGAGACAAACCTACACCTACTATCCTGTCACCAAGAATGCTGAGGTGGACTGAATTTCTTGCAGCTTATTCATACAAACTGATTCACAGGCCTGGCAAGGACATTGGACATGCTGATGCACTAAGTCGTTGCCCACTTCCTTGCCACAAGGAGGACCTTGAACCTGAAACACACACCTTTTTCCTAGAAACTGTTGCCAAGCTTCCAGTTCATGCTGCTGAAATTGCCAGAGAGACTGCCAAAGACACTGTGTTGGCTCCTGTTATAGGCTGGATTAAGAAAGGTTGGCCTCTTCAAGATCTACCTCACCTTGCCCAACCTTTTAAGTCCAGGCAAACTGAATTATCTGTATTAAGAGGATGTATTTTGTGGGGTAACAGGGTGGTTATTCATGCAAAACTGCAAAGAGAGGTTTTGGAAATGTTACATGAGGGTCATCCTGGTATTGTAAGGATGAAGGGATTGGCCAGGAGTTATGTATGGTGGCCAGGTATTGACAAAATGGTTGAAAATTGGGTTGCATCTTGTCCCAATTGCCAGGTAGTCAGGCCTGCCCCACCTCACGCCCCCACACAGGAATGGGAATGTCCTAGGGGCCCATGGTCTAGGATCCACATTGATTTCGCAGGTCCTACTAGAGGGTACACTTTTCTTGTTATAGTAGATGCATATTCCAAATGGCTCGAGGTATTTCCCATGACATCCACCACAACTGATGCTGTCATCCAGCAGCTCAGAAAACTTTTTGTAACCCATGGGTTACCTGATGTTCTTGTCTCTGACAATGGCCCTCAATTTACATCCAACTTCTTTGAATCCTATCTAGCACAGCAGGGTATCAGACATACCCTTACTGCCCCTGGGCATCCTTCAGCTAACGGCCGGGCTAAATGCATGGTACGTTTTACCAAGGAGAAGCTTCAGCAACTGGGCCCTGGGGACATCACTGAGAAAGTTGAAAAACTTCTTAGTGTTCAGCACATCACTCCTAACCCATCTAATAACTTATCCCCAGCAGAGTTGTTGATGGGTAGGAAACTTAGGTCTTCCCTTGACTGCCTTCATCCCACTTACGCACCCAACGCACCACTGGTTTCCACTTCCAAAGTTCGTACATTCAGTGTGGGTGATTCTGTGTATGCTAAGAACATTATAGGTGAACCTTTGTGGATTCCTGCTGCAATAACTCAAATCACTGGCCCTCATTCTTACAGGGTACAAACAGAGGATGGACTCCTCTGGAGCAGGCACATTGATCAACTCAGATCCAGGTTCCCTCTGGAACATCGCCCCTGTCTCTCTCTGGTTCCCTCACCTGATGTCACTTCTAGGGGGGAAGGGGAGGAACAGGAGGAAAATCAGCAAGCAAGAATTAACCCTATGTGTAACGAGCCATTACGACAGGAACCATCCCAAACCCTGTCACAATGCCAAGATCCATCCTTAGAAGTGGAAGATTGCACATCACTACCTGACTTGGATGCTGACATTGGAATGGAGATGGGTTGGGAGGAGAGACCAGATTCTAACAGTCTAACAGGGTCTCCTTTCACAGGAAGTCCCAACAGGGAAATGTCAGCAGACACATTTCCTCTCTCACTGGGTGAGAAGGTTAAAACTTCTGAACCACGAAGGTCTCAACGTACACGTAAGAGCCCCACCTATTTAAAAGAATACATTAGATAGGTTGGGGTTTGGTATGGACTGAACCTAGTGGGGAGGGGTGTTATGTATGTAGGTTTGAATGGTATTGGTTTAAATAGTGCGGGAAGAAACCCTGCACTCCCATTGGCTGGCAACTACAGCTGCTGGCTATAAGAAGCAGCCGTAGCCCAGCCAACTCGGGTCCATTCGAGCTGTAGTCACTGAATAAACTCTTTACTGAAGCTCCTCGCGTTTGACTCTTCATGCAAACTTAACAATGACCCTGCAGCTGTCATAAATATGAACGAATTGCCAAACATTTAAATTTTATCAGGTGGCTATGGGGATGCCACAATGATTGTAAGTGTGAAAAACGGTTATAAATCACTTTTTAAAATGCAGTTGTAACTTTGAACGGTCACTAAATGAACTGTTGTAAGTTTTGGACTATCTGTAGTGATAAGACAAAAGAAAGAAAGGTAACTTGCTTTGGCCATGAGGAAGAAAAAAATCAATATTTATATTAAAATAAAAAATCTTGATTTTACCATCAAGAAATATATTTCTAAAAGTAGATGACAGGAGCAGGAAGGAAGGTGACAGTACTGAAGAAATGAAATCTGCCTAGTCAGGACCAGCTGTGAGAAAGAAAAAGAGAGTTATAGAGACTTAAACTAAGCTGCACTGAGATCTGTTGAGGCTCCACCCAAGACTTTCCAGGATTACTGGAAAGAAAAAGCAAACCAACAAGGATCGATCCACAGCTGTCATTTTTTTTCAATTAAGCTTTTACCTGAATCGTAACATATTTGCTTTCTTTTAAAGCTGTTTAAGAATATTTAAAAGGGGGCTATTTTTGACTGGTAACTATAGCCCCAAATATAATTTCTCCATCCCCAACCCCCTTATGCACTGATAGGCTGTTAGAAGACATTCAAGATTTAGCTATAAGAAAGAGCTGAGTCAGAACAAGTATAAATTGCACAACTGTAGGAAGTATTCTAAGCAAAGTAAACCAATTCCAAGAAGTAAACCAATATCTACAACCAGATAAATTTTGCTTAGGAAAGATGATGAATTTGGGAGGAGCACAGAAATGAATGTTGAACAAAACTGGCCCCATAGTCCCATTGCTTAAAAATGCCTCGTTATGCTTTATTTCTGTCCCCATTTATCATTTCAACTAGCTCAGGAAAGCTGGAAAGATTTCTATTTTCATAGTGATATATTCGAAATCCTGTTTGAGAATGAATTGAAATTCAAGAGGAGCATCTCCAGGTTCAGTGGTGACTTAGCATGGTCAGTAGAGCCACAATGAATGGAAGGACTGGAAATGGACTCAAATCTCCATTACCTAGACTCCCCCATCCCAGCTGAAGGGAACTCTCAAGTCTACCCAACTCTTAACAACCAAAACTACCTGCAAGTCAAGATTTTGCTAGTCAAAATGTTAAGTCAGGGCAAGCCACTAGTACAAGGTGTCAAACTCAATTTCATTGAGGGCCGCATCAGGGCTGTGGTTGACATCGTGGGGGGCATAACCGACTGGGTGGATGTGGCCAACTGGGTGGGTGTGGCCAGTTTGACACCACTCCCTAAAGTCTTTGCACTGGGTAGACTGGACCGAAGCCATACTGGCTCGATGTTTCCTCTTCACATTGGGTGGACCAGGGTGAAGTGATGCGGGCCAGCCCCTTACATTTTTCAGGTCAGCCCCATGGGCCGAATCCAACCACATCGTGGGCTGAATCTGGCCCGCGGGCCTTGTGTTTGACACCCCTGGACTTGTATATAAATAGAGAGCAAATGCCACTTCCTGCTAGCACTGATGATGTTACCTAGTTTAATAGTGAAATGTCTACAAGAAAACAACCAAGCTCAGGGAGCACCAAGGACCCCACAGTTCAGCCCTGAACTACAAACATTCTCTTCTATTGATACTAGTCACCCTATTGCAGGAGTTCTCAGGGGTACATTTTAATTTAAAAAAAATTAATGAAAAAGATCTATAAAACATGATCATAAACTAAAACAAGATGTTATATTAAACCAAGGGAATAAAGCTCTCAGACCTCTGTATTACTTTTCGGACTTTTGACCATCTCAATATTGTTTCTGCAACTTCTAAATAATCTTACATTTTTCAAACAACTCAGAAAAAAAAAATCTCACTTACTACGCGCTTCCTTTCATTTGTCAGCTATTATTAACAAGGGTTGCAATGCACTCGTCCATTTTTCTGGGTTAAAATTCTTACACTGAAACCCTGAATCTGCTCGTATTCTGCATCAACCCTTTCTGGAAAATAACAGATTGTGCCTTTTAAAAAAAAAATTAGAGAAGAACCATGTAACAACACAACGCTTTTGAGAATGGACAGAAAAGTCCCATAGAGACTATCCTATTATATATGGTGCCCTCATAAGGTGACAATGGAGGAGGGTGATCAGCTTAAACATCATGCTGGAAAGGTATTTCCAGAGAAGTAATACTTGGGAAGGGAAAGGTTAACCTTATTTCATTTATTGCTTTTTTTAAAATCTTAAATTGGACTGGCAAAGTTACCCATGATGAACGTCCATGGCTGAAGGTGAACTTAAACCAAGGCCACCCCAGAACTAATCTAGCATTTTAACCACTACCTCCCTGCCCTTCTCTCCAGTGGAAGTTTTGGATTTTTCCTTTCCTAAATGAGACAGAGAGAGAGAGAGATCACAAAGAATAGCAAACAGGAGCTTTCCCCTCCATATGTATACCCTCCTGAAAATCCCCTACACACACACACACACACACACACACACACACAAAATTAAGCTTAGAAAAACCACTTCTTTTAATTGCAAGGGAATTTTTCCTCATACAGTAAATGTAAACGGGGGATTTTGGAAATCCTAGATACCGGATGTTAAGTCTGCATGAAGAGTCAGACGAGAAGAGTTCCAGCAAAGAGTTTATTCAGTGACTACAGCTCGAATGGACCCGAGTTGGCTTGGCTACGGCTGCCTCTTATAGCCTGCAGCCGTAGTTGCCAGCCAATGGGAGTGCAGGGTTTCTTCCCGCACTATTTAAACCAATCCTATTTGACATTTTACAAGAACAGTTCAAATAAACCAATAACATTCAAACCTACATACATAACACCCCTCCCCACTAGGTTCAGTCCATACCAAACCCCAACCTATCTAATGTATTCCTTTAAATAGGTGGGGCTCTTACGTGTACATTGAGACCTTCGTGGTTCAGAAGTTTTAACGTTCTCACCCAGTGAGAGGGAAATGTGTCTGCTGACATTTCCCTGTTGGGACTTCCTGTGAAAGGAGACCCTGTTAGACTGTTAGAATCTGGTCTCTCCTCCCAACCCATCTCCATTCCAATGTCAGCACCCAAGTCAGGTAGTGATGTGCAATCTTCCACTTCTAAGGATGGATCTTGGCATTGTGACAGGGTTTGGGATGGTTTCTGTTGTAATGGCTCGTTACACATGGGGTTGATTCTTGCTTGCTGATTTTCCTCCTGTTCCCCCTTCCCCTAGAAGTGACATCAGGTGAGGGACCCAGAGAGAGACAGGGGCGATGTTCCTGAGGGAACCTGGATCTAAGTTGATCAATGTGCCTGCTCCAGAGGAGTCCATCCTCTGTTTGTACCCTGTAAGAATGAGGGCCAGTGATGTGAGTTATTTCAGCAGGAATCCACAAAGGTTCACCTATAAGGTTCCTAGCATATACAGAATCTCCCACACTGAAAGAACGAACTTTGGAAGTGGAATCCAGTGGTGCGTTGGGTGCGTAAGTGGGATGAAGGCGGTCAAGGGAAGACCTAAGTTTCCTACCCATCAACAACTCTGCTGGGGATAAGTTATTTGATGGGCTAGGAGTGATGTGCTGAACACTAAGAAGTTTTTCAAGCTTCTCAGTGATGTCCCCAGGACCCAGTTGCTGGAGCTTCTCTTTGGTAAAGCGTACCATGCGTTCAGCCCGGCCATTAGCCGAAGGGTGCCCAGGGGCAGTGAGGGCATGTCTGATACCCTGTTGTGCTAGAAAGGATTCAAAAATGTTAGATGTGAATTGAGGGCCATTGTCAGAGACAAGGACATCTGGTAACCCATGGGTTACAATTTTCTGAGCTGCTTGATGACAGCATCAGTTGTGGTGGATGTCATGGGAATTACCTCTAGCCATTTGGAATATGCATCTACTATAACCAGAAAAGTGTGCCCTCTAGTAGGGCCTGCGAAATCAATGTGGATCCTAGACCACGGGCCCCTAGGACATTCCCATTCCTGTGTGGGGGCGTGAGGTGGAGCAGGCCTGACTACCTGGCAATTGGGACAAGATGCAACCCAGTTTTCAACCATTTTGTCAATACCTGGCCACCATACATAACTCCTGGCCAATCCCTTCATCCTTACAATACCAGGATGACCCTCATGTAACATTTCCAAAACCTCTCTTTGCAGTTTTGCAGGAATAACCACCCTGTTACCCCACAAAATACATCCTCTTAATACAGATAATTCAGTTTGCCTGGACTTAAAAGGTTGGGCAAGGTGAGGTAGATCTTGAAGAGGCCAACCTTTCTTAATCCAGCCTATAACAGGAGCCAACACAGTGTCTTTGGCAGTCTCTCTGGCAATCTCAGCAGCATGGACTGGAAGCTTAGCAACAGTCTCTAGGAAAAAGGTGTGTGTTTCGGTTCAAAGTCCACCTTGTGGCAAGGCAGTGGGCAACGACTCAGTGCATCAGCATGTCCAATGTCCTTGCCAGGCCTGTGAATCAGTTTGTATGAATAGGCTGCAAGAAATTCAGTCCACCTCAGCATTCTTGGTGACAGGATAGTAGGTGTAGGTTTGTCTCCTGCCACAATGCCTAATAAAGGTTTGTGATCTGTAACAATGGTGAATGACCTGCCATACAGATATTCATGAAATTTCTTGACAGCTGCAACAACTGCTAATGCCTCCTTGTCCAGTTGGCTATAATTCCTCTCTGCTTTGGACAAAGTGCGAGAGTAAAATGCAATAGGGGCTTCCTTCCACTGGGAAGCCTGTGGCTCAAACCCCCCACTCCAAAAGGGGATGCATCACAAGTCAGTACAACAGGCAAATTCTCAGAGAATTGTATCAATACAGCATCAGATGTGATTAGTCTCTTAATACTGTTAAATGCTGATTGTTCCTTCCTCCCCAGATCCAAACAGCCTTTTTATCAAGCAGACGATGCAAAGGTTCAGCAATGGATGCCTTGTGAGGTAGAAACATGTGATAAAAGTTAATGAGTCCAAGGAAGGCTTGCAAATCTGTTTTGCATTTAGGTTTAGGGGCTTCTTTGATTGCTTTAACCTTGGCATCAGTAGGGTGGATGCCATGCTTGTCAATCATGTAGCCCAGGAACTCAACTCTGTCTGTTTTAAGTGTGCATTTGTCTTCCTTGACTTTTAACCCCGCTTTTCTGAATCTGGTAAGGACTTCTCTGAGTCTTTCTTGAAGCTGAGTGTCATTTTCAGCAGAGATTAACACATCATCAAAGTAAGGCACTACCCTGGCAGTCCTTGCAGCATTCTTTCCATAAGACTTTGAAAAATGCCAGGTGCCACACTTACTCCAAATTGTAACCTTTTACATTTGAAGGCACCTCTGTGAGTCACAATTGTTTGGGCCTCTGCAGTGGCATCATCAACTGTTAATTGTTGATATGCCTGGGCCAAGTCCAGTTTGGCAAAGACTGTACCCCTGCAAGGGAATGTAGCAGATGATGCACAACTGGTACTGGGTATGCGCTCTGCTGCAGCGCATGGTTAAGTGTCCCCTTATAGTCACCACAGATTCTTACTGACCCATCAGCCTTGACTGGTGTGACTATGGGTGTTTCCCATCTGGAGTGATCAGTGGGCTCTAAAACCCCTTGAGCAATTAATTTATCTAATTGTGCATCAATTTTTTCCTTTAAAGCAAATGGAACCCTCCTGGGCTTTAAACGAATTGGGGGCACCTTGGGATCTAGGTTGAAAGTGATAGGGGTCCCCATATACTTGCCCAGTCCTTCGCTGAAGACCTCTGGAAACTCAGACTTCAAGGCCTCCTCCCATTCAGAGTTGCTCACGTGATTGATGCCAGTCACCTCGATGCCTAGTGGCTTGAACCACTCAAGTCCCAGCAAGCTTGGGCGATCCTTGTCCACGATGGTCAGAGGCAATCGTTTGGTGTGGCCTTTAAACTGCACGTTGAAATCTCTTGCTCCAACTACTGGAATCTTGTTCCCTTGGTAGTCTTTAAGAGTCAGTGCTTGCTTCTGGAAATGTTTCTTCTGAATGTTGGGAAGTAGTCTGTGAATAGTGTCCCATGACACCATAGATAAATAAGAGCCTGAGTCCACTTCCATTTGGCAAGGCCTTCCTTCTATGAACACTTTCACATGTACTTTTCTGCTTCTCAAGGGTGAAGAATGACCAATAGTGATTGTTTGGTGAGTTTCATTCTTCCCATTTGCTTCTGAATTGTGCCCCATCTTTTCAAGGAAGTTGTTGGGCTTAAAATCCTTTTCAGGAAATTTCTTCCTACTAGGTGGAGTTCTGGATGATTTGCAGACTCTGGCTAGGTGACCCTTTTCTCACAACATAGGCAGATGGTGTCTAAGAACTTGCATTCAGTGCGGGGTGCCCCCACAGCCTCTGCAATAAAATTCTTGCCTCTTTTTCCCAGGGTCTTTTCTTTTCTTCTCCATTCTGAGTCTAAAAATCCCTCCTCCACCTCACTTGCAATCTGAATCAGAGTCTATTTGTTCGCAATGGGCTGTTGTGGATTTTCCCCATCAGAATGGCTTGAGGCCTGACTTGAGGCCTTGTTAATCTTTTCATGGCCTGCTGAGGACTTGGTGGCTTCCGCTGAAACAGCTTCTTCAATGGCCTCTTTAAACGTGATCTTAGGTTTCATTAACAGTTTGCTTTGTAAGACCTTATCTTTGAGGCCTAAAACAAACCGATCACGCATGGCCTCTTCTAAGTTGGTAAAGTCACAAGCACCCCCAATGTCCCTTAAACTTGCCACGAAGTCATTAACATTCTCGCTTTCCCCTTGATCCCGATGGTAAAATTCGTGTCTCTTAATGAGGCACGATACTTGTGGGGCGTAATGGGCTCCTAAAAGCTTCTCCAAATCAGGCCATTCCATTACCTTCAGTTCTGCAGCTCCTGCTAACGCCTTCACCATCTTGAAGACCGGCAGACCACAGTGCGTAAGAAATACCGCCCTCTTCCGTCTCTCGGGAATGTCAGCGAGGTCGTTTCCTTCCAGGTACATCTGGAAGCGATCCGCATACGATTCCCAGTCTTCCGCCGCCGGATCGAACGGGGCTGGGGGGGTGTTCAGTGCAGCCATCTCGCTCTTCTGCTTGTCTTTCGCGTCATCTTCTCTTCAGGGAAATCCCATCCTTGTCACCAGTGTTAGGTCTGCATGAAGAGTCAGACGCGAAGAGTTCCAGCAAAGAGTTTATTCAGTGACTACAGCTCGAATGGACCTGAGTTGGCTTGGCTACGGCTGCCTCTTATAGCCTGCAGCCGTAGTTGCCAGCCAATGGGAGTGCAGGGTTTCTTCCCGCACTATTTAAACCAATACCATTTGACATTTTACAAGAACAGTTCAAATAAACCAATAACATTCAAACCTACATACATAACATCGGATGAATAGTATTCCTTTTCCTTCTGATGTATTTCCCCCCCCCACCTCACTCATCATCCTCTACACGGCAAGCAAGCCTGAAAATAAATGGGAGGGTGAAGCTGGCAATGCTGTCTACAGATTGCTTGCTGGATTCAAGGTCCTGGTGATAGAAATGGCCATGACTTCTAGAATCCAGTGGGCTCTTAATCCTCCGCGGAAACTTGCAGGTACAAGCCAACCTCACTCACTACCCACAAACATTTCCATCAACAGAAAGAACAGCAGATTTCCAGCAGAGTGTTATCACTCTGGTTTAAGGGGGTGGGGAGAACAGGAACACCTGGAGCTTATTTTTATCCTGTTTGGTCAAACACTGGGTAGGAGAAAGTAATCCCTCCCGGTGGGCAGCTCTGTAGAGTTTTTTTAAACAGCAATACAGAATTTTTACCATGGCCTTCTTCCAGGATTTTTCCCCCCCAGCTTTCTAGTCCAACCTAGAGCTCTGGATTTTAGTCCTGGTGATCTCCCATCCACATACAGGTAGTCCCTCAACTTTCAATAGTTCATTTAGTGACCGTTCAAAGTTACAACAGCACTGAAAAAAGTTACCTATGTTCATTTTTCACACCACCATTGCAGTGGTCCCATAGTCACGTGATCAAAATTCAGATGCTTGGCTTATTGGTTCATATTTATGACGGGTTGCAGTGTCCTGGGGTCATGTGATCGTCTTTTGCGACCTTCTGACAAGCAAAGTTAATGGGTAAACCAGAGTCACTTAACAATCGCAATGATTCACTTAACAACAGTGGCAAGAAAGATGGTTAAATGGGGCAAATGTTCACTTAACAAACATCTCATTTAGCAACATAAATTTGAGGCTCAATTGTGGTCGTAAGTTGAGGACTAACTGTACTAACAAGTTCTGGTCCTATTGTGTGGATCCTTTGCAGGATCAACTAAGGCCAGCCAGAAGCTTCCATTTGCCGTAATGTAAATATTAAAATGACAACATGACAATGGACTACGTTTAGCAGATTAAAAACATTCCAAAACTGAAGGTGATGCTGATGATGAATCCAATAAGAAAAATACTTAATAAAATAAGGAAAGTGAAAAAAAATACATCTCATAAGGAACGTCAGTCTTCTTCTGTTCTGTAGCTGTGTTGGTCTCCAACTCCCAACTCCTGAGGGTGTGTGTGTGTGTGTCTGTGTAGGCTGGGAATTCTGGGAGTTCTGGTCCAACACATTTGCAAGGCACCATCTTGGAATAAGATGTTCTGCAATGGGAAATGCATTTTGATCATGGAAGAAAGGAACAGACCAAATTTGTACTGAGCTAGAAGCAACATATGTGAAAAAAGAGGGAGGGTTGATTGTGAGATCGCAGCTGCTATCTTATTTATTTATTATTTATTTATTAATTCGACTTATATGCCGCTCCCTCTCCGAAGACTCGGGGCGGCTTACAGTTAAAATACAACAGTGAATAAATTAAATTAATTAAAAAGATATTAAACATTTAAGCTGAATTAACGTTTAAAACCCCAATTAAATAACCCAACCCAGGAGAGTCAGCACAACCCAGATTGTAGAAAGAGCCTTTTTAATCATTTTATCCAGAACAATACAGCAGAGCACAGACTATGCAGGGGTGGGATTCTACCAGTTCAGACCGGTTCGGGCAAACTCCTTGCTCTGAAGATCAGCTAGCAGCGAACCGGTTCTCTGCTACCAGCACGTGGGTCTGCCAGCCCATCCCTGCTCTTTCCTGTGCTTTATTTCCTTTTTTTAGAGCACAGCTGATTCGCGGTTTGCTGCACTTCAGCTGTTTTATTCACAGGGACTGCTGTAGAAGGTAAGTATTAGAGCTTTTCTAAACTTGGAGCGCACGATCACCAAACCGGTTGTTATACCGGTGGATTCCCACCCCTGAGACTACCTCAACAGAAGCCTAAACATGTCCAAAAAGCTAATGTAGTTTGTTTTGGTCTGCCTCTCATTCCAACAATGCCACTTGGCTTTTATTAAAGGAGCTGCGTAACTTATTAACTATTAGTAAAGTCAGAGCTTAAGGCCGATCAGAAAGTGATGAAAGATTTTTTTCACTGCCATCTAGAATGTCCCTGTGTCCTAAGCATCTTCCTTACAGCTATCCTATCTGTGTTCCTCCTGTCTTACAGTCAGCAGAAAAGTTGGCTGGCAGAATTTCAATGAGCTTTACAGTGTAGAAACTAGACTGGGGAGCAGTGCTGTCTTTGCAGATTTACTGTAGAAGAATTTTAGGCAATGATTGACAGATATCCTGACTGCTTTCCCCCTCTCATTCAGAATCTTCTGCTGGCATGGAAAAACAGCTATTAGTTACTCTCTGTAATGTATGACAGGATGGGGTTAGGTTAGGGGAGGTGTTCTTCATTCAGTGCTTTTCCTATTCAGAATGCTTCTGTTTGTTTTGTCACAAAGATATCGGTCTCCTGGGTGATTGATAGTGTGCCAAAAATAAACAAAATATCTCAGCTAACGTCTACTCTATGCAAGGCAGATATCTGGTCTGTCTTGTAGCCCATCTTAAAATGGATGCAGAGGGCAGTTTCCATCAGGAAATCAAGAGAACTTTCTTTCTCTTTCCTTCCTTCTTTCCTCCTTTCACCCTTCCTTTTCTTGAGACTGATAAAACCACAACAACAAACAGCAACAGAAAAACTCTGCCCTGTCAATAAGGCTGCAGCTTGCAATCAGATCAACTGATTTCCTTCTCAGCATACCAAGTCCATCTCAAAGGCCACCAACTTGTCAGCTAATATTTGTTTACACGCATTTATTTGGAAAATACCAATTTTTCAGACAATCAATACTCCCTTGTCAAAAACTACAGCAATAAGTTGTATGTCCCTCCCAAGCCAAATGGCACAGAAGGCAATGCCCAGTAATTGGATCGGAAGGGGAACTGCAGCAGACTTAAATGCCAGGTCATATCACTGCTGGACTGTGTCATCACTAGGTTTTTCATCGAGCCTTCAGAGTTTGTATGGCAAGATTAGAAGAAGAGAGGGAATACCACTTTAATACCAACAGCTGATCATCGGAGCGAACTGTTTCACTCGCAGATGATCCTCGGAGCTACCAATTTGCCCAAACCACCCCTGCTTTTATAGCAATACATTTAAAGAGGACTTTGGGTTGCTTCTACAATGAACTGTGGATGAGAAGTAACAGTCTCATTAGGATGTTCCTTAAAAACATGAGCAAGATGTGCATACCACAATAAGCAAGATGATATGAGCTTGACTCCTCAACCTGACATACTGCATTCAATCTGCCAGTGGGGTAGGTACAAAGGGCTCTCCCATATTTCTTAGGGATAGGAACACTGCTGCAAAAGAAGAAGTTCCCCAAGAATCCTGGTTTCTCTTTGCAGTTTAAAAAGCAGTTGCCAGTTTATATAATCAGGGATGCTGTTAAAACCGTTATTGCAAAACATGCATTATATGAGTTCTTTTAAAGAAACACTCACTGACCTGGTTGAAATTAAGCCATGTTTATTATTATCCATTATTGTTAGACTGCATTAGTTCTATGATCATTTATATCTGTTCATCACTTAAAGTCCATTCAGAGTGGAGGAATAGCAGAGAGAGAGAGAGAGAAGAGGAGGGGGGTTTATAATGGGCAATGGATTGGATACAATTGAAGAATGGGTTTTAACAAGGGATAGATATTACTGGCCATAACTACTATCTGCCCATGCAGATACAAAGTTAGATTCAGAACATCTCTGAATGTTAACCCACTCAGAATCCTCTGAATCCTTTATTCCAGAGTTAATTTTTGTCCTCTTTTTTTTCCCTTTCCACTCTTCAGACAAAGTTTCAGTTTAGGAGTTCTCAACCATGGTCTGCAGGTTTCAGCTCAGGGTACTGAATAATAGAAAGTTGCATGTCATGTTCATATAGACAAAAATGCACTTCCAAATCCAAATTTAGCTAGTAAAGAGCATAAATTACAAAATTTATCCTGAAAGTTTATAAATATCAATGATATCCATATAAAATAAAATAGTATCCCAATGACCACCAAGGAAGGGATGGAATCAACCAAGATGGATACTTCCACTTAATAATTCAAATCAAAACGGGAAGACCAAAAAGTTGGCAGATTCAGGATAACTAAAGAGGCCAGGAGGGGTTGTTTTTTTGGCTATTTCTGCAGAAATAAAACTAACAACATTAACATGAAATCCAGTGTTTTTACAATGGCAAATTGAAAAGGTATGCTCTATCAATTAAAAAGAAATATCCACAAAATCAAGATAGTATTTCATGTCTGAGTGCTTTGCAATAAAATGGAAAATTTGAGACTGGCAATCATCCAGTCTGGGATTTTTCGAAAGAGATTTCACAATAGGCAGTACACAACTAAATGGAATGATACCATCTTATTTACTGATTAATGAATAAAAAATGAATTAATTTATCAACTACTTCAATCAAAGCTACCTATAAGCAGTGTAGAAAAGCAACAACCACAATGGTACTGTACAATAATAGTAATAAAATGCTGTGGAATGTTTTGTTCAGAAATTATAATTAACCTAATATTCCTGGGAGATATACAGTACGTATTCAAATCCCAAAGGCCAACAATACAATATCTTAGGTTCAAGCATGCAAATGGTTTATATAATGCTATCATGAATCATATTTATGTCAACATGAATATAGACATATAAGGCTGTATGAATATAGTCTGTCCATATAAGCAGACACCATTACATGTACTCCTCGACTTACAACAGTTCATGAATTGGAATAGAGATTGCAACAGTTCAGCCAATGGGACTGTTCAATAGGTCAGCCAATGAGGGCTGCTTGGAAACTGAAACATAGCATTTGTTTTGTATGGGGCCGTAAGAGACAGTTTGGAGTCTGGGTGTGGCTTTGACTTGCTGAACTGTATATAAGAGTTGGTTTGTCCTCTGTAACCTAGGCCTCTGTAAATCTGAGCCTCTCTATATCTCTCTACTCTGTAACGATTTGCTTCTGTGAATATTGCTTCTGTGTTCCTGATTTTTGTATGCTGACTTCTTCTGTATGGTATTATATATAAAGAAGTTTCTTGTGTAGATGAATCCTGCAGATTTATTTACTTGTGTGCTGGTCAGATGTGCTGCAAATATTCTGACATAGACACCATTCTCAACTTACAATGGTTCATTTAACGACTGTTAAATGGCATTAAAAAAGTGACTTATGAACATTTTTCACAGTTACAACCATTGCAACATCCCCATGGTCACCTGACCAAAATTCAGATGCTTGGCAACTGATTCATATTTATGACAGTTATAGTATCCCAGGGCCATGTGAACCCCTTTTGCAACCTTCTGACAAGCAAAGTCCATGGGGAAGCCAGATTCACTTAACAATTGTGTTACTGACTTAACAACTGCAGTAATTGACTTAACAGCTGTGGCAAGAAAGGTCATGAAGTGGGCCGAAACTCACTTAACCACTGTCTCACTTAGCAACAGAAATTTTGGGCTTAATTGTGATTATAAGTCGAGGACTACCTGTACTGACATTGATGATACTGTGCCTACTAACTTCTGATTCCATTCTTCAAAAGTGTCCTTTATTATTTTCATTGTTATGGTTTGCATCATTTTGTAGCCTTCTATTTTTTTTCTACCTAAAATCTTTTATTTCCTGTTAAGTCTGCATGAAGAGTCAAACGCGAAGAGCTTCAGTGAAGAGTTTATTAAGTGACTATAGCTCGAATGGACCCGACTTGGCTGGGCTACGGCTGCTTCTTATAGCCAGCAGCCGTAGTTGCCAGCCAATCGGAGTGCAGGGTTTTTCCCGCACTATTTAAACCAATCCCATTTGACATTTTACAAGAACAGTTCAAATAAACCAATAACATTTAAACCTACATACATAACACCCCTCCCAACTAGGTTCAGTCCATACCAAACCCCAACCTATCTAATGTATTCTTTTAAATAGGTGGAGCTCTTGCGTGTACGTTGAGACCTTCGTGGTTCAGAAGTTTTAACGTTCTCACCCAGTGAGAGAGGAAATGTGTCTGCTGACATTTCCCCATTGGGACTTCCTGTGAAAGAAGACCCTGTTTAACTGTTAGAATCTGGTCTCTCCTCCTAACCCATCTCCATTCCAATGCCAGCACCTAAGTCAGGTAGTGATGTGCAATCTTCCACTTCTAAGGATGGATTTTGGCATTGTGACAGGTTTTGGAATGGTTCCTGTCGTAATGGCTCGTTACACATGGGGTTGATTCTTGCTTGCTGATTTTCCTCCTGTTCCTCCCCTTCCCCCCTAGAATTGACATCAGGTGAGGGAACTAGAGAGGAACAAGGGCGATGTTCCTGAGAGAACCTGGATCTAAGTTGATCAATGTGCCTGCTCCAGAGGAGTCCATCCTCTGTTTGTACCCTGTAAGAACGAGGGCCTGTGATCTGAGTTATCTCAGGAGGAATCCATAAAGGTTCACCTATGAGGTTCTTAGCATAAACAGAATTACCCACACTGAAAGAACGAACTTTGGAAGTGCAATCCAGTGGTGCGTTGGGTGCGTAAGTGGGATGAAGGCGGTCAAGGGAAGACCTAAGTTTCCTACCCATCAATAACTCTGCTGGGGATAAGTTATTAGATGGGCTAGGAGTGATGTGCTGAACACTAACAAGTTTTTCAACTTTCTCAGTGATGTCCCCAGGACCCAGTTGCTGAAGCTTCTCTTTGGTAAAACGTATCATGCGTTCAGCCCGGCCATTAGCCGAAGGGTGCCCAGGGGCAGTAAGGGCATGTCTGATACCCTGCTGTGCTAGATAGGATTCAAAGAGGTTGGATGTAAATTGAGGGCCATTGTCAGAGACAAGAACATCAGGTAACCCATGGGTTACAAACAGTTTTCTGAGCTGCTTGATAACAGCATCAGTTGTGGTGGATGCCATGGGAAACACCTCTAGCCATTTGGAATATGCATCTACTATAATAAGAAAGGTGTGCCCTCTGGTAGGGCCTGCGAAATCAATGTGAATCCTAGACCATGGGCCCCTAGGACATTCCCATTCCTGTGTGGGGGCGTGAGATGGGGCAGGCCTGACTACCTGACAGTTGGGACAAGATGCAACCCAGTTTTCAACCATTTTGTCAATACCTGGCCACCATACATAACTCCTGGCCAATCCCTTCATCCTTACAATCCCAGGATGACCCTCATGTATCATTTCCAAAACCTCTCTTTGCAGTTTTGCAGGAATAACCACCCTGTTACCCCACAAAATACATCCTCTTAATACAGATAATTCAGTTTGCCTGGACTTAAAAGGTTGGGCAAGGTGAGGTAGATCTTGAAGAGGCCAACCTTTCTTAATCCAGCCTATAACAGGAGCCAACACAGTGTCTTTGGCAGTCTCTCTGGCAATTTCAGCAGCATGAACTGGAAGCTTGGCAACAGTTTCTAGGAAAAAGGTGTGTGTTTCAGGTTCAAGGTCCTCCTTGTGGCAAAGAAGTGAGCAACGACTCAGTGCATCAGCATGTCCAATGTCCTTGCCAGGCTTGTGGATAAGTTTGTATGAATAAGCAGCAAGAAATTCAGTCCACCTCAGCATTCTTGGTGACAGGATAGTAGGTGTAGGCTTGTCTCCTGCCACAATGCCTAACAAAGGTTTGTGGTCTGTAACAATGGTAAATGTTCTCCCATACAGATATTCATGAAATTTCTTAACAGCTGCAACAATTGCCAATGCTTCCTTGTCCAATTGGCTGTAATTCCTCTCTGCTTTGGTGAAAGTGTGAGAGTAAAATGCAATAGGGGCTTCTCTCCCACTGGGAAGCCTGTGGCTCAAAACCCACCCCACTCCAAAAGGGGATGCATCACAAGTCAGGACAACAGGCAAATTCTCAGAGAACTGTATCAGTACAGCATCAGACGTGATTAGTCTTTTAATACTGTTAAATGCTGATTGTTCCTTCCTGCCCCAGACCCAAACAGACTTTTTATCAAGTAATCTGTGCAATGGTTCAGCAATGGTTGCCTTTTGAGGTAGGAACATGTGATAAAAGTTAATAAGTCCAAGGAAAGCTTGCAAATCTGTTTTGTATTTAGGTCTAGGGGCTTCTTTGATTGCTTTAACCTTGGCATCTGTAGGGTGGATGCCATGCTTGTCAATCATGTAGCCCAGGAACTCAACCCTGTCAGTCTTAAGTGTGCATTTTCCTTCCTTGACTTTTAACCCCGCTTTCCTGAATCTGGTAAGGACTTCTCTGTGTCTTTCTTGTAGCTGAGTGTCATTTTCAGCAGAGATTAACACATCATCAAAGTAAGGCACTACCCCTGGCAGTCCTTTAAAGCAAATGGGACCCTTCTGGACTTTAAACGAATTGAGGGTACCTTGGGGTCTAGGTTGAAAGTGATAGGGGTCCCCATATACTTGCCCAATCCTTCGCTGAAGACCTCTGGAAACTCAGACTTCAAGGCCTCCTCCCATTCAGAGTTGCTCACGTGATTGATGCCAGTCACCTCGATGCCTAGTGGATTGAACCAGCAAGCTTGGGCAATCCTTGTCCATGACGGTCAGGGGCAAACGTTTGGTGTGGCCTTTAAACTTCACGTTGAATTCTCTTGTTCCAACTACTGGAATCTTGTTCCTTGGTAGTCTTTAAGAGTCAGTGCTTGCTTCTGGAAATTCTTTTTCTGAATGTTGGGAAGAAGCCTGTGAATAGTGTCCCATGACACCATAGATAAATAAGAGCCTGAGTCCACCTCCATTTGGCAAGGCCTTCCTTCAATGAATACCTTCACATGTACTTTTCTGCTTTTCAAGGGTGAAGAATGACCAATAGTGATTGTTTGATGAGTTTCATTCTTTTCATTTGCTTCTGAGTTGCGCCCCATCTTTTCAATGAAATTGTTGGGCTTGAATTCCTTCTCAGGGAATTTCTTCCTACTAGGTGGAGTTCTGGATGATTTGCAGACTCTTGCTAGGTGACCCCTTCTCTCACAACGTAGGCAGATGGTGTCTAAAAACTTGCATTCAGTCGGGGTGCCCCCACAGCCTCTGCAATAAAATTCTTGCCTCTTTTTCCAGGGTCCTTCCTTTTCTTCTCCATTCTGAGTCTATAAATTCCTTCCTCCACCTCACTACAATCTGAATCAGAGTCTATTTGCTCGCAATGGGTTGTTGTGGATTTCTCCACATCAGAATGGCTTGAGGCCTTGTTAATCTTTTTCATGGCCGCTGCTGAGGACTTGGTGGCTTCCACTGAAACAGCTTCCTCTATGGCCTCCTTAAACGTGATCTTAGGTTTCATTAGTAGTTTGCTCTGTAAGACCTTATCTTTAAGGCCTAGAACAAACTGATCATGCATGGCCTTTTCTAAGTTGGTAAACTCACAAGCACCCCCAATATCCCTTAAACTTGCCACGAAGTCGTTAACATTTTCGCTTTCCCTTGATCCCGACGGTAAAACTCGTGTCTCTTAATGAGGCACGATACTTTGGGCGTAATGGGCTCTTAAAAGCTTTTCCAAATCAGGCCATTCCATTACCTTCAAGTCTGCAGCTCCCGCTAGCGCCATCTTGAACACTGCCGGACGCAGTGCGTAAATACCGCCTCTTCCTTCGGGAAAGCGGCGAGTCGCTTCCTTCAAAGTACATCTGGAAGCAATCGATTCCCAGTCTTCCGCCGCCAGATCGGGGCTGGGGGTGTTCAGAGCAGCCATCTCACTCTTCTGCTTGTCTTCCGTGTTGTCTCTTCTTCAGGGCAATCCCATCCTCATCGCCAGTGTTAAGTTTGCATGAAGAGTCAAACGCGAAGAGCTTCAGTTAAGAGTTTATTACGACGGCGGAGGCTGTAATAATGGAGGCAGCGGATGGAGGCAGCGGCCATTCCAGGAGAGGTATCGGCCGCGATGGTGGTCTTGGCGGCCTTGGTGGCCTTGGCGATTACAGGGGCCACGGAGGCTGCAGCGGCTGTGACTGTGGTGCCGGTGGGAGTGAATTTAGACGCTGCTGCTGTTGGCTTCTGGGCCAACCGACGAGCCCCCGGACTATTTAGGGAGCGTTTTCTGGTGGCCCAGTGTCCTGGACGGTTTCACCGGTCTCCTTATCTCGATGGCCTTGTTAGCCTAGGGGGGAGCCCAGATGGATGTGGAAGAGTTGGTGGCGGCGGACAGCTGGAATGCCTTGAGCCTGAGTTGCCGGGGCTCTTGGGCACAGAAACATCTGCTGGCTGGATTGACTCCAGCTGGGAATGCTGGTTCCGTCGGACATTGGCCAGGTCGGGCGAGCTACTGCCAGCCTGGTGGGGGTCGAACGACATTTCCATCGGGGGGACGACCGGGTTGGCGGTCTTTTGTGGCTCTGGACCTTGGCGTGATGGTGAGGTTAACATCTATGGATTTTCTACCTGGACTTCCTGCCTATTGCTCTGTGTTATTCTTGGCCTGTCTACTGCACCTGTCTTCTATTGCCGGCTCTGCTGCTTGGTTTTTCCTGCTGCACTTTTTGGGTGCAGTTGTCATCTTTAACCAACAGTCATGGTCCTTAGTTTCATCTGGACCTTTCCCCTTTCAGGACTCTGGTCTCAGGCAGGGCCCCATTGTGGTGTGAGGACAATGGGAGGACTACCCCTCTACTGTGAGAGGGTAGAGGGGCTTAACACCTGACCATCTGTTCCAAGACTGTTTCGACCACCGCGGTGAGAGAGCAGTTGGTCATTTATTTCCATCTTGGCCTTCCAAACGGATGTGAGAGGCCCGTTTGTGATGTTGAACTTCTTGGACACTGTCACCTGGACCTTTTTTCTTTTTCTCCACTCGGACATTGTACATCTGTGTAACATCTACCACCCTGTTATATGACGCCTTATTCTGCCCTCACCCCCTATGAACTGCAATTCATTGTTTATGGGTGTTTACTCACTGCCGGAGTTATGGGCTCTCAGGACTGCACCCTTGTCCTTGAGTTGGCCCATTGGGTTGTCGACAGCTTACCTTGATGACGGATCCTGGGATCCTGAGAGGTGGCATGCCGCGACCAAGGGGTTAAATTTTAAATCAGGAACTAAGGGACGACTTTTAAAATTTTTAATTTGGTGTTTTGAAGGGATAGAGGAGGGTGGGGATGGAAGGGTCTTTTGCAGCTCAGGGCATGGGGGTTGGGGCCGGCGGGGCTCTGGGGCTTGAGGTGGGGACCGATTCCCAGGGTGGTCGGGATTGGGAGGGACGCCGAGGCATAGGGCCATATCATGTGTGGGAGCCACTGCACATCTTTGCGGTGGCGCCTGACCCTATGGCCTCCTCCCTAGGGGGCATCGGAACTGGGACCCCTGGGCTTAGGTTGGTGTTTTTTAATGCCAGGTCCGTGGCTAATAAGTCCTCCCTCCTCCGTGAGATCATTGGGGAGGAGGCTGCGGACCTGGCTTGTATCACCGAAACCTGGTTGGGCCCGGAGGGAGGTGTCCCTCTGGTTGATTTATGTCCTCCAGGTTTCCAGGTTTTTCACCAACCACGGGCCCAGGGAAGGGGTGGTGGGGTGGCTGTGGTTATTCGGGAGACCCTGTTTCCAAGGAGGTCTCTGTTTCAGAGATAGGGGGAGTGAGACCTCCTCTTGAGGTGGGGCCTAATGGGTGGGTGGGCCTGCTGCTCACATACCTTTCCCCCAGCTGTGTGACAGCGGCCCTGCCTGGGCTTCTCTCTCGGGTGGCGGTGGAGTTCTTGGACCTTATGGTCCTGGGGACTTCAATTTGCCTTCCCTGGGGAGGTGGGTTTGGCCCAGGAATTCATGGCCTCTATGGAAGCCATGGGCCTGACCCAGTTGATTCAAGGCCCGACTCATCAGGGGGGAAATACTCTTGACCTAGTTTTTGTCTCTGAACAGTGGTGACAGAGGGCAAGCCACTGGTGACAGAGGGCTTTACCACTTGCGGTTCATGGTGATGATTGCCATGGTCTGATCACATCCCCCCACTGCTGGGATGAGGAGCAGATGGTTCCGCCCCAGGCCTTATGGACCCGGAGCGGTTCTCGGCGGAGCTGGGGTTTCTTCCCTCTTCCCTTGCCCACAGCTCTGTCGAGGACCTGGCGGCTGCTTGGCAGCAGGCCGCATTGGAGGCTCTCGACAGGGTTGTCCCCATGCGACCCCTCACACGCGTGGATCCCGGATGGCTCCTTGGTATCGAGGAGCTCCGGGAGATGAAACGCTGTCGGAGGGGCTTAGAGAGCAGGTGGAGGTCCACCCGTTCCCAATCCGATCGAGCCCAGCTAAGAGCCTATATTGGGACTTACCTGGTAGCTATGAGGGTGGCGAAGATCTTATCTCTCCGCCTCATAGCATCCGCAGATAACCGCCCAGCCGCCCTGTTTCGGGTAACCCGTTCTCTCCTTTGTTAGGGAGGGGCGGACCCGTGCGGGGCAGGGCTGAGGAGTTTGGTCAATATCTGTCGGATAAGATCGCTCGAATTCGGGATGGGTTGTCCTCTGATTTGCAGTGGTCTGAGGAACGAGATACAGGTAGTCTGGCCAGTATGATCTGGGAGGAGTTCGATTCTGTTTCCGAGGATGAAGTGGACGGGATTATGCGGCGTCTGAGTTCCACCACATGTTTGTTGGACCCGTGTCCTTCCTGGCTGGCTTATGCCGCCAGGGAGGTCACCTGCGTTGGCTCCGGGCAGTTGTCAACGCTTCATTAAGGGAGGGTGTTTTCCCCGCTGCCTTGAAGGAGGCGGTGGTGAGACCCCTTCTGAAGAAGCCTGCCCTGACCCTACCGTGTTAGACAACTTTCGTCCAGTCTCCAACCTTCGTTTTTAGCGAAGGTTGTTGAGAGTGTGGTGGCTCAGCAGTTTCCACTTTTCCTGGATGAAGCGGACTACCTGGATCCGTATCAATCGGGCTTCCGCCTGGTTTCAGCACGGAGACGGCATTGGTCGCACTGATGGATGATCTCTGGAGGGCTCGACAGGGGTTTTTCCTCTGTCCTGGTCCTATTAGACCTCTCAGCGGCTTTCGATACCATCGACCATGGTATCCTTCTGCGGCGCCCGAGGGGTTGGGTATAGGGGGCACTGTGCTTCGGTGGTTCACCTCCTACCTCTCGGGCGATCGCAGTCAGTATTGGCGGGGGACAGAGGTCTACCTCGAGGGTGCTCTCTTGTGGGGTCCCTCAGGGTCGGTCCTCTCCCCCTGCTATTTAACATCTACATGAAGCCGCTGGGTGAGATCATCCGCGGTTTTGGGGTGAGTTTCCATCAGTACGCTGATGATACTCAGCTGTACATTTCCACCCCGAACCAGATCGGTGATGCCCTCTCCCTGATGACCCAGTGTCTGGATGCGGTACGGATCTGGATGAACGGAAACATGCTTCGTCTCAACCCGCCAAGACTGAGTGGCTGTGCGTACCGGCATCTCGCCCAGTTTGGAGTGTCCATCTTTGGCCATTGGGGAGTGGTATTACCCCTGTGGATAGGGCGAATCTGGGGGTCCTCCTGGACGCTCGGCTCCGGTTGGAGGAGCAGGTGGGGGCCGCGCCAGGGGGCCTTTGCCCAGCTCCGTCTGGTTCACCAGCTGCACCCTTTTCTGGACCGAGATGCCCTACGCACGGTTACTCACGCCCTTGTTACCTCCAGACTCGACTACTGCAACGCTCTATTTAGGACTGCCCTTGCATACCATCCGAGATTGCAGCTGGTGCAGAATGCGGCGGCGCTGGGTGGTGATGGGAGTTTCCCGGTTCTCCCATGTTACCCCCTCCTGCGCTGCCTTCATTGGTTGCCGGTTGCACTCGGGTGAGATTCAAGGTCTTAGTGTTAACATACAAAGTCCTTCATGACATGGGTCCCCAATATTTAAGGGAGCGCCTCCTGCCGACATCGAGTGCCAACCGCCCTGTGCGAGCACATAGGCAAGGACTCCTTGGGGTCCCATCAGCTGGCCAATGCCGCTGGCGGTCCCCGACGACGAGCCTATTCTATAGCGGCCCCTGACCTCTGGAACCAACTTCCTCTGGAGCTCCGTCTGGCCCCTGACCTCCGCACCTTCCGCCATGACCTGAAGACCTGGTTGTTTAACCAATCCGGGTTGTGATTTTTTGGGATGGGATGTTTTTTTATGGGATAGTTTTTATAGGATAATTTTTATGGGTTGAATTTGTAGTTGTAATGGGGCTTATTTAGTTTAATTTGCTTTTAAATTATTTATTGTTGTTGTTGTTTTATTTGTAAGCCGCCCCGAGTCTTCGGAGATGGGGCAGCATATAAGTCCCATTAATAAATAAATAAATAAATAAATAAATCTCCTATGGCTGGTCTTCCAACAGGCCGCCCCCCACTGCTGGGATGAGGAGCCTGATGGACCCTGAGAGGCGCCTGATGGACCCTGAGAGGTTCCAGGTGGAGCTGGGTTTTTTTCCCTCTTCCCTTGCCCACAGCTCTGCCGAGGATCTGGCGGTTGCCTGGCAACGGGCTGCGTCGGATGCCCTTGACAGGGTTGTCCCCATGCGTCCCCTCACACGCCGTGGATCCCAGATGGCGCCTTGGTATACCGAGGACCTCCGGGAGATGAAACGTTGTCGAAGGGGTTTAGAGAGCAGGTGGAGGTCCACCCGCTCTCAGTCTGATCGAGCCCAGCTAAGAGCCTATATTAGGACTTACCTGGTAGCTATGAGAGAGGCGAGAAGGTCTTATCTCTCCACTCTCATAGCGTCCGCAGATAACCACCCAGCCGCCCTGTTTTGGGTTACCCGCTCTTTCCTTTGTATAGGGGGAGGGGCGGACCCGTTGCGGGGAAGGGCTGAGGAGTTTGGTCAATATCTGTCGGATAAGATCGCTTGGATTCGGGGCGGGTTGTCCTCTGATTTGCAGTGGTCTGAGGAACGGGATACAAGTAGTCTGGCCAGTGTGATCTGGGAAGAGTTCGATCCTGTTTCCAAGGATGAAGTGGACAGGATTATGCGGCGTCTGAGCTCCACCACATGTTTGTTGGACCCGTGTCCTTCCTGGCTGACTTATGCCCTCAGGGAGGCCACCTGCGGTTGGCTCCGGGCAGTTGTCAATGCTTCGTTAAGGGAGGGTGTTTTTCCCTCCGCCTTGAAGGAGGTGGTGGTGAGACCCCTCCTGAAGAAGCCTGCTCTGGACCTGACCGTGTTAGACAACTTTCGTCCAGTCTCCAACCTTCGCTTTCTGGCGAAGGTTGTTGAGAGTGTGGTGGCTCAGCAGGTTCCACTTTTCCTGGATGAAGTGGACTACCTGGATCCGTATCAATCGGGCTTCCGACCCGGTTACAGCACGGAGACAGCATTGGTCGCTGATGGATGATCTCTGGAGGGCTCGGGACAGGGGTTTTTCCTCTGTCCTGGTCCTATTAGACCTCTCAGCGGCTTTCGATACCATCGACCATGGTATCCTTTTGGCTGGGGTTGGGAGTGGTGGGCACTGTTCTTCAGTGGTTCTCCTCCTACCTCTCGGGGTGGTTGCAATCGGTGTTGGTGGGGGGGTGAGGTCGACCCCAGGGTGCTCTCTTGTGGGTCCCTCAGGGTCGGTCCTCTCCCTCTTTATTTAACATCTACATGAAGCCGCTGGGTGAGATCATCCGTGGTTTTGGGGTGAGATTCCATCAGTACGCGGATAATACCCAGCTGTACATCTCCACCCCAAACCAGATCAGCGATGCCCTCTCCCTGATGACCTGGTGTTTGGATGCGGTACAGATCTGGATGAGCGGGAACATGCTTCGACTCAACCCAGCGAAGACTGAGTGGCTGTGCATATCGGCATCTCGGCCCAGTCAGGATTGTCCATCTTTGGCCATAGGGGGAGAGGTGTTGCCCCCTGTGGATAGGGCTGAATCTGGGGGTCCTCCTGGATGTAGGGCTCCGGTTGGAGGAGCAGGTGGGGGCCGTTGCCAGGGGGGCTTTTGCCCAGCTCCGCCTTGTTTGTCAGCTTCGCCCTTTTCTGGACCGAGATGCCCTGTGCACAGTCATTCACACCCTTGTTACCTCTAGACTCGACTACTGCAACGCTCTCTATTTAGGACTGCCCTTGCATACCATCCGGAGATTGCAGCTGGTGCAGAATGCGCGGCGCTGGTGGTGATGGGAGTTTCCCGATTCTCCCATGTTACCCCCCTCCTGCGCTACTTGCATTGGTTGCTGGTTGCGCTCTGGGTGAGATTCAAGGTTTTAGTTTTAACATATAAAGTCCTGCACGACATGGGTCCTCAATATTTAAGGGAGTGTCTTCTTCCGATATCAAATGCCGACCGCCCTGTGCGAGCACATAGGCAAAGACTCCTCGGAGTCCCATCGGCGGGCCAATGACGGCTGGCGGTCCCCCGGCGGCGAGCCTATTCTGTCGTGGCCCCTGACCTTTGGAATCAACTGCCCTTGGGACTCTGCCTGGCCCCTGACCTCCTCACCTTCCGCCGTGAGTTAAAGACCTGGTTATTTGACCAACCCGGCTGTGACCCTCCTTGGGGGATAGTTTTAATGTTAATTATTGCAAATTTGTTTTTAGGATTTGGGCTTGTAATTTAGTTTAATCGTTTTTAAGTATTTATTGTCTCTGTTTTTAGCTGTGAGCCGCGAGTCTTCGGAGATGGGGCGGCATACAAGTTCAAATAATAAATAAAATAAATAAATAAATAAGTGACTACAGCTCGAATGGACCCGACTTGGCTGGGCTACGCTGCTTATAGCCAGCAGCCGTAGTTGCCAGCCAATCGGAGTGCAGGGTTTTTCCCGCACTATTTAAACCAATCCCATTTGACATTTTACAAGAACAGTTCAAATAAACCAATAACATTTAAACCTACATACATAACATTTCCCTCTAGAGCTTAGTTTTTAAAATCATGCAGTTATTTACATTTGTTATAGCTTGCAAAACCCCAAACAGGATCTACTTCCATGAGATTTTGTTTATTCTTTATAATTAAAAAAAAATCCTGTTGTAAAAATTTCAGTACTCCAAATTTATCTAATTTACCTTAGTCTTTTTATAACTTTCTAGGATCAAAATCTTATTTAGCTTTTTGCTAAATTCTAAAATTCTTAAGTTTATGACTGACATTTACCTTTGTTCAGGATTGCAGGCAAACTCATCAGATACCATGAAAAATGTGCCACCCTTGGATAAGCTGACCTACATTTTTAATATTTTGGTTAAAATGTGAGAGTCTGCTTAACTGCAAATGGGTTTATTTATTTTATTTTATTTATATTACCATCTATTTGTCCTATGGCGATTCAAGGCGGCTTATACAATGTTTATCTGTGAGTATATCAGGAAATGCAGGTATTTTTTAAAAAGTATACTCGCAGATAAGCCCATCCGTAGATAATCCAGATCTGATTTTTGGGCGGGTGTATTTTGCTATCTAAAATTCTTGGCTTATCTGTGAGTACATGATTGAGTATAAAACTAGACATGTGGCACTTCAGTATTTAGGAGTTTTCACTCCTATAGCCCACAGTTGGCTATAGGTAGGTTTTTAATCCTTCCCAGATCAGTGATGGGTGGAACACTTTGACATGATGAGTGTAGCTACAGCTGGACATGGAATGCCTGAGTGGGTACAGCAGATCTGGGATTACAGCTGGTTACCTAGGCAACGGAAGAAAAAATCACCTGGGTTGAAGAGAAAAGAGTGGGAAGGACACAGGCAGGGAGGGAAGGAGGAAGGTACTCTGGATGAAAGAGAGATAATAAATTTTGAAAAAGAACAGAGGAAGCTGAGGGACCAATCCAGAGTAACAGGGAGAAATAATAGTGAAAAAGAAAATGCCACTGTCAATGAAGTGATTTTTAAAAGGGACTTTCATTCAGAACACAGCCAGATCTGCTGAGAGAGTCAGGCCTTATCGAAATGGTCATGCTGATTTGGGTTATTTTAAGGAATACTTTGTGGGAATTTATTGTAAACAGGAAATGATTTATTTATTTTTATTCATACGTTTGGAAATTTTATATTGCTGCCTACTCAGTCACAGCGACTCAAGGCAGCCTACAGGAAACAGGAGATGATGTCTTTATTGTTATTGTTTGGTTAAATCTATGTTCATCTTTTCCTTATGAATGTTATTAATCTTAGTTTACTGTTAGTTTGTTAGCACCCACCCCAATGGTGGGATTCCAATGTTTTTACTACCTGTTCTGTGGGCATGGCCTGATGGGCATGGCAGGGGAAGGAGACTGTCAAATCTCCAGTCAGAGGTGGGATTTGCCGGTTCTCCGAACTACTCAAAATTTCCACTACCGGTTCTCCAGAACTGGTCAGAACCTACTGAATACCACCTCTGACCCACCCCTCTCCTAGAAGAATGAAATATTGTAGGAAATATTTAAAAGGTAGAATATTATACCTTTCTGGATAAGAAGAGTAGCCTTGGTGGTGCAGGCTGTTAAATGCCTAGCACTTAGCTCCAGCTGCCTGCAATTAGTGCAGGCTCAAATCCCACCAGGCTCAAGGTTGACTCAGCCTTCCATCCTCTCAGGGTAGGTAAATTGAGGACCCAAGATTGTTGGGCAATAAGCTGACTTTGTAAAAATGCCGCTTAGTAATAAGCAGGCATATACAATGGAATGAAGGCTATTGCTGAGCGCATTGGGTTGTATCCCAAAATTGTAAGCCGCCCTGAGTCTCCGGAGAAGGGCGGGATTTAAATATGAATTAAAAAAAAAGAGGAGAAACCTGCTCTTGGAAAGAGCCCCCCCCCACCTCTGTTAATAGCTCCAGAAATACAAGACACCTTATCTACAACACATAAGATCTTCAGCTTCAGGATGATGGGATTAAGACATGGCCATCAGGACATGATAGGATTAGCCCTCTACCCATCTCACCACATGGCACCTGGGAAGATTACATCACCCAGCAAGATTCAACCAGGCTTGGGCAGTGGTGGGGTTCAGCCAGTTTGCACCACTTCGGGAGAACTGGTTGTTAACTTTCTGAGCAGTTTGGTGGACTGGTTGTTGGAAGAAATCATTAGGGCAGAGAACCGGTTGTTAAATTATTTGAATTCCACCACTGGGCTTGGGAGTCAAGAAGACAACCTACAAAGTTACCCCTCAATGGCCCCATGGGAATCTGACAACCAATCAAGATATATTTCTTGCCACAGTAACAGGAAGCACATTCAAAGCCCAAAAGAGGTTATGAATCTCTCTCCCGTTCTCACCCATGTGCTCTTTTTTGCCGAGGACCTCAAATCATGTGGTCCTACTGTCCACCATTAAATCATATTTCCAAATAGCCTCCATGTTTCCAGTATCTTTCTCTCCACTTGGAACTGAACCCAGATGGACATTTCTCCCAACAAGTTCTCATGACATTTCTAAAAACTCCACTACATGTTTGGCTTGCTAAGATCATTAAAACAAAACTCCTTGAAAGCAACTTGCTTTTGGATTGAAATCAGAAAGGATGGCCATTAAATCAACGACTTTATAAATATTTAAACAACTGTATAAATATTTAAATTAGCAGCAATTCGCTGTTAAGAGGAAAGGAAAGAATTCCTTCACGGTTTGAAATGAATATGGCCAATCTCCCCTCTGATGCATTAGATGTTTTCATTCTGTAAGGACAGCAAGGGAAACACAATAACACAATAACTGAATTCAAGCATCAAAAAACAGACTTGCAGAAATATAGGAATAGTAATGGAGATGGGGTTGTCATTTATTTGAGCTGGTTCACATTTTGATGAATGGATTGACACAAACTACAGTAGGTTACATTTTGAAGAAATAGTGGAAGACGTATAGGTTTCTGATAAGATTCTTTAAGCCTGGTAAGAGCACAAACAGAACCCAGTGAGGATCAAGGAACTTTCAACCTTGTAATAGTAATGGAACTTTATCTATTGAAGTGTTGCTGATCAAGAATTTGGGAAGTTTGCATCTTAGCTAGAAATCCATTCTCCATTATCAGTTCTAGATGTATATCATATACATTATTATTAGGAATTAAATTTTTAAAGAAATATGAATCACTGCCTCCATTACTTAAATTAGGATGGAAGTTTCTTTGGAAAAGGATCCAACTAAGTAGTGAAGTGCTGGAATTAATAATCTCACCAAAATATGGTTCTTTTCCCAAAACTATGAGTGTCGTTGTGTGGAAAGCAGAAAGCAAAATTCCAAATTGAAACAAAGGGTTCTTGGAGGATTAATCAATGTAAGCAAAAATGTTTACTGAGAAATAATTAGAATAATAGGATGGTGAATTCCCATTAACCTTTGGTAAAATGTCATGACAAATTCAGTTAGTTGGATGATGATATAGTGTAACTTGAGTCATATAAGTTGAATCATATAAATATTCAGGGTCATCAATGTATGCGAAGAGCTCCTATTCATTTACAACAGAAATATAATTAGGAGATGCAACTCTCAACCTTCCGAGTGGAGGCATTCACCACTAGGCCATTATGCTGGTCATAATTTGCATCTAAACCTGAATACTAAAACTAGGAGATAATAATTTAATCATAGCTAAGTGGTTTTCCATACTGGAGACAGAGAATGTAGTTATTGCTGGGTAGAAATGCAAATAAAATATATAAAGACAACAGTTTTTTTTTCAAATAGCAAGAAATTTTATCCCATACATTTTGCCATAGTAGTTGCTCTTACTACTTAATTACTCTGAGCTCTCTGGAAGCACTGAACCCCCATGTAGCTCCATCAGTACATGCAGGATATTTAGGAAGAGTAATATAAAGTATCTATATTATGTCCTTATTTTGGCAAATCAACCAGGGCTTTGACAGATTCACCAATCTGTACTAATTAGGGTTTTGAGTACACTTAGAATTCTTTTTGAATGTAGTTTTTATATAGGTTTCTTTTTATTCTCTTCCTGCCCACCTGAAAATATTTGCAGGCTAGTTTGGGCCGCGGAACAATCCTTACATCTATATTAAGGAATAAAATGTTTAATAATGTGGCAAATTCTTCAACTGGAAACAGCTGACATTCAGTGAGCGAGTGTGTGATTCATTCTATCAGTTTCATATTTTTTTAAAAAATCCCTGTGGAGCCATTCTTCCAGTAAAAAAGAGCCCCAGCAATCCCACATAAAGAAGAATGAAGAAACAGCTGATTTGGGAAAGGACCATTTGGATTTGAGTCTGTTCATTTGTTCCAACAGATCTCTTTTTTTTATACCATGTTTCCTCATGTCCTGTCTGCAGTACTGAGGCTCCATTCAAATAGCATTATTTTCTTCATTTACGACAGTTCCCCTTGGTTTTTCTCATCTTTGTTGCAATCCTTTTCATTACATATAGAATCACAGAGTTGGAAGGGACCTCAGAGGTCTTCTAGTCCAGTGGTCACCAACTGGTGGTCTGTGGACCACTGGTAGTCCGTGAGAAGATTTTGGTGGTCCGCAGAAAAATTATTTGCATTTTTTATATTGCACTATATCAGGGGTCCTCACACTACAGCCCCTGTGCCGAATACATGCAATGAATGTTTGTATTGCTGCAGAGAGTTTCCCCCTTTGGGGTCTTTTTGTGCGGGGCAGAGGGGGGCAAAAATTCCAACTTGGGGTCTGTTCTGCTTTACGCTCTAGATGGGTATAAAGCAGACAGAGCAACTCCACAAAGCATCTATACAAAGTCTTTTTTATTGGTTCATCAGGCATCCTGTCAACTCACAGTTATGATGAGGTTCTTCCTAATGTCCAGTCCTTTGTATATCTGAATCGTGGTATAGAAAGATATTAAACTCTCATCCTTATGATTGTAGTGACCGCATGGTATAAGATTTAGGCTAGAGTGAGGAAGCCTCCCTCAACCCAACAAGGGTCAATTTAGTGACCAGTCAGGATTACAGATGTGACCACATGACATGGACTACATTTCCCAGGATACCTTAACTACATTTACTATGATGCATTCCCTTAAGGGGACAGTTCTCAATTCCTAACTATTGCAAATCCCATTAACTCTAAACTGGCTGGACAGCACAGGGTCTGTTTCAGCCTCCTGGTGCAGGGTTTTGGGTGAAGGCTGGAGGGAAGTGCTGCTGGTGGCGAAGAGCCAGAGGGCCTTATTCCAGTGGGACTGCTTCTTGGCCTGGAACTGGCTGACCATCTCAGCCCGCTGAACCTCCAGGTGCTGGTATCTGGCCTTGCACTCCCACAGGTCTTCCCTCTGCTTGGAAAGCCTATGCTCATGGTCCTCAGTGAGGTGCTTCTGCTGAGTCTCCTTCTCAGTCAGAGAGTTCCAATTTGAACTGAGCCAGCTGTTTTGCCAACTCTCTCGTGGTGGCTGCTTAGCTCCAACAACTGCTTCCTATTGGTGCTTTAAAGAGCCCAGGCGAGCAGGCGAGGAGTGGCTGTGATGGGAGGGGCGAGTAGAGGCCGGCAAAGAGCCCCTCAACGTGAGTGACATCAAGATGGCCATGCCCACACAGTCACCCACTCACATGACCACCTAGCCACACCCATCCAGCCGGTCATTAGTGGTCTGCAGGATTTAAAATTATGAATTTGGTGGTCCCTGAGGTCCAAAAGGTTGGTGACCTGTTCTACTCCAACCCCCTGCCCAAGGCAGGAGTCCTTATTCCATCCTGGACAAATGATTGTTCAATCTTTTCTTGAACACCTCTAGTGATGCAGCACCCACAATCAGTGGTGGGATTCAATTTTTTTACTACCGGTTCTGTGGGCGTGGCTTGGTGGGCATGGCAGGGGAAGGATATTGTAAAATCTCCAGTCAGAGGTGGTATTTGCCGGTTCTCCGAACTACTCAAAATTTCCACGGTTCTCCAGAACTGGTCAGAACCTGCTGAATACCACCTCTGCCCACAACTCTGGGAGACAAACTGTTCCACTGACTGATCGTTCTCATTTTCAGCAAACTTCTCCTTAGTTCCAGGTTGGATTTTCCTCTGACAAGCTTACATCCATTGCTTCTTGTCCTGCCTTCAGGTGGTTTGGAGAGTAAATCAACCCCCTCTTCCCTGGGACAGCCTTTCAAGAATTGGAAGTGGGTCACATCACCTCTTAGCCTTCTCTTTGTTCAGTTAAACATACCTAATTTTCTCAAAGGTGGTTTTTTTTTTCCAAAAGGCAACTGGATTCCTGTGAGGAAGAAGATGTTTTGCTTGTCATCTAAGAAGCTTCATCAGTTCTGGCTTCATGGTGGTGTTGATGGAGGAATGGAAAGGTTAGGTCCTGACAAGATGAGGGAGGGGGAGGGAGGGAGGGAGGAAAAGAGATTGGTTATAAAGATGCAGGCTACATGTGAGACATATTATCTGTACTTTATCAGGTACTTTAACTTTGTGCTAAAAAAACTAATGGACGCCAGTTTAACAGACTCAGTAGTAATATCAAAGAATTTCAACTTCTCAGGATCCTGAATAACAGATTGCAAAGTCACCATTTTGGTAGAAAGTGGCTAATAGTACACTTGACTAAGAAGTCACATACTGAAATCATGCATCAAAAGTCTACTTCAAATATTCCAACCAACACAAATGCATTTTTAGCAGATTACTATTGTTCAATGGTAAGATTGGGAATCACTTCCTGAGAACCTTCTTGCTCACATGGTCAGCATTCCTATAGATGCTCTGGTTGATTTATGCATTAATCTTATAATCTGCCTACTCCTAAAATCATACTAAATGCTCCCAAGGGAAATGAGTGGTGAAGGAAATAGAACATATAAGATTCCGGCTATTCAGATAAAAGAATAATAGTCCTTTGTGTTTTTAATCCTTGATTTCAAAAGGCCGCGTGATTTCTGGAATGTGGGATAACCATGAGAAGCAGCTGCATCTCTTCCAAAACAAAATAGTTTTGCCAAAGATGTCTATGCCTTGATAATAGCTTACTTGGATATGTTAATGCAGCATTCATTTGGCTGCATTCAAAGACTATCCAGAAATTATCCAGACTATCCAGTCAGATCTAGCAGATGTTTGTCTGCCTCTGATTTGATGAATTGCCACCGCTGTTTTGAATCAGCTGCCCTAAATGCCAATGACTTCCACACACTTTTCAATGATCTTTACACAAAGTATGATAGTTTGAATAAACTACACTTGCCTGAATTCACACTACACACAAAGCCAAAGCCAAACAAATCACATGATGATATAGTATGATGCACAAACCCCAAAGTGTTGGTTTTGAGTCTTTTGCTACTCAGATCCAGGGTGGCATAGTGATTAGTATTGCAGGCTAACTCTGCCTGCTGCCAGGAGTTCAATCCTGACTGGCTCAAGGTTGACTCAGCCTTCCATTCTTTCGAGGTTGGTAAAATGGGGACCCAGATTGCTGGGGGCAATATGCTGACTCTGTAACCCATTTACGGAGGGCTGTAAAGCACTGTAAAGTGATATAAGTGCCATTGCTAAGTGTTATTTGATCTTTAAACTCCTAAATAGCAGTACCAGGTAGAGACTGCCTTCTTTTACATGAGCCTACCTAAGATAGGAGATCTGCTTCAGAGACCACCCCAAATAATCGAGCAACATAGGAGACAATAAATCATAATCTGCTTCTAGATCAAGTTTGACATCTCATGGCCAAGATGCTTGACTTTAGTGCCCATAAAATGTAGCTAACATAACCAGTGATAATTCTACCAACTGTATTTCAGTAAAATTTGAAATAATATAATTTTGTTGGTTGAATTGCTGGTACACTGCTCATGTCCTCCAGCAATCACCTAAACAAGCACATGAGGAAAATAGCAATAGCATTTATATATACTGCTTCACAGTGCTTTATAGTTTCTAGCCCTCTCTAAGCAGTTTACAGAGTCAGCATATTGCCCCAACAATCCGGGTCCTCATTTTACCAACCTCAAAAGGATGGAAGGCTAAGTCAACCTTAGCCAGTGAGACTCGAACTGCAAAATAATGGCAACCAGCAGTCAGCAGAATTTGCCTGCAATACTGCATTCTAACCATTGTGCCACCTGGGCTTATATAGAAGATACTGTAGAACTCAACTGCTACAGTAGTCACCAGGGCAAATGGATTGATTCAGACAAGATCCCACCATTGAGTTCTGGTTTGAAGATGAATAATCTTCAAGGAATCCTTTCTGTGGGGTGCTTTTAAAGACCCTGAGATCTTAAAGAGATCCAAACATTTGTTTTTAGATAAACATAGCTCTTTCAGAAGCCTGAGTTACCCATCAAACCAGGAGCCAGGAGAAATGTATGCCTGCATAAATATGTGGACCTATTTTTAATTTCTATTTTGCTGCAGTAATAAGGCAACAAATAGTGTTGTCTTCACAGCGTGCTCAGCAGATATTTTAAGGAAAAAATTGCTAGATTCCTCTGGGTTTGTTTCCCTCCCAGCAAGTATTAAAAAGTAACAGTATTATGAAAAACAATGACCAATCCCTCCCCTTAAAATGGGACAGAGAGCAGTGAAATGAATTTAGCCCAATTAACAAGAGGCGAGCATTGGCGGAGGAACATGTGGGGAAGTTGGAGTTCGCCTGATGGTCCTTGTAATTCCTGTTTGCATATCTGTCTGTCCATGCATTCATGCATCCATGCATCCATCCATCTATTCATCCACCCACCCACCCACCCACCCACCGATCTATCTATCTATCTATCTATCTATCTATCTATCTATCTATCTATCTACCTACCTACCTATTTTAAAATTCCCTCTGATATACATAGCTCTGGGTGGCTAACAATTTAAAAATAATAAAAACAGAAAAGCAAACCCAATCATAATTAAAACATAACTAACACACAGCATAAACTAGCAGCCAAAAATATCTCCTCATGATCAATTTAACCAAAATGTGGAGTCACCCACACTATCAGGGCCCTGGGATTGACAGTAAAGCCAAGAAACGGCAGTCTCTTACAGATGGGAACAGGAGCATACATTTCTTTTTTTTTATATAGAAGTTTTTTATTTTGATACAAACATACAAACAGGACATACAAAACATAAAAACCATCTTCCATATATGCATACAGTGTGTCAGTTGTTTACAAATCCTTTGTGTCATCCTTTCATATTCATCACTCACAATTTATCAAAAAGAAAATTTCTCATATTATCAATAAAACATTATGTATTTATCAATTATTTCTTGTGTACAATTAAACTATTTATTTCATCATATATACGAGATATATTTTTAATCTAAAGTTTATGTTATACTTTCATCCAATGGTTATATATATCAACATTATATTTTATATCAGCCTATTATATTTCTATTACAAAATTATATAGTCTATTGCATTGCCAAGTCTTTTTATCCAACCATTGATAAAACAAATCCCATACCTTGTAAAATTGTTTATCTTCTTGTTCTCTAATTTCAAATGTCAGTTTACTCATTTCAGCACAGTCCATAATTTTCCTAATCACTTCCTCCTGCATAGGTATTTTATCATTCTTCTAATTTTTGGCAAATACAATTCTAGCTGCTGTTAAAACATTTACAATCAAATATTTCAACTCTTTATTGTAGATATCTGGTATAATTCCCAATAAAAATATTTCTGGTTTCAAGTCTATGTGTTGTTGTATCATTTTTTCCAACCATATGTGGAGCATACATTTCTTGTTGGATCTAATGGGATAATAAGCATCACTAGGGAGAGATGATCCCATAACTCTTATCTATGAATCAGGCTATTTCTAAACACAGGTCAAACATTTGTTTAAAAGAGTGATAAAATTCATGTTCAAAATAGTCCAGCTGACAGACACAAGTAGTAGAAACAGCATGCAGGGTAAAATGAGATACTAGTATATATGGAATTGTAACTGTTTATTGTTATAATGACAGACATCTTTTTTTTGCATTTCTTTCACTTTTTGTGTTAAAGCACTTCTTTTCTTCTTCTTCTTTTTGACAATGTATTCAACACCATCACTATTCATTTTGTGATTTGCTCTTTTTTCTTTCCTTGTTGTGATTAATTAAAGATCCATGATAAATAACCAATGAGTTCCATCCTCAAGCAAGTGAGCAAGGAGTCAACTTCTGTTCTTGTGGCTGGTAAATGCTGGATGTACCTAGTAGACAGCCCTGGAAAACATGCCATTATGACTGACCCTTGCATGATAAAAGCAATCATCCTGGTGCAACTTAATGTGCAAAAGCAGAAAAAGGAAGCATTCACTCTTCTCTGACCAGGGCGACATAAGTAAACAGACAACTGCTACATGAGTTACAGAATAATTTATTTATTTATTTGTCAAGCGATTATAAGATAACAGGTATAAGTATAAACATAGTTATGAATACATGAAATGGATACATATAAGAGAAATAAAAAGAAACAATAGGACAGGGATGGTAGGCACGTTGGTGCGCTTATGCACGCCCCCTACAGACCTCTTAGGAAAGGGGTAAGGTCAATAGTAGACAGTCTAAGGTTAAAGTTTTTGGGGTTTGGGGAAGAAACCACAGAATCAGGTAGAGTATTCCAGACATTGACCACTCCGTTGCTGAAGTCGTATTTCCTGCAATCAAGTTTGGTGCGGTTAACCTTGAGTTTGTATCTATTGTGTGCTCTTGTATTGTTATGGTTGAAGCTGAAGTATTCATTGACAGGTAGGACATTGCAATGTATGATTTTATATACTATACTTAGATTGGACCGAAGGGGGCGTAGTTCTAGGTTTTCTAGGTTTTCTAGGTCTAGAATTTCAAGTCTGGTGGCATAAGGTATTCTGCAACGAGTAGAGGAGTGTAGAACTCTTCTTGTGAAATATTTCTGGACTTTCTCAACTGTGTTAATATCAGATACGTAATGCGGGTTCCAGACTGATGAGCTGTATTCAAGTATTGCTCTAGCAAATGTTTTGTATGCTCTAGTTAGTAGCGTGATATTACCAGAGAAAAAGATACTTAGGATTAGGTTAACAACTCTTAATGCCTTTTTGGCTGTAGTTACAGTGGGCTCTAGCACTTAGATCATTAGAGATGAGTACTCCAAGGTCCTTGACGGAGTTTGGATCATCAGCAAGGTCTTGACTATTCAGCTTGTATTTTATTTTCTGATTTTTTTTGCTAATATGTAAGGCAGAGCATTTATTTGTTGAGATTTGAAGTTGCCATTTGTTTGACCATTCTGATACATAATCGAGGTCTTTTTGAAGGGTAGCAGTATTGTCTGTGGTGTTGAATAGCTTTACATTATCAGAGAAGAGAATGCAGTTGCTCTTAAGAGTTAGAAGGGAGCTTAGAGGTGTTCAGGTCCAACCCCCTTGCTCAAGCAGGAGACCCTATATATTCCAGACAAATGGCTGTCCAATCTCTTAAAAACCTCCAGTGATGGAGCATCCACAACATCTGGAGGCAAGTAATTTCACCTCTTAATTGTAATTAATTCTAGTTGGGATCCTTCTTTGGTGACACTGAACCTGGAAGCACTAAATGATCAGAACAACAATTGTACTGCTTTTATACAAACTTTCAAAAATAATAAAAGTAGTAAAATAATTTTTTAAAGATAAAGTTTATTAAATTTTCACCTTTAAAACAAAACAAATTCTATATACATTTTTGCAGTTATTTGTGACATCAGTTATACCATTCTCCTATACATACATATTGTATGTATGTATGTATGTATGTATATATATATATGTTTTCATAGATTTTCACGGGTAAAGGTATGTAGGTCTTGGTGTATTGGTCTTGTCCGTGTAAGATTGAAATACCTTGGCAGCGTTTGAAATCTCATCCGTCATCTTCAGGCTGGTGTCTTCAGCTTCAGAAGAACGAAGCTGAAGACACCAGCCTGAAGATGACGGATGAGATTTCATCAACGTGCAAGGTATTCTCAATCTTACACGGACAAGACTGAATACACCAGACCTATATATATATATATATATATATATATATATATATATATATATATATGTGTGTGTGTGTGTGTGTGTATATATATATATATTATTTACAATTACACTTTAAAGCTTCTACTTTTGCATTATATTTTCTTTCTATTTTCTAACCAGACGTATCACTTTTCCCAGGCCATGTAGAATTCTTTATCTTCCCTCTCCTGCAATTCCATTGTGAATTTGTTCATTTCTGCACAATCCATTACTTTTTTTATAATCATGTCATCTGTGTAAAATAATTTTAAAATAGGCTGTTCAAAATTGTATCAGCAGAAGCAACATGTTATCTATAATACACCTAATGACAACATAACCGCATAGTTAGTAGAATCCAGTTCTCCCTCTTGGTTTCTATTGACAAAATCACCATCAGTCAATTGCAGAAGGCAGCTTTACTTGAAAAAGCTTACAATACCTTTAACACCAATACCATCAAACAACATCCACTTATCCCTTGTCCTTGGGAAGGACTTGATAATTTGGATAAAAATGTCAAATCTAATCTAGACATGTAGCTGACTGTGCAGCCATGAAAATGATATGTTTAACACAATCAAACAATATCTGCCTATCCCAGGTGTTTGGGAAGTATAGTACACTAGATAGGTTGACAAAAATGCCAGATCCATTCTAAGCATCCTGTTGACTGTGTGACCAATTATAATCAATTTTAAAACCTGGTTTGCAAACCTTTAGCAAGATAATTTATGTGGCTAGTTCTGAACACTAAAAAAAAAATACTACTTCTGAGAAGCGGGTTGAGTTGTGACACAGTACAGGTAGTGCTCGACACGACCACAATTGAGCCCAAAATTTATGTTGCTAAGCGAGACATTTGTTAAGTGAGTTTTGCCATTTTACAACCTTTCTTGCCACAATTGTTAAGTGAATCACTGCAGTTGCTAGTAACAGTTGTTAAGTGAATCTGTTTTATACATTGACTTTGCTTGTCAAACATCATGAAAGGTTATCTGTAGGGATTCAATAACCAGTCATTTCAGTGTCCAAAGATGTCTGACTGCCTGGGCAGTGTTTATTCTTTTTATACCATTTTTACAAGCAAGGAAGAGTAGCATAGATACAGCATTTGGATTGGAGAATAGATCCCACATGGGTGAAACCCCTCAACCACATTGGTGCAACCTCCCAACCAATCCATAAGACTAGTGGTGATGTTAGTAAATGAGATCACCTATATACCTGGAAAATCAGGGACTTTCCAACCCAACAGATACAGAATGAATAGAGGATGAGCTCATGGGATAACAAAAGAGGCCCCCTCCACCAGGCTGCAGTGTGCTGCCAGCTTCTAGTGTCATCCAGGGAAACTCAGTGGCTACCACAGTTATCTCATGATCCTGGGACACTACAACCATCATACATGTGAGACAGTTGCCAACAATCTGAATTTTGATCATGGGGGTTGCTGCAATGATAGTAAGTGTGAAAAATGCTCATAAGTTACTTTTTTCAGTGATGTAACTTTTTTTCCAATTTTTTTAATTTTTAAACAACAAACATAAACAAACACAAACATAGAACAAATAAAACCATCTTTTCATTGTACAGTGCGTCGGTTGGTACATATCTTTTGTGCACAATATCGGCAGTCTTTCTCTTCTACATTCAAGTTATAATTCATATTGTATATATCAATTATGCCTATTATATTATATTGGTATTAACACCTTATCAGACTTTAATTATAAATTCACATCATTCTTTTCGAGCAAATCTCAACTATTATATGACCTAATACATATCATTCATTTCATTATAATCAGTTATAACATTACCTTATCATTACTATCATCTTATATTTATATTATGTATTTTATTTCCCTATTTTCTTATCTAGCCATTGATAAAATAAATCCCAAATTTTATAATATTCTTTATCTTCTTACTCTCTAATTGCTAATGTCAGTTTACTCATTTCTGCACATTCCATTATTTTCTTAATCACTTCCTCTTCTATCGGAATTTTTTCACTTTTCCAATTTTTGGCAAATACAACTCTAGCTGCTGTTAAAAGTGATGTTGTAACTTTGAACGGCCACTAAACGAACTGTTGTCTTTTTTTAAAAAAGTTGGCTCCAAATACATCTTTCGATAAGTGTTTGCTAACTTCATACCCTGCAGCTACTAGATACAGAATGGGGAAGGCAAGGATGTAGACGTTAAAAAAATGTCTTTTATTCGAATATGGTGTTTGTTTGTTTGTTTGTTTCCAAAATTTGCCAGAAGCCCCCCGTCCATCGAAGGGCACCCATCATATATGATAGGCATTCAACCAGCTCTTTAAAAGAAAGGCGAGGCAAATTTCCTCCCGCGCTCTGCGCTCCGCCGTGACGTCAGTTATCTGCGACTTCTACCAACAGGCAAATCCACGTGTTTCGGCATTTCCGGGTCTCTCTAGTGGGCCATGGAAGAGAGAACGGCGGTGCCCCAGAAGCGTTTCTACCGGCAGCGCGCTCATTCAAACCCGCTGGCGGATCACACTTTATTCTAGTGAGTGTAGACAGGGTTTGCCCCTAAGCGGTTCCTTAGCTTCTCATCTCCTCCCCATTTTCTGTGTGTGCTTCAAATAGTTTTCCTGCAAGTTCACAAACGTCCCACACTCCCCCCCGAAAAGGAACAGCGTCCAATTTCCAGCGAGTGCTTTTATTTCGTGGGAATGCATTTGCTCACGAGTCTCTGTGGGTCCCCCACCCTCCCGCCTTGGCTGTTCTGAATGCTCAGGTGGTGATTTAACTCTTTGCTCCTGGTGGTATTGAGCTGTGGGTTCAGAACATCTAGCAAGTTTGAGATTCTTGTTGAATGTAAATCTAGTTGGATTCTGGGGGGAAAAAAAATCTATCGGGAGTGAGGCTTTATCTCTTTACCTAAGGGGTGGGTAAAGTATGAAACAATCTTGTTTCACCCAGGTTATTGATTTTAAAGGACGGTCGTTCTAAAAGATAGCAAGACAACATATTTCTCACTAGCACACTATAATAATTGCAGCAGAAGTGCAGGTGGCAACAGGAAAATAGGGAAACCTCTAATTTCTGTGGCCACTTGTAATAATGTGGAGTTTTACCAGGATTTACACTGGACTTGTATTTTATAATATTCTGTAAACTAGATTAGACTGGTCTTGAGTTTAATGTACAAAAAAAATCTGTCTGAAGGCTGGTTGGAACTGCAGCCAGCAGCAAGCCCGTATTGAGAGATGGCAGCGTATGCATAACCCACTTTCTTGCACATTCTGATTTGCAAACCAGCTCAAAGAAATCTTAAACCTGCATGGCCATTGCTAAGAAATCTGGGAGCTGCATTGCCAATGTATGTGGAGAGTGCCCAGGTCAGAAAAGATAGGCATATCCCTTTTCATGGTGTATTATAGGAGGATGGCAGCATGTTTTTATTCAGTGTTAGGAGTAATTTTTTTTAAATGCAGCCATTATTGCTTGAGTTGAATTTTGTTTAGAAATACTGTAATGTCCTTGGCACTTGATTTCAAAGTATCATTAACACTGCAGTCCTCTGCATAATTGCTTAGAAGTAAACCTATGAAACAGAAATGGAGTAATGTAGCAGTCTATCAATTTTTGTTTTGATCCTTGACCAATATGTAATAACATTCAAAGATGGCACTTTGCAGTCATCTCAGTATGTACAGTTTAGCCTATAAGTTATGAAAAATAAGAATTACTGTTAGAAAATTGTATCACTTAAATTACTCATATTACAGAAACTAATAATATAGTGCAGTATATAATAATGTGAAATAAATGTTAGTATGTAAAAACTTTAGGAAATAAGGTAGATAAACTATCTAGCTTAATCTATTTTAAGAAGACAGCTCAGATAATTTTACTCCCAAAGTGAGAATTTATTGAATTAATGGGTTGATTGCAATCCAAGAATCTGTTGACATCATTGGAATTTATCGTGGTTAGTCTTAACATAAAAGTCCCTAAATTATTGTATTTTGGGAAATCTTTTGCTTCCAGATTAGTACTTCATTTGAGTCTAACACATGTCCTTGGAATGTCAGTAGAAGTATAAGTCATTTAAATATTCATGTGTTTTAAAATAGTCATTTCAGAAGCATTACAGAAATAACCAACAGAATGTTATAAACACACGGCATCACCACAGCCCACTAACCAACTAAATGCCTCTAAAACATCTTAAATAAACTGAAAAAACATGGTAGCTCAAGAAAAAACAGTCATCTGCAACATACAGTGTAAGGACTGTAACAGCCACTATGTAGAACAAACAGGCAGAAAACGAGCAGAATGCATTTATGAACACCAACTATTAGAAAACAGAATGAGAACTCCTTAATTTCGCAACACATGGACAGATTCAGCTATAGTTTCAGCTGGAACACTGAGCATTCTGCACTAAGCTAAATCCAAAAATGCTAGCGAATTCCTGGAAACTTGTCATTCAGACAAATCAGCCATCAATAGATACATAGAGACAAACCACATTTATGCACCACTCAAAAGGCAATAAAAACTAAAAAGGAAACAAACAAAAATCCTATCCAGCAGCCTACACCCAGATAAACATTGTTTAATAGCAAACAAGTAGAGATATCCCAGTCAAGGAACTACCAGGGAGAAAACCATACCCCTACCAATACTGGCAGGGCAAGTGGCTATATGTAAACAGGGAGCAAACCTGCATTCATTAGCAATGTTACCTAATCAGGGGCAAACAAACAAGCTGGAGAAGCACCAAAAAACCTCCACATTAAATTGTATTCTAGAACAAGGGTCTTCAAACTTGGCACGTTTAAGCCTTGTGGACTTCAACTCCCAGAATTCCTGAGCTAACATGATTGGATGAGGAATACTGGGAGTTGAAGTCCACAAGTCTTAAAGCTGTCAAGTTTGAAGACCCCTGTTCTAGAATATAGGCTCAAAAGATATTTTTTCTAAATTTTGCCTCGTTTAAAGATGTTAGGATTCTAGTTTTCAGAATTCTCAAGAGAGAATGTAGAAACTGATCTATATGTAGTTTCTAGGACTGGATATTTTTTGAAAATGACTCAAAAGAAGGCCTTCAACTCACACCAGAGGAGTTCTGCTGCTCATGAATGCAGCCAGGCTTTTTTCAGCTTCTGAGGAAGCCTGGAAAAATGATGCTTTAAGGAATCAATTTGTTCAAATTAATGCAACTTTTAAAGCAGTGGCCTCTTTTTTTCCAAGCCCCAAACAGCTGTATTGAATGCTAGAGAAGCCTTGCATTTACATCTAGTCTGAAATAGGTCTTCTGCATTGTTTTTGAAGTGTGCATAACCTTTATAGCATCCCTTCTGCAGTGTTCGTTTCATAAACCTCTTGTGGTTTTTCTCCCCATTAGTCCTGCCAAGCCTGAGGAAATGGACTGGTCTGCACTCTATCCAGAATTTTTTGTTCCTTTAACCAATGATAATTGGCACGATGATCCAAAGGACATGGAGGAAAGAACCAAACCTAGATATGAAGTGGAATTTGCTGATATTGGTTGCGGTTATGGAGGATTGCTTGGTAATTTTTTCTCCTTCTGTTGTATTCATAAGAAATGACTAAGCTTATTTCCAAATTTTAGTGATATGTGAATATTCATACCATCAGAAACCCTTTCTAGATGATGTTTTTTTTCCTTTTGGGATAAGATTTGTGAAAGTTTTGTGATATAAGGTGAGAAGGGAGCAGGGTACATCTTTTTGTGTCATCTAGGCCTATGGTCTGATTTCCACTGAAGGTGATTTTTAGGTGATGATTGTGGCCACCATGTATATAATCTGATTAAAGTGACCTTGCCTTGCTAGGTATCACAGTGGTGGGATTCAATTTTTTTTTACTACTGGTTCTGTGGGCGTGGTTTGGTGGGTGTGGGGGGCTTGGTGGGTGTGGCAGGGGAAAGATTCTGCAAAATCTCCATTCCCTCCCCACTCCTGAGGAAGGTTACTGCCAGTTCTCCGAACCACTCAAAATTTCCACTATCGGTTCTCCAGAACTGGTCAGAACCTGCTGAATACCACCTCTGAAGTATCACATAAATATAGTTAGTTTGTGCTCAGTTTTTCATGTATGACAGTTCTATGAAGCTACTTTCCAAATCCAGGCAAGTGTGAGTTCATAAAGGAAACAAAATCTGGAGACTCTGCAAGTCTTCTGAGACTTGTTTGTTTCCATCTGAAATATCCCAGATCAAAATTTAACTCCTTGCAGCATGTTCCACATTGAAGATACGACCCAGTGAATTCCGTAATGGTTATAGCCTATGAAAATGTGGGATTGTGGTCTTATTGGCATGCCTCACACAGGTCGTCCTTGACTTAACAACCTTTCGTTTAGTGACCGTTCAAAGTTACAATTAATGTCCCTAAAAAAAATAACTTATGACCTTTTTTTCACTTTTATGACCATTTCAGCATCCTCATGATCATGGGATCAACATTTGGATGCTTGCAAATGTTGTGTATTTATGACAGTTGCAGTATCCCAGTGTCAGGTGGATTACCTCTTGCGGGCTTCTAACAAGCAAAGTCAATGAGGAAGCCAGATTCAGTTTACAATCATGTTACCAACTGAACAATTGCAGTGATCCACTTAATAACTCTGGCAAGGAAGGTTGTAAAATGGGGCAAAACTCACTCAATAGCTGTTTCGCTTAGCAACAGAAATTTTGGGCTCCATTGTGGTCAAGGGCGACCTGTAAGTCTATGAAAGCTCCTACCCTCTGATACAACTAAGGTTCCATGGAAGCAAACCCTGTTCATTGTAGTTTGGTGTCAGTGGGTGATGATATAAATATGGGTAGAGTCAAAGAAGCACATCTGGCCTCTTACTTACATACCCCATGGATAGATGTCTGTATTCAGTTTCAGGTGTTCAGTATTCAGTTTCAGGTATGAATCTCATCTTCACCTTTTGTTGTCCTATCTATCTCCTTTTCCCCCCCAGCCAGCATGGATGATAGACATGTTTGGAGGTGATAGGAGCGAGAAATGTGTTTGTCAGGCTAGCATGGTCTGTGCAGCCCACCAGTTATATGCATCTTGCAAACAATGCTAGTTTCAGGTGGACCTTGCTCTACCGTTTTGCCCTTAAGCAAGAGGATATAGTATCATATTCATAATATGTAAGCTGTTAACTATTAAGAGACTCCCAAGTCTGCTTGCTTGTTTTGCAGATTTATAACATGCTGGTTGACAATGCGAATTACAGCAAAACAAGGCTTGCCTCTTGCCCTGGTTTTTAATTAATAATAATAATAATAATTTATTAGAGTTGTATGCCACCCTCTCTCCCTGAGGACTCAGGGCAGCTCACAATATAAAATCACAATACAATAAATTAATTAAAAAATAATTAAATAATTAAATCACAAGACTAATAAACTAATAAAATTAAATTAAAATTCCTTTAAAAAGCCCCCCCCCCCTTATTTCAGTCCAGGCCGGCCTGCTGGAACAGCCAGGTCTTCAGGTCACGGTGGAAGGAGCAGAGATTAGGGGCCAAACGAAGACCCAAGGGGTTTTAAAGGTTTTAGAGTAAATTGAAACATAGAGAGTTGCAGGGCTGTATGTACTGTGATCAGAGCTCAAGAATACATACAATCTATATATATAAAAGCAAAATACCAGTCATGCATCATCACAAAATCTCCAGAACCGTAAAGCCTACAAACTTGAAATTTGGCATGTATGTTCCTCTTGACCTCTGGGTGCTCACTAAGAAAGATTTTTCGAAATGCCCATCAGAGCATTAGTATTTCGTATATTATTAACATGCTCTGATGCTAAGGAGTTGTACTCCCTCCTTCCCACCTGAAAAGAAATCTGTTTCAAATGCAAAACACAAGCAGAGGAGAGGAGTTTCAGTTTCACAGCACCAAGCACCTTTAGTACAGAACAGTTGAGCTAAGCCACGCCCAGGCCCCTTGCTGTCTCCTTGCTCACACAGCAAATACTCTTTCAGTTTCCATGTTTCAGTTTCCAAATAGCCCTCAACTGTGACACTCTGACAGGGCACTAGCCAGATGAATACTGATGAATGCTGCTAGGCAGAGGCACATTCCCCACCACCACCACCAAAAAAAACTAAGCCTGATCACATAGTTTTGTAGTAAAGCGTGGGTATAGAGCAGATAGATAGATAGATAGATAGATAGATAGATAGATAGATAGATAGATAGATATAGTACAGTACAGTACATACATATACATACATACATGCATGCATGCATACAGGCATACATACATACATACGGACCCTGAGGCCATTTTGAAGAATTGGTAACCTATATAATCCTGAATTCTGCAAAATGGCCCTGAGAACCACAATGGATATAAAACTGACAGGTTGTTAAAAAATATTTCCGCTTCCCTCTGCTGCTTGAGGAAAGGAGCAGCAGGATCCTGAAGCTCTAACCTATTGCCACCATAACCACGTTTGAGAGATTATCAAGGCTAGTCATGCACTTCAGGGAGCATCTCTGTTGCCAGAAGCATTCAAAAAATTGCTTTGAAAGAACAGCAAGAGGCAGCTCAGGCAGTTGAATATGGCACTGAATTCCACAGTATCATAATCCTGGGACGTAATCTGAAGGAGTACAGCAGCGGCCACTTTGCTGAAAGAAGGCAGGTATAGATCAGATTAGAGCTCTGAATAAAAGATTGCTTGGAAATCCTAAGCAAATTTAGCCTTGGCTTTTAGTTTTAGGATAAAATTGTGCACTTCCAATACTGAAAGAAATATTTTTATCCCACCCAATTTAAATCAGCTTTCCCAAGCTGTTGCTTTTTAGGTGTGGATGCCACTGATCCCCAAAATGCCAGCTAGGGCGACATTCAATTTAGATTAAGAATTCTGGAAATTGTAATTCTCTTACAATCTGGAGGCCACCAGATTGGTAGAAGCTGCTACATTTGTTTGCTTGGAATAGAACAAAAAAAAAGGATGAAAAAAAATTGAGACTGTGCAATCAAAGCTGGTGGCAATCTAGTTCATGTTAAGGGGATGTTTCCTCCTGATTTCAACAAGAGAACTAATTGTGTACAGATAGTCCTCTGCTTATGACTGTTATGGAGCCTGCCCATTCCAGTCATGATGGTCATAAATCAGGTTATCACATGATTGATCCAAATTATGACCTTATTTGCTTTGGTCATTAAACAAAAACTGGCCGTAAAGTGACTGCCTCAGTTGATAAATGCACCAGTTGTTTTACCATTAGGCATTTTTGCAAAAACATGGAAGGAAATGCCAGTTTTTGGCCAAAACATCGTAATACTTATGATTGTGGGACACTGCAAACAGCCATAAATGTGGACCATTGCTAAGCATCCAAAATGCAGGAGAGGGGCAGCTGTCAGAATTTAGGAACTGGATCATAAGTACCTCTTTGAGCGTACCTAACTCCGAACGGTCCCTAAGAGACCAGTAATAAATTGAGGACTACCTGTAGTTACGGTACCTCTTATAATGTCACTTTAAGTAACTGCACTTGAGTTTGATCATGTGAGTGGTTTAAGCAGAGAAGCCCATTTCTTAAATACGAAGCCGCTAACAGGGTTACAATATAGGCTGCTCCTGACCACGTTTAATCAAAAAATGTTTCCCTTATTTCAGTAGATTAAATAAGCATGAGACAAGATTGCGACTTTACAAAAAGCAATGACACCAACATGGTACACATCAAGGTGTCCAAAATACATCTAACCTAAATATCCAAGGCAATTTGAAATTATCTTACCTCCTACATAATTTTGTCTTCCTGTAGGTGTGATGGGTAGCGTTTCTGGGTTGGTTAGGAACGGATTTGTAAAGCGGGTCACAGGTGCTCCCTCCTCTCCAAGAAGGGTTACTGGAGGATTTTCCTGAATAGGAAAACTTCTGCCAGGATGGACCTGCCATTCATTAGGCACCTCTTCATCAGCAGGCAAAGGGGTACGGTTGTTTCCCATCCTTGACCCAGGATGCTTTTTGCCACCCCAACTTAAAAGAGAGGCAAAGAGGTTGGTGTTTTGCCACATGTCAACTCCCTGCACTTGAAATTAAAAGAAAGAAAGAGAGAAAGAGAGAGAGAGAAAGAAAGAAAGAAAGAAAGAAAGAAAGAAAGAAAGGAAGAAAGGAAGAAAGAAAGAAATATCCAAGTGGAGGCAGAATGTTTGGAGACATCACTTAACCTATAGGGCAGGGGTGTCAAACTCAATTTCATTGAAGACTGCATTAGGGTTGTGTTTGACCCCGGGGAAGGGGGGCAGCTTGTATTGGGGGTGCCTGTGGTGGCCGGAGCGCTCTCCCAGCGAAAATGGGCTCCCGAGCTCTGTTTTCAGCTATGATGGCCTCCTGCAACCCTCTGCCAACAAAAACAGAGCTCCACTTTTACTGGCAGAGGCACCGCACCCCTTTGCTGTTTCCAGGGCGGCCCCACTGGCCAGATCTAAACACCCTGTGGGCCGGATGTGGCCTGTGGGCCTCGAGTTTGACACCCCTGCAATCGGGCTTCGTGCAGGTGGAATGTGGAAATGGGCATAAGGTTGCTGATTGCTGTTTTCTTTTGTAGTGGCCCTGTCCCCCCTGTTCCCAAACACACTAATGCTGGGTCTGGAGCTTCGTGTGAAAGTCTCCGATTATGTTTGTGACCGAATCCAGGCACTCAGAGCCTCTCACCCAGGGCAGTTCCAGAATATTTCCTGCATTCGCAGCAATGCTATGAAGCACCTGCCCAACTTCTTCGGCAAGGGACAGGTGAGTCCCTGGGAAGCATCACTGGGGATCCTGCAGGAAGCAGAGCCCCCTCGGAGCCCTGAAAGATGCTTCCGTGCTTGCATGGAAGAGAGTCTTCTCCTGCCCTGTTTGGCTTTGGGAGAGTTTCCATTTCACGGATCTTTGGGATGGCTCACAAAAGGGTATTATTATATTTTTAAAAAGGCATCTTATGTACATCCTGCAGTGACTTCTCAAGGCAGAGGTCTCCAAACTTGGCAACTTTAAGACGTATGGATTTCAACAGCTACACTGGCTGAGGAATTCTGGGAGTTGAAGTCCACAAGTCTTAAAGTTGCCAAGTTTGAGGACCCCTGCCTCAAGGCATCAAGTAGATGCTTCGGATACCTCTGTTGCCTGAAGAGTGTTTTAATTTTAAAAGCTAAGGTTGACTCTAGAGCAGGGGTGTCAAACTCACGGCGTCACGTTGTCGTCATGTATTGTGATTCCTCTGCCCTCCTTAAAACCGGGCATGGGCGTGGCCGGTGTGTGACGCATCCAGCCCACGGGCCACAACTTTGACACCCCTGCTCTAGGGGAAGCTTCTGTACATGATCCATATGTCCTGCTGCTGTGGACAGCCTTCATTCATTAGGTAATCCTGGACTTTTTTTTAATTACATTTATATGCCACCCTTCTCCGAAGACTCAGAGCGGCTTACAATTTTTGGGATACAACCCAATGCGCTCAGCAATAGCCTTCCTTCCATTGTATATGCCTGCTTATTACTAAGCGGCATTTTTACAAAGTCAGTTTATTGCCCCCAACAATCTTGGGTCCTCACTTTACCTACCCCAAGAGGATGGAAGGCTGAGTCAACCTTGAGCCTGGTGGGATTCGAGCCTACAGTAATTGCAGGCAGCTGGAACTTAAGTGCTAGGCATTTAACAGCCTGCACCACCAAGGCTCTTAACAGACTTAACAGCAGTTCATTTAGCGACCGTTCAAAGTTACAACACTGAAAAAAAGTGACTTGTGACCATTTTTCACACTTAATGATCATCATCAGCAGCCCCTGTGGTCATGTGATTTGCATTTGGATGCTCGACAACTGGTTGATATTTATGACAGTTGCAATGTCCTACGGGGTCATACGGTGATCCTTTTTCTGACGAGCGAAGTCCATGGCTTCACTTGACCACGGTGTTACTCATTGAACAACTGCCGTGATCCACTTAACCAGTGTGGCATGAAGAGTCGCAGAATGGGGCAAAACTCACTTAACAAATTTCTCAATTAGCAGCGCAAATCCTGGGCTCCATTTTGGTCATAAGTTGAGGACCACCTGTAATGCTCTTTAGTGACTGAATGTTGTCTGAATGCTGAGTGGGAGAACTGGGTGGCTGAAAGGCCAGGCAAACCCCCTCCCTGCCTTTTATCTTTTCTTGCCTCTCTAGCTCCTCAAAATGTTCTTCCTCTTCCCTGATCCTCATTTCAAGAAGACAAAACACAAGTGGCGGATTATCAGCTCCACTTTGCTGGCAGAATATGCCTATGTCTTGCGTGAAGAGGTAAGCGGGGGATATTCTGGGGTAGCTTAGACCTCCCCAGAGCAGCCTATGTTTATAATCCAATACAATTACTCCTCAAAGATTTTTATTTCAGTTCTTCCCCTGTTTGCCTACATTTCAGCTGCTCTTTTGATTTTGGCATAAAAGAAAAGATAAGTACAATATTAGAAAGCTTCCTTATGGGAGAGCTTCTTTCCTACCATAATAGTTCAAGCAATTTTATGATAGCGAGATACCTGCTTTGGATGACTGCTTTGCCTGCTCCAGCAGCAGTTCAAGCTACTCTTAAGTTGAAAAGTTGCAGTCATTCTTCACAGTTTTGGGCACAAGATTTTTCCCAATATTGATCTCTGAGATATGTAAATATGTGCCAACAATTGGAGTCTTTCTGAATGCCAAATATACATGTATCATTGTGCTAGCCAGTTGCCAGAAAAACTGCTGTGGACAATGGGCCCTTCTAGTGAAATATTATTTATTTTTGAACAATTGCATCTGTTCAAGAGACTGGGAAGCAGTGCTAGCTAGAGTGGAAGGGATTGACTCTGAAGTTAATTTTGGATATGATTGCATATCACCGTGGAGTTGGGCATATATAGTAAATAAATCAATCTTGATCAAGTGGCCAATTTTGACACATAGAAACCATGCGTCAGAGCATGGTTTTTCAAACAGTATTTTGTTATTGACAAAGCAGTGGGCTATATATTTCGGATTACACTGCACTTTTCATTCATTAATTCATTCATTTTCATCATTTGGGAGAATTGGAGTGAGGCTGTAAAAATCAGTGGAAGGACTAGATTTTGAGGGTTTGTTAAGCTTACTGCTGTAAATCATCCAGACAGAAAAATTGCATCGCCCAAAATAGCCATTCTATATCCAGATGGTCAGCAGTGGAGCCCTAGAAGATTCTTGGACAGGCTTCCAACCACTCTTGACAAATCAAGGGAAGGAATTCCAGCTAAGTCTCTGGAGAGTCAGCCAACTCCCAGGCAGAGTTAAACAAAAGATGAGCAAATGATAGATCACAGGATGACTTGGCAAGCCAGTAAAAGTCCTGGATTCTCAATTACCTAACAAAAGTCCCTATTGAGATTTTTCCCGTTAAATCGTGTGGCTGGAAAAAAGATAGGAGGAATATGACTGTACATTGGCATTGATCATTCCTAAGTGTTTGCAGTATTTGGAGATAGCCCTTTCCCTTCATTTTTACCATGTATAGCATCTGCCCATCCACACAACATTTTTGGCTTCACTAGATAGATAAAGTGAAGCGAGAGCCGGTTTGGTGTAGTGGTTAAGGCATTGGGCCAAAGCAGAATACGGTAGTATATATCCAACATTAGTCTAGGCTAATATTTATGGCCCTTTTATGACTTGTGGACTTCAACTCCCAGAATTCCTGAGATGGCCATGCTGGGAGTTGAAGTCCACAAGTTATAAAGGGGCCATTATTCCTGACCTCTGGTCTAGACAGTGGTGGTATTCTACCAGTTCAGTCCAGTTCTGGTGTACCGGTAGCGCCGAAAATCAGCTGGCAGAGAACCAGTTCGCTCTGAGTCTCTCTGATGCTCTGCAGTTGGGCCCACCCGCCCGGCCCTGCTCCTAGGTCCTTTTTAACCTCTCAGCTGTTTGGCACGACAGAGCGGATTGTTGTGCTAAACAGCTGAGAGGCTTAGTTTGTACTGTTTTAACGCTTGTGCACGATGATCCCACCCCTGCAGCCACGCCCACCAAGCCACATCCACAGAACCGGTGGTGGGAACTTTTGAATCCCACCCCTGGGTCTAGAGAGTCTTCTCTCTCCTTATTGCTCTAAGAGAGGGTATGAATGGAAGATGCGTCTTCCCTTCAAGCATCAATTAATTCATGGGGGCAGATTACAATTTTTGGGATACAACCCAATGCACTCAGCAATAGCCTTCATTCCATTGTATATGCCTGCTTATTACTAAGCAGCATTCTTACAAAGTCAGCTTATTGCCCCCAACAATCTTGGGTCCTCAATTTACGTACCCTGAGAGGATGGAAGGCTGAGTCAACCTTGAACCTGGTGGGATTCGAGCCTGCAGTAATTGCAGGCAGCTGGAACTTAAGTGCTAGGCGTTTAACAGCCTGCACCACCAAGGCTCTTTAACTGGTGGTCTCCAGAGCAGACTTTGCCTTTAAATCACAAGGGCTTCTTTATTGGAACCTGTCAATGTGTGCTGGCGTGTCAGTATATCCTACAGGTGAAAAGGCCCTGCTTACATTTGGGAATTTTTGATCTGAGAGTAGGGAAGAGTGCCAGTCGCTTGCCGGAGGAAAGGGATCAACTTTCCCCTACATCTGTCTCATAGGGAGTTGGTGCTGGCAGGGAACCTTGGAAGTCCTGGTTTCTAGCTGCTTCCTGCAGGGCCTTCTGGCTGACTCCACTTTCACCTGCCAGGAGGAAAAAGTAGGAAGTGCTTGTGTGCCATCCTTTTTTGGAGTTGAAACCAACCAAGTCTTGTCTTTGGGATGAACGGCATCCGGCCTCACCCAGTTGGGATGAATCATATTCTCCCTTTGGCTTTTCCATGACTTCCCCAAAGTTAGCACTCTGGAGGAAAAGGCTGCGAAAAACTGAAGCGCTTCCTATGGGGATGACGGAATTAATAGTGGCAGCGGTACCCTCCCAGCAACCCCAAGATTGCAAACATTTTGCCTCAGGTGGAGAGGGAGTCAGAGTCGGAGGCAGCTGGGAATTACTCACAGGCCTGGCATTGGTCTTTCTACTGCACAGGATAGATTTTGTGCTTAAGATTTTTCAAGTGAACCTGTGATTTGCAGGTGCGATTGTCTTTAAACTATTTTTTTTTCCCCTTGGTCAGCAGTCTGGTATTTTGATTCATGAGGGTCTCTCTCTCGCCCCTGTTTATATAACACAGCCTTTATTCGCTTAGGGCCTAGTATATACCATCACAGATGTGGAAGAGGTGCACACATGGATGGTGAAGCATTTTCGAGAACATCCCCTTTTCGAGGAAGTGCCATTAAAAGAATTGGTAAGTGTGTGTGTGTGTGTGTGTGTGTGTGTGTGGGCAATTTCTGTCGTAACAGATTTTGCAATTTCAGACATGATTGTGCATGGGTCTATGTGTCAGGGGGGGATGGGGATTATCATACAAGTATGTCACTCCTTGCACGTTGCATTAAAGTTCCTGATTCCAGTTGCAGCTCATGGGACTTCCTGCGGGACAGCTGCAATCAAGCGAAGTGTATTTTAAAACAGTGACCAAAATACCAAACCCCTGTAGCAATATTTATTTATTTATTTATTTATTTATTTATTTATTTATTTATTTATTTATTTATACATACTTGAACTTGTATGCCCCCATCTCGAGACAGGCGGCTCACAGCTAAAAACACAAACAATAAATATTTAAAAAATCATTAAACAAAGAACAAGCCCAAATATAAGACATAAAAACAATAAACATTAAAACCCTCCCTCCCCTAGGGAGGGGTCACAGCCCAGGTTGGTCGAATAACCAGGTCTTTAATTCACGGCAGAAGGTGTGGAGATCAGGGGCCAAACGGAGCTCCAAAGGCAGTTGATTCCAGAGGTCAGGGGCCGCGACAGAAAAGGCTCGTCGTCGGGAGTCACCAGCCGGCACTGACCCACCGGCGGGACCCGAGAGTCCTTGCCTATATGAGCTCGCCAGGGGCGGTACTAGATGTCGGAAGGAGACACTCCCTCAAATATTGAGGACCCATGCCGTGTAGGACTTTGAATGTCAAAACTAAAACCTTGAATCTCACCCGGGCGCAACCGGCAGCCAATGCAGGCAGCAGGAGGGGGTAACATGGGAGACCCGGGTAACTCCCATCACCACCCGCGGCGCATTCTGCAGCTGCAATCTCCGGATGGTATGCAAGGGCAGTCCTAAGTAGAGAGCATTGCAGTAGTCGAGTCTAGAGTGACAAAGGCATGAGTAACTGTCGCAGGGCATCCCGGTCCAGAAAAGGCGAAGTTGTCAAACTAGGCGGAGCTGGGCAAAGGCCCCCGCAGCCTCCACCTGCTCCTCCAATGGACCGTACATCCAGGAGGACCCCCAGATTCCGCCCTATCCACAGGGGCAACACCTCTCCCCTATGGCCAAAGATGGACAATCTAGACTGGGCGAGATGCCAATCGCACAGCCACTCAGTCTTGGCGGGTTGAGTCGGAAATGTTCCTACTCATCCAGATCCGTACCGCATCCAAACACCGGGACATCAGGGAGAGGGCACCGCTGATCTGGCCTGGGGTGGAGATGTACAGCTGAGTATCGTCAGCGTATTGATGGAATCGCACCCCAAAACCACAGATGATCTCACCCAATTTTGATCTTGTGACCGTGGGAGGGGGGAATGCTGCAACAGTTATACGTGTGAAAACTGGCCATAAGTCACTTTTTTTCAATGCTGTTGCAGCTTTGGTCACTAAATGAATGAATCTGTATTAAGAACTTTTCTGACTAACAAGTTTAGAAGACTTAGTGAGAGCTTGAGGTGGTTCCGTTACCATGGTTAATATCTATTCTCTCTTGTGCCTTGTGATTTTTAAAAAAACTTTTTAAAGAAATGACTTTTTATAGTTTTATTCAATTGTTCTGTATCCCCCAGGATTACATTTGTGAGAAGGACAGCCATATAAATTTAGTATATCTATCTTCTATCTATTCATCTATCTATGTCTATTTATCTATCTGCCTGCCTGCCTGCCTGCCTGCCTACGTACCTATCATCTCCCTCATTATCTACCTACCTAGCTACCTACCTATCATCTATCATCTCTCTCATCTCATCTACCTACCTACCTATCATCTATCATCTCTCTCATTTATCTATCATCTACCTATCTATCTATATCTGTCTTTCTGTTGCTCTCTCATCTATATCTATATATCTACCTACCTACCTATCATCTATCATCTCTCATCTATCTATCTCTCATGTACCTATCTATCTATCTACAGTATATAAATGAAAGAAAGAAGATAGGATTGCAACTGCTTGAAAACCACAGGAACTACTTCCACACTTCTCTAAAGGAGATTTCTATTCCTCTCCACCCACACCATCTTTATTTATATGACATATTGGGAGTTCACTGATAATACAATTGTGTAACAGCCATTTTAAATGGTTATATTTAGTAACTCAGAATGAAACCAAGGGATTTCAGGGAAGAAGAAGGTGGGTATGCCAGAATAGATTCATTTAGGGACAAATCCTGCTGTTCCACAAGACATTAAGAGGCTAAATTTAGATGCAATATGCATTCCTTACATCCTAGAGTTTGAAAAAAAAGACTATTGAGGAATACAAATTAGAATAACCATGACTTCAGCTCCTTGATGTCTGGGTGTGGGAATTGTAGATCTCACCAGGTTGGGAAATGTTGCTCTACAATCTTGGCATGAAGATCATAAAGTTGATTCCCTAGTAAGAGTTCCTAGCATTGAAAACCTAGATTCAGAGCTGCAAGTAAAAGGTAATAAACAGATTTATTCACAAAGCAGCTTGCTAACTTTTAGTCCATTTGGCAATACCTGGAAATGGAATTAGGACAACTATGGCAAAAGGCAGCAAAGATAGTACCAATAGTAACAGGCGCCTTGGGTGCAAACCCAAAGTAACTGGAGCAACACTTGAACACACCATCAGCATTGACAAAATCACCCTTAGTCAATTGCAAAGGCAGTCTTATTTGGAACAGTTTAAATACTGTGATTGTACCTTTAACACTATCTAACAACATCTCTATATCCCAGATCCTTGGGAACAACATGATTGGTGGACAGAAATGCCAAATCCCATTCTAAACATGTGGATGATTGTGTGATAGACAATGATGATGATGATAGGGAGGGAGGGAGGGAGGGACAAAACTCTCTGAATGCTCAGCTTTGGTATTTGCTCTTTGCAGAAGTTGCAGGTGATTGGACCGATTGTGCTTCCATCTTGGGATCACCAGTTGAGCAAAGACTGTTTGAGGAGCTCTGTGATATGACGTGTCCTCATTGGACATATTTGCTGATCTGGACGTTGTGACATACTGTGGTTTCTTCAAACAGGACGCTGACCCCGTTGTAAACCTCCTAGGAACCTCGACTGAAGAAGGGAAGAAGGTTCAGAGGAATGGAGGCAAAGTCTTCCCAGCTGTCTTCCGTCGCATCAGGGAACAAGAAATGGCAAGAACACCAGTGGGTGTTTCCTAAATACTTGTAGGCATTCATATCTGCAGCAAGAAGACTGGTGAAAGTGTAGGATTGGGTGCTTCTGGCTGCACTGGAATTGACCTTTCTTAAATAGGAGTGGATAATCCTTTCTGGTGAAACATTTCACTGTTGCATAAGGGTTTTCTTGGTTCACATGTTTGCTTCTTAATTTTGCCCCTAGAAGGAATACATCCAGCTGGCCTTCCTGATGACCACATAAAGGTCAGAAGTACACAGTTAGGATCAAGAGTTAAGGATAGAGGCGAGGCTCTTTTAAGATAGTTTCACTTGTCACTTTATTTTGTTTATAATAAATGTGGAAGGTTTCATTAAAATAAGTGAATTGGGGGGCATCCAGCTCCCCTTGGCTTGAGAGCATGAGTACTTCATAACCCTTTGGGACTTGGTTCATTCTGGTATTTCTTGTTATCCTCTTTTATCTCCCCCAAAACTCACTTTCAAACCCACTTCTTGTACCTTCAATAACTGGTATATGCTACAGGGCAAGTGCCATCCCCTCTTCCTCCAGATCTTTGCCAATTCTAAAAATCCTTTGGGATGGTGGGGAATTACTGCAGCGACAAGTGGCCAGCCTGCTCCCCTCATAATGTCATATGGAAAAAATAGCAATAGCACTTAGACTTCTATACCGCTTCACAGGGCTTTACAGCCCTCTAAGCAATTCAGCCTCTTGCCCCCAACAATCTGGGTCCTCATTTTACCCACCTCGGAAGGAGGAAAGGCTGAGTCAACCTTGAGCCAGCCAGGATCAAACTGCTTGCAGTTGGCAGAATTAGCCTGCAATACTGCATTCTTAACCACTGCGCCACCATGGCTCCTATGCCGCAGGCCAGTGCAATTTGCACAGAATTTGAGGTGCAGGTGGGTGAAACACCTACTGCCCAAAGCTATCTGTTAGGATACTTTGATCTTTGGTGATTCATCCCTTCACTAGCTTCAGTTGCAGGAGAAACTGCATACTTTGCTCACCACTTTTCTGTATGAAAGCCAGGCTGTTTGCTTAATCATTAAATGTTTCTGTGTCTGAAACACACAAGAGGTAGAAGAAACTCCTGTCCTTCGAAAGCAGCAGATACATGACAGCTGTCAATTTCCATGTTGACTGTTGAGCAGGTCCTCTGCTGAGGCGGCTTCCTTTGAGGTGGAAAGTGCTTGTTCTGGATAATGATGATCTATTGCAGCCATGACAAATGACCTAGCTACCCCCCTTCCCAATCCGTTGACTCACTTCTTTGTCCAGCCTACACCTTTCACACCAAAGTTTTTAGTCCATTGCAGTGGGTGGGTGTCATTTTGTCTTCCCTTTTTTGCCTTTTGAATATTTCACTTCCTCTCCAGGATGGAATGAAAAGTAAAACGATGCAATCATAATCAGTGTTACTACAAATAGGCTGGGAGAGCTGACATGGCAACAGCGCTTGGACTTACACTTATATACCGCTTCACAGTGCTCTACGGCCTTCTCTAAGCAGTTTACAGAGTCAGCATATTGCCCCCAACAACATGGGTCCTAATTTTACTGACCTTGGAAGGTTGAGTCAACCTTGAGCTGGTCAGGATCAAACTCCTGGCAGTGGGCAGAGTTAGGCTGCAATACTGCTTTTTAACTACTGCACCACCATGGCTCCTATCCAAGTTGATCTCTTCCATGTCTGACTGCAAGTGGGTAGCCTGAAATGACCCAATAGGCATGTTGGACCCCATTTTTTTACAAGGCCTCTTTTTGGGGGTGGGGGTTGGAATAGTTCTACCCACATTATGAACGGGGTAGTTTATTTTATTTTGCAGTATTTATTCTGCTTCCACTGTACAGTTCTGAGTGGCTTAGAACAATTAAAAAGACATGAAACCATAGAATGTAATTGCAAAGGAGAGCTAAGATTTGAGATCAGAATCCTTTCAATAGACCAAGATCTAAAAGGCCACGGAAAAGTATTATTAAATGTCAACATTTAGAAATAACTCACTTGGATGGAAATAGTTCAGCCCCAAACAAAACTGGGGTCGAAATCTAAGCCTACCTGGATTAATTAGTTAGTTAAACAAGTTTTGGGAATTTATTTATTCATTTATTTATTAGTGGGACTTATATGCCGCCCCATCTCCGAAGACTCAAGGCTTACAATAAAACAACAACAATAAATACTTAAAAAGAATTAAACTAACAGTCCCAATTACAATTACCAAATACAAAACTTAAAATCAGTCAAAAATCTAAAAACCACCCCTCCCAAGGGTCACAGCCCGGATTGGTCAAATAACCAGGTCTTCGGGTCATGGCGGAAGGTACGGAGGTCAGGGGCCAGGCGGAGCCCCAAGGGAAGTTGATTCCAGAGGTCGGGGACCGTGACAGAGTAGGCACGTCGTCGGGGGACCGCCAGCCAGCATTGCCCAGCCGATGGGACCCCAAGGAGTCCCTGTCTATGACTTCGCACAGGGCGGTTAAACATGACATGTTTATCTTCCTCACCACCCTGCATACAATGTACATTTTAGTATAGGTACAAAATTTGCATGTAAAATACTACAAACATCCAAATAATAAAGATTAATCCTAAAATTTAATTACACAAAGATATGTACGTATTTTTTTGTAATTTCCTTTGCTGCTACTAACCTCAAGGAAGGGTTGGGAGCTTTGAAGATTCCCATAAATGTCTGTGCCACCCCCAGCAAGAGCTTGAGAATTTGTTTTTAAAGGAAATTTAAAATGGCATTTCTTACACCATTTCAGCCTTTTCATTGCATCTGTTAAGGGCTAGAACACTTAAAATGGTGGTGGGGAGGGGAATTAAAGATACTGTCACTAGTAACTTCTACTACTGCCAGCACCATCTTCTCAATTTGTGCAGAACTGGAATACACAGAACCTGGCAATGTGTCATAAAAGCTCATCACGCATAATGTTATCTCTCTTCGGAGACTTAATATGTTCTCATTCAGGGTGAGTCACCGCCAAAGGGGATTGCAAGGTGATTGTTGTGCGCGCAACCTTGTTCAACACACTGCAAGTTATGAGTCACTTCTCAGTTGGGTTAGAAATGCTTGTTACGTTTATTGGGTTGTTGTCGTTTCTAACCCCACCCCCACCCCGCAGCTTCCCCGCTGCTCCTGGCGGCCTTGTTACTTTCTTGAGCTCTGATGTGCATCAATGTTGAACTCTTGAGTAACAAGAGTGTAGCAAGCTGGGTAATTCCTAGGAAGCAAAGCTCAGGATGAGAGAGTCTGGCTCAGGGCGAAGGCATGTCTCCCCCACAGTCCAGACACGAGAATTTGTAGGCGTTAGAATGATTAAGACCACTGGTTGGGTTCCCTTTTTAAGGAAAACCTCCTTACTCCTCCCAAAGCTGGATCAGGCTAGATTTTTATGACTTTCGTTCCTTTGTATTGGATGGTCCTGCAAGTTATCAGTATTTGTACACTGGGGGCCAAGAACCTTCAACGAAAGTCCTTTCCTTCCACCCCTAAAAATGGTAGGGTGCTGCCTGATTCGAGCAATGGATGTCCTATCACACGTGGCAGATCAATTCCAGATGGCTGTCTTTTAATATCATGCTTTTGTAATGATCAGCTATTCCCCTCCCCCCACACATCCCAAGAACCTTCTGTGACAGCCCAAGGATGAATATACATAAAGTATGGGAGGTGCTTTCAGTTTGAAAGAGGATGCTTTTAAAATACCTGTTGAGCAGAAGGCAAAAACCTTTGACAGAAGGTAACCTCCCTTTGGGTGTATATTTCTTTTCAGAATCAGTTGTGTTTTGGTCCTTATGATTACTCAGTCACTTGGTACATGCATCCCAACCAGAGTGTTCAACAATTTCAAAGGCGGATCCCACAGAGCCAGGGTCCCTCCGATGCCCCATCGACCGTTTTTATTTTTATTTTTTAAATGAATGGGAAGCTGCTCACTAGTAAGTTGCAAAGCAAAACTATGTACCCCCAGCAGAGTCTGGTCTAAATCCTCTTGTGGTTGTCTAGACCAAAATCCTCTTGGTCTAAGAGGAGAAATATATAATGGCAGCTGACTTCTTTTTGCAATTCAGTTTGCCTTCTGGATGCTTGATCTCGGCCACCAAGACAGCTATTTTGTGCAAATGCTCGTAACAATGCATTCAGAATTCCAAAGGGATCTTCAAAAAAAATTTTTTGAGGATTCTACTCCAGAGCCACTTCTTGTGTTTAGGAAAGAAGTGGGAAAGTGCAGGTATTTTTACCTTGCCTTTTCTGATGAGCTGCTGTTTGTCACTTGGGTGAATGCTTTTCCATGGAAGAAAATCAAAGGTGCAAAGATCAAATTCCTCCCACCATATTTATCCTGCTGTTTTGATAGGGCCACTGTAGCTGGACTACAAAACTCCAGTCATCTGGATTTTTGCTGCCTAGATTTTGTTTAGGTAAAAGCTCCCCTCACACATACGTGTTAGTCATTTCTGGCTCTAGGGGGCGGTGCTCATCTCAGCTGAAGAGCCAGCGTTGTCCAAAGACATCTCCGTGGTCATGTGGCCGGCATGACTAAACGCTGAAGGTGCATGGAATGCTGTTACCTTCCCACCAAAGTGGTCCCTATTTTTCTACTTGCATTTTATATGCTTTCAAACTGCTAGGTTGGCAGAAGCTGGGACAAATAACGGGAGCTTACTCCGTTATGTGACACTAGGGATTCAAACCGCCAAACTGCTGACCTTTCTGATCGACAAGCTCAGCGTCTTAGCAACTGCGTCCTTTAGATTTTGTTTGCTTACCATTAATTAAAATAAGTCAATAAACTACTTGAAGTGTACTTTGTTTATGCACCAAATACAACGCCAGTCTGCATCCTGGAAGGTTTCCAGAGGGGTTTACGGGCCCGGTGTTTACTTTCTGTGTCCAAACTGCATATGTGTAGTTGGTGCATTCCGAGTAACTTTCTTGTAAATAAGCAGAAATTGCAACTGAAATTCAGCAATGAAGTAGGAGACACAAGGAATAACAAAAGTCACATTGACAGCATGTATCCAAGCACACAGTATATAGGTAGTCCTTAACTTGCAGCTATTCATTTGCCAGCCATTTGAAATTACAACAGTGACTTACAATCGATACTCGCACTTAAAGAGCTTTGGTGGCTCAGGCTGTAAATGCCTGCTCTTAAGATCCAGCTGTCTACAACTACTGTAGGCTCGAATCCCACCAGGCTCAAGGTTGACTCAGCCTTCCATCCTCTCGGGGTAGGTAGGACCCAAGATTGTTGGGGGCAATTAGCTGACCTTGTAAAAATGCCGCTAGTAATAAGCAGCATATACAATGAATGAAGGCTATTGCTGAGCACATTGGATTGTGCTCCAAAATTGTAAGCCGCCCTGAGTCTTGGAGAAGGGCATATAAATGTAATTAAAAAAAAAAAAAAAAAAAAACTCAGCCTCGCCACGGTCATGAGATCAAAATTTGAGGGCTTGGCAATTTGCCTGTATTGATGATGGTGTCCCAGGGTCATGTGATTGCCATTTGGGACCTTCCCAGCCAGCTTCCGACAAGGAAAGCCAGTGGGGAAAGCCAGATTTGCTTAACAATCATGTTATCAACAACTGCAAGTGATTCACTTAACAGCCATGGCAAAAGGTCATAAAATTAAATGTGACTCACTTAAGAACTGCCTTGCTTAACAGTGGAGATTCTGGTCTCAGTTGTCATAAATTGAGGACCACCTGTATTTGCACAGGAAACCCATTCTTTCCAAATGAGTCGTTGGAGGTTACAAATGAGCAAAAAAACAGTTGTGCAACTCAGTGGCTGGAAATTCGACAATAAATTACGGCTTTACCTAAAATGCCCCAAAGTAGGAAAAAGGATCGAATCTCTTCAGAGTTGCACAGTCTCAATGTGGTCCCTGCTGAAAAGCCCCAGTGGACAACAACAATCCACCAAAGCAGAAGAACAGAACTATGGAAGGAGGAGCTACCTGATGAGCCCAAACAGTTCAAGCAAAGGACCACAGGTCATTGTTACAGTTGTTTTATAAGCGGAAAAAATGGTTAGAGAGGAGTTCTTTTTTTTTTAATTCATATTTATATGCCACCCTTCTCCGGAGACTCAGGGTGGCTAACAATGGAGCACAACCCAATGTGCTCAGCAATAGCCTTCATTCCATTGTATATGCCTGCTTATTACTAAGCGGCATTTTTACAAAGTCAGCTTATTGCCCGCAACAATCTTGGGTCCTCAATTTACCTACCCGAGATGGAAGGCTGAGTCAACCTTGAGCCTGGTGGGATTCGAGACTGCACTAATTGCAGGCAGCTGGAACTTAAGTGCTAGGCATTTAACAACCTGCACCACCAAGGCATCAAGAGGAGTTCTTGATTTCACAGTTTTAATTTTCTTGTTCAAATGCAGTTTAAGATTTTTTTAAAAGTGTAGGCAGGCCTGAAGGAGGTGCATCAAAGTGATCCATGTCCAGATAACATTTGAACAGCAGACAGGAGGCATTTGGGTTACCTGATCACCATTCTCTTACTATGCAGATGATGATGATGATGATGATGATAGTAATAGCAGCAGCACTCAGATGTACAGACTGCTTCACGGTGCTTTGTAGCCCCTTTCTAAGAGGTTTACAGAGTCAGCATATTTCTCCCAACAGTTTGGATCCTCATTTTACCAACCTCGGAAGGATGGAAGACTGAGTCAACCTTGAGCCTGGTGAAGTTTGAACTGCCAAATTGCAGCCAGCTGGCAGTCAGCAGAAGTAGCCTGCAGTACTGCACTCTAACCACTGCACCACTGCAGCTCTTACAATGATGATGATGACTATTACCTATTCAGTCGTGTCCAACTCTTGGCGATTCTATGGGCCAAGATCTCCACATCTTCCAACCTTGCACTACTTCATTGAGTTGTTCTAACTTCTGACTTGGAGGGTGGTGCATATTGTATGTCATCTTTTTTTTGTTTAAATCGCATCCATTATTTCCACTTTTCCATTTCTGCTTAAAACTGACACATGCCAATTTTGGAAATCCAGGCTCCTTTGCCTCTTTTTTGGGGGGGGCGGACAGCCCACAAGGAGCTACTTAATCTTATCTGCAAACGGTCCTGCATTTTATTCCTTAGCATCTCTAGTTCAAATCATCCCAGGAAGTTGGTGGTAGAAAAGACTTCTCTTTGCTGTAGAGCTCAATTGCAATCAAGGAGACTAGATGGATAAGCAGGTAAGCCCGCTGTCTCCAAGTCTTCTATTTACAAAATGAACCGTATACACTGTGAACATTGTAGAAATTGGCAGGACCGATATGCAATTCTCCTGCTTTGGGAAATGACTGGCATCGTGATACTGAGAGAGCACTAAAAACTACAGAATAGGACCATGTACAATATATTTGCTGAACATACAGTGTTTAGACACTCATATTTTAAGCAACATTACATTTTTTTACTCATTGTAATTGCAAAGGTGGATCTAAAGTATTATCCAAGATAAAAGATTTAAGGTGACCGATTTAATTAAAATTCTAACAATTTCATCTTACTTTATTGCTAAGGCATGAATGCAACTAATAGTTTAGAAGCAACCAGAACGGCTCATTCATAATTTAAATAAAGACAGTGACCTCAGTGCATTATTGATCAAATGATACAGTCCTTTGCTGCAATAGTTTTTAAAATGTGAAACTTATAGTTTTTTTTAAAGAAGTTATACTACTAAAGGGTTTTAGTCATGCATTTTTTTACTTCCTATACCAAAGGGGACTTCTTTGATTATAAAACTTGATAAAAATTGCTCAGATGAATAAACTTTCCTATTTCCTCATTTCAGTAACATGATCTGAAGTCAAAATGGTACCTTCAGATCATAAATTTAAACAAAATGCCTTCAGAAAAAAAAAAGATTTGACTGATGATGCTAGAACTGCATGATACCATGCAATTGTATCTAATGCTCATGATTTATTTATTTATTTATTTTATTCATATTTATATGCCGCCCTTCTCCGGAGACTCAGGGCGGCATACAATTTTTTTGGAGCACAACCCAATGCGCTCAGCAATAGCCTTCATTCCATTGTATATGCCTACTTATTACTAGGGCTTTTGCACCAAGCAGCATTTTTACAAAGTCAGCTTATTGCCCGCAACAATCTTGGATCCTCACTTTACCTACCCCGAGAGGATGGAAGGCTGAGTCAATGAGCTTTTGTTTATTTGGAGAAATAACTCGTGGCATGATAAACTCTGAGATCAATTGTATAATTTCACTTCCCCAACTAACCCCAGAATTTTAAAGATTTGACCTTTATGTTGTGGAGTGGTAATTCAATAAACTGGTTGATAAGGCAACAATTGTCTTCTGTCTCCAGCAAGGATTTTGGATGGAATATTTCACGCGCACACAAACACACCCTTTTTAAAAGGAAAGTTTCAGAAGTTCCCTCTTACTAATATTGCTCCAATGCTCAAAGGAAAATGAGTAAGCTGGGCTGTCATATGGTCTTGCCCTGCAACTACCACACAGGATTTCCCCCCCTCTCCTCCATCCAGCTCCATGTTGCTGAGCTCCTAGGTTAAAAGAAGTTTGTAGCTTTACGATTAGAGGGATTCTATTCACACACAGCTGCCCTTCTTTCCTTCCATGACCAATCCCTTGCTGCTGTGCATTTGGCACACACGAGAAGAGGATCAAATTGTGTACCGGTACATGGCGTGTAAATAGAGACTCTCGCCATGTGAAGAGGATCCTCACAAAGCCAAAATTCTCCATCATCCATAGGATCTCTTCACATGTATATTGAGACTCATGTTAAGTCCCCTGGCTGAATGTAGAGCTTCAAGGATACAGTCTCTTCCCCCATCGGCACATGGAGACATACAGGAGTGGGCTTCAAAAATTTTAGCAAAAGGTTCTCTGCTGATTGCTGGGTGGGTGTGGCCATGGTGGGTGTGGCTGTGGTGGGTGTGGCCTAGTCAACCTGCACCACCGGGGGAGGCATATTTGCCCTCCCCAGGCTCTGGAGGCCAAGCTTCCGGGAGGTTCTCTGAAAGCCAGAAACAGGCCCATTTCCGGCCTTGCCAAACTTTGGGAGGCCTGATTTTCGCTGTCCCTGAGCCTCTGCATGGGCCCTGCACTTACCTGCGTCCAAAATGGGTCGCGTGGGGACTCCTGGGAGGGGTGGGGTGGGCGGGGCCAGCCAGGAGTGGGATTTGGGGGTTCTCCGAACTGCACAGAATCTTAGCTAGGGGCTCTCCTGAACCCCTGCGAACCCCCAGCAGCCCACCCCTGGGGACATACCTATGAATCCGTCCCACCATCCAGAGAAAGAAAAGAAACGCACAGAGATTGTGGCTCCTTCTTTTTGCCCTCCATCTTGCTTGCTCAGAGATCCCAACCGTTGACAAGGGGATGATAAAGGGTCATCAGCAAGCAAGAGCAATAGCAATAGTACTTGGACTTATATACCACTTTATAGTGCTTTACAGCCTTCTCTAAGCAGTTTACAGAGTCAGCATATTGCCCCCAACAATCTGGGTCCTCATTTTATCCACCTCAGAAGGATGGAAGGCTGAGTCAACCTGGAGCCTGGTGGGATTTGAACTGCCAAATTGCAGGCAGCTGGCAGTCAGCAGAAGTAGCCTGCACTCTAACCACTGAGCCACCGTAGCTCTTTAGATTAGAACCTAGGTCTTCTATTCCTACTCCAAAACTTAACCAGTTCCTTACATGGGCAGCCAGTACATGTAGTCCTCGACTTACAACTACAATTGAGCCAAACAGTGATGTTGTTAAGTGAGACATGTTAAGTGAGTTTTGCCCCATTCTACGACCTTTCTTGCCACAGTTAAGTGAATCACTGCAGTTGTCAAGTCAGTAACCTGACTGTTATGTGAATCTGGCTTCCCCCTTGACTTTGCTTGTCAGAAAGTTGCAAAGGGATTGATCACATGCCCCCAGGACACTCCAACCGTCATAAGTATGAGTCAATTGCCAAGCAGCTGAATTCTGATCATATGACCCTGGGGATGCTCTAAAGGTTGTAACTGTGAAAAATGGCCACAAGTCACTTTTTTTTCAGTGCCGTTGTAACTTTGAACGGTCACTAAATGGACTGTTGTAAGTTTAGGACTACCTGTAATGGTTGATATAAAATTTGGACAAAACTAACGATGAAATCCCACATAAGCCCTTCAGGTCTGCTTACTATTGACATGTATGCAACTTCTTGGAAATGGCTCCCTCCTCTCACACTATGCGTAGCTCTGAGCTCCCAATTGTTAAAGGCTGGGATTAGGGAATTTTATTAGAGATCTAACATGCTGTGCCCATTCTCCTGGACATTTGCCCCCAAATGCTGCCCTAACAATATCAGTGCTGATCATAATCTGGCAGGCAAAGTACTCTGTTTACTTCTGGAAGGGAACTAAAACAAACTAACTTTCATCATGGTACCAGCCAAAGCAGAGATGGTATTCAGCAGGTTCTGACCAGTTCTGGAGAACCAGTAGCGGAAATTTTGAGTAGCTCAGAGAACCAGCAATTGCCACCTCTGACTGGTCCCGCCCCCATCTATTCTCTACCTCCCGAGTCCCAGCTGATTGGCTGGGTCTTCTTTTGTTGCCGTGCAGAGGAGAACAGGGCTGGAAAGCAGGTTAGTGGGGTGGGGAGGGAATGGGGATTTTGCAGTAACCTTCCCCTGCCACGCCCACCAAGCCAAGCCATGCCCACAGAACTGGTAGTAAAAAAATTTGAATCCCACCACTGAGCCAAAGCAATCTCAGAAGATACAACAACAATTGCTGAACAATTTACTCCTTAATTATTCAAATAATAATTCCTGGAGACGGTGTGGGGGGGAACCTCTTAAATTTCAAATGCTGGATATTGAAAAGTAATGCAAGGGAAAAGACAGGATGACCACAGAGGGGCAGCAACCAAAAAATATAAAATCGAGACAGAGAAGTAATAGACTTTTTCCAGACAAATGCCATCTGCCTAGCAGATTACCCCTTCTGCAATCAAGTCACTTGCTAGTCCCAGAGCCTTGGTGGTGCAGGCTGTTAAATGCCTAGCACAAGTTCCAGCTGCCTGCAATTACTGCAGGCTCGAATCCCACCAGGCTCAAGGTTTTTTTTTTTTAATTACATTTATATGCCGCCCTTCTCCGGAGACTCAGGGCGGCTTACAATTTTTGGGATACAACCCAGTGTGCTCAGCAATAGCCTTCATTCCATTGTATATGCCTGCTTATTACTAAGCGGCATTTTTACAAGGTCAGCTAATTGCCCCCAACAATCTTGGGTCCTCAATTTACCTACCCCGAGAGGATGGAAGGCTGAGTCAACCTTGAGCCTGGTGGGATTCGAGCCTACAGCAGTTGTAGGCAGCTGGAACTTAAGTGCAGGCAATTAACAGCCTGAGCCAACAAGGACCCCTTATGTGGGTATCCACCACTGACCTAGCCTTCCCAGAAGGGTGAAACTCCTGGTTTGCATAAAACCTGTCACAAGAAAAGAGGAATGAGATTTTGATATATAACAGGCTTCACAAACAAGCATACATACATACTGCACAAACAAACCAACCCGTTCAACAGAAATATGTATTATTTCTCTATCATCCTTGTTGGTCAACAAAATATAGCTATCCAGATTGTGTAAGGACTAAGCAGATACAGATGCCCAAGATGCTTTATTTGGGAAAAATGTCCTTGTGGTTCAACCATGGGTGTGAATTCAATTAATTTGCTTGTTTCATGGTTCAATTTACTGAAAATTCCAGAACTGGGTGAATTTGTCAACAGGATTAAAGGTATGTTAATTAAGCCACTAAGGGGCAGAATTTCTCTTGTACTTTTTCTTTTATTCAGAGAATCGTAATATACAGAAGGACCGTGCAGAACATCTGGTGACTATTACAGCTGCCCCTTTGTTTTCTTCTTAGTAAGTTGTATGAAAGATGCACCAGATTTGGTGCCCCAAATCAGTTCTGGATAATTTCAACCAGGAAAAAGGATCAGCTTCATCCAACTTTGATTTGCTGGCCCTCTTCCCATTTGCTGCATTAGAGGTTTTCTGCTGCTTCCACTGGACATTTTCAGAGTTTCATCTGGCTGTCTTTTTTACTATTTTTGAGGATGCCCAAGCAAAAGTCTCCTTTGTTGTTCCTCCCAGTCCAAAAGCCTGGTATCTGCATCTTGCAACTGCACCTTCATTGTCTGTAGAGATTCTCAGTCATGCAGCTCATGGCTGCCCCAAAGATGCTTTTTCAGAAGGCAACTGGACTTATCTGTGTCCTCAGGGTCACCTGAGTTGTGCTCCTGATTCCTGTGGTTCCTGTGTGCAATTTTTCAGACTACAGGAACCAGGAGGACTACTCAGGTGACCCTGAGGACACACTCCAAGTGCTTCAATGACACACTAAAAATCTTCACAGACCATTCTCATCCTGGACATCCATATTTCGATCTGTTACCATCAGGGAGGCGTTATAGGTGTCTTAAAATGAGGACTAATAGATTGAGAAACAGTTTCTTTTCCAAGGCAGTAATTGTCTTGAATCAAATAGTGCGTTTGTGATTTAGTCCTATTAGTATTATTATTATAATTATTTTACTTTTTAAAACTCTGTAGTGTGCTTGTGATGTGGTGTTTGGGGCACAGTGCTGGAATAGCTTGCAAATCTCGTATTTGTGGAATGCAATGACAATAAAGCTATTCTATTCTATTCTATTCTATTCTATTCTATTCTATTCCATTCCATTCCATTCCATTCCATTCTATTCTATAAAAAGAGTGCAAATGACCAGCTGTCTGCAAGGAGTATAAATCCTTCCATTTCTCACTGTCCTGTCAGAGCTGAAGAAGAAGCTTCTTGGTTGGATGAGAAGTGAAACATCTTCAAAGAGAAACTAGAAAGTCCAGTTGCCTCCTGAAAAAGCATCTTTGGGACAGCCATGACCTGCATGACTGAGAATCTCTACAGGCAATGAAGGTGCATTGGCTTTTAGGACAATAACCCATGTGCCTGTCAGTGGAGGGCAGTGCTGGCATGGGGTTTATGGATTCTGGCTTTGGCTGTTCCAGGGGCCAGGGTTCTTAGACCAATTTCAATGAGCTCTGGGACAAATCTTTCTGCTCTTCTTGGTCATCAGGTTAGGATTTGGATGCTTTTGCCACTCGTGTTTAGTATAATCAGTGCTTACAGTCCTTGGAAGGAATGGACATGTGGAGTTTGTTTGTTTGTTTGTTTGTTTGTTTGTTTGTTTATTTATTCGACTTATATGCCGCCCCCTCTCCCAAGGGACTCGGGGCAGCTCACACTAAAATACAATACAACAATAAATTACTTAAAACTATATTAAACAGGTTATAAGCCGAATAAGCAATTTAAAACCCCCATATTAAAACAAAACCCCAAGAGTCAACATAGCCCAGATTGTAAAAACAGCTTTAGTCTCTCACTTTTTTTTTAATTCATATTTATATGCTTTATATACGGGATACAAGCAGTCTGGCTAGTGTGATCTGGGATGAGTTCGATCCTGTTTCCGAGGATGAAGTGGACAGGATTATGCGGCGGCTGAGCTCCACCACATGTTTGTTGGACCTGTGTCCTTCCTGGTTGGCTTATGCCGCCAGGGAGGCCACCTGCGGTTGGCTCCGGGCAGTTGTCAAGGCTTCTTTAAGAGAGGGTGTTTTTCCCTCCGCCTTGAAGGAGGCAGTGGTGAGACCCCTCCTGAAGAAGCCTGCCCTGGACCCGACCGTGTTAGACAACTTTCGTCCAGTCTCCAACCTTCGCTTTTTGGCGAAGGTTGTTGAGAGTGTGGTGGCTCGGCAGTTTCCACTCTTCCTGGATGAAGCGGACTACCTGGATCCGTATCAATCGGGCTTCCGACCTGGTTTCAGCACGGAGATGGCATTGGTCGCGCTGATGGATGATCTCTGGAGGGCCTGGGACAGGGGTTTTTCCTCTGTCCTGGTCCTATTAGACCTCTCAGCGGCCTTGATACCATCCGACCATGGTATCCTTTTGCGGCGCCTCGAGGGTTGGGAGTGGGGGGCACTGTTCTTCGTGGTTCACCTCCTACCTCTCGGGCGGTCAATCGGTGTTGGCAGGGGGGCAGAGGTCGACCCCGAGGGTGCTCTCTTGTGGGGTCCCTCAGGGGTCGGTCCTCTCCCCTCTTCTATTTAACATCTACATGAAGCCGCTGGGTGAGATCATCCGTGGTTTTGGGGTGAGATTCCATCAGTACGCGGATGACACCCAGCTGTACATTTCTACCCCGAACCAGTTCAGTGATGCCCTCTCCCTGATGACCCGGTGTTTGGATGCGGTACGGATTTGGATGAGCGGGAACATGCTTTGACTCAACCCGGCCAAGACTGAGTGGCTGTACATACAGGCATCTCAGCCAAGTTTGGAATATCCACCTCTGGCCATAGGGGGAGTGGCGTTGCCCCCTGTGGATAGGGCGCAGAATCTGGGGGTCCTCCTGGATATACGGCTCTGGTTGGAGGAGCAGGTAGGGGCCGTTGCCAGGGGGGCCTTTGCCCAGCTCCGCCTTGTTCGTCAACTATGCCCTTTTCTGGACCGAGATGCCCTGCGCACAGTCACTCACGCCCTTGTCACCTCTAGACTCGACTACTGCAACGCTCTCTATTTAGGACTGCCCTTGCATACCATCCGGAGATTGCAGCTGGTGCAGAATGCGGCCGCGTGGGTGGTGATGGGAGTCTCCCGATTCTCCCATGTTACCCCCCTCCTGCGCTGCCTGCATTGGTTGCCGGTTGCGCTCTGGATGAGATTCAAGGTTTTAGTTTTAACATACAAAGTCCTTCATGACATGGGTCCTCAATATTTAAGGGAGCGACTCCTGCCGATATCGAATGCCAACCGCCCTGTGCGAGCACATAGGCAAGGACTCCTTGGGGTCCTGTCGGCAGGCCAATGCCGGCTGGCGGTGCCCCGGCGACGAGCCTATTCTGTCGTGGCCCCTGACCTCTGGAACCAACTTCCCTGGGGCTCCGCCTGGCCCCTGACCTCCGCACCTTCCGCCATGATTTGAAGACCTGGTTGTTTGACCAACCTGCGCTGTGACCCTTTTGTGGGAGGGATGGGTTTTTTAACTTTTTAAGTATTGTAAATTTCGTCTTATTCTTATTTTTGGGCTTGTGAATTCGGTTTAATCTTTTTAAATTATTTATTGTTATTGTTTTTAGCTGTGAGCCACCCTGAGTCTTCGGAGATGGGGCGGCATACAAGTCCAATAAATAAATAAATAAATAAATAAATAAATAAATAAATAAATAAATATGCTGCCCTTCTCCAGAGACTCTGGGCGGCTTACAATGTTTGGAGCACAACCCAATGTGCTCAGCAATAGCCTTCATTCCATTGTATATGCCTGCTTGTTACTAAGCGGCATTTTTACAAAGTCAGCTTATTGCCCCCAACAATCTTGGGTCCTCAATTTACCTACCCTGAGTGGATGGAAGGCTGAGTCAACCTTGAGCCTGGTGGGATTCAAGACTGCACTAATTGCAGGTAGTTGGAGCTAAGTGCTAGGCATTTAATAGCCTGCACCACCAAGGCTTTAACAACATAACTACTCCTACCCCTTCTAGCCAGATTATTTTTGACCGTGGGTTTAGTGGTTTTGCAGAGAATGCAAGAAGCATCTGGAGATGTCCCTCCCTCTCCAGCCTTCCTTCATCCCACTCCTGGCCAGCATGTTTTTCCATCTTTGCCAAACCCAAGGCTCTCTACATCTGTCTAAATATGCCCCCCCACACACACACATCGAGGAGAGCATTTTATGGTTGCTTTTCCCATCACCCCGCACTGAGCATATGCTCAGGGCACCTAGAAACAGAGAACGGGTGAGTTCCCCCCCCCATCCCAGCCATCATGCCCTTACATCTTTCACTGCCCCACTAAGCTTTAATCAATGTGTTTGCAGTGATCCTTATCTGCTGTGTTCAGCTTTAATTTGCATTTTTTAAAAAAAATCATTGGTATGGAGAGTAGACTAAGTTTCGAAGTTTGCTTGAATCACATGCGTTTCGTCCCATGGCATGAGAGTTTTGCACCCGTCCAGTAAGAAGCACAGAGTCCTGTCTCAAGCCAGGCACCCACAAACACACCGAGAGATGGCTGCAATTTTTACTGGGAAGTTTGCAAAGCGAATAAACAAGCGACAAAGGAAATGTGAGCGCAAATGTACACACGCACACACGCTAGAGAAACCAAGACACCCCAAAGTCCAGCAAACTTGCCTTGAGAGAGTGCCAAATCCAAAACAGAAGGAACAAGAGTGGTCAAGCGAGGTTCCAAGTGTCTAAACAGGGTAGCAGAGTTATCAGCCTGTCCAAAACGGAGTCTGGATAAACGGACGGTTGTTGCTACCGGTGAGGACTTGAGCTCGCTGCTTTTCTTTAAAATGGAAGCTGCTCTGTTGTCGCTCATTTGGACGTGCAAGATTCCCTTCTTGCGAGGAGCCTTCGCTCCGCTCTGCTGGCCGCCCGGTGAGCCTTTGCACCGGGAGCGGATGGCTGCTCAGACGCCGCATTTTCCGAGACCCGGGCTGGCGGCTGGGCTTCCTGGCTACCGGCGATGCAGCCTCTGTGCTTCCTGGCTACCGGCGATGCAGCTCCTCAGGCAGCGGTTCATTTGAAAAAAGAACTGTTTGCACATGGTCGGATTTCTTATCAGAGTCCAAACTGGCCGTGACACACAGCTGTCCGGTCTGGCTAGCATTTAACTCATCAGTTGGTAAGGGATCCTTAAGGTTTGTCTTTATTATTTCTTTTACTGATTTTTTTAGTGCTAAATGTTGGTTTTTTAGTTTGCATTTAATATAGATGTGGGGACTGATCTGGGGGGAAAACACCTGAATTTTTCATCTCTTATTAAACCTTCAGCACTTAACTGAGTCTTAATGTCTTGTCAAGTAAGCAATGGAAGGGCATTGTTGGGCTTTGCTTAGGCATCAGTTGGCCTTAACTTGACCCTGAGTATATGATGCTTGAAGAGACAGTTTGGTGTAGTGGTTAAAGATTCTGGACTAGAAATCAGGATCCTTTGAGTTCTTGTCCTGCCTTAGATACAAGGTCATCTGGGTGATCTTGGGCCGGTCACTCTTTCTCAGCCCCAGAGAGAAAGCAAGGGCAAACCACTTCCAGAAAAATCTTACCTTGCAGTGACTTATCTTAGGTATTTGCCAGAAGTCAACTTTGACTCATAAGTGCGCATGTGTGTATGCGCGCACACACACACAGTGAGGCAGGCAGGCAGATAAAGACAGTACTTGGTGGGAGAAAAAGGAAGCTGGGAAATCCTTTGATCCCTTTTGCTAACTTGGCCCACCAAGAAATAAACACAGATAGTCTTCTTTATTAGCCTTACTGTGGCAGAATAGAAGTTGGCAATGAGCACATTGCAACTTCCACATCAAGGACTGGAAGGCACCACTTTGACCTGACCATCTGTAAAAGCCACGAGGTGGTGTTTCCATGTTACAGATAAATACTTTGGGGGAAAGCTAGTCCTTATTCCCGATTTTTTTTAAATGAAAGCATTCTGGACTCAGAGCACACTTCATTTTGCAACTTGAAGCAGTGCATGACTCTTTTACATAACTCTACAACTAATTAACTCAAGCTTTCTGAATTTCAGCACTACAATGTGGGAGTAATGTTGTTATCATTAGTGTTTAAAACACTGAAATTTGAAATCTTTGCCAATTTCTGAGTCATGCAGTGATCTATTACAGACTCATAATTGCCTTCTTAATTCCGTCCCTAATTTATGTGCAACACTTAGCATTTTTTTAGGAAGAAACTTTTTTTTCTTCCTAAATGTATTCAGCTTTAGTTTTTCCTCATATGAACTGGCTTTTTCTTTTTGATTGATTTTGTTGCCCTCCTCTGGATACTTTCCCCAGACATACACAATGCCGCTCATTCCAATGCTCTGATGTTGTCAACTTCAGTCATAGGATGAAAATACCAGGGAGGTTTTTAAAAGAGACTTGATTATCATTATATAACGAGTATAACTCATTGATATCATTGATGCAATTTTCACCCTCTACTAAGTACCTTAAGACTTTGAATTATCATAAGATTTAAAGATTTTGGAGAAAAGGGGAAGAAAAGGGAGAAGCAAGAAGGGGGAGAAGGAAGAAGAAAGGAGAGAGAAGAGTGGAAGGGAGAAGGGAGAAAGGGAAAAGGGAGAAGGGAGAAAGGGGAAAAAAGGAGGAAGGGATGTGGGAGAAAGGAAAAGAGAGAAGCGAGAAGGGGGAGAAGGAAGAAGAGAGGAGAGAGAAGAGTGGAAGGGAGAAAGGAAAAAGGGAGAAAGGGAAAGGGAAAAGGGAGGAAGGGAGGAGAGGAGAGGAGATTCTACGACCGAAGTCTCGGCGGAATACTTGGCTGCCTCCAAACGCGCACGAGACGGTGGAAGCCCTTCAAGTGCCCGCCTCTGATTGGACGGGTGACGCATCGCGGGGCGGGGCCTTGCCGGCAGCCGAGGCTGAGGCGCAATCCGAGCTGGGCTGGGATAAATACAGGTGGTCCAAGATGCTGCGGCGACACAGCTTCCCGACGCTCTCGGCGGCTCCAAACTTCCCCGCGCAAAGATGTCTCAGACGCTCAAGCTGGCCACGAAGGCATCCTTGGTCGCCAAGCTCTTTCCTGAGCTGGGGGTGGAATCTCTCCTCGGGGCGCGATCGAAAGTTATGAAAACCCACAAGACTCTGGAGGAGATGCCGGGACCCAGCGCTCTCAGCTTCTTCAGCGACCTTTTCTGCAAAAGAGGGCTCTCGCGACTGCATGAACTCCAGGTAAGAGTCGCCTTGAGATGATGGATGGATGGGTGGATGGGTAGGGGAGAGAGAGAGAGATGGATAGATAGATAGATAGATAGATAGATAGATAGATAGACAGACAGACAGACAGACAGACAGACAGACAGGACAATATTATCCCTCATCACCACTGTTATAAAATCTCTCCCTCTCCCTCTCCCCTTTAAGGCTTGAAACTAGCAGTCTCCTCCTTAATGCTTCTCCCCATCAAAAAAGCATTTGCACAGTGTTTTAAATCTAAAACCTCTTTTTTTTGCAAGGGCTTATGCAAAACCAATAGGACACATAATCTTTAAAAAACCCCATCCTATGGGCAGTTCCCCACTTTTCTATTGATCCAAGATACTTGATAAGCAAAAAAAACTTTCTGGGATTACCATGTGCTAGGCTTTTCTTTGCTAGGTGTGGTATGTCTATGTGCGTAAGGAAATGTTTTGTGCTTTAAAAAAAAGGGTTTACAGATGGGAGATAACCAAGTCTGACTCTCCTGTAAAATATCTGTGAATGAAGCAAGGTAGTTGCACCACCCAAATCTCATCTATGAGCTCTTTTTCTCAATTACAGTCCCTTCCTATTTTGGAAGGGAACAGTGGACAGCAAGCATAGAGAACCTTTCGGGAACAGAAGTCATATACAATACAATGGATTCTGCTCCCTTCTCCCCAGTTGTTTATCCAGGGTGTCCCCAGGGCTCTCTCACTGTGTCAAAAAAGGATGCTCGGAAAAGGGGGAGCTCCAGGAAGGAAAAAAATGGCAACAGCCATTGGATGAGCAAATTTTTTCTGAATGTATGGCTCTTGATCCATGATTTCTCAAGTTGTCCTTTAAATCTTTAATTCTGGGGTTTCTTTTACTTTGTGGATGGTGCCTTGATTATTTCTTTTTAAAGCTTCTGCCAAATTCCAATTATCCAAATAACTAATCTCCTTGTGGTGAAGAGGTTGACCCTTGGCATCCTTAAAGCAGTGTGGGAATGAAGTTAAGGACATGGCATATAATACACCCTTGTAAGTAACATTGAGCAATTCTCCAAATCGTTGCTTAAATATTTCTGTGGCTCCCCAGAATCAATGAGAGAGAAGTCACAGACATTTAATGGCAATTCGGTAGAGCCAGGGCAAGATGAACATAAGATATCCCTGAGCCCAACCATCCTTGGTTTATGATGGCATGTTTATAAAATGGGGGCAGGTATCCTACAAGGTGCAAGAGGCTACTTCAGTAATGTCAGTTCAGTGTGTTGTTTCCTAGCTTGCTTGTCCGCTGTGCTCTGTTACATAGGTAGCAGCTTTCGTTGAGAAATCTTAAGCCACTGAGTTGAGCAAAACCACTTTGACCTTGTGGCCATCTATAGCATTAAACTATACTTGTGTGTGCAATTATGCAATTTTAAAATCACTGTGTGATGACCCGGGGCGTGGCACCAAGGCAACACAGTCAAATAATCAATCAGAGTCCCTTTATTATCTCCAACTTTGCCTCCAATGTCCAGGCTACCTTCTGGCTGGAGAAAAACTCTCCCAGGAACAGCCTTTGACTGCAGAAAATTAAGTCCAAAACATGGTCAACACAAACTGTAACTTAAAGTCCAAACAAGCCAAACTGAAGTAATTAGTTTGGCAGGGCAGGAGCAAGAATTTCAGACATGAAGACACAGCAAAACTCACATGGTTGGGAAGATGCCAGGAACATAAATAAGCCACGACAACACAGGATAAAGTCACGTTTGCTCCCAGCAGCCTGCCACACACAGCCTGCCTTTCTTATCAATTGTCTTCCTGCTGTGGCTAATGAAGGGAATCAGGGCCCTTTCCTCCCCTATAAGCCCACGTTGCTCTCTTCTCTGTTGCTTCCTGTGTGCCCCAGGATGAAGAGGGGATGGGCCTGGTTCTTCCTCTGAACTCCCTCTCCCTTGTTCTATCTCTCTCCTGCTCTGCCCAGCTGGACTTTGCCCTTCCCCAGCCTCCTCCAGCCAACAGGAGCCACACTCCCATTCCCTGTTTGGCTTCCTCTCGGATTCAGACTCCGACAGGGGCATGACACACTGATAGTTCTGTGAGGTGTGTACAGATGAGAGTGCCCTAACCCATTCTTCTTTTAACATACATGTTCAATGAGTATGTTCAGTAGTCATCTTAGTAAGAGGGTGTTTTACTATAATTGTGGAGATGATCTCTTTCTGCATAATGTAAAAAAGAGAATATTTTATTTTACTTCCAAAATCTCTTTGCCATTCATCAATCCTTGTGCTTCCTCTAGGTTTAGCACAGTAGACCTGAAACTTTTTTTTAATGGAAGTGTCCTTGGTGCTCTCTGAGCTTGGTTGTTTTCTTGCTGACTTTTTATTGTCCCTATTTAAATTTGCAATGGCGCTATTATATAGAATATTTTCCTATTGCAATCCAATTCTTCCTTCCTGGTGGTATTAGATGCTCTGAGACTGAAACAGAGCAGTGTAAGCTACTACATTATATTGTCAAAATAGGTGTGTAAGTTTAGTAGTACATCATTTGATAGGCAGAGAAAAATATTCAAAACACTTGTGAAATGTCCTTGCCGGCATCTGTAATATTGTCCTGATTATTTCTGAAAAGAATCTGAGGGGTGAAGAGAAGACAGATTTAGAATATCACATCAGTGTTAAGTTTGTTGAATGCTATACTGATAATCTAATGTCAATTATTTTCATAAAGGTAAAAAGACCTCCACATAGCCTTTTTGATTGGGTGTGGCTGTTTGATTTATGCACCATTGCTGTCTTTGGATGGTGTAGGAAGTATTCATGATTTGTATCCTCTCTGCATGTGTATCCTCTAAGGATGATTGTACACATTAACTGTCGTGATCCCCTCTTTTTTGCTATTTTATTATTGTTGATATACTATTGTATTTCCCAAATCAGGAAAAGCAAACGAATCATTGAAAAATGCTAATGCTTAACTTAAGAACTCAATTTAGTTTTCCTTAGACTTCTTTCACTTTTCTAGTTTATCAAAGAGACCCAGAACCATAAGGAGTAGCAACTTAACAGAAAGGGAGAGTAAATAATGAAAGCTACTCAAGAGTCTGAAGAATGCTCTAGTCTAACCAGATGAATTTATTTATTTATTTATTTTATTAGACTTGTATGCCGCCCTCTCTCCCTAAGGACTCAGGGCGGCAAACAATAAAAAACCCAATACAAATTACAATAAAAAACCATTAAACAAATACAAGCCTAATCTGTGTTATAAAATTTAAAAGAATTAAAACAAAGACTAAAAAACCAACCCACACCCCCGAGGTCAGTCCAGACCGGCCTGTTGGAACAGCCAGGTCTTCAGGTCCCGGCGGAAGGAGCGGAGATCGGGGGCCAAACGGAGGTCTACAGGGGGTTGGTTCCACAGGGCGGGCACTCCCACAGAGAAGGCCCTACCCCTGGGCACTGCCAGTCGACAATGCCTAACCGATGGTACCCCAAGGAGGCCCTGCCTGTGGGAGCATACCGGGCGATCGGAATGTGATGCTGGCAATGAAAAGCACAATCCTACACATGTTTAGAGAGCTAACAATTTCCAACTTTTGAGAGAATACAACACAGGGAATCAATCCAAAGAAGGCTTAAGCCCATTGATTGCAGTAGAAAAAGCCATCTACTACCTTTTGTTGTGTAATCTTCAGGATTGAAATTGTCCTTTCTTGTCCAATAAGCCACTGTCCTTTGCACTGGCAATTTTTAAGTGCTTCTTTAGATATCCAATCCAAGTTCATCCCTTTTCACATATGTGAAGATGCTTGCATTATAGTGGTTCTGGGATGTACCGACGTATTTGGGTATTCTTTTTTTTTTTAATTACATTTATATGCCGCCCTTCTCCGAAGACTCAGGGTGGCTTACAATTTTTGGGATACAAACCAATGTGCTCAGCAATAGCCTTCATTCCATTGTATATGCCTGCTTATTACTAAGCGGCATTTTTACAAAGTCAGCTTATTGTCCCCAACAATCTTGGGTCCTCACTTTACCTACCCCCAGAGGATGGAAGGCTGAGTCAACCTTGAGCCTGCTGGGATCCAAGCCTGCACTAATTGCAGGCAGCTGGAACTAAGTGCTAGGCATTTAACAGCCTGCACCACCAAGGCTCTTAGCTTTTGGGCATCAGATGCTTATCCTTTTTGACATGGAGAGGTTACCAGCAAGGGAGAAAAATTCTGCAATCATTTTTCCCTCAGCAAGGAAATGCAACTATTGAGAAACTTGACACATTAAGCGTATCTTCCACAGGTTCAGTATATTTCTGCCTGGAGTGGACAGGATTTGAGATTAACAGCCTTTCTGAATACTTTCTTATTTAGCAATCGCTTCAGTAATTATGCAGAATTTGGGGTTAATCGAACAAATGAGATTGGGAGGGGAGGAGGATATGAATTGTGTTTCCTGACTGGATCTTCCTCCCTGAGTGGATCATTATGGGATGTCTCAAAAGCTTCTCTCCTGTTTCCTCTTAGATCGAAGGCAAGGCTAAATATGGCCCGGTTTGGAAGGCGAGTTTTGGTCCCATTCTCACAGTCCATGTGGCAGATCCTAGTCTGATTGAACAGGTGCTAAGACAGGAAGGCAAGCATCCCATTCGCTCCGACCTCTCCTCCTGGAAGGATTATCGAGTGTGCCGAGGCCACGCATATGGGCTGCTTACAGCGTAAGTATTCGCTGCCTTTTGTTCTCTAGGCAGGCTGGCCATATTGCAGCAGAGTTCCCCTGAAGGCTTTCCTTGCAGACGTTATTCCATTCTCATTATTTCTCACCCAGACAATCATTTCATGCATTCGTTAGCTATGGAGTAGCTCCCTCTAGTGATTTCCCGGAGACTTTCAAGAAGGCTTTATGCCTGTGAAGATGTGGCTCTGATAGAACCATTTAGGCAGCACTTTTAAAAACCCGTTGACATTCATCCCTTGGTATAAGGAGTTTCTGCTCTTGAGACAGCTAACTATCAGAACTAGAAAATAAAGAATCAAAGCACAATATAATACAGTTAAAACTTTGATTCATGCAACTTATAAGTCCCGGCTGAAAGGGGAAAGAATTACACGCCTCTCCAGGAAGCAAACAGTTGGGGAAATTATTGACTCTCTAAAGTTGGTAAGTTGAGAGGGCTGCAGGAACTTAAAGAGACCAAGATAGGACAGGACAGGCCCCATTGTTAGGTCAAGTGAATCAATTACTTCAGGCAGCCAAAACAGGTCAGGTGAGAAGGAGACACAGAGAGCTAACGGACAGAGTTGTGTGTAGTTGCCTGAACCATGTCAACTATCTGCTGCCCTCAATTCCAGTGGTGTGTGCTGTCTTTCAATCAGTGCCCAAATAAGATCCGACTGCCAGTTCACTTGGGTTTTGGGTGGGGAATAGGGAGGGCTGCCATCTTGCCTCTCACACGAGGCAACATAGTATCCTGAAAAAAATCCTCTTCCCGAATGATGTGGAGATCAACAGTATCATCTGTTCCCATGACACAAAAACACATCTTAAGACACTGGAAACTAGACAATTGTGTAATTTACCACCACTACCTACACATACTCATAAAACATATGTGTAGGTGGTAGTGGTGAGTTACCCAATTGACTACAGTGTCCGGTGTCTTAAGACATGTTTTCATGTCACGGGATGTTTCCTGCCCTCTATATTTCTCATGCAAAATCAGCAGAATTAGGCAGTAATGGAAACTTTAGAGCAAATATAGTTCTACATGAAGGATTTCACAGCTGGGTTATGTAATGGGAGGGACACACCTTATTTATGGGTTTTTGTGTATTACTGGGGTTTATATGCCACTCTAACCCATGGAGCCTCCAAAGCTACAGCCCACAACATCTCTCATCATTGGCCAGATTAGCTAAAGCTGCTGGCCACCAAATTGTAGGCAGAGCTTTCCTGCTTCAAATGCTAAGCTGATATCCTTCTCTTTCTTTTGGCATCACACCTTTGTAGCTCTGGAAAGGAGGCTGAAATCCTTAGTAACAGGCCAGGTTTTCTGCCCTACTATGAGGGCACGAATGGAGACAGTTTTAAACCATAATTATTGGCCCTTTCCTGCCTGAAGATGTCTTAGAACTTCCTCTCTGTGAAGCATCTGCTTCATTTTGTGTTTCTTCCTTTGGAGGCCTGCTCACTAGAGCTGATATGTGGAAGACAAGAGGGAAGAAGTCCCTCATGTTTTCTGGGAATGCGTTACGTGAGAACAGAAGTGTCTTGCTGAGATTTCTGCAAGCCTACAGGCTGGGAAGTGAGAAATCACTCTGAGCTCCTCACTAAACCATAGATGACTCAGGCTCCCTCTGTAGGGGTTCTCCCATCCGCTTGGCTGGTGGCTGCCACAGCCTGGACCAATGCAGGATATGAGTAACAAGAAAAGGAAATGTATCCAAGAGATAAGCACACGGTCCTTTTGAAGAGGCTTTGGGCGGTTTGTTTCCAGATTACTAGTGGACTATCTATCCTAGTGTGGTGCAATGGTTGAGGCATCAGGGCTAGAAATCAGGAAACCGTGTTCTAATCTTGCCTGGGACACAAACCCAGCTGGGTGACCTTGGCCCAGTCACTTTCTCTCAGCCCTAGGAATGATGCAATGGTAAACCACTACTGAAAAACCTTGCCAGGGAAACTGAGGGGACTTATCCAATCAGAATCAGACATAATTGAGTGGGGGGGAGGGTATCTCTTTTATGAGGTTTGAGGTGTAGCTCCACCAAGCTGATACTTACCCTTCTTTGGAAAAGGGAGAATGTTCTTACTTGTTTCTAGTTTTTGTCTCTGTGGAGCTTTGGGCTTTCCTTCCATCCAGCAGACTAACGGAGGCTGTTTTCTACCACACAGGGAAGGTGAGGAGTGGCAGCAAATTCGCAGCATTCTAGGAAAGCACATGCTGAAGCCCAAGGAGGTGGAATCTTACACTGGGACCCTGAACGAGGTGGTCAGTGATCTGATCGGCCGGCTGCAGCACCAGAGAATCTCCATGAGCGACACGTGGTCAAGAATGTGGCCGATGAATTCTACAAGTTTGGATTAGAAGGTATCTTACAGCTATGCCCGTTTTATAAAATTGCCCCACAAAATTTCATCTGTATCCAAGTTACACCTGTGACTTCATTCACAAGTCGACAAATCTAGAATAACGATATAATGTAGTCTAATGGGTATAATGGAGCCAGGCTGACTTTATCTGAGATAAAGTACAATTAGTCCTCAATTTAGAACCATTTGTTTAGCAACAGTTTGAAGTTGTTATAGCTCTGAAAAAAAGCAACTTTCAACTGGTCCTCACACTTAACAATTGTTGTAGCCTCCCACAGTCATGTGAGTTAAATTTTGATGCTTGACAACTGTCACGTATTTACAAAGGTTGCAGTGTCCCAGGTCACATGATTGCCAGAGTCATTTTGATAAGAGATGGGCAGCAAATAAATAAATTTTATTTTAAATAAAAAAAAATTTTTAAATCACAAACTTTCCCATCCAGCTTCTCACAAGCAAAGTCAATGGGGGAAACCAGATTTGTCTAATGACCACATGATTCAATTAATAGCTGTAGTAACAACTGTGGCAAAAAAGGTCACAAAATTGAGCACAACTTCCTTAACAACCACCCTGCTTAGCCACAGAAATTCTGGTCCCAATTGTGGTCGTAAGTTAAGGACTACCTACACACGATTTTTATAAGGTTGATGATACAAACACATGAGAATATCTAATTTATACTTTTCTCCCCATATATGACTTTACTACTTCAGCACAATTATACCATCACTTAATGAGTCCTCAATAATTTTCATGTTCCAGGTTTCTTGTAAACCAGGATTTCAGGCATTTAAAAAATGGCAACTTATGTTGTATTCTGCAGAGTGAAAACCTCCAACTTCAATATATAAATTTAGTTCTTCAATTACAATTTTAAAACCCTGATGTTTGCAGAGAAAGACGTGAAAATGTATGGCCGGTGCTTGTTAAAACAAAACAAAACCCTGATACTAAAGGATGAGGTTTGATGGAGAAAGTTTCTGCTGTAATGATTGAAGTGACCATTCCTTTAATTCCTTTCCCTAGGTATTTCTTCGGTCCTCTTTGAATCCCGCATTGGCTGCCTGGAACCCAAAGTTCCAGAAGAAACAGAGAAGTTCATTAGCTCCATCAACACCATGTTTATCATGACTTTGCTCACCATGGCTATGCCCAAATTTTTGCACCAAATCTTTCCGAAGCCGTGGCAGAAGTTCTGTGAATCTTGGGACTATATGTTTGAGTTTGGTGAGTGTTTGCAGCACGAAACTTTCTTACTTTAAGTAATTTTAAACTAATCTTTGATTGGGAGCGGCCCATAATTGGCTGAAAAATGGGTGGCTGTATAAATGTTATAAATAGATGATAGATAGGTGTGTGTGTGAGAAAGAGAGATTAGAGAGAGAGAGATGATAGATTAGATAGATAGATAGATAGATAGATAGATAGATAGATAGATAGAGATGGAGGGAGGGAGGGAGGGAGGGAGGGAGAGGGTGGGGAGAGAGAGATTCCTGCTTTGATGTGATTATCAGTATTGCCCTTGGTGTTATTTATTATAAAGAATGGCTTTGTAAGAACTAGAAATGTGCTATTTCTCATTTCATTTTCTGTTACAATTTTCTTCTTCTCCTTCTTCTAAGAGTCAGATTATTCAGGAATTTCCCCAAATGCAAAGTCTAGATAGCAATACTTTGAGGATTTGATTGAAGGATAGTGTATAAATACCCAAAACAGATAGATACCTTTTGCTGCCATGTTATAAAGAGCCAGGGCTGACCTATTTAAAGGTGATGTTCTCCTGTTTGCCTAAGGTCGTATTAAAATATATTCAAGTTTTGTTTGAAACAAGAAACTTTTGGACCTGACTGATATGTCGCAAAGGTTGTTAAATATGTTGTTGGATGCCTCCAGCAGGGAGACAAAGAATAATCTTTTGCCCATTTCTTTTCCAGCCAAAGGACACATTGATAAGCGGATGGCTGAAGTTTCAGAAAGAATCATCCAGGGGGAGAAAGTCGAAGGAAAATACCTCACTTATTATTTGGCACAAGAAAAACTGTCCATGAAATCCATCTATGGAAATGTGACTGAGCTTCTGCTGGCTGGTGTGGACACGGTAAGCATTTGGGGATGCTGTAAAATTGAATATTTTCTGTACTTGCAAGCATTATTTCTCTCTACCTTTGGAAGCCACGCCTAATCCAACTTCAGCTGAAACTAGTTCATATGATGTGGGGGGGGGAATTGATAGATATTGGGGACAAGAGGTTCGATGGATGATCTCACCTTCTTAAGGTGGGAGTCAAAAGGTCTGCAGGCCGCAATAATCTTTTCTTGAATAAATAGTCAAGAGGACCATATTCCTTCCTTTGTGTTGCTGTTCTTTAGAGGAGGCCAAGGATGCAGATGTAATGGGATTTTGCTTGAACCTGACATTTATTTCCTTGCTTAGAGCAGGGATACCTTTCCCCAATCAGTAACTTTCCAATTGTGTTCGATTACGTTTCCCATTATTTTCAGTTAGTGAAGGACATAGTTTAGCATACACACACAAGGCATTTGAAGAAGGCTGCTTTAAAATATGTAAAGTTGATGACTCTTAGCTTTTTTAAAAACAATTTTTTTTGCTGTAAATAATTTTTTGCACTGTGGATTCTTCAGCTCTGTTTAGAATGCAGTTCACAATATTATCTAATCCACTCTTGATCTGGCATAATCCGATGAAAGGACATGGATTCCATCCACGATTCTTAGTTTTTGGTTTTTTTGGCTGTACAAAAGAAGAACGCCCTAGACAGCTGGCACAAAACCAGTACCTACTACTTAGCAGCAACAACGCTTCCAGCCTCGTAGGGGGATTATTCTCTGCACTGCTTAGACTGGTTCTGAATCCATCTCTCTCTCTCTGTGTCCCTGCAGATCTCAAGCACCTTGTCCTGGAGTTTGTATGAGCTGTCCCGTCACCCTCAGATACAAGCGGCTGTCCATGAGGAAATTACCTCTGTGATGCAGGAGGGCCTCATTCCAACCTCTGCTGATGTAGCTCAGATGCCTCTGCTGAAGGCCGTGGTGAAGGAAGTCCTGAGGTAAGTCTTATTTCAGGAGCAGATGGGAAGCTGGTACATGAAACGTAGAAACACAGAAACGTCCTAGGCAGTGCTGGGATTCAAATTTTTTTACTACCGGTTCTGTGGGCGTGGCTTGGTGGGCGTGGCAGAGGGAGGATACTGCAAAAACTCCATTCCCTCCCCACCCCACTAACCTGCTTTCCAGCTCCATTCTCCTGTGCCGGGCAACAAAAGAAGACCCAGCCAATCAGCTGGGACTCGGGAGGCAGAGAATAGAGGGGGCGGGGCCAGTCAGAGGTGGTATTTGCCGGTTCTCTGAACTACTCAAAATTTCCGCTACCGGTTCTCCAAAACTGGTCAGAACCTGCTGAATACCACCTCTGGTCCTATGTTGATCTTGCAAGGGGAAGCTTTAAAAAATGGTCAGGTTTCTTCTTGCGCAGACACCTGCTAGGGGGCTTTTCAGGACAGAAGCTGAATGGTAGCAGTTCAAGGTCATCTGTCATTTTTTTTCCCACTGCACTGATCATAAGACCTGTCTTTTAAGATCAGCTTTCTATTCTTGTCTGCCTTTGGCATTCAGAGATGCTAAGTTTTATCACTTATTTGTCCATGTACCGATAGTCCTTCACTTACACTGTTTGCTTGGTGACTGTTCCAAGTTACAATGGGCCCATCACAAGCTACTTGTGACCCTATTTTGAAGTTACAGTATAATGGCCATAACACACATCTATCCCCATGGTCATGATATCTCATTTTGGACACTTTGCAAAAAGGGTCCACCTTTATGGCTGTTTGCAGAGTCCTGTGTTCACATGACCACAATTTTTTGATGGTTTTAGGGATTTACTTCCAGCTTGGGTCAAAAATATGCCCATTGGGTAAAGCAGGTCATCTTAATGACCATGGCGATCACTTAACAACCATTACAAAAAAATGTCATAAAATTGGGTCCAATCACAAAGTGACCCACTTAACAACTGCAATGACTTACAACTGTAATTCCAGGCTCAATAATAGTCTTAAGTAGATGACTAAGTCTACCAACATGGATTTTAAAATCTGCTAAAATCTTTTGCTTTTCTTTTGCATGGCACAGTAGCAATAGCAATTGCACTTAGACTTATATACCACTTCACAGTGCTTTACAGCCTTCTCTAAGTGGTTTACTAAGTCAGCCTATTGCCCCCAACAATCTGAGTCCTCATTTTACTGACTTTGGAAGGATGGAAGGCTGAGTCAACCTTGAGCTGGTCAGGATCGAACTGCTGGCAATTTCTATCAATTAATTTCTATCAACATGCTTTGGGCTAACTATCTATAGATCTGGACAGCTGGGAAAGCAGTGAAATCTGTGATTCCTTTAAAAATAACGTTTGCTTTTGTTTGCTCTTTACAGATTGTACCCAGTGATTCCTGGCAATGCGCGTGTCATCTCAGACAGGGACATCCAAGTGGGAGACTATATGATCCCCAAGAAGGTGAGCAAGGGCAGAGATGATGCAAATGGAAATAGAAAAAAAGCAGAGAGTAACCATTAGTCTGCAGTATATTGCCACAAACCATTCATGTGTCATTTGGATACAACAATTAGAAGCAACTGCTGAGTTAAGCTACAGACCTACACAAGACAAGGCTGATAATCTAGACACAATGTGATCTCCACCACATTTGTTCATCTAGGATTGTAGTCACCAGCTAGCTGCCCATGATGTGCTACTGGAACTCTCCTTTCATATCCAATGTGCAACTGATTTTTAATATCAACAAAATTATAAGTTGTGAAGTCCTTTCCAGGAGGAAAAAATGAATAACATATAACAGAGGTGTCCAACTTGATTTCATTAAGGGCCACATCAGGGTTGTGTTTGACCTCAAGGAGGCCAGGTGGGCATGGCCAGCTTGATGTCACTCATGTTGAGAGTGCTTGTAATGGGCCGAGTGCTCTGCCAGTCAAAACGGAGCTCAGGAGGGCCCCTCCATTTTCACTGACAGAGGCACTGCAGGCCAGTCCTTCGCTGTTTCCAGGGTGGCCCCATGGGCCAGATCTAAGCACTCTGCAGGCCAGATTCAGCCCGTGGGCCTTGGGTTTGACACCCCTGAAATATAGTAAACGGGAATAAAGAGTAAAATCAATACAACTATTCACCACAGGACATCAGGGAGGCCCAAAACAAACCTGTTACTCTTTGTCCCCAAGTCTCTGGAAATGTATAAATACTTTAGGATAAACATGCAGGAATTCTCATTAGATTAAAACTCATGGGTTTCTGAATTGCTTTTCTCATGTTGGTTCTTTTTCCCCTCTTCCTCTTCTCTTTAGACCCTGATAACCCTTTGCCATTATGCTACCTCTCGAGATGAGACGTACTTCTCCGATCCCAACTCATTCCAGCCTGAGCGATGGCTGCACAAGAACGCTTCACACCACCCCTATGCCTCCATTCCCTTTGGCTTTGGCAAGCGCAGTTGCATTGGCCGACGTATTGCGGAGCTTGAAGTGTATCTGGCGCTGGCTAGGGTACGGTTTACTGAGGATGATGTTTTTCCAGATAAGCTCATGCTCTACAACTGGCATGCTTGACAACTTGGAATTTTGTTTGTGGAGGAAGGCACAGTCACAAAACATTGTCATCTTCCTTCCTTCCTTCCTTCCTTCCTTCCTTCCTTCCTTCCTTCCTTCCTTCCTTCCTTCCTTCCTTCCTTCTTGGAGCTTCTACCTTCCTTTCCCTTTCTTTTCTTTCTTTCTTTCTTTCTTTCTTTCTTTCTTTCTTTCTTTCTTTCTTTCTTTCTTCCTCCTCCTCCTCCTCCTCCTCCTCCTCCTCCTCCTCTTCTTCTTCTTCTTCTTCTTCTTCTCCTCCTCCTCCTCCTTCTCTCTCTCTCTCTCTTCTTCTTCTTTTCTTATTAGATTTATATGTTCACCCATCTCACTATTAAAGCAACTCTGGCTGGCTATCTTCCATTTTTAAATCTCCCATGTTTCCTATCAATTATTCCACCTTCCCTCCCCCTCTCCCTTTTTGCCCCCCTGCAAAAATACCACCAAGAGGAAAAGTTGGAATAGTTGCACGAGGATTTTGGATCGGTCAGGTTATTACTGCCCTGTCTAAATGCACTCCCCCCACCCCACCCCACAATAGTTAAACTTCGTATTATAATTTGAGAGGACAATGTTAAGATTGAGAGCTGTCTTACTGAGTTAAAATTAGCCTGGTCTTAATGAATGCTAAAAGGTTTCTTTCTCTCCCTTTAAAAAAAAATAGATCCTGATGCATTTCGAAGTGAAACCTGAAATGGAGGGACAGATTGTAAGCCCCATGACACGGACCTTGCTTGTGCCAGAGAAGGACATCAACTTGCAGTTTCTGAGTCGTTAAAAACCAGACAAAACAAGGAAAAAAACCATTGACTTAGGCTTCCTGTTGATGGGCAACCAGCGCTTACTGTAGCCTTATTGTATGCTGTAGAATCTGGTAGCCGCGAGTGGAGCTACCTGTCTGAATTTTTGATGTCAGTTTGAAAGGACAAAAGGAGGGAGAAGACCCATATTGCTGAGCAAGGTTAGCTCCAGAGAAATCCCCTTTGCAGTTCTGGGACATGGACACTTCAAAATGACTCCTCCACCAAGAATGTTTCCCAGTCTCCATCTAGGCTATGAAAATGACCACAGAAACAATCCAAACCCCATTTCAAATCTCAGCCGCAACGATAGCACAAACTGCTAAAAGGCAATAGAGTACGGTTTCCTTAGCTCAGGGTTTTGAATGAAAAGACTTTCCTGGGATTTGTAGCTGTAATCAGAACTCCTCTAAAACTCCCTTTTACAACCCTGTAATCCCTTAATTCGGGGTAGAGTCGGGGTGACTGGATGGAGCTGAGCATTTACTGGCCAGATGCCCTTCCTGATGCCGTGTGGAGTTTGCAGCTTTATCTTTGCTCCCTAGGAGAGAAACATCTGCTGCTACCTAGGATTGAACTCTCAACCTTCTGAATGGGAGGCAAGCGTCTTCACCACTAAGCCATCATGCCGTAATCAGAACTTCTGTATTGCTGTGAAAAAGAGTGGATGTATCATATTTAGAACTTGGAGAATGGAACGATTATGTATCTAAGTGCCTTATTATTGTTATTATTGCCATGCTAATTTTTTAATATTTAATGCATTTCTTAACATATTTATATTTTTTCTAGCTTTTAATTTATAAATCCAGATGTTGTTGGTATCAGAAGCTGTCAGAAAGAAAGAACCTTTATCTTTAAAAATGAAGTAAGGTTTTCTATATTTTGAAATAGTTGTACTGAAGCTATTGCTGTAATTATAATGGACCGAGTCCATTTGGTGCTATATTTATTTTTTACCTTTGAATTAAATAATGAACTATGTTTTTTAAAAAATACGGTACTGACTCTGCCTGTGCTTTAAGGTCAAAATAAATCTAAATTGGGTTGAAGGACAAATCAGTGATTATCTACTCTTAAAGTTGCAACTAATGGAATTGTGCGATTCTGATTCTCCAAAGGTGATAACACGATATACACTCAGAATCATCAAAAGCAGTGATGGGATTCAAATTTTTTTTACTACCGGTTCTGTGGGCGTGGCTTGGTGGGCATGGTGTGGCTTGGTGGGCGTGGCTTGGTGGGCGTGGCAGGGGAAGAATACTGCAAAATTCCCATTCCCTCCCCACCCCACTAACCTGCTTTCCAGCTCCGTTCTTCTATGCAGGGCAACAAAAGAAGACCCAGCCAATCAGCTGGGACTCGGGAGGCAGAGAATAGATGTGGGTGGGGCCAGTCAGAGATGGTATTTGCCAGTTCTATGAACTACTCAAAATTTCCACTACTGGTTCTCCAGAACCTGTCAGAACTGGCTGAATACCACCTCTGATCAAAAGAAAGCACTTGCCACTCCTCAAGTTGTAACTGCCACTATTCTGGAGAGAAGCTAAGCTAGATAAACTGATTGTAAATCAGTTAAAGGCTTGAAATGATAAGCATCCCTTTTAAAACATTTAAATTAGGGTGTCCAACCTTGGCAACTTTAAAACTTGTGGACTGCAATTCTCAGAATTCCCCAGCCAACTATGCTTTAACTCCACCTGAAGGGATGATGGAGAATATCCAAGAGAGGAGTAGACAACCTGAGTTACTCTCTTTGGATGGAAATCACCTAGAAAGCCAGGTGGTTCAGGTGTCATTGTATCAGGGCAGAAAATAATCCACTGCCCTTGAAAATTGTAGGATGCTGGCTCTCCCTCTCTCCCTCCCTCCTCTCTTCTGCCTGCTTTTCCATTCCACTCATTCTTTCAACTGAACCTCAATGGCAAAACAGCCAAATTTGTCTCTGCAGTAAACTTTGATCAACCGTCACAAGCTATCTATGTGGTGTTACCTCTTTTTCATCCCTGGGGCTAGACAGGCAGACATCTGCCTCCTACTCCAAGTCTCCTTTCTTGAATGGTGGGCTTCTCATTGGGAACCACAAATACCAAAGCTGTGTCTATGTTTGAAGCTGCTCTAACGCTAAAGGCCCCAAGGAGATGGGAAGAAGCCGGCAGCATTTCCACACTGAGTTCTACGCCCTTTCACACCATTGTAGTTGTGACACAAAGAAAGATGCAAAGAGCGTTTCTTTGCTCACCGTTTGCAGCCCATAATTTTTGAACCCCAGAAAGGTAATTTGAGCAGTGACTCAACACTTCTGAACATTGGGAGTATATACGGTTATGAAAGATAAGCTGCTGCTTTTGGAAGCTAATGCACAGCAACATGCACTTGCACACATCTTCTCGTCTTCAACTACCCAGCACAGAGGTAGTTTCTTCCCAGTTCTTTTCATAGGATTTTGGATGCAAAGCCTTTCAAAAGCTATAAAGAATAATTGCAAACTTCATCTCAGAAGGATTCCTTCAGCCAGGCCCCATCCCAGCAGCCTATTAGGAAGGAAATAGCCCACTGTTCCTGACAAGAAAGCAGGGGAGGGATTGTAGGACTTTCCAACTGAAAGAGAAGCTCAATAGCAACTGTGCATATCGATACTTGTTGGAAGAATTTCCAATTTGCTGTGCACTTTACACTGTTTGTATTTGAAAAATTGAAGAGACCAATAGCAACGCAGCTAGATCTCAAAAATACTGGTTTTTATAGCCACACCCCTTATTTATACTAGGCTATAAAAGGGACCAACCAACTGCCATTTACCTCAGTCCCAAGGAATATGTACTGCATAGGCAGACAGTCTCAAGAAGTCCCAGCACAGAAGCTGACAGACATTCTGCATAGGCAGACAGTCCTCAAGCAAGAAGAAAACTGTTACGTATGTAGGTTTGAATGTCATTGGTTTAGTTTGAATTGTTCTTGTAAAATGTCAAATATGATTGGTTTGAAAAGTGCGGGAAAACCCTGCACTCTGATTTCCTGGCAACTGCGGCTGCTGGCTATAAGTAGCAGCCGTAGCCCAGCCAAGACGGGTCCATTAGAGCTGTAGTCACTAATAAACTCTTCACTGAAGCTCTTCACTTCTGACTCTTCATGCAAACTTAACACTGGCGGCGAAGGTGGGATTCCCTGAAGAAGAGACGACCGGAAGACAAGCAGAAGAGCGAGATGGCTGCGCTGAACACCCCCCCAGCCCCATTCGATCCGGCGGCAGAAGACTGGGAATCGTATGCGGATCACTTCCAAATGTATTTGGAAGGAAACGACCTGCCGACATCTCCGAAGCGGAAGAGGCGTCTTTCTTACGCACTGCGTCCGGCAGTCTTCAAGATGGCAAAGGCATTGGCGGGAGCTGCAGACATGAAGGTAATGGAATGGCCTAATTTAGAGAAACTTTTAAGAGCCCATTACGCCCCACAAGTATCGTGCCTCATTAAGAGACACGAGTTTTACCATCGGGATCAAGGGGAAAGCGAAAACATTAACGACTTCGTGGCAAGTTTAAGAGACATTGGGGGTGCATGCGAGTTTAACAATAATATTTAAACCTACATACATAACACAATTCCTAGGCAAGAGACTATTGTAAGACTTCTTTATTTCACCTTTCTGAGGAAAGGGATATTGGGACTCCAAACTGCACAGGCAGTTGTTAAACTAAAAGGACTTGAGGACATTTGAAGGAAGAGAAGACACTGGTACTGTTCATTCTGAATATTTCTTTGTTTAATCTGCTTGTTACAATAAATAAGTTTTTGATTTGAAATTATCTGGGCTCAACTTTCTTTAAATAATTTAATTATAGACAAGGCTTTACGTTCCATCAAAATTAATTAGTCACAGGATTAATTAATATTTCTAACAATACTTTACAATGAAATCAGAGGTAAAATAGGGCACATAAGTGTTGGCACATAAATCAAGGCAGGAGAAAAGCCCAATTAAAATGGCTTGCGATTATAAAAATGGCCCTGCAGGTTAATGTGATATGTATAATCTTATAATATTTAAATAGAATTGAATCTGGCATATGTTTTTAAATAATTTGCCTGTTTTCCTGTATAGGTTTGATGAAGAGAACCAAATAGAGTTCTATGTATGGTGCAGTTCTGTGTGTAAGGACCAACTGCCATAGATTGATTGACTTCTTAAAATAAGGCTTCTAGGTCTGTGTAAACCAACCTATGCAGAATGAAAGAAAAGTGATATATAGATGACCCTTCAGTTAAGAATTGGGCAAATCTAAGGACTTGCACAGGGGTGGGATGCAAATTTTTAAACAACTGGTTCTGTGGGTGTGGCTTAAGTTGGTGGGCATGGCTTGACTGGTGGGTGTGGCTAGGTGGTCATGTGACTTGGTGGTCATGGCTATATGGTCATGTGACTGGAGTGGACATGGCCAGGTGGCCATGTGACTGGGTGGGCATGGCCATGTGGCCATGTGACTGGCAAACCAAATACATGTGGTCCTTGCTTAATGGCCGGTTGCTTAGCAAGTGTTCTAATTTATGACTGACCTCTCCAAAGCTACTTGACCTGTTTTTGGAGTTTTGGCTGCCATGCACGCGTGCGCGCACACACACACCCTTCTGTGTATTCAGCTGGCATTTTGAGAGCCTGTTTGGGACACTCTCACAAAGTGACTGGCTAACCTTGTAGAAGCTGGACCCATAAGACAACAAGCACCATTTTCTCTCTTCAGAACCCACAGTCTACCCTTTTCTATTCTTTTGTGTGTGTGGGGGGGCAGAATACTGGGATAGAACTATTACCATACAACAAGAGTCTTTAAACTGGCAAGTTTAAGACTTGTGGACTTCAACTCCCAGAATTCCTGAGCTAACATGACCGGAGGAGCAATTCTGGGAGTTGAAGTCCACAAGCCTTAAAGCTGTCGAGTTTGAAGACCCCTGCCATACAAGAAGTTCTATGTGATTTTAAGAATAAATCTATGGAATCAATTTGGTGTCATGGAGCCAGTTTAGTGTAGTGGTTCAGGTGCTGGGCTAGAAAGCAGAGGGTGGTGAATAAAAGTCCCACCTTAGGCATGGAACCTGACTGGGGGGTGGGGGTTGGGCCAGACTCTGTCTCCCAGCCGAACCACTCGGGACTCAAATTCCATGTCTGCTTTTGACACTGAAGAAATTATTCCAGCTCTGCCTCCGGAACATCAGCCTCAGGAAGGACAAAGCCAGATGTCACCTAAAGCTGATTAAGCAAGGCATCACTTGAACAACTGAAAAATCAGATGAGGATGACGTAAGGCCTCCCAGTCCCCACATCAGACAAGTAGAGAAGACAGCAGAACGGTGAAGTTCTATTAGGCTCAGAGGTGGTATTCAGCAGGTTCTGACCAGTTCTGGAGAACCAGTAGTGGAAATTTTGAGTAGTTTGGAGAACCGGCAAATACCACCTCTGACTGGCCCCACCCCCATCTATTCTCTGCCTCCTGAGTCCCAGCTGATCGGCTGGGTCTTCTTTTGTTGCCCTGCACAGGAGAATGGAGCTGGAAAGCAGGTTAGTGGGGTGGGGAGGAGAGGAGAGAGGGATTTTGCAGTATCCTTCCCTGCCACACCCACCAAGCAATGCCCACAGAATATGTAGTAAAAAATTTTGAATCCCACCTCTGACCAGGCAAAGGAGTAAACCTTCAAATTACTGACAGTTGGCTGCAGCCTTATTTAAGAAGCAGCTCCAAGTCAAGCTCTCTTTGCTAGAAACATCTGATTGTCTGACTTTTGGCTTGGGTATGACATACATGGATTCTACTCTTGAACCTCTAGCTTTGGACTGGCTGACAGACCTTAACCTGGCTCTAAAACCTGGAGTGACTTTAAACAAGTCTTCTGTGTGCTCCTATATAAAACAAACTTTGCAGGCTTTGCTTTCATTCTTTTGCTTCATTGTTAACTCTTCAGCCTTGAAGTAAAACTGATAATCTCCTGAGAAACTGTGAGTGCATGTATGTGGCTGAAACCCGGCGCAGGATAGGCTGACATCAATCCCTTTACTGGGGAGGGTCTCTTCTGAGTTCCTTTCTCCATCACCATTTCAGCTTTTGTAGCTGAGATATTTCTTATCTGACCATTGCCTTGGCTGTCACTCTTCCTTCTGTCTCCCAGAGGGAATCTACAATAATTCACCATGGCCAACTTGCCACAGCCAACTTGCTGCAGGACAACTCATTGTGGGACAAGAGTTACACTAATATTGAAGAAATAGTGGAATAGAATCATTAAAGAAAAGTTGCTAAAGGAGGGACAAAATGAAATGTGAATGACAAAAAATAAAATAATTTTTAAATTATTTTAAATAACTTGAATTGTTGAATTGTCCTGCAGTGAGTTGGCTGTGGCAAGTTGCCCCATTCCTTTCCCTGGGATATTTCTCAGCCCAAAGCAGAAGAGTCCTTATGATGGGACCTCTGTGTGCAAGTTCCTTTCCTGTGGAATAGACTGGAGGACCATCCAACCCAGAGGTGGCATTCAGCAGGTTCTGACCAGTTCTGGAGAACCGGTAGCGGAAATTTTGATTAGTTTGGAGAACTGGCAAATACCACCTCTGACTGGAGATTTTACAGTATCCTTCCCCTGCTACGCCCACTAAGCCATGCTCATAGAACCGGTAGTAAAAAAAATTAAATCCCACTACTGATCCAACCCCATGGGCCTCCAGAAATTGGAAAACCCAGTTCTTCTAGAAGGCATTTGAACATCAATCTGAGTATTGGTGCCAGTATTAGTTTTAATGATTTGAAGCAACTTTTGTATTTACTATGACTTTGTATTATTTACTGTTTGTCTCATTTAGTACTAGTATCTGCAAACTGCCTATGATCCATTAGAGATTGCAGCGAGAGCAATCTCATGAATAAAATAATACATAAATCATCAGAAAAAAAGCAAAGACAGTAATGTCAGCAATTCAAATCTGGATTTTATTGGGGTGGGGGAAGGAAGCTAAAATGTAAAAATAGGTCTTCAGGCTTTTCTTCAAAAGTGCCAACAAGGAAGTGAAACAAACTGATTGAGGGAGGGAATTCCAAAGTGCTGGAAATGAAGATAACCTAATCATGAAAGAAAGTGGGGAGCGGAGAAGATGGGGACCTTCTAGAAGTCAGAATCAAGAAGCATCAAATAAGGACCAAATAATAAAATAAGAGAAACACAGTGAAGTTCAAAAAGAACTTGAACCTCAGAGGTGGTATTCAGCAGGTTCTGACCAGTTCTGGAGAACCGGTTGTGGAAATTTTGAGTAGTTCGGAGAACTGGCAAATGCCACCTCTGACTGACCCTGCCCCCATCTATTCTCTGTCTCCTGAGTCCCAACTGATCGGCTGGGTCTTCTTTTGTTGCCCTGCACAGGAGAACAGAGCTGGAAAGCAGGTTAGTGGGGTGGGGAGGGAATTGAATTTTGCAGTAACCTTCCCCCAGGGTGGGGTGAGAATGGAGATTTTATAGTATCCTTCCCCTGCCATGCCCACCAAGCCACGCCCACAGAACCAGTAGTAAAAATTTTTGAATCCCACCACTGTTGAACCTGTGAAGTTCAATAAAACATTCTTTAGGAAAGTGAAATGGATACTGAAGTCCATCCAGAACTTGGGATACTTGACTGAGAAAATGCTGATTTATTGAACAGGCCACTTACAATCACAGTGAATAGAAGTACTATTAAAGATTTTATTTATTTATTTATTTGATTAGTCAATTGCTTACAAGATAATAGGTATAAGTATAAACATAGTTATAAATACATGGATACATATAAGAAAATAAAAGAAACAATAGGACAGGGACAGTAGGCACTTTGGTGCGCTTATGCATTCCCTCTACAGACCTCTTAGGAAAGGGGTGAGGTCAATAGTAGACAGTCTATGGTTAAAGTTTTTGTGGTTTGGGGAAGAAACCATAGAGTCAGGTAGAGTATTCCAGACATTGACCACTCTGTTGATGAAGTCGTATATGAAGTCATATTGCCCATCTGGTTTTGAATTTCTCTATTGCTCTTGATTGTCTCTGTCATTCTCACAAACCACTGGGATCCAGCCAGCAAACATCCAAGAGGCAATGCAGCAGAGGCCTCCTGCAAAAAAAAAACAACTCAAGACCACAACAATGTGATTGAATTTGTTTTTGTGTGGTTTTCTCAACCCAATTTACTTCACAGGGTGATTTTTGTAGATAAAAATATGTCTTGTGCTTGGTATATTTAAGCATGTCCCAAATTTTTTTTAAAAATCTATATAAAACTACTGTTTATAGTAGAGCCCTCTTGACGGTGGCAAAACTAGGAGAGAGTGATTATACAATATATGACTAGCTTGTAAAGGTTAAGGAGCACTAGACAAACCAGCATGCCTGTATTTGCCCACATTACATAAAATGTCGCATTTTTCAGCTGAGGAAGTTTGTACACGCAGCCTTCCGTCACCAAATTATGAACAGCAACTTAATTAGTGAGACATGTGAGGCGGCCCATCAGTGCCAAAGAAGAAATTTCTTTCCAAACTTCCTGAGCTCAATCTTAGAGAGACAAGACCAGACACACAACATCAATTAATTTAAACCTGGCTTGAAAATGTACTTGTCTAAATTTCTTTATATGGAAATGCAGAACCTCCTTTGAAAGAACGTAAGAATATTTTACCTGACTGGATGCTTTGTTCTTGTCTCATGAAGGTTCTTCGAAGGTCACCATATACAGGAGTCCTGCTTTAAAGAGTCTCCCGAGGTTAAACTGAATACAGGTAGTCCTCGACTTATGACCACAACTGAGCCCAAAATTTCTGCTGCTAAGCGAGACAGTTTTTAAGTGAATTTTGCCTCATTTTACAACCTTTCTTGCCACAGTTGTTAAGTGGATTACTGCAGTTGTTAAGTTAGAAACATGGTTGTTAAGTGAATTTGGCTTCCTTATTGACTTTGCTTGACTGCATATCTTATGACTCTTATAAATCTGTTACCAAGCATCTGAATTTTGATCACATGACCATAGCAAATCTCATTGTACACATGTTATACTCTGACAATCAAGGTATTAATAATCATCCTAGGTGTGAAAAATGGTCATAAGTTACTTTTTTCAGTACTGTTGTAACTTCCGACTGTCACTAAATGAACTATTGTAAGCTGAGGACTACCTGAATGCAGGAGGTCCCTGTTTGGATCTTCCAAAGTTTAGTGTGTGTGTGTGTGTGTGTGTGTGTGATTTTCTTGATGAAAATGATTTTTCCTTCCAGAAATCTCCATTTGCTGCATGCAATAATCTTTAAATGAATTAATGGGAAAATGAGGAATGGATTATGAAAAGATTAGCCCTGTTGAAGTTGTGGAAGTTGGAAGATTAGAACTACATACACCTATTTCAGAGGTGGTATTCATCAGGTTCTGACCAGTTCTGGAGAACCAGTAGTGGAAATTTTGAGTAGTTCGGAGAATAAGCAAATACCACTTCTGATGGGAGATTTTACATTATCCTTCCCCTGCCACGCCCACCAAGCCATGCCCACAGAACCGGTAGTAAAAAAAATTTGAATCCCACCACTGACCTATTTGTATTATTATTGTTATTGTTGCTTAAAAAACATTTGACTCAGTTAATGCAATGTTCATAAAATAGGTATGTTTATATCGAAAACTAAAAAAAAATCTGGAAAAAAAATGCACCCATAGGTAGACCAATGGATGCCTGTGGTCCAGAGGTGGTATTCAGCAGGTTCTGACCAGTTCTGCAGAACCGGTAGTGGAAATTTTGAGTAGTTTGGAGAACCAGCAAATCCCACCTCTGACTGGCACCGCCCCCATCTATTCTCTGCCTCCCGAGTCCCAGCTGATGGGCTGAGTCTTCTTTGCTTGCCCTGCACAGGAGGACGGAGCTGGAAAGCTGGTTAGTGGGATGGGGAGGGAATGGAATTTTGCAGTATCCTTCCCCTGCCATGCCCACCAAACCACACCATGCCCACCAAGCTACACCACACCCACCAAGCCACACCACAGAACCAGTGGTAAAAATTTTTGAATCCTGCCACTGCTTTTGATGATCCTGAGAGTATATTATGTTATAACCTTTCATAGGCACTTCAGTCCCAGCATTTGCCCTCTGTGGTTACCAATGTGCCACAGATATTATCTTTGCCTCTAATAAGCCTCCCTTCCCAGATGATCAGCTTCTTGAGGAATTCATTTTTAATTGGGTGCTTCAAAGGAAAGCCCCAGCCTCAATTATTATTATTATTATTATTATTATTATTATTATTATTATTATTTCATATAGCACAATAGAACACAGCATTAGTGCATAAAAATTCATAGAAACAACATACAAAATATCTATGGAGATCCACAGTCATCCAGGGTCATGATTGTCCCAAAGAGGTGTTTTTCCAGAAGGCAACTGGAGTTTATTTTTCAAAACATCTTCAAGGAAAAACAAAGTCCATTTGCCTTTTGAAAAAAGCACCTTTTGGCCAACATACAAAACGTGCAAATATAAAGCACCAAAGCATTGAATTATTTTAAAAACACACAGTGTGAATGATGAATAAAATTATGCATAAAATTAAATTATTTATGAGCAGTTACTAGAGTGATTACTAGAGCCATGGATGGCTATCTAGATGTAGATCTAAAAGCCGGGGTGTCAAACTCAAGGCCTGTGGGCCAGATGCAGCCTATGGGGTGCTTAGATCTGGCCAAAGCTGGCCCAAGGTGCTTCTGCCAGCAAAAATGGAGCTCAGGAGCTCCGTTTTCACTGGCAATGGGCTGCAGGAGGCCATCACAGTTGAAAACACAGCCTAAAAACAAAGCTCTCCCTGGCCCTGCCTGGGCCAGCACAGGTGTCCCCAACACGAGTGACGTCAAGCTGGCCATGCCCACCCTGGCCATGGCCACCCTGGCCCTCTACAGGTCAAACACAATCTTGATGCGACCCTCAATGGAATTAAGTTTGACACCCCTGATCTAGATCTAGCTTCAACAATCATCCTTATTTATAAGGAAGCCATTGTGTACCATAGGCATGAAGTAAGTGATTGGTTGCTGCCTGTGACTTTGGAGTGAAAAGAGGATACTCCCCACCCTACTCAGAGGGAAAAAAAGACAAGCCACAGAGTTTTAGCTGGAGGAGAAGAGAGAACCAGTTGGCCTCCTGGTAGATCTGTGGTTATGTCTGGCTGCCCCATTGTGGTCACTATGTTGTTAATAGAGGATCTGAGAATCCAGCTCAAGCAGGCAATCATGTAAAAGTCCCAGTGTTCTTCATTGTTCCGGAGCATATAGTCCAAAAGCCACTGCCTTAGTGTTAATTGAACAGACAGTAAGCTCTCCCTTAGGATCTTTGAACAATGGACAAAATTGTAAAACATGCTGTGAAGAATTACAAACTGAGGGGAGAATTTGGCAGCTGTAATGTGGCTGCTATGAAGGATGTGAGATGGGCACCAAATATTTATCAGAAAGCAAAATGTCGAACAATCTTCCGTATAACTACAAAGGTTGTAGGTACTGGATGAGCCCAGTCATACGCTGTTTCTTGATGGTCAAACAACATGCCAAATGTTGAAGATTTCTACCATCCTTGGCAGATGGACACCCTTCCTGGTGAACCCTTAGCTGTGATCTCTGAATGTTTTGGAGGCTCAGAGGTACTCTCGGAAACAGTGAGAAATACTGAAGCTGGACATTTTTCTTTGCATTTGAACTCATCAGATCAAATTAAAAGACTATTGATAAAATCTGGGGAAGGAGAAGGAAACTCAAATGACTGGACTTCAGTTCCCATCAGCATCAGCTCCACAATTAATGACAAAGCATTGCAGAGGTTTTGTAGTCCAAAACTTCTAAAGAACTCCAAGTTGTCTCATATGTTAGCATAGGAGGTGCAGTTCATGTAGCAGCTGCAGGAACTATATTAGGATCTTCAGGATTTAAAGATGAGGACAATTTTTTTACCCCCTGCTTTGCTTGTGATAGCCCTTTATCTGTGCAATGTTATTGCACAGCTCTGCCTCTAGATGGCATGGGACTTTTTCGTCTATATTAGGGTAAAAGGCATTTTCTGTTCTTGTTCCAGCCGAGGTTTCCTGGCTGTGGTGTCTTCAGAAGGCTTTCATGATGCTGGTGAAGCCAGCAGATAAGGCGGTGATGCCAAATTACAGGGTACTCTTGAGAGAGAGAGACCAGGATCTACTAACAGTTTACAGCAGAGGTGGTATTCAGCAGGTTCTGACCAGTTCTGGGAGAACCGGTAGCAGAAATTTTGAGTAGTTTGGAGAACCAGCAAATCCCATCTCTGACTGGCCCCGCCCCCATCTATTCTCTGCCTCCCGAGTCCCAGCTGATTGGCTGGGCCTTCTTTTGTTGCCCTGCACAGGAGAACGGAGCTGGAAAGCAGGTTAGTGAGGTAGGGAGGGAATGGGGATTTTGCAGTATCCTTCCCCTGCCACCCCCATCAAGCCACCCCCACCAAGCCACGCTCACAGAACTAGTAGTAAAAAAAATTGAATCCCACCACTGGTTTACAGATACCGTTGAAAGAAAAGAAAAGAAAAAAAAGAAAGTGTTTGCCAATGTGTGTCTTCACAAAGAAGGAAATGAAGGAAGGAAGGAAGGAGTTGATTCATTCTCCAGACATCACCCCAAAGAGCCCTGGGTGTCATGGATCTAGCCAACATGATGTTTCTGCCAAGGGTTAAGACTTTTCCTACCATGGGAATAATGGTAAGACTCTATTGCTTGAGGAAAGGGATGAAGCAATTTGCTGACTCCTCTGAGTGTGAAGGCCAACACAGCTTGGCTCTGATGTTCTAAGAGCTATTAATCCTGAGATTTGGCAGGGGTTACCAGAAGATCTGAAGATATGGGGTATGGCTTGGCTAACCCTGGAGTGCTCATTCAGTTAAAATGAGGATTCTCCAGAACAGTTTCCTGTGTCATAGGGAGTCATAGTTATGCAGATAGTGTTGGCACTATGTGAATAGCCTCTGGGATATACCTGGTAAGTGTCCTATCTTGGTCTGCCCCGGGCAACTTCCACCTTTATTACTGTCACTCCCCACCAGATATGACTTTTACACATATCTTTGGAGGTGAACAGCAAGCCTCTACATGGACGACATGGAAAAAATGCAGTTCGGGCAAAATTCCCAAATTTGAAATGATCAAAATAATTTCCTCAGGGCCTTACTTTCCTCCAACTCAAGCCTTGGTGGTGCAGGCTGTTAAATGCCTAGCACTTAATTCCAGCTGCCTGCAATTAGTGCAGGCTCGAATCCCACCAGGCTCAAGGTTGACTCAGCCTTCCATCCACTCGGGGTAGGTAAAGTGAGGACCCAAGATTGTTGGGGGCAATAAGCTGACTTTGTAAAAATGCCGCTTAGTAATAAGCAGGCATATACAATGGAAGGAAGGCTATTGCTGAGTGCTTTGGGTTGTATCCCAAAAACTGTAAGCCACCCTGAGTCTCCGGAGAAGAGCGGGATATAAATATGAATTAAAAAAAATTGGTACTCAATGCATTTTGATGCAAAAATTTTATCCTGGTAGTCACTGTTTGTTTGGTACTCAACGCACAAGCTAGAACTTGTTGGTGTTGGCTATCTTGTGGCTCACTACATTCCTTATGGGGACAAAATGTTTGGTACTCATCATTTTTGGTACTCCATTGTGCTTCCCAGAACAAATTAACCATGAGAACCAAGGTACCCCTGTCTACGCAGCAATCAGTATTTTCTGTATTTTAAGTGTGATTTGATTGCTTTATTGCTTTTATAGATTGTGTTTCATCCTGAGATCTATTAATATAGGAGCAACTATAAATATTTAATTATTAATAATTGGTAAAACTTACATTTAATGGGAACAATTCTGTTTAGTTTTTATTTTGTTAGACTATTTAAAAAGAGAGGGACATATGCAGAATATATTAAATCTTCAAATATAATTCTTTTCGTTTCTGGAATTGAAAAAAAATGTCCCCAAACTACATTATTTTTGTACGAGTTAATCTTTAAATGATCTTTTTCTGCTTTATACAAACAGTGCATTATGAAAGAGATAACTCCAGGTTTTGGCAGCCTCTGACTAATACCATTCATAGCCAAGAACATTTCCCATTTTCCAAAATACTGCATTTCCAAAGCCATTCTGGAATTGGATGGCCTAGAAATTTGATGAAATAAACAAATGGGGACAGAGTGACAGAAAGCTTGAGGCTTGCAGATGTTCAAAAGATGATGTCCAGCCAAGAGACTCTTGGTTAAAATGAAGCCCCAAAGCCATTCTTCTGCTTCATCTCAGGCTCCAAAAAACCTTGTCCAACTTTCAGTATGCCACCCCTGAAGTAGATACCTTCCATTCTGGTGCATGGCAACATTGATCCCTATGTTTAATATTAGTATAGCTTTTCAGTTCAAAGTACTTGTTTAAGTGGCACGTAGCAAATTCTTTCTCCATCTATCAGCTGACCTCCATTTCTCTGCTCAACAATTTGTAGTTTAGTGGTAAAGAGCAAGAGGCAAGTTTTTTCCACAAGGAAAGATGAAATCCTGAAGAGACGTTAGACATGAGACATTGATATGATGCAGTAGGCAGACTGGGTGGTATTCAGCAGGTTCTGAGAGCAGTTCTGGGGAACCGGTAGTGGAAATTTTAAGTAGTTCAGAGAACTGGCAAATACCATTTCTGACTGGCCCCGCCCCCATCTATTCTCTGCCTCCCGAGTCCCAGCTGACCGGCTGGGTCTTCTTTTGTTGCTCTGCACAGGAGAACGGATCTGGAAAGCAGGTTAATGGGGTGGGGAGGAAATGAGGATTTTGCAGTAACGTTCCCCAGAAGTGGGGAGGGAGCGGAGTTTTTACAAATCCATCCCCTGCCACATCCACCAAGTCATGCTATGCCCACCAAGCCATGCCATGTCCACCAAGCCATGCCCACAGAACAGGTAGTAAAAATTTTTGAATCCCACCACTGAGGCACTTACCTGTATATTTCCCCAGCAACTATTTCAAGGGGATGCAGTGGTAAGCTATAAACTTTCCCTGAAAATTGACTTTATGGAAGCCTATTCATTGTTGGTTATTATTTATGCAAGCTGTGGGCAGGACCAGGTTCCTGGGATTTGGCTGCTGGCTCACAAGCTGTTTTTTTACAACATAATCTTGTTTAAAACAAATCTGAGATAAAAGATAAACATGAAATAATATAAAGTGAGACTACAGACAAGAAAGAGTATAGAGTGAAGTGAAAAATGTGGGAAAATAAAAACAAATAGAAAAAAAGAAAAGATCTATAAAGAAACAACCAGGGGTGGGATTCAATTGGCGTTAATACTGGTTCGGTGATAACGTTTTCCATGTGCGCATAACATAACCTTAGGCTGTGCCGCCTGGACAGCTGAAAGGCACTGTGCGCGGGTGCACAGCGTTCAAAAAGCATCTTTTCCCCTGCTTTTTCAACCTTAGCTGTCCGCAAAGCAGAGCCCTGGTGGGCAGGTGGGCCCAAACAGCAGCAAACACAGAACCGGTTCAGTGTCTGCTGCTCTTCAGAGCTACCGGTTCTATAGAGCCGGGAAGAACCAGTAGCATCCCACCCCTGGAAACAACTCCCAATGTCCTTTACAGCAGTTACAAACAAACGTACCTTCTCTCCTACCTCACTAAAGTTACATCATTACTGTCTTCTTCCCATAATCAACCCCTTTTAATCAGCAAATCCATAAATCACCAGCTTGCTGTTTTCCATTTTCAGCAAAAGTCCGTAAGAGGTTTCTGGTCTTTAATAAAAGCACTTATCTTATCCTTGATCAAACAGATCAGTTTTGCCATTTCCACACATTCCATCATCTTTACAATCCATTCATCAGTGGTGGCTATTTCAGTATTTTTCCATCATTGTACCACAAACTTCATTAGCTGTAAAGGTAATCTTTAGTTGTAAAACTGAATATTTTTCTTAAGGCTCAGCCTGTTTCCTCCAGTCCAATCCAAAAAATATTCTGATCGTTTTTCTTTCCTGCCTCTGTTGTAGTTTAAGTAAAACTCAGATACCTGTAACTTCCTGGCCTTATTGCAGCACTTTGCGTGATTTTTATGGACATTTCCTCATTAATTCTTAACCAATATTTCCATGAAAACAGGGCCAGTGCCTGGGAAGGGTGAGCTTGCTAACATAATTTGGAGCAGGTGATGGAAAGACTGTTCTCCTGGTTTTGGTCTTCACTGCAGAATAAAAGCTTGGCTAAACATCAATCGGAAGACAGTTACTGTATTCAGGAGGCAGAACAAGTTAATGCCAAGGTAAAAAGCAAACAAACCTTAAGGAAGGCACGTAGAATACAGGCAACCATTGGGAACTGCAGGGACTTTCCTAGGAATGAGAAAAATCTGGTTGCTGAGTTTGTTTCATTTTATTTATTTTATTTATTTGATTAGTCAATTGCTTACAAGATAATATGTATAAGTATAAACATAGTTATAAATACATGGATACATATAAGAAAAATAAAATGAAACAATAGGACAGGGACGATAGGCACTTTGGTGCGCTTATGCACGCCCCCTACAGACCTCGTAGGAAAGGGGTGAGGTCAATAGTAGACAGTCCAAGGTTAAAGTTTTTTGGTTTAAGGTTAAAGTTTTAATGTTTCATGGAGCAGGAGTTTGGCCTAGATCAAGGGTTTCAAACCCAAAGGCCCGTGGGCCAGATCTGGCCCACGGGGTGCTTAGATCTGGCCTGCGGGGCCGCCCTGGAAACAGCAAAGGACTGGCCCACGGTGCCTCTGCCAGCTTGGTGTCACTCATGCCAACTCAACATCACTTGCACCCCCGCTGAACTCTGTTTTCGGCTGCAATGGCCTCCTGCAACGCTCTGCCACAGAAAATGGAGTTCAGGAAAATGGAGCTCCATTTTCACTGGCAGAGTGCTGCAGGAGGCCATTGCAGCTGAAAACAGAGCCTGGGAGGGGTGCCCCTGATACAAGTGATGTTAAGCTGGGCATGTCCACCCTGGCCAGGCTTACCCCGTCCCCAGAGGCCAAACAGAATCCTAATGCAGCCCTCAATGTAATTGAGTTTGACACCCCTGGCCTAGATGGTGAGAATAGACACTGCTGACTCTATGGTACAAGGATTTGACCACTTGCATTGGAAGGATTTAAAAAAAAAAGAACCTAAAGACTAAAGAAAATTGGAAGGCAATAGGATAGTGTCCATTCATTCTGCAGGCCATTAAGGGTTATTGGAAAACATCAAACATTTGTTTTTCCAAATTGTGATGAGCAGAACAATAGCTAAATTTCTTATTTGGATGGAATTTGAAAATAGGACACCTACTCTACGGTAACATTTGGATCAATCAACAGGAAAGATTTTTTTTTAATGAAAATACAAGCATTTAACAAATTCATGTTCATCTTCCATTCAGAAAGAAACACTAGCTCATTTGTTGCCATGCCTGGGTAAAATCTCTATGGAGCTTCTATCATGGTTTTATTGTTATGGCTCCTTTAGTCAGGCTATTCCATTTTGTTTCATGCTTTTAACAATGTTGTAAGCTGCCCAGAGTTTATTGGAGTGATGGCTGTAATAAATGTAATGTTTTTTTTAAAGATCTCAATTTTGATTATGCTGTCATTATTTTCATCTTAGGAAAACAACGTCTGTTACTTCTTTCCCCAACCTCTGCAAAATATAAATTACATGCTGTTGAAAGAAAGTTTTGCTCTGCGGCAAATATTTGATACTTATGGACATTAATCCCATTTATATCACAAAACATGCCTATTGTTCCAATCACTAGATTAGAGTGATTAGAATTAAAGATTTCACTTTGCTTGTATTCTCAAGTGTTCTTATTCTGTTTCTTGAGCAATTTACATTTTTCATTGGATTTGTTTTGCCTCTTTTGTGCCCTCTTGTCCATATGTAGTCAGCCATAATTTCAGTCAATTTCTAACATTTGTACTGCATTTTTACATCTTTTACATAGATGGTTAGATTAATTAACCATCTTTCCTATGATGGCCAAATGGGAAAGAGGAGGAGGGAAGCGTTCTGTTTAAAACTGTACATGTCTCAGCAGGTGGCAGTAGCTGTCTGTCTGAGTTGGAAGCTAAGCATAGTCAGCCCTGGTTGCTATTTAGATGGGAAACTACTGGGGAATCCCGGGACTCTAGGCTAAAGTGAAACTCAGAAAACATTCCAGAAGAAACTAATGGCAAATCGCTCCCACAATGGTATAAAACTATGTGAGTAACAAATGTGGGCCTATTCCTTAGGTCCTCAGGAACTGACCTCCACTTGAAGGTGGATTTACTCTTAACTATCTTAACAATGAAGATAGACAGTAAACTTGCAATTCCCTTAAAAAGGGGGAAACAGTAAGGTATCAATTCATCAAGGGCATTGTATTCAAAGCATTGGGGTGGGAGGGTTGTTGAAGCCTTTTATTATGGCTTTCCTTGGGATTTTTCTGCTTGCTGTTTTGAGTTTCTCAGATGAACGCATTGTGAAGCTCAGAAATCCCTTCTCCCCAAATATATGTACGTGTCCCTGATTGACCTGAGTGATACAACTTAGTGAGCCTTCCATCGTGATGGTTTTTATTCCTCAGGGGAAGCAGAAATTAATTCAAAACTGGGAAAACGTTCAGGAAGGAAAGTTTGATTATGTCATTATTGTGGTTGGTCACACAGTCAGCCAGATACTTAGATCGCATTTAGCATTTTTGTCCATCTATTGAGTCATCCTCAAGGACCTGGGATAAACAGGTATTATTGTTTAATAGTGTTAAAGGTATAATTGCAGGATATGAGCTGTTCCAAGTAAGGGCAACTTTTGCAATTGAGAGCATTTTGCCAATGCTGATGATGTTAAAGTTTCCTCTTTCCACTATGTATTCAAAATGGACAGTGAATAGTATCTATATATCTATTTCTACATACCTACATCTGTGTGTGTGTTTATGGGAGCAGGTATATATTTATGCATACGTGTATGTGTGTTATGTATACAGTATGTATGGCAGTGGTGGGATTCACCCTTTTATACTACTGGTTCTTTGAAAGCACGCTCTTTACACACCCTCTTCTCCACTACGCATGTGGATATTGAGAAAATCACTCTCTCTTTTGAACCAATGAATGTTATTGTCTTGAATGAGATATGCAATCTGTCCCAAAGGTGATTTTTTTAAACAGGCAGCTGGACATCCTTCGCTTTTCCTTGAAGACATTCCACTTCTCATCGAAGAAGCTTCTTCAGGTCATGCAAACTGTTTCCATCAGCTTCACCATTGTATCTCTTCTTGGGGTTAATCAGCAACAGAGTTGAACTGTAGCTACCCAATCTGATATTTCATTAATGTCACGTTTTTGCCAGAAGTGATAAACACCAATTCCTTCATCTTATTTTCATATCAAAACCTGCACAGCAGGAGTGGTGCTTTTTTTCCAACCTCCTTAGTCTTTCTGTAAGTGAATGACTGCTTCTCATTGTAAACACCAGCAGGTAATACGCATTGAGATCATTCTATTTCCCATTAGAATTTGTGTAAATGAAGTCCAGCTCGATTTGTTTGTGTATGGGTATTAATTACATGATGTCATTCCCCTTTTAAGAAACTGATATAAGGATGAGTCATGGAGTAAATTTGCCAAAATATGCTACTTGCCGTTATTAAAAGATACTTTAAGATACAAGCATCAGAACGCGTGCTATGTTTAGTCACATGGCCAGGGAACAGATGTGGAAACAATGCAGTGGAAGGAGAGAACTGTGAAATGTGCACATCTGGGAATATACACACATGCACGGGGCCTTTTAATATTGTTGGTTAACATTGCATATTTTTCCTCATGATATGGGGAGGTGGCATATGAAAGGCAATTAAAATGTCCCTTTTAAAGCAAGAAATGCAGAACTCTTCACCAAGTTTAGTCATTTGTGTTTTCAATTATCAGCATATATTGGGGAGAGGAATGCCCCCCATATAAATAAACAAGCTGCATTTTGCTAAGTTCATTGATTAGATTTATAGAATAGAAACAATGTTATATTTCACATTACTAGTCTTCAGTGTACTTCCTATGAAGTTAGCTAACTTTCAAGCAAGTGCACTTAGGATTATGAACGACTGTCCAGCAAACAATACTTGCATCATTCGATCCACTGTATTATTTATGACACCAATTGGAAGTATGCATACACAATTTTTCAGGTATCCAGGACCTGATTCATAGCCTTTAGGAATCAGCAAGACTCCCAACTATGTAAAAATGCAAATTGCAGACCAGAGGACTTATAAAGGTGAAATGCTTCAAAGAAAGAAGGATTTCACAACATGTTTACAGAGCTGGGTTGCGCTCTTTTGCATTTGCTTCTTTCAATACACCCCACCTTTCAGGTAGATATCCCTCTGTTCATTGCAATTCATCTGTTCAATAATTCCTAAGCATGCTAAAAAGCATAAGGTGAATGGTTTCAAAGAATTCTGGCTTCAACAGTAAAATTCCAGGATCAACTGCATGGAGGCTCTTATCTGAATCCAACCAATCACAATTGGTACCTAGAAAACCCTGCACAATACCAGCATTTAAAGCATTTATATTATAATCTGAATGATTAATGATGCATCTCTCCACTCAATTATCATACCAGTGAGATAATCATTCATGGAGAAATATTTGAATTTTGCTCAGGAGCTTGGCAGCCTCTTCCTTCTTATAAAATAAACTGGAGTTTCAGCACCATGGACAGGGTCATAAATAATATACAAAAAATGTTTTACCAAACGAGAACCTTAAATATCTCTAGAAATTTCTTATATTTTTATATATACCTTGAGTTCCCTTTGTCATGTTTATTAAGGATTTACAATAATATCATTAAAAATTCATGTTCGAGGCAGGGGGTATTGGGGGTATTTATACTAACATTCTGGCCTTAGAAATTAAAAAGTGTGCAAAATGCCATAGTCCCATGATGTATGAGACTAAAACAAAAAATTAGGATTGCCAGATTGAACCACTTTGCATTTCATATAAATGTTATGAACTAGGCAAGATAGTACACAAGTTCAGGGAGCTATGCCCAACTACTAGAAGCATTACCAAAAGGATGTTCTTACCTGTGCATAAAAGCCAGTACCATCCATTTCCCACTCATCTCTCAGCAGCAGTGTCCTTTGGCCTCTCCTTTCAAAATATTGAAAACCAGTGAAGCTCAAACCAGGTAGTTGGGATGTAGAGAAGAGAAATGCCAGGTTGGGTCTCCCTCCCTTTCTATGCTGTCTTTCCTCTCCTTCGAACACTGTTTCCGCATTTCCAGCTGTCAGAATGATTTCTAGTGGGAATATTGACCATTTGAGCAGAGTGAAAGCTCTGATCCACCTCTACTGCCCACCCCTCTTCTCTCCATGCAAGCCTCCTTGGCGCCATTATCTTTCAGCCATGTGCACTATGTGGGAATCCTTTTGTCCAAGGATGACCCTTCTAAAGGAAAATATTTGAAGCTCAGAGTTGAAATGAGCAGTGCTTGATACCTTATGATTCTCTTGACAAACGTATCTTTTCTTTTATGTACACTGAGAGCATCTGCACCAAGACAAATTCCTTGTGTGCCCCATCACACTTGGCCAATAAAGAATTCTATTCTATTCTATTCACTCTGAGCTTGGTTGTTATTCTTGCAAACGTTTCACTATGCAAACTAGGTAATGTCATCAGTGCTAGTTTGGGTAATGAAATGTCTGCAAGAAAACAACCAAGCTCAGAGAGCACCAAGGACCCTTCAATGATACTTCTTCACAGAGTTTTTTGAAAATTTCTTCGGCCCTTGCTACATCCTCTTATCATGACATTCATTGGGCAAGAACAGCAGCATCCAAACACATCAGCTTCAAGGAAAGTTTTCCAATTGTTGTAAATGAGGAGGAAGAGCCCCTCACCTATTTCAGGAACCCTTTAACAGAGATATAACACCAGCAGCAAGAAGGCCCCGCAGTGAAGTCACAGCTGTTAATTTTGTCTCATTAACCTAGCCCCTCTTTCCAATTCCCTATCCTGAGATGCAGTATCCAGATAGTTGAGTTTGTTAGGGCAGCAAGCTGAGGGTCACACACAATGTGTGGGGGAACAGAGATTATGGTTTCGAACTAGAACTCAGGAAACCATTTTAAGTCAATATCCAGTCCAAGGGAATGAGAAAACTGGGAACAGAGGATGCTATTTCAGCTGCTTGGAGGAAAAGTGGGAGTACTGCTGCTTCTTTATGGCTCTGGACTAGAAACTTAACACAGCAAGTGTTTTACTAGCAGAAAATGGATGAAGCTCAAACTGTGACATGGACAATCATAGCCGGCAGTGTGTACTTCATTACAATTAATCAAGCATAGGGAAGAATAGGGAACTTTGGATGGTGTAGAAACGTGAAGGTGGATTTGAGAAGACCCTTGGGAGTCTTCCACCTTCCATGTTGCTGTGATCATATCTCATGAAGTGGAGATGATGCCTTCATTCCTGGACGATGCTGTAACAGCATGGTGACCTGGCAATAGCAGAGCTGTTTTTCATCTTGACATTTGGATTGGCACAGATTGGTTAGAGGGGTTTACAGGACAGGCATTAATAGTCATCCCACTGGGGCCTGAGCCCAAGGGAACACTTTTTAAAATCATTGTGCTATTTAAAATTAGCGTTGCTATGTATCATAGTGTTGAATATGAAGCTCGCTCTACATTTTATAAAAGCATTCATTCTCTGGAAACCCCCACCTGAGGCTATATAGACTCAGCTCTTCAGTGAACAGCCATTTGCAATTGTTGCCCAACAGTGGAATACAGTTCCAGATCACCTTTTGCCAATTTTGTGAAAAAGTTGATTAACAAGCATAGGATGGCCAAGCATTAAGATGAATGGTTACCCATGCTGCAACCCAGAATCATCTTTGGACAATTGGGCGGCACATAAATTTAATAAATAAATAAATAAATTTGGCCTATGTTGGCCCAACGAGAGCCTCATTCAATTTAGATGATACATTACAATCTTAGGAGGGGGAAAAATGCTAGCAACAATAATAACTACTCATTTCCACTTTGCAGAGAGTTGTATTGGTGGCAATGTTGTGATTGTCATTTCTTAATTTCTGGCTCACGGTTCATTTTGCTCATTTCCCCTGCTGTGGATTTCATCACTGCAAAACTTCCTTTTCTTCTAATTGACACTGCTATGCAGATATTTATAAGGGATTATATTAATTACTTGAACTGGTATATAATTAAGTGAAACTGAAAATTAAATGTTCAAAATACAGTAGCTGTTAATTTCGCCTGGCATACATATGCCTCGCATAGCTATTTAAATGATCGTTGAAAACTCCACTAAGAGTTAAATTGACTTAATATATATTTATATCCATATCATCTGCATTAAACACTAATAGAGTTTAGTGGTTAACACACTGGACTAGCAGCAGGGAGACCCAGATTCTAGTCAGGACGATGATATAAATATATATTAACTCAAATTAACTCTTAGTGAAGTTTTCAATGATCATTTAAATAGCTATGCAAAGCAAATGTATGCCAGGCAAAATTAACAGCTATTTTGAATGTTTAATTTTCAGGTTCATTTAATTATATACCAGTTCAAGTAATTAATACAATCCCTTATAAATATCTGCACAGCAGTGTCAATTAGAAGGAAGTTTTGCAGTGATGGTATCCTGTCTATATATCAACAGATATCTTGTGCTTTCTATAAACCTTACTGTAGTTTTTCCTATAGTTTTTCACATGATGTACCTTCTTTTGAATTTCTCTTTGCCTAAATTCAGCTGTATAATGTGATCACATTTGCATGCCAACATTTCTTACATCAAATCTCTAGTTTTAGAAAATGAAAAGCATAAGTACTCTATTAAGAATCTGATAATACTGTTTTAAAAGACAATGTGTTTGGGGAGTTTCTCTTGGCAATCCAGATCCTGCCTTCTAGCCAACCAGAGCAATTATAGACCCTTGCTTTGAATATCCATGTTAAGATAACTAATATCTCCATAACCAGAAGACCAGGAAAGTCATCTTTAAAAATCAAACTAAAGATGTCTAGATCCAGGGTGTCAAACTCAAGGCCCGTGGGCCGGATCTGACCCACAGGGTGCTTAGATTTGGCCCGGGGGGCTGCCCTGGAAACAGCAAAGGAGGGGCCCGCGATGCCTCTGCCTGCAGAAACAGAGCTCAGGAGGGCTGCATGCAAACCTCCCAGGCTCCATTTTTGGCTGTGATGGCCTCCTGCAGCCCTCTGGCAGCAAAAACGGAGCTCAGGGGCACTCCATTTTTGCTGGCAGAGGGCTGCAGGAAGTCATCACAGCTGAAAACCGGGCCCAGGGGGGCACCCCCGAGGTCTGTTTTCACTGGCAGAGGGCTGCAGGAGGCTGATGTGGCCAAAAACGGAGCCTCGATGATTGATGTTGAGCTGGCCATGCCTACTCTGGCCATGTCCCCCAGTCCCGGAGGTCAAACACAACCATGATGCGGCCATCAATGAAATCGAGTTTGACACCCCTGGTCTAGATGGTCAGGTTCAGGAGTGAATCCTACATTCACACAATAAACCATAAAATAGAAACATTCTTTTGGGGAAGAGTTTGGAGGAAAGTAACCTCAACTATGGAAATATGCTTGAAAGTCTCAAAATGTCATACTGTTTCCTTTTAAATTCGGAAAAAAACATAATTGTAATATGTTCAGCTATGACAAGAAGGAAATACCAGTGATACTTAATGTTCCCATCCTCTGCTTATTCACCAGAGTAAATTGCCACTGAACATAAAGTAACACTTATATCCAAATCAACAAGCACAGGATTGGGCTACAGTTGAGGTCAAGTTCTCAAATACAAGAAACGATTGCCATAATTGTGGCATAAGTGGGATATATGGAGCAATCCTATAAATGTCCACTCAGAAACAAACCCCATTCAGTTCAAAGTAGCTTAATCCTAAATTAACCCCCACTCCTTTACCCTCAACCTAACCTCTATCAACCTCACCCTATTCCTAAGATGTCTGTAAGGGGCGTGCATAAGTGCACAATCGTGCCTACCGTCCCTGTCCTATTGTCCCCAATTATTAGTTTCTATTTCATGTATTTAAACTTATGTTTATTCTTATTTCTATTATATTGTAAGCATTTGACAAAATAAATAAATAAATAGTAAATAAGTCTTAAGCTCTTTCTTCTCAAAACAGGCCCAAAGGCCGAACACATTATACCTGTTATCTAATAATTGCTTGACAAAATAAATAAATAAAAATAAACAGTGAGGTTTCCACCCATCTTCCTGCCTGACTCCCCCAAGTGTATATTTCCCCTTCTCCCCCAGGATCTATCACACACATGTCCATTCTCTGGAATAGAACTTTAAAAAGGAAAGTGCACAATGCAAATGGAAGACACCTATTTGTATATAAACAATCCTTTATCCTTTCATAATTGGAGAGAAAAGAAAGGGAGGGAAGGGAGAACAGGAGAAACAGACTTTCATGCAGTAAATTAAAGATGAAATGTGCAGCAACCTTATTGCAAGATGCCATTTTGCTTTAAGAAACATGTTTATTGCACCATTTTTCAAATTTATTTTTTGGGGGGCAAGGGATGGTCAAAGTTCAGAGCCTCCATGGTTGGCATCTCCTGGTCAGAGAGAAAGAGAGCAACAGGATGAGGGTGGCAAGGCGTGGTTCTTCTGGCAGGTTTTCCTTTGAAAGATGAGGTAAAAATGTTTCCAAATTTCTGGACGGGTTGGCACCAAGACTTGTCCAGAAAGGGACCCAGCAAGGGGCCATTTTTTTAAAATAAATAAATTAAATAAATTAAATTAAAAGCCCACCCAACTTCCGAAGAGTTTAATCATAACAAGAGAAGCCAGCAGGGAGGTGGCGTCAGGAGGGCTGGGCCACAGTGGGAAGGGCTGGGTTGTCTCTCCTTTCATCACAGGCCTGGATGGAAAGGAAAAGAATTCACATTGATGGGAGATCAGGAAGAGGAAACCACACTGAGGCGCTCCTCCTTTACAAGGAAGGCTTGGGTGGGGTCTGCGGCAATGCCACAGAGCCGGGTGCCTTCTTTGTCAGACAGTATTCAATGTGTGGCCAACCACGTAGGGGCTCAGAATGGAGCCTGTGTGTGGAAGCGAGGGCATCGGTGTCTTCCTTCCGTCGGATCTGCAAAGCCTCTCCCTCTTGACAAGCGCTCCCTAAGCAGTTATTATACAGTCGTCACCCTCATGACCACTTCGCGGCTGGAACCGGAGCCCCCGCGATGTTCATTAGGCCGCAGGTGGCTGAGAATGTGCAGAATTGTATAGCCACAGTGATGGTTCAAAATAGTCCTAACCCGCTGGCCCCGCTGGGAGGTCCTCTCACTCCCTGAGGAGGGATTCGTCCGTGAATTCCGCCCCCCTGGCTTTGTGCTCCCACCAAGGGGTTCCCCCAGGTCCTTGGCTTTGTCGTAATTCAGCACCTTCCACTGCTGGTTCACTGCCTGCCAGCGCTTGAATATTCGATACACTGAGGAGCCTTCGTGAGTGATCAGCCCTGTGGAAAGAGATGAGGGACAACTGTGATCCTTGCGCAGACAAAGGGAGTGAAGGAAAGGCTGGCTTGAACCAATACGCTTAGGTTAGAGAGCATTGTCTGATTTGCAAAAGATGCAGCAGCCAGTAGAAAAATAGTCACAGGCTTAGAAAAACAGATTCACTGAGGCCCCATTTCATCTAACACTGGGGTGTCAAACTCACTTTGTCACGGCGGTGCCAGGTGACATATTGGGACTTTCCCCCGCTTTGCTAAACCAGGCATGGGCCTGGACAGCGTAGGATGCAGCCGGCCCATGACCCGCGAGTTTGACAGCCCTGATCTAACAGCTCAAAAAGTTGGGCCAAGACCAGGAAGTGGTGGCTTGGGCTACATTGTTACTTCTCAGGCCAGTCCATCCCGCGGAATTATTCTAAGGATTAAATCAAGGATATGCACTTCCTTCAATCCTTGAGGAAAGGTAGGGTAGAAAGGCAATGACCCATCAATCATCCATTTTGCATATTCTGTCAGTTGCCATGCAGGATAAACCATTTCCCTAAAGACGTCAACCCATCTTCTTAGTTCCCGCAGGCCACCTCTCACCCTGTCTGGATTCACACGCTGTATGAAGCCATGATTGGCTTAACCAATAAGCCAAAACTGGTTGGGTTCACAGTATTTGCTAAGCTATCCTTTCCCCTTATTCCTTGGCTTTATTTCCAACTGAATCTGCAGCAAAGCATGAGCACGGTTCTTCCCACCCCAATTGTCATCTCTTCATTTTCCTGAACTTCACACTAAGCTCTTAAGAGCAGGAAATAGCCTTGTTTCCTTCCGCCCACACTTCCTGTATAGTGCTGGGCACATTCTGACACTACCTAACTAGAAGAATGAATACATGAAATAAAGGGATAACAGGGATAACAGGCGGATGCGTTGAATGCACTTGGGCAGTCCCCCCCCCTTTTTTTATTTCCACCTCCAACTTTACTGAAATTCATCACTCTGCCACAAAACACCTGTATCTCTCTGATCATTTATCTTCTGCTATGTACTTGTGTACATTCAATTTTCACAGAGGCACAAAGCTCTGTTTCAGGATATGAGAGATCTAAAGATTTTCATACCTTTGGAAGCCAAGAAAAAAATGATACAGAAATTTGGGGTGGAGGGGGAGTTGAAGTGTTTTTCTTCAGTATTCTCTGTAGATTTAAAATCCCCTTGTTACTTTTTGAATATAAATTACATTATGCATGATTTGGTATGCTCTAAAATCCTGGTCTTTGGCTCCTCTAATTTAAGAATATAAGGCTCCATTAATTTAAAAATGTGCCTAGTGTTTAGCTTTCACCTCAAAAGTTCTAATCAATAAGAATTCTAGTACTATTAACATAAGCTAGAAAAAATAGTAACAAAAGAGGTGTGAGGGACCTTAAAGATCAGATGCTGGATTGGAAGGTTGAAAAAAAAATGCAAAAGGCAATTGCAAACTACTTCTATAGTTTGCATGAACTATGTCTGTGTAAGTCACCCGATGTACTCAATTTTATTTTTTGTAAAGACTAACATATTTATGATCACATATATGTTTTTATGGATTACAATCCATCTAATGAACTACAGGGAGTCCTTGCTTAGTGACTGCCTCACGCAATTAACCTATCAAAGTTACAACAATGACAAAGAACTAATTTTGCAACTAATCCTTGCATTCAAAGATCTGTAAAGCAAAGGAGAGCTGAAGTAAAGCCGTAAAATCATGACAATTCACTTAATGACCATTTGGATTAACGATCAAGTTGCTGGTTCCCAACTGTGGGCACTGAACAAGGACTACCTGAATATGGACAGGGAACCAAAGTGCTACAAGTGCTTCCTTGATGTTTTGGCAGAAGACTAACTTGGCTTCTCGTCTAAAATATATATTATTGTAGCTACAACACAGCTTGATGAGTTCAGTACTTCAAACATTCAGTAAAGAAGGCGCTAAAAGAAATAAAAACATACTTCTTTATTGAATGTTTGGAATATTGAATTCATCATGCCATATTGTAGCTACAATAATATCAGTGGTGGTATGCTACCGGTTCAGCCCAGTTCGGCCGAACTGATAGTAAAAAAAAAGGCTCCGATAAGCTGAAAGGAGGATTTATTTATTTATTTAACTTATATGCCGCCCAACTCCCAAAGGACTCCGGGCGGCTCACAACAAGAAAAACACAGAGAATTTCATTATAAAAAATTTAAAAACAATTTAAAAACAACAAACTACAGAAGGGCCGGATCTCGCGAGATCTCAGTCGCGAGATCAACAGCCCCATGCCTGCCGGAAAAACCAGGTTTTGACTGCCTTGCGGAAGGTCAGTAGGGTGGAGGCAGTCCGGACCTCAGGAGGTAGCTGGTTCCAGAGAGCCGGAGCAGCCACAGAGAAGGCCCTCCCCCGCAGGTCCGCCAGCTGGCATTGTTTAGCTTACGGAACCCGGAGGAGACCGACTCTGTGGGATCTTATCGGTCGCAGGGAGACGCAGGGTAGGAGACGATTCTGGAGATAACCTGGTCCTGAGCCATATAGGGCTTTATAGGTAATGACCAACACCTTGAATTGCACCCAGAGACTAATAGGAAGCCAGTGCAGCTCGCGGAGAATTGGTGATATGTGGGTGTATCTCAGGAAAAAAATCAACAATCAGCTGAGAGGATAAAAGACTGAAAAGCGCCTGGATGGGTGAGTGGGTGGGAGGGTCGCTCCTAGCTTTTCGTTTCTTCATCCTCTCAGCTGATTAGCTTGTTAGGGGTGCATGTGTTAGGGGCGTGCGCACGTGCGTGCGCTGACCCACCAAACCGGTAGCAACTAAGGTAGGATCCCAATACTGAATAATATATGTTGTTTTACAGGGACAGGAAGCAGAGTTCCTTCCAACTTTAAGATCTGCTCTTCTGAGGAGGCAGGCCTGCTGCTGGCTCCGCTCTGTCCCGCTAACCTCTACCACAATGAATGCACGCAGGCACTCAGAGAAAAATGGTACTGAATTCTTGCTTTTCTCTAGTGAAAACTGTAGCACAAGCTGGAGCATCCTGCAAGGATTGCATGTCCTTAGCATGAAAATTTAATGAATCTGGGTAAACAAAGTCTTCTGGTTGCCTAGTCCTAGATGTAACTTGTGGGCAGGAAAAGAGTGGAATATATATTTTATTCATCATTCTAAAGGAAAATATTCATAATTGGTATGAGAACTTTCATCCTGTTTTTTTCCCCCAAGAAATAAATTCAAAACATCCTTCTCCTCACTGGATCGGGTTTCTTTAGAGGTGGAAGGGAGGGGAGAAATCTCCATTTCTGCTCAACTACAAAAATTGAGTTGGCCTTCAGCAAGTTATTACAGGTAGTCCTCGACTTACAACAGTTCATTTAGTGACCATTCAAAGTTACAACAGCACTGAAAAACGTGACTTATGACCACTTTTCATAGTTACAACCTTTGCAGGATCCTCATGATCATGTGCTCAAAATTCGGATGCTTGGCAACTGGTTCATATTTATGATGGTTGCAATGTCCTAGGGTCACATAATTCCCTTTTGTGACCTTCTTACAAACAAAGTAAATGGGGCAGCCAAATTCACTTAACAGCCACATTACTAACTTAACAAATGCCATGATTCACTTAACAACGGTGGCAAGAAAAGTTGCATAATGGTGAAAAACTCACTTAACAAATGTCTCGCTGAACCTACTGAAATGTTAGGCTTAATTGTGGTCGTAAGTCAAGGACTACCTGTACTTACTCAGCTTTGGGGGGTTGAGTTTTCAGGACTGGATATAAGAATAGAATTTTTAAAACTGCACATACCCCTTAATAAAGAACAGGAAGAAACTGAACGTAAAAAACTCCTCCAAGTATTTTCTTCAGATAGCCAGGTGATTGAGCACATTTACAGGGCAAAACAGGCTGCCAAGGATTTCCCTGCTTAAACTGAGGTTATATTTTAATGCTGTTGATTTCAAAAATATCACTGAGCTTTAATCATATCAGCCATGTTTATGTGGAATGGAAATTTAATAGACTGTCATCCTTTGTGGATCTCATTGGAAACTTTCTGATTTATTTCCATTAAGGCCTTGGCAGTTACTTGGGTCAATATATAGTAAAATTCTGAGACTGAAAAGAGCTGGAGATGTTTGGGCCCTATTGGGCTGTAGACTGGATTGCTGATATTGAAGCTCATGAATATTTAACTTTATGGAAGAGGTCACTGACTTGTATCATATTTTCTTTTGAGTTGGCATCTTTTTGGAACAATATGTTAATATACATCAGTCAATTTATGGGGAAATCATTTAATGTTAAAGACGATAATGTTATATTGGATTATGTTTAAAAAAATATGGAATTTGACTGATTTTGAGCAGCTTTGGCTACATTGAGCATGTGGAATTATTAAGACAATTATTTTGAGAAACTGAAAAATAATAATAACTATTGTTGTTATTATTGTTGTTGTTATTCCAGACATTAAGGATAATTATCCAGATTTTTTGTACGAATTAAAAATAACATAATACCTTTCTCTTTGACATACATGTGTTGACATTTAACAATAATAGATTCTTATTCTCTTTTAAATTTGGAAACAAATACAGGTAGTCCTCAGCTTACAATGATTCATTTAGTGACCTTTCAAAGTTACAATGGCACTGAAAAAAGTGACTTATGTCCACTTTTCACACTCACGACTATTGCAGCATCCCTGTGATCAAAATTCAGACATAGGGCAACTGACTCATATTTATAACTATTGCAGTGTCCCAGGGTCATGTGATCACCTTTTGTAACCTTCTGACAAGCAAAGACAATGGGAAGCAGATTCAACTAACAACTCTAATGATTCACTTAACAACTGCTGCAAGAAAGGTCATAAAATGGGGTAAAACTCACTTAACAAATATCTCACTTAGCAACAGGAACGTTGGGCTTAATTGTGGTCGTAAGTTGAGGACTACCTGTATGTTCTTTAATATTGATGTATAGATGGTATACTTAGATTGTTCGTCATTTTTTTCTTTTTCTCTATTTTGTTTATCACTAGTTTTGTAAAAAGTATTATTTTTAGTTTTGCCCACTGTTTTTATTATTTTGTGTTTAGGAGTGCGCTTTTTTAGTATTTTGTCTGTTGTTTAAAAATGTGTAATAAAATGTTATGACTGGAGCAGCTATAAATTATGTAATTAAATAAATTGTGTTTTAAAAAGTTCTTGTAAGCCACATGTAGCCCTTAATATAGAATAAGAAGAAATTGAACATAAAAAAATTATCCAAGTATCTGGCATAAAGAATGGCATAACACAATCCTTCTATTTGTTAGTAGTCTAAATGATGGTGAATCTATTCTGTCACAAAATCTTTGCTTTGGAAAATTGCCACCAAGCCTTAGATCAGGGGTGGGGAAAGATGGCCATTTTGTGATTTGTGGACTTCAACTCCCAGAATTCCTGAGACTGGCTCGTGAATTCTGGGAGTTGAATCCACAAGTCATAAAAAGGCCATTATTCCCCACCCCTGCCTTAGATGAACTCACCCTGTCAGGGGTGGGATTCAACCGGTGTTACTACCGGTTTGGTGACTATGTTTTGGGCGCACATGCGTGCTGTGCGTGCATGTAAAAGACCTTAAGCTGTGCCGCCCGGACAACTGAAAAGCGCTGTGTGCGAGTGCGCAGCGTTTGAAAAGTCACTTTTTTCCTGCTTTTTCAACCTCAGCTGTGCCACGCAAAGCAGCTGAGGTTGAAAAAGCAGGAAATAAAGGACAGGTAAGAGGGTGGGCCAAACAGCAGCAAACACAGAACCAGTTCGGTGTCTGCTGCTCTTTATTATGGAAAAAAATAATGAACATTTACAGTTTTCAGTTAGAAATATCTATTTTACATGCATAGGGAATTGACATAAAATTAATTCTTCAAGTGAATTGACATGAAATCAATTCTTCAAGTTGAGATATTGATGGGAAATGCACCTTTTGTGAATCATTTGTCCTTAAAGACTATATAAACCCTGGATGCCGTGTTTAGGAATAAACAAAACTCTCACTCAACTCTCTGTATATAAATAAAATGGGATGATTGGAATGTTTAATCAGAACTTTTCCAAGAACCATTCTACTAGATGAGATGTCAGAATAGAGTTTATATGTATTTCAACAAGTGAAATAGATTTATGTTTGTGTGATCACAGGTACCTGTATTTTTTTTAATTTTAAAAAAAAGAATTTTGTGAAAGAAATACAAATCTTTCCTCTCGGTCTGTTCACAAACTCCTAGTACACCGATCAAATATAAATATGTACCAAAGAGGCAACACCCAGTGGCAATCACTTGAGCACCCTGCTGTCATCTCCCAAGGTATGTCATTACCATGCAATACAGGTAATTCAGTCAAATCAAGGGGGAAACAGAAAAGTCATTCATTCATTTCTCAGTGACAGCGCCTGGCTCCTGCCCACAAGAGTCTGCCTGTTATCCTGCCCATCTCAACAAAGCTCATCCATCAGTGCCACAGACCTGGCTCGGTCCCTTTAGTGAATGTCACCAGCATCCAATTTAAAACAGGTTTCTTTCCAATCCAGAGTGTGTAGTGCTAAAGAAAAAATATCCAGTCATCTGATGAGAAACTCACCAGCAACTTACTAAGGCTGAATATGCTTCAAAAATGATTCAGACCTCAGGAAAAAAAAAAGGAAGCACCTTTTTGGTCATTCATTAAAGCTCTTGGGTCAGCTGTTTTCAATTGTTAAGCATGCCTAAAAAAAGATATTAGCCTTTTAAGGAATCTACCCCTTAAAATTAATACAATTCTTAAAAGCATAGCCAATTAATGCAATTAAATCATATTTGTAATCCACAAAAAAATACTTTTAGAAGTCACTGTTGTTTATGGAAATAACTCGGGAAGGTATTTTTTTTAACAGAAATCAATGACTCTTATGTAAAAGTATGCATTACAAATATTATTCAATTTAAATAATTTAATAATTTAAATAATTAAAAGATTTGGGCTGAATTACTGGCGTCATTTGGCAATGATAAAGACGGTCCTCTCTTTAAAAGATCTCGGTTTAGAAGATTTTGGATGCAAAACACCAAATTTCATATCCACGCTTGCATGCATCCAATGCCATTTTACACATGCACAAATTACCAACAGTACTCCTGTCTAAATTCTTATTTGGATGTAATGGACACTTTGGTTTAATGGATACTCCTTTTGCCCTGTTAGGTTATTAAATTGAGGTTTACTGTAATAGTAGGGGGGTAATAATATGGAAAGACTCATCAAGATATTTTTAAAAAATCCTGATGCACCACATTTATTTTTTGGGGTTTAGCGGCCCAGATGGGAGCAGTTGTTCCATTTCATCTATGGAATAAAAATGCTGTTGCTCTCTACAGAGACAGCAAAAAAAAGGTACAGGTATTACAGGGATGGAAATGTGCAACACTATTTTACCCAGAACTAATCTTCCAATCGTTTGTGTTCTCCAACCCCCTACCATTTTATTTTCTGCTACTCAAATGCATGCTAAAAAAGAAAAAAATAAATTAAGCGAGAGTCCAGCATTTCCCTGTCCTCCAGAACTGGCAGTATCTTTTTATACTCAGATAGTTTTTTTATATAAAAAAGTTTTTTATTTTAATACAAACATACAAACAAGACATACAAAACATAAAAACCATCTTCCATATATACATACAGTGTGTCAGTTGGTTACCAATCCTTTGTGTTATCCTTTTATAGTCATCACTCACAATTTATCAAAAAAAAATCCTCATATTATCAATAAGACATTCTTATATATTTATCAATTATTATTTATATACAATTAAACTATTTATTTCATCATGTATACGAGATATATTTTTAATCTAAAATTTATGTTATATTTTCATCCAATGGTTATATATGTCTACTTCATATTTTATATCAATCTATTAAATTTCTATTACAAAATTATATAATTTATTACTTTTTATACTCAGATAGTTTTGATGCCATCATGTTCAGTAAGGGTAAAGAAGTATTTATCACACATTTCTTTGAAAGTAAAACTGGTAGTTTTGCACACAAAAAACCCACTACAGAAGAATTGAAATGATTATTACTATTATTTTAAGATTTAATCTTCAATTCAATTCACTGTCTGTGACTGGTAAAAACTTAACAGTTCAAGTCCTAACCAAGAACCTAAGAGCTGTTAAGATAACGTCTGAATATGTAGGTAGTTCCAAGTAAAGTGCTTTTTTTTTATTTGCAAAGTCAGAATATTCACATTTGATGAATTCAAAATTTCCGTATATCTAGGCGACCCTTTGGAGATTGCTATTGGTAGAACTGTTTATTTCTTCCTCCACACTCAACTTCCATTTGCAGATTGCTGTATTTAATTATTTTTTCTAGTTGTTTCTCTTCAATTTGTGCATCACTTATTATTATTATTATTATTGATTTAATCTTCAATTCAATTATTATTGTTGTTATTATTGGTTGCACAATTGATTTGGCATTTTTGTCTGCCTACTGAATCTTGTCAAGGACCTGGGATATACAGATGTTGTTTTATGGTGTTAAAGGTATTATCATAGGGTGTACACTCCTTCCAAGCAAAGCTGCCTTTTGCAATTGAGGGGTGATTTTTGTCAAAAAAATCTGCTGACGGAGTTTAAGTGGTACTTCAGATTTTTTGGGATTGCACCCAAGGTGCCTATCACTATTGGCATTATCTTTACTTCTTTTTGCCACAGCAATTCTGCTTCTATTTGCAGGCCCTGATTTTTCTCTAGTTCTTTCTCTTCTGTTTTGCTTCTCTCCAGGTACTACCATGACCACTAGCCTAGTCTTTGTTTTTTATCAACAATTGTTCAGTCTGGGGAATTGGGTGGCAGGGGCTTGTCTGTTGGAACGTTCTTCATTTTATATTACTTTATCCAGGGGTGGGATTCAAATTTTTAACAACCGGTTCTGTTGGCATGGCTTAAGTGGTAGGTGTGGCTTGGTGGTCATGTGACTCGGTGGACATGGCTTGGTGGTCATGTTATTGGCTGGGTGGGTGTGGCCAACTCAATATCACTCTCATCGAGGCACACATCTCCTCGCCTGGCCTCTCATGACTGTGGGGATGCTACAACAGTCGTAAGTGTGAAAAATGGTCATAAGTCACTTTTTTCAGTGCCATTGTAACTTTGAATGGTCACTCCACACAAGCAAAGTACTAGCAAAGGAGGGGAAAAAAACTCCAGAGACGTTTCTGAGACAAGAAATCTACTCCTGCCAAGAACGGAATATGGGTTAATGGAGAGGCAGTTTCTGTAAGCAACACCAGAATGTTTCCTTCCTGCCTTCCTTACAGGATTAGGCCAGTAATTTCTTCTAACAACCGGTTCTCTGAACTGCTTAGAATGTTAACAACCGTTTCTAGTGAATAGGTGTGAACTGGTAGAATCCCACTCCTGACTTTATCTATTTTGTGGTCCCAGCAGTTCTTGTTTGCAGGTTATCATTCAGGTTTCATAGGGAATTCTGTTAAAAGCTTTGTTTAATATGTAAGAAGCCCAGGGAATATGCTGGAGAACCAGGCATTTGAAGAAAGGTGTCTTCCCTTCTCTATCACTATCTGACATGACCCTGTGACCCTGTGATATTGTACAGTCACATGACCATTCAGGAACCATGATTCCCAATTCCTTCCCAGCCTGTATAGGGTTACCAAAGCAGGGTAACACCTCTAACTGACCATTACATGCGGTCCAAGAGAGTTTTTGCCTTTTTTTTTTTGCTCCCATCCAACAGTACTCTGGATTCTTACAGTCCTGAATTGGTCACCCTGCCCATGCGGTCTTGAAATATTCAAGCCACTTCCCTCCACCATAACGCTACTCATTTTGCCTGCTTGAAAGTACCGGAATGGGAATTATAGCTTTTCAATCTGCTAGGGATTTCAAGGGAGGAGATTGTCTCACTTATGCCGGTTACGATGGAGTATTTGGCACATAAGGGTAAAGCAGAAGTGAGGGGGAAGAAGGAACCAGAAGGTTGTCCCATGGAGGAGAGTGGGCAGCAGAGAAGGGCGGGGTGATTTGTAAACTAAACAATGACGACATGCCAGCCTAGATGACAGACGGTTTCTCCAGGGATGGGCATTGTGTTCAGCTCTGAAGGCCTCAACAGAAATATTTTGCAAATTCTAGGGCTATGACTAAGCTGCATGATGTAGCATCATGCAGTTAATATTAGGAAAATGCATGCGTCACAAGAAGAAATGATTCTGACCATTCACAAGCACAGCCTCCCTCCGATACCCTTTAAAAGAGTCGAGTCTTTTGCAGGCTGTTGCTTACCCTAAAAATAATATATGCCACTGCTTTAAGAGTCCTCTGGGTCCTTTAAAGTAGCAACTTTCTTTCTTTCTTTCTTTCTTTCTTTCTTTCTTTCTTTCTTTCTTTCTTTCTTTCTTTCTTTCTTTCTTTCTTTCTTTCAGCCCTCACAGCTTCACCCTGAAGCCTGAACAATGCTGGGCTCCTTTAATTACTCTTAGATGTATTCCTTAAATATTCCTATGAAAGTCTCCAACTCCAGCTGAACTTTGGTGAATTCGTAGATATCCGTGTAGTTTCTTTGACAACAGTATTTGTCCGTTGGCTTTTTAAAGTATTTTTCTTTTTAATTTTTACAATTTAGCCTACAATTCAGAGATTTCCTGTTAGTTATCGAGCCAAGCACTAGCTAAGTTTAACCCCTCTTGGTTTTTTTTAGATCTGCTAAGATAATGGAAGTCCTTGGTGGTCTCTGAGCGTGGCTGTTTTCTTGCAGATGTTTCATGACCAAAGAATGATGACGTTACCTACTTTGGTAATGAAACAAAGTAGAAAACAACCAAGCTCAGAGACTACCAAGGACCCCTCATTTAAAGCCTAAACTACCAATATTCTCTTCTTTTGGTATCTGCTAAGATTGTCTAGGTGCTGCCACCCAGCTGGGTAATTTTTTCTTTATTTTTAAAAATTGAGTTTCTCCTAAGCACCCAAGTTATTCAGCTTTCTCTGGAAGTCATATTTGGGAAATCAAAAGGCGTTCCTTGTTCTAAGCAACACTGATCTTGATCCTAGAAAGAGCAAAAGCAACCTCAGAATTAATGTGTAAGCCCTAAAATAAAACTCAGTGGCTTTGGACACAGCACGAAAGCTTATCCATTATTTCAGTATGCAAATGTTCACAAAAAAATCACCACCTATATCCTGTCTTCACATGTTGGAGGGCTGGTGCTGTCTAGTGAATTTAAATTTTAGGATTGACTTTAGGTACTGTGTAAATTTGGTATGAAAAACAGCTAAATTCTGCATTGTACAGTATCTAAATTATGAAAATAACACACATTAGTGTGTTTGGCTTATTTTTAAGAGAAGGAAAGGATCTTGGAATTAACCAATGAAAATCAGTTCATTGGTTCAATCTGTGTCTCTTCTAGTATTATCCAGATATACGGTAATTATCTCTATATATCAAGAGCTTGTGTTTGAGCTATAGCTGCATGTATATATGTGAGATGAACTAGAGATTTTAGCCCTGTGAATCAGAAACAGAACTTCATTGGCACTGTCTGCAGGAGGAACAGAATACTGTAAAGTGATTTTCAAGATACTGAGCTCACAGTACAGTACGTTTGCCTAAACTGCAGACGTGCAAAGGACCCTAAGCCTTTGAAGTTATTTAAAAGAGCAAAAGAGAACAAAAACAAAAACATGATAAGGCATGGCAGCAAATCCTTGCAAACTCAAATTCAAGCTGACTGCAATAAAAACATGTCTGTCACTGCCTGTCTTAGTTTCACCTAGCATGTCTCTATACCCTTAAGATTACTCCTGAAAGACATGCTGGGAAACCTGGATGTCATTAATGACCATGATGCAAATCTGCTGAAATCTACCCTGGTACTTCTTTGATTTTCATAGGCGAACCAGAGAAACATGAGAAATTGCCTCTGTCTGCCCGTGGTATCCTCTGTTTGTAAGAAGGGACAAAAAATTTTCAAGTGACAGGAGAAGGCTTGGGAAAAGGAAGTTCTCACCTATGCAGACGATATCCATAAAACCGTACATCCCATAGCAGATCTGGAACAGCAGGTCCTGCCGCTGCCACTTGGCCGAGGGGCTGAGTGACGACCAAATCAGCCAGGAGATACTGGCAATGAGGAAGAGGGAACCCAGGATGATGGCTGCAATTTGCACCTTTTCAATCACCGTCAGGGAAATTGCCTGCCACTGTAAAGGAGAAAACAAGCCAAAAGAGTTCATCTTGGGTGATCATTCTTGTGGAATTCATGGCTGTCCCTACCCAATAGGACTGAGAGGGCCAAATCTGAAGATCCCTTTTCATCAGAGGCTAATGTTACTTTCTCTCCTCATCTCTGTGTTCCTTCTTTTTGTAGTAAAGTGGGAGAGGCAGTAGCCCACCAGAGATTGCTGCAGTACCATCTCAGCATCCATCACTGGGAGTACAAAGACATCCAGCCACATCTTGAGAGCCTTCCCTGTCCTATCCTTCCCTGTCATAACTCAACCCCCTGTCAAGTTAAAAAGCATTAATTCTAGTGTCGGAGGGTGGCTTCTTTGAATCAAAGGGAGAGCATGCACGTGTGTAGAGTTGATAAGGAAGTCGCACAAGTTTCACTCTTATCCATCCCAAAGGGTGTGTTTGGATCATCCGATCATTTGGAAGGTTAGTCTGTGTCCATGAGATGTTGTGGCTTTTGTCGTTGGGGCGGAGGGGTATGACACAGTTAGGTTTAAGTGTTATGGATCTGGGTTCGCACATATTGTTTGTTTAGTTTTTCATGTTGCGTCAGTTGTTCAGAATCACTGTGGGGAGTTGGGCAGCCACACAAAATACCTAAATAAATCAATGCATCACATTTGCAAGGTAAATTGTTGCTTGGTCTCTAGTCCATGTTCAGTGCTAGAACCCACTGCTGAAACTCCCATATTCTATGTATGTATGTATATGTATGCATGCATGCATGCATGCATGCATATAAACTTTTACAGTTCCTTCCATGAGGTAGGAGCAAGTTAGAGGGAGAGGAAGCAGCTTCCCTCTGCACAGATTGTCCCTGGAGTTAAGGACAAGGATTGATGTTGCCAAGCAAACTGTCCGCCTGTGCATGACTCAGGACCAATTCATTTCTTTTGTCACTGGCAGAGTCACCACTATGCGACTTTTCCACCTGTCACTTGGTACAGTTTTCCCTCTCCGTTCACCCCTTACATGGAGCTGGAATTCAGCAGACGAGAGGCTGTACAGAGAGAGAACCGAGCACCCAAAGTCGAAGGAGACGCTTCATCGTGACCCTCCCAAAAATAAAAATAAATAAATATTATGTATGAGACTTTTCCAGCCTAAATGTTGTCTGCCAGATTATGTTGCACTTGCAGAAGGGAACAAGGGAAGACGGGCAGATATCTCTTGATCTGCCAAGATCCCTTCCAGCGTGACACTCCTGGCGGAGGTCACCCAACTGCCTCTGCTGATGTGTTTGGAGTGAATGACAGCTCCACAGCAGAACCTGCTCCCTCTGGGCAGTTCCTCCAGCAGCATTTGGGGCTGCTAAGGCTAGCGTATATGGGTGGAGGAACAAAAAAAGACAAGAGGGAAGGGAGATGTGCATCCATGAAGACAGACATTTCTGGGGAACCTTCTCATCTGCCCCATATCTCAGAGGGGGGACAGATGGAGTAATAATTGAATGTGATAGTAGCCATGTGTGTGTGTACATGTGTGTGTACATGTGCGTGCATGTGTCAGAGGAGGAGGAGGAGGAGGAGGAGGAGGAGGAGGAGGAAGATTATGTAAGGCACATGGGCCAGAGGCACCATGTCAACCATCCTCTGCTCTTGACTCCTCTATTTCCCCTTCCAGCCACCATTCCTAAAGCTCAGTTGCCAGGCAAGGCTTACCTGCAACGGATTCTTTGTGCTAATGGCTAAGACCTGGTACTTGAAGTAGCACAGCTCACAGCTCCAGGAACCCCTCTCACTGATCCAGCGAATCAAGCAAGGCTGGTGGGTGCAGCGGACGGAACCATCACAGCGACAGGGGCTGAGCAGCTCCCCCTGCAAGAAAAGAGAGTTGGAAGAATCACATTAAAGCAGGGAATCCTTTACTGCAGAGGAACAGACTGTATGGTCTCTGGCTGGATAATAATGATCCAGGCTCGCTGGGGGGTAATGGGTATTGGCATCTGGCGCCATCTGCCAAACTATAGTTCCTTATTCCTAACCTATACCCTATCCTTCTAATCTTGGATAATATAACAACAACAACAATCATCATCATCATTGTCATCATCATCATCATCATCCTTCTTACTGGGATCTGCTCACATAATCTGCCGATACATCACACAGTCCTAAATGCTTGGGAAGTGTTCGACTAGTGATTTGTGATATGAAGCCCAGCAGTTATCTCGTTTGCTGTGTACACTGTCATTTTTTATCTATAATAATAATAATAATAATAATAATAATAATAATAATAATGCCTTGGTGGTGCAGGCTGCTAAATGCCTAGCACTTAGCTCCAGCTGCCTGCAATTAGTGCAGGCTCGAATCCTACCAGGCTCAAGGTTGACTCAGCCTTCCATCCTCTCAGGGTAGGTAAACTGAGGACCCAAGATTGTTGGGGGCAATAAGCTGACTTTGTAAAAATGCCGCTTAGTAATAAGCAGGCATATACAATGGAAGGAAGGCTATTGCTCAGCGCATTGGGTTGTGCTCCAAACATTGTAAGCCACCCTGAGTCTCCGGAGAAGGGCGGCATATAAATCTAATTAAAAAATAATAATGGTGGTGGTGATGATGATGATAATGATGTCACAAAGAGGACGGGGATCAACTTATTTTCCAAGGCACCAGAAGGCAAGACAAGAAACAATGGATGGGAACTAATCCAGGAGAGAAGCAACCTGGAATTAAGGAGAAACTTCCTAACAGTGATGACAATTAACCAGTGGGACAGCTTCCCTTCAGAAGTCGTGGGTGCTTCATCACTGGAGGTTTTTAAGAAGAGACTGGACAGTCACTTGTTTTAAATTGTATAGGGTTTCCTATTTGAGCAGGGGGTTGGACTAGAAGACCTCCAAGGTCCCTTCCAGCTGTATTCTGATTGATAGATCTTCCATCATGCCAAGAACACCCAATCTGAGCAAACAATCCCCTCAAAGCCCACTCAAGAAACTTCTGGGTAAAAAGGGCCATCTCTAGGCTGGCTGTCCATTAGCCTCATTTCATTATTTTAAAAAATGGCTTGTTAGTTCTACCTGCTTAATGTGCTGCTGGGCAAACCAGAAGAGCAATTAGCATCAATATTTCAGACCCGCTTGCAGGAAGCATTAATGATGTGTTATGGATATGAGCCTCAGAAAGGAAATTGCTGTGGGTTCCTGTCAAATGGACGACGGGCAACCCAGAGGTCAGCAGGAGTTCTCTCACATCCTGTTTCAGATACGACTGATCACCTAATGAATCCCATTACTCTGAGCATAGCAACAAAGGGGAGACCAAGTACAAACAACCAGAAGACACTGACTGGGGTCACCTGTTTGCAGGGGTGGGCTGCTGGGGATTCTCAGGGGTTCGGGAGAGCCCCTAGCTATGGGCCTTGGTGGTGCAGGCTGCTAAACGCCTAGCACTTAAGTTCCAGCTGCCTGCAATTATTGCAGGCTCGAATCCCACCAGGCTCAAGGTTGACTCAGCCTTCCATCCTCTCGGGGTAGGTAAACTGAGGACCCAAGATTGTTGGGGGCAATAAGCTGACTTTGTAAAAATGCCACTTAGTAATAAGCAGGCATATACAATGGAATGAAGGCTATTGCTGAGCGCATTGGGTTGTATCCCAAAAATTGTAAGCCGCCCTGAGTCTTCGGAAAGGGCGGCATATAAATGTAATTTTAAAAAAAAGATTCGGAGAACCCCCAAATCTCACTCCTGGCTGGCCCTGCCCAACCCACTCCTCCCAGGAGTCCCCATGTGGCCCATTTTGGATGCAGGTAAGTGCAGGGTGCACATGGAGGCTCAGGGAGGGCGAAAAACGGGCCTTCCGGAAGTTCAGGAAGGCCAGAAATGGGCCTGCTTCCGGCTCCCAGAGAGCCTCTGCTGCCTGGGGAGGCCATTTTCGCCCTCCTGGAGGATCAAAGAAAGCCACCAGAGCCCGGAGAGGGCAAAAACACGTCCCCACCCCGGCCGTGGTGCAGGAGGCTGACTAGGCTACATCCACCATGGCCATGCCCACCCAGCAACCGGGCAGAGAAGCCATTGCTAAAATTTTTGAAGCCTACCCCTGCCTGCTTGTAAAGCAAAAATCAGACACACTCACACCCCCACACACTTATTTACTTAAGACGCTGGGCATTTTTTACTTTGAAAGGAAAACAGAAGTAATGGACCTCTGCCCACACTGCATTCTGTACCGGCATCCTGCTGAAAAATACCTTCCAACATATGAACACACAGAGAGATACAACAGCAGCTGAAGGACTTCAAAATATAAGGAGACCGATGCAGGAATGACAGATTTTATTGGGGATGACTTCACGGATAGGCCTTTGGGTACCGCACCAAGGATCACACACACGTACGCAGAGTTTATGAATGTTGTCCTCCATAATAACAGATAACAGAAATGAGGTGGAAGAATTGTAATTTAAATTAGAATCATGTTTTATGGTACATGCTTTGAAGGGAGAAAAAGACACACACACACACACCCCTTTCAGAGCCACAAACTATTGGAAAGAAAAGCATCAATGACTAACTGAATTATTAAACCCCTCTATGGGATTGGCGAAAGTCTAGGCTCCTGGTCTGCTTTAGATAAATAGGAAGATGAGGGGCAGGATAAAGGGGAAAGGGGAACAAGATATGGAAAAAGAAGGGAGGGGTGTATATTTCCATTTGTCAATAGGGTGAGGAGTTAAAAGCTTCAGGTCAGAAGAGCAATTGCTGTTTCAGGCACCACAGGACAGTATAGTCATAGCACAGGTGAAGTCTAATTGGTTCTCAGGTAGATTATAAATTCCATTTGCAATCATACACCGTAAGAGTACAAGATTGTAGTGCTGCAACTTGTCTACACTATGGACTAACTCTGGCTTCTCATGAGGCGCACAGTGCCATGATGTTAAACCTGTAAGACACCTCAGAGGTCTTGGCTTTGAATGGATCTTCAATGAAGCACCCCTTTGAATCGGGATCCGTCTTTATTACAGTCACAGACAGCACAAAAGTTAAACATTCAAATAAATACATTCTCTAAAAATTATTGGAAAATAACTAAGTGAAGTAGTAATGCGAATAAGAATCTTTAGTTCTTTAGGTAGTTTTTTTCTTATTATCATTGCCACAGCACATAATTTTGCTACTGCATGACTAGATTTGAATCCTGAAGGAGATGGTTTGCGTAGAAATTATCTGATCTCCCTAGAAATCTCTCTAATAGAGGGAGAAGATATGTTGATCTGATGTCCCTGTAGTATTTGCAGCATGTTCTGTCCTAGGCCTCCCCAAAAAGCACTAAGTCAACTCTGAGTCCTTGCAAAAACCTCTTTATTTACATTAATGTGTATTTATTTCATTCACAGTCAGCCAATGGCTTGGCAAACAGTCTTGGGAAAGTATACTAATTAGTTCAGGCCTTTATCAATCCTGGAATGCTGCCTGGTAAAATTCCACACTCAGTGCTGACAGGGAAGGGCTGGGTTATACAGACAAATCTTCATGACGCTAGAACGAACAAATGAACAAATGAGTGAGTTGTTTCCTGCAAAAGCCTTCTCCCCTTTTGCTTCTCTTTTAATCCTGATGGGAGGGACCATTCACCGTTCCCCTGTGGCCTTACTCCCACCATGTCAACACTGAGTTCTTAATTGTGCCTTCCTTTTGGCAGCTCTGCGCATGCTGGGAACTGGATCCAGAAGCTCCCTCACCTCACTGCTCAGCTGATGACTGCCAGCCTGCCCTGCCCCATCTCTGCCTCTGATGCAGAGACCTAATCCGAGCCTTCCTCAGCATCCAGGAATGGCCCAGGTTCCTCCCCAACCTTCTCACTACTGTCCAACTCTGCTGCCAGCTCCGCCAGCGGGCCACAACACAGTGTAATAGGACATGTGAGATATCTTCCCCACTGCCACATGTACACATTCGCTCAGCTTTTGGGGTTTTAAGCACCCCTTTGAAGCCATTCTGCCAAGCAAAGTAGCACCCCACTTTTAGGTGTAGTAACAGGGCCATCGCAATCAAAGCATCTGCTTGGTTTAACCAAGCTCTGAAGTTGGCAACTCTGCAAAGCAGTGTGGCTGTACACCGCCTAATACACTTATAGTCATGCATATTTCTAGCCTAGGTTCTGGAGAATACTTCCTTCTGATCATTCATGAAGGATGATGGCTATTGGTGGCTGTTAGAAAGATGGTTACATATTATGTACATCCATATTACATACATACATATTAGCCATCCATATTACATACATACATACATATTACACATTAGCATACATACATATTATATATGAGCTATCACTCTGCTAAACAAATAATTCCCTCAACACTGTCTAACTATTTACAAAATCTGCATTACTATCACTATTAATCTTCTCATCACTCTTATCACCCACTTGTGACTGTATGACTGTAACTTTGTCACTTGTATCCTTGCGATTTATACTGACTGTTTCCTAGTATGATTTGATTGCCTATTTGTATCCCATGACTATATGAAATGTTGTACCTTATGAGTCTTGATGAATGTATCTTTTCTTTTTATGTACACTGAGAGCATATGCAAATTTCTTGTTTGTTTAATCACACATGGCCAATAAAGAATTCATTCATTCATGCATTAATGCATTAATGCATGCATGTATGCATTCGTTCATCTGCATTTTCAAAACCTCTTAGTACTAGTGGCTGCAAAACATGAGCAGCAGAATCCTGCTGTTGCAGTCTGTAGTGTCTGGTTGGGATTTGGTTAGGAACAAGATGAGGACTAGATGAGTCTCCAGTTTGGTTCAACACAACACTGTTTTTTTCTCTTTGTTATTTCTCCTTGTATATTAAAAACGATCAGGTATGTTCCTATTTTCTGTGTGCCGCTAAATGTTGGTTACCATCCCATTTTTTATCTGGCAGCTCAAAATGGCATCCAGAGGCCTTTGTCCTCCAATTTTATTCCCACAGCAATTGCTCTGTGAAATCTGTTGACTGGAGAGAGAGAATCTGGCTCCAAGCTGCTTCATCAGCTTCCACAGCTGACAGAATGGACTTGGACTATAAATTTCCTTGGTCTCGTCCAATACACTAACCCTCACACTATACTGGCACTCAAAACTTCCTCCACAATAGTGCTTTCCAAGTTGAATGCACCAGTTTGCCTCTGAATTTTAGCCAGTTACAATCTTTTAGGGCTTTCAGGAAGACCCAAAACAGTACCTCTGGATTAACTGATGCTAGTCTTTTTTTAGTGGATATCATTGACTTTTTTTTGGTGGATATAGTTCCATTGAATTTTATCAGGATCATCACACTTTATCATGATTCTTAGTTTATTTTACTTTTAAATTGTAGGTAGTTTCAAAAGTCTACAAAAATACAGCAATGCATGGTACACCTGAATACACCTTTTACAAAGCATAATGTCATAATCAAGTGGTGACAAAGCACAGAGATTTTATACTTTCTAAGAAGAAAGAAAATGTTGCAGGGAATCACTCTAAGCAATCTTAGGAAAGTTTCAATTTGATCTGTCTTGGGTGGGAAATACAAAGCAGACATACATTCATAAATTTAAAAACATTTATTAATATAAATTGGAATTCTTAACCCCCTGTGAACATTGTTGCCTTTGTCTGAATCCATTCAATACCAAACTGGTACCTTCCCAGCTGGATAACCGAGAATTATGGCAATGAACACATTTGGAAGGAACCAGCTTGAAAAAGCAATCAACCTCAGTACAGCTATGCACTGGCTCTAGGTTGGCTTCCACATGACTTTAAATATTGCCTATTGTAGTGGTGGCACAGTGGTTAGAATGTAGTACTGCAGGCTGCTTCTGCTGTCTGTTGGCTGCCAGCATGAGACCCAGGTTGTTGGGGGGGGGGGTTTAATACGCTGACTCTGTGAAACCGCTTAGAGAGGGCTGTAAAGCACTGTGAAGCGGCATATAAGTCTAAGTACTATTGCTATTATACAGAGATGGTTTTGAAAAAAATATGCAGGCGACAAATGTTAGGTAAACAAGACTCAAGACTGCCTTCATATCAACACTCTGGTATAAGAGGGAACAAAAGAGAAAAACCATTAGGCCTTCAAGATTCTGTTATTGTAGCCTAAATCAATAAAGGTCTAGCATTACTTGTGATATTTATCTCTTCAGCTATTTTGCCTTGGATTGCTGACCTCTACATGGTACAGGACTGGGTTATTTGTGGGACTGCCTTTCTCCAATTATCTGCCCATTCCAAAGGCATGCTTTTTCCATTGCAACTCATTCCCCCTGGAATTATCTCTCCCCACCTTCCAACATACAGGTGATCTTGACCTTGCTCATTTTAGAAAGACGTTAAAAACTCTTCTCCCAATCCCTCATGGTGTGGGGCCAGGATGATGGGAGGTCCTACCTTGTAAAAGTGTAGTGTATATTGAGAGTTTCTGATAGTCTCTTAACTATTGTACTTTTAATTGTAATTGGTTTTTTTGTATAGATGTATGCTGCCCAGAGTCATATTCAGGGGTGGGATTCTACCAGTTCGCACCTATTCTCTAGAACCGGTTGTTAACATTTTAAGCAGTTTGGAGAACCGTTTGTTAGAAGAAATTACTGGTCTAATCCTGCAAGGAAGGCAGGAAGGAAACATTCTGGTGTTGCTTACAGAAACTGCCTCTCCGTTAACCCTTATGACATTCTTGGCAGGACTAGACTTCCTGCATCAGGAATGTCTCTGGAGTTTTTTCCCCCTCCTTTGCTGGTACTTTGCTTGTGTGGAGTGACCATTCAAAGTTACAATGGCACTGAAAAAAGTGGCTTATGACCATTTTTCACACTTACGACTGTTGCAGCATCCCCACAGTCATGAGAGGCCAGGTGAGGAGATGCGTGCCTCGATGTGAGTGATATTGAGTTGGCCACACCCAGCCAATAACATGACCACCAAGCCATGTCCACCCAGTCACATGACCACCAAGCCACACCCACTACCTAAGCCATGCCCACAGAACAGGTTGTTAAAAATTTGAATTTGAAAATTTGAAAAAATTGAATCCCACCCCTGGTCGTATTTAAGTGAGTTTGGCGATGTATAAGTTAGAACCAGGTCTGGCTGGTTTGCCAGTTACGCCCATATCTGGACCGAGATGCCCTGCGCACAGTCACTCATGCACTTGTTACCTCCCGACTTGATTACTGCAACGCTCTCTATTTAGGACTGCCCTTGCATGCCATCCGGAGGCTTCAGCTGGTGAAGAATGCGGCCACGCGGGTTGTGATGGGAGTTTCCCAGTACTCCCATGTTACACCCCTCCTGCGTGACCTGCATTGGCTACCAGTTGCCTTCCGGCTGAGATTCAAGGTTCTGGTGTTAACATTCAAAGTCCTGCAAGGCATGGGTCCGGGATATTTACGGGAGCGTCTCCTGCCGGCATCGAGTGCCAACCGCCCTGTACGAGCGCACAGGCAGGGGCTCCTCGGGGTGCCGTCTGCGAGCCAGTGCCAGCTGGCGGTGCCCCGGGGAAGGGCCTATTCTGTGGTGGTTCCCGCCTTATGGAACCAATTACCCCTGGGGCTCCGTTTGGCCCCTGACCTTCGCACGTTCTGTCATGATTTGAAAACTTGGCTATTTGAACAGGCTGGGCTGTGCTGACCTCTTGGGGGGGTTAAATTTTTAAATTTTATAACTGTATTAGGGTTTTAGATCAATTGGCTTGTAATTGTTTAATAGTGTTTTAAGTAATTAACTTATTGTTTTAGTTGTGAGCCGCCTCAAGTCCTTTCGGAGAGGGGGTGGCATACAAGTCCAATAAATAATAAGAATAGTAATAATAATAATAATAATAATAATAATAATAATAATAATAATAATAGTTAGTTTACTTTATTGTCACTGCACCTTGTACAACGAAATCAAACACCATCTTCAGTGCACATCATGACCATGAAAATAAACACAAACACACATCCTTCACCCTCCACATATTGAACCGAAAACCCCCAACACCGCACCAACACTGCACTATACAGCAGAATTCAAAAGAGCTACTGCCCTGGGATAGAAGCTCTTTTTCAGTCTATTTGTCCTTGTTTTTATTATTCTGTACCGTCTGCCAGATGGTAATAGTTCAAAAAAAGGGTGCACAGGATGAGATGGATCTTTGAGAATGTTTTGAACTTTCTTAAGGCAGCGGGAGCTATAAAGCTCTTCCCAAGAGGGGAGAGGGCAACCAATGATCTTCTGGGCAATGACATTAACCCTCTGGAGTGCAATTGGCAAACCCTACAGAAGTGCAGTAAGTTAAAATGCTCTCTATGGTGTAGCGGTAGAAGGTCACCAGCAGTTTTTCATTCAGTTGTTGTAAAATTATAAATTATAATTTTTCTTCTTTATTCTTGACCGATTTAACTGTTTGGTCACCATCAGAATAAACCAAAGGATCATGCCCTCCTATTTACAATTATCCAGAATGAACTCAAGAAAGTCATCAGTAAGTCATTCCTGTAGCCCAGCGACCATTAGCCATGTTCCTTCTGTCCATGAAACAAGGAAGGTCAGGCTTTCAAGGATGCTGCCTAAATCCTAGCATATGTTATGTGCAGGGGTGGCTGCTGCGGGCTCCCAGGGGTTCAGGAGAGCCCCTAGCTAAGATTCTGTGCAGTTCAGAGAACCCCCAAATCCCACTCCTGGCTGGCCCGCCCGCCCACCCCACCCTGCCCCTCCCAGGAGTCCCCACATGACCTGTTTTGGATGCAGGTAAGTGCAGGATGCGCGCGGAGGTTTGGGGAGGGTGAAAAATGGGCCTCCCGGAGGTTCGGGAAGGCCGGAAATGGGCCTGTTTCTGACTTCCAGAGAGCTTACGGAGCCTGGGGAGGCCATTTTCGCCATTCCAGAGGCCCAAGGAAAGCCTTAGGAGTCCAGGAAGGGCAAAACACCCCCCATCCTGGGGCAGGAGGCCAACTAGGCCACAACCACCATGGCCACGCCCACTCAGCAACCAGGCAGAGAACCCTTTGCTAAAAGTTTTGAAGCTCACCCCTGGTTATGTGTCTGATCTGGTACTTGGAATAAGGAAGGCATACTAGATTAGAAACTTCATCATGCACATTTTTGAATGCACAGTTCAGAGTTGATTGGAAAGTCGGCAAGACAAGGTAGCATTGCACTGACCTTACAGATTAGCTGAATCTCAGCATAACTCGAAGTAGCCTGAAGTTCAGAGTAACATGGCCTATGTACAATCCACCCTTCCAACAGGTTGTTCCCACTTGTTACCCAAATAAGGACACAATCATCTACAAATCCTAGAGTAAATGTTACCTTTTCACACATTCAGCTGCATTCCTGTGGCTCTTAGAATGTGTTCAAACTAATGCACAACTTTTCCCCATTCCTAACTTTTCCCAGTGGCACAGCACAGATATCCTGCAGCCAGCCAGCCCAAGGCACAGACTGTTACTAAGGTGATTAACTTGTGTCTCAGCTTCATACATTTCAGGTGCGGTGATGGTGCCGGCAGTGTTCATGTAAAGGAGTGTTACTATGAGAAGTGTGTTTTTGTTTGCCCCGTTCAAAGGATGAAAATCTGTTCCGAATCCCTTGGTTCCATCGCAGGTGTTGAACTTCTATCCAGGGAAGCAGGGAGACTATAAACATCCCAAAGCTGCTTTTCTTCAAGAAGCATCTGGACTCATGCTTGGATGAGAAGCAAAACGTCTTCAAAGAAAAACCAGAAAGTCCAGCTGCCACTTGAAAAACCACCTTTGGGACCTGGAGGACTGAGAATCTCCATAGATATTCAGGGAGAATAAACTTCTTCCTATTACACAACTACATCAACATATGAAGAACAGTTGCGGGAACTGGGTATGTCTGGTTTCATGAAAAGAAGGATTGTGTGTGTGTGTGTGTGTGTGAGACATGATAGCAGTGTTCCTATATGTAAGGGGCTGCCACAAAGAAGACCTCACCTATTCTGCAAAGCACCTGAAGGCAGGACAAGAAGCAATGGATGGAAACTAAACAAGGGGAGAAGAGACCTAGAAGGAGACATTTCCTGTCAGTGAGAACGATTAATCAGTGGAACGACTTGCCTCTAGAAGTTGTGAATGCTCCAATACTGTTTTTAAGAAGAGATTGGGTAACCACTTGTCTGAAATAGTATGGAGTTTCCTGCCTGAGCAGTGGGTTGGACTAGAAGACCTCCAAGGTCCCTTCCAAATCTGCTATTCTGTATTTCTGTAGGCAAAACTCCAGATGGTCACTAAACCCATCTCCTGCCGGCATCGAATGCCAACCGCCCTGTACGAGCGCACAGGCAAGGGCTCCTCGGGGTGCCATCTGCGAGCCAGTTTCGTTTGGCGGTGCCCCGGGGAAGGGCCTATTCTGTGGCGGTTCCTGCCTTATGGAATCAATTACCCCTGGGGCTCCGTCTGGCCCCTGACCAGACCTTCCGCCACGATTTGAAAACCTGGCTATTTGAACAGGCTGGGCTATGCTGACCTCTTGGGTGAAATTTAAATTTTATAAGGGTTTAGATCAATTGGCTTGTATTATTTAATAGTGTTTTAGATCAGTGGTTCTTAACTCAGGGATATCGCTCCTATATGTTTTTCAGGGGGCGATGGAATGAAAAGGGGGCAACGGGGGCTAAGGAATGGAAGGGCGATATAGGCGATAGAGCGAGATATATTGGAGAGAGAGAGAGAGAGAGAGATCTATATTGGTAGATAGGTAGGTAGGTAGACAGACAAAAAGACAGATAGGTAGGTAGATAGGCAGGAAGGCAGGCAGGCAAACAGACAGACCTTTTGGATGGATGGATGGATGGACGGACGGATGGACAGACAGAAAGAAAGAATGCAAGAGTGGCAGCACTTTGGGAAAGCGTTCGAGAAGGCTGTTCAGGTGCGGCATTAAAGTCAATGGGAGGGTCGGCCGAACACCCCCTGCCACCTCTTAGCATCCCCAAGGGAGTCAGCAGAGGGGCGCTAAGAGGCGACAGGGGGGCATTCGAGGTGCCCCAGCCCTGTAGGTTCACCAATTCACTAGCACTCTTCGAGCTGGCGCTCCACGCGGAAGCAGTGACACGTTACGCGCCACCATGGCTCAAGCTCACGCGCCGCTTCCCTGCTGCCTCTTAGCTCTCTGGCCCTCTTGGGGATCGCCAGAGGTGGCAGGGGGCATTCAGTGCCGGCCCTGCACTCACCCATTGACTGTAGCACCGCCCGAGCCGCTTCAAAATGGGTGAAACTCAGGGCTGGCCAGCTTCGAATGCCCCCTGTTGCCTCTTAGCCCCTCTGCTGGCCCCCTTGGGGACACTAAGAGGTGACAGGGGGGCAGTTATGTTGGGGAGGGGGGCGATGACAACTTCCTCAATGGCTCAAGGGGGCGATTCTTTCAAAAAGGTTAAGAACCACTGTGTTAGATAACTAATTTATTGTCTGTTTTATGAGCCCGAGTCCTTTCGGAGAGGCGGTGGCATACAAGTCAAATAAAACTAAACTAACTAAACTGAACTAAATGGCAGCAAGGAGGCAGAGAAAATCCGCTTATCTAGAATTTGGCAACCCAATTCAAATGCTTTTGACAATCGTAGAGCAGCACAAGGCAACCCAAATGTGATAGAGACAAAAGTGATTCGAAGTGACAATAAAGTTATTCTAAGTCTAAATCTAAGCCTAAAATAGTCAGGTGGGAGCTGTTCTCAAGGATTGAAGGTTGGTACGTGCTGCTGCCAAGGCAATGCACAGAGGCTACGTTGAAACTCTCACCCTGCCTTTCATAGATTCTGCTTTGGTGATCGTTTTCTTTCACTGGGATAAAATTAAGGCTCTCTCCTACCAGAGGTGAACATTTTTATGCAATGGGGCTCGAACATTCCCGAACGTGGATTTATCTTTACCTGGACATAATTATACTTATTTGCCTATAGTTACAAAAGAAATGTAAGCAGGCAGGGGAGAAAAAAAGGCGAGTAACACAGATAGTCCTTGATCGTTTAGCGATCATTCAAAGTTACAAGTGCACCACAAGAGTGACTTGTGACCATTTTTCACACTTATGACCATTGCAGCATCCCCATGGTCGTGTGATTTAGATTCGGATGCTTGACAACCGGTTCATATTCATAAAGGTTGCAATGTCCCCGTTCACGAGATTATCTTATTCTGAACATCTGACAGGCAAAGTCAGCGGGGAAGCCACGGTTACTAATTTAACAACCACAGTGATTCACTTAACAACTGGGGCAAGGAATGTCGTAGCATGGGGCAAACCTCCCCTAACAAATGTCCCACTGAGCAACATAACTGTTGGGCTCCGCTGTGGTCGTACGTCAAGGACTGCCTGTAATGTTTTGGGTTCTCACCAGCTCTCCTAAGCAATAAAAAGAACTTAAGACAAGTTTGTACAGGTTTTTTTGCTAAGGAAAGGGAGAATTAGAACTCAATAATTCATACATGCACACACACACACAGAGGCTATATAGAACAGGGGTGTCAAACTCAAGGCCCGCAGCACAGATCCGGCCCAGGGGGTGCTTAAATGTGGCCCGTGGGGAAATAGCAAATGACTGGCCTGCGGTGCCTCTGCCAGCAGCCCCCGCACCCCATTTTCAGCCTGGATGGCCTCCTGGATAACTCTGCCAGCCAAAATGGGGCATAGGGGGGCCCTCACAAGCCCCGTTTTGGCCAGCAAAGCGCTGCAGGAGGCCATGCAGGCTGAGAATAGGCCGCGGGGGAGCTCACGTACCCCTGCGCCCCTTTTGGCTGGCAAAGTGCTGCAGGAGGCATCTGTCCCATCTCCCCGCTCCCCCCCAGCCGGCCCACGGAAAACTACAATGCTGATCCGGCCCTCAAAGAAATCCAGTTTGACACCCCTGATATAGGCTGAGGAGCAAGTATTCTGCAAGAAGAAGGAGGTATTCTGCATCACTACCCCCATGAAACATCAGGCTTGGCTGCCAAAGTTTTCTCCAACTCTACAAGCTAAACTGGCACCTGGTTTTTTTTGGCTCCCCCCAAATCTCGCTTTCCAACAGAGTGCAGTTTAAAACAGGCAAGCCAAGTTCATCTGCCTGCAGTGGGCTTATTTTTCAGTTCCACGGAAAAGGCCGTGAGCCACTGAAGACCACTGCCATCCACTCATAACCAAGCCACACACCCAGGTGGACAAACGCAGAGCGTTTTCGACTCCCAGCAGCCTGTCCAGTTCTTCACCAGGAAAGAAAGTGGCTTTTCTAAAATGATTTTTTGGTAACCCCTTGGTGGAAACACATCTTGGTTCTCTCAAACATCATCATCAGTAGCTGCCGAGAAGTAGATGGCAAAGGATGTCTTTTGTGCATTTATATCTGTATGACGATTCACATCAATTGTTCACAGAGCCCATTTTAAGCTACGGAATCACTGTGTGGTGATAACCACTTTGCTTAGCTATTTATGACATACTCGTAGGCTCTGGTGGTATAATGGGATCCATTTTACACTACAGGGAAAATTACTCCAATTGCTGTTACTATCAATTTCCACCACTTTTCCACACTCCCCCTTAGTTTCAGCTTCTCGGTGCTCTCCTCCGTCTGCTAAGTGCCAACTGGAATTTACCTGCCCCCAACACAGGCTTACAGGAGAGATGGAAGCCCGAAACCACTGCCACCCTCCTAGGAAGTGCATATGCCAGTGGATGATACTTCTCACTCGCAACTTGTGCCCAGGACATATTTGCCAATTCGTGCCAGGAGCGTTCTATCGGCATGGAGGGATATTGTAATCGGCAATTTCACAGCTAGCTAATTCCTTTTGCTGCTGCCTTGTTCGCCCTCATTTCGATGTGTGTGCTCTGCCTTTCAGTCACAAACTGAATACACGCACATACATTTACTGAAAAAAAATAATTTCAGGGCTGCTGAAAATAGAAGAGATCTGGAAATATGTCAGAGGCTCACAAGATGTGAGCATCCTTATTGCTCTGCTTAGTTCAGCTGTCCACCTCAGCTTCTGTCTGTCATCACACCTAGGTGCTAAGGGTATATTAATCTATGGCATACCCAGGGACTTCTATTTTCAACCAAAGACCTTTAGCTCCTCAAACGTGTAGGAGGTCACGTTGGGTAAAAACAAAGCATGGACAACGTGCTGAGGTGAGTTAGATACCAAGACACCATCACAGATGCTGTGTTGACTTGAAGGATGTTGATACATGTAGTCAAATCCTCAAAAAAATACCTATTAGGCAGATGCAAAAATGAAGAAATATGTCAGAGGCTGTGGAGGCTTTATGCTCTCTTGGCTGTCTCAGATTTCCCATAGTAACATGGTATCCCAAAGATTAGCTCCTCAAACGTGTAGGAGGTCACGTTGGGTAAAAACAAAGCATGGACAATGTGCTGAGGTGAGTTAGATACCAAGACACCATCACAGATGCCATGTTGACTTGAAGGATGTTGATACATGTAGTCAAATCCTCTCCTCAGATGAAAAATGACCTATTAGGCCAGAATCGCAGGTATCGAAGGACGGAGAAAACGCTAGAAGATAATATTTGTAGCTCAGAGTTGAACTGTGGAGGCTTTGATGCTCTCTTGGCTGTCTTCTTGCAGGTGTTTCATTTCCCAACTAGGTAACATCTTCAATGTTGAAAGGCAGTGTGGTCTGTTCTCAGAAAACAACACTCCCACCAACACTGATAGGGCAAGCCATGAAATATAGTGAACAACCCTACTCTCTTCTAGTACTGAAGGTGTTACCCAGTTGGGTAATAAAACATCTCCAAGAAACAACAACCAAGCTCAGAGAGCACCAAGGACTCCCCAGAAAACACTAGAGGATGGCCTTTAGCTAGATCAGGGGTGTCAAACTCAATTTCATTGAGGGACGCATCAGGGTTGTGTTTGCCCTCGGGGAGGTGGCAGGCATGGCCAGGGGGCGTGGCCAGCTCGACATCACTTGTGTTGGGGGCACCTGTGGTGGCCCTGCTAAGGCAGGATTTCCCTCAGACCTTCCTCCCTCTCATTATAATCTCCTTCCTTCCTTCCTTCCTTCCTTCCTTCCTTCCTTCCTTCCTTCCTTCCTTCCTCCCTCCCTCCCTCCCTTCCTTCTTCTTTTTCCTTCCCTCTTCATTCCCCTTTCTTCTTCCTTCCCCCCTTTCCTTGTCTTTCCTGCCTTGTTCTCTTCCCATCTTCCCTTCTTTTTCTTTGTCTGTCCTATTTCCCTTTCTCCTTTCCTGTCCCTTCTTGGATGCTCAAATGCAAAGGGGGAAAGATCTCTCCTTTTGTTTTGCTTTTAGTTTGTTTTGCTAGCCCTCTGCCAGCAAAAATGGAGTCCGGGGGCAGGGGGGGAGGGAATGTTGCACAAAGGCACCGCAGGCCAATCCTTTGCTGTTTGCAGGATGGCCTCCTGGGCCAGATCTAAGCACCCCACAGGTCGGATCCGGCCTGCAGGCCTTGAGTTTGACACCCCTGATCTAGATCGTGCTCTAAAATCCATGCCAAGGGCTCACAACAGGCCCCCGTTTGGCTTAAAGTAAAGCAGGACCTTTGTCAGTTTCAGCAATCCTTCCAAGTAATCTGGTATTTTCTCTCCTATGTCTGAAGGTGAGATGAGATTGCAGAGGCTCTTCCATGACCCCAAAAGTGAGTCCAAGACTTTGAACTGGTAATAACCCATCCAGCTCTTTTAGCAACCTCCCAAACCAGTGATAATAGCTCTCTGACTCTCCCTTTGAAAGCAATATGGGTGGTTTTCAGTCCAGGAAGTAGAAAGAGGCTGGAATCCTGCTGTCCACAGCAAGTTGGGATGGTGGAAACTTTCAAGCTGGAGCCAAAACCTTGAATCAAAGTCTCAGCCTGTGAGCCAAAAGTGCTGACTTATATTCACTGGCAAAGGAAGCAAGAAGATTCTGAGGGTTTGCATCGGTTGATATGGAGAATCCCCCTTTTTTTAAAGTTCTTGGCAACATGCCCCAAGTAGCATGCCTTTAGTGACACCAACACTCTCCTCACCCTCACCAGAGGGAGAAAAGTGAACAGCAAGATTATTTACAAGTCTGCTTTGTCAGTGCCAGGGGTTGGGATTAATTGAAGAAGGAAAAGCAAGCGAGTGAATTTTTTGTCCTTTGCTTGCCTATCTGTGAGTTGAGGAGCAGCCTCAGGAGAATCCACTGGCCCCACAATCTGCAAGTTGTGTTGCTGTGTACCGCCTGCCTGTTTCCAGGCCACTCAGACTGACTGCTCCTTTTCCACCAAAGGAGAGTTCAGTCTGCCAAATGGAATAACCCATGAGGATCAGTGGTGGGATTCAAATTTTTTTACTAGTGGTTCTGTGGGCGTGGCTTGGTGGGTGTGGCTTGGTGGGCATGGCTTGGTGGGCGTGGCAGGGGAAGGATAATGCAAAATCTCCATTCCCACCCAACTCCAAGGGAAGGTTACTACAAAATCCCATTCCCTCCCCACCCCACTAACCTGCTTTCCAGCTCCGTTCTCCTGTGCAGGGCAACAAAAGAAGACCCAGCCAATCAGCTGGGACTCGGGAGGCAGAAAATAGATGGGGCGGGGCCAGTCAGAGATGGTATTTGCCGGTTCTCCAAACTACTCAAAATTTCCGCTACTGGTTCTCCAGAACTGGTCAGAACCTGCTGGATACCACCTGTGATGAGCATCCCCCAACAACTACTTCAGCAAAGACTTTTGCTACCATGCCCTCCTGTAATTAGTGGCACACTCCGACACTCGACACTCGGTGGATTGCAAATGAGGATCAGACACTGCTTGCTGACCAAGCAGCTTTTTTTTGTTGTATGCAGAAGATGTCAGGTTCCACCAAGTTTACTCCAGAGGACTCTCTACCAGTCAGTTTTAGTTCCATTTAATATCAGTTGACATGGCCAGGAGTCTGACCCGGGGCAAGATAGTTTGGTGTTTTGCTTATGGGTGTCAGAAAGGGTGGGGGAGATCAACATCTTCATTTAGGGATTTAAATCCCTAAATTTGTGTTTCCTGCTTCTCTTAGGAGCAACGAAGAACCAAAGTATTCGCAAAGATCTACACATCGTACAGCCTAATCATGAAAAACTCTGCTCGTTCCTTCTTTAATTTCTGAAACATTTATGGCATGCGTATCTGTTGAGACAATTCACTAATTTTGCAGGTAAGCAAACAGAAAAAAAAAACCCATCATTCTGCTCAGAGAGTTTTAAAAAGGGAAATGTTCCTTTTGTGCCATTCTCTCAATTCTCCAGTATGGTATGCAGTACGACCACAATACACTCGTGCTGATGATCATCAACTTCTGTAGCAAAACGGGTGGCTAAGCAGAGCTTTTCCAACAATGGCACAAATTTCTCTCTGCTAAACTGAAGGTGGGCAGATCTGAGGCTTACAAGAACAATTTTATGTTTTAATATAGGGGCTGTCAAACTCGATTTCATTGAGGGCCGCTGTTGTGGTTCACTGGCAGCCTGTGCAGACGGCAGCACAATCGGACAGTGGGGAAGAACAGGGACCAATCCAGGAGTCTGGGGAGGACTCGGATTAGGGTCCTGCGTCCGATACAAAGATGGGGCCAGGACCATCTGGGAGTTATGTGCTGACTCCAGAGCCTCCAGAATCTGGCAGCAGCGAGGCAGAGGAACAAGGGGAGCCTGTTCCCAGTGCGCATGTGCACAGAGCTGCCAGAAGGCAAGAGCAGCTAAGACAAAAGGGGCGACTTGGGAGTAAGGCTTGGAGGTGATTGCCCCTCCCATAAGGTATAAAGGAAGTGCAAAGGTAGAGAAACCTTTGCAGGAAGTAACGTTGTTCGCTCTGATCAGTTTGGACTCTGAAAGCTCTGTGTTTAATTTGTTCTCCATTTTGGTTTTGAAAGACTAATTGGGACTTTAGTTGTTGGCACCACTTCAAGTCAGATAAGGTGCATTCTTATCAGAATTCTTCCGAAGAACTTTGGCAGACGTTCTTGGGACTATTTATAACTGGTTGAAACTCATTCCGGGCTGTGAATGACGATAATTCACAGCCATTGAACTAAAATAAAAGGGTTTGGGATTTCATGTGTGTTTGTCGGTGTCTCAGGAAGCCTTGGTCAGAACAGCCACATCAGGGTTGTGTTTGACTTTGGGGGCTGGGGTGGGCATGGCCGGGGTGGCTGTGGCCGGGTGGGCGTAGTCAGCTCAATGTCACTCGGGCTGGGGTGCCTGTGGTGGCCTGAGCACTCTGCCAGCAAAAACGGGCTCCGGAGTGCCGCCCGTGGCCCTCGCCATTTTCAGCTGCGATGGCCTCCTGTGACCCACTGCCAGCGAAAATGGAGGTCAGGAGGGCCACACGCAACCCTCCCAAGCTCAGTTTTCACTGGCAGTGGCACCACGGGCCGGTCCTTCATGTTTCCAGGGCAGCCCTGTGGGCCAGATCTAAGCACCCCATGGGTTGGATCTGCCCCCCCCCCCCGGTCCTTGAGTTCAAAACCCCTATTTTAATAGAACCTTGAGTTTCCTCATCTACAGTCTCATGAAATATATTAGCAGAAAGCCAAGAAACAGGGATCATAACTCTACATGCAAACTTAGCCCAAAATTATGTTAATCTATCTTTTTTAAAAATGCCACTCCCAGCTTTTCCATAACCATTCTCTTTCTTCCCCAACATTCACTTTTAGGAAGAAAAATGGTTCTAAGTTGCTACTGCTATAGAGAATAAATTACCAAAACCTTAACCAATCCAGTGCCAATTAGCTAGAATCTATCAACAAAGTCCAGTCTCTCCTTACTGCTGTTCTTTACACCGATTTTGTTCTCATGTTAATAGGCAACACAGCTGTTAGTAAAAAAAAAGCAATGTGGTTGGCCTCAAGCCACAGTTATATATTCTGTCAATAAATAACCACATTAAAAAAATTATGTTCAATGTTACAGCTGCCAGCAGTATATATGCAAGTCTGACAGCTGTATATAGACATGTTCTTACTAAATTTGGTCCCCTTTAATATGTTGCCAAGCCACAGATCTTATGACTTCCACCATACAGATAGTCCTTGGATTGTGATGACAGCTGGGACTAGGAACTCTTGTCACTAACTGATGCAGTCATAAAGTGGAATGTCACAGGACTGAGTTGTTTACTGATGGCAATTCCAGAAGTTCTAGTTGCCCTTGATAAATGAGACTGTTAACTGAGGATCTCATCTGATTGCTACTTCTGACTTCCTGCTGGCTTCCCCATTGACTTTGCTTGTGGGAAGCTGGCAGGGAACATCGGAAAGCATAATCATGGGACCATGCTTGGTGTGATGTTGTAATAGTGAGCAGGGTACCGAGTGTGTGGATTACAACCATCTGGCTGAGGGGATGCTGTGATGGTTGGAAATCTAAGGTCTGGTCCTAAGGTCTCCTATTCAGCCTCATTGTAAGCCTGAACAGTTGAATGAATAGTTGTAATCAAAGGACTACCTGTATTGACTAGAATATAGTGACCCACTGCAGTAAAGCAATATTGCAGCCCTACATTTCAGTACTTGCTTGGTAGCCACAGGTGGGAAGGAATTGCATGCAGGATTTAAGAATGAAATTTCATGCAGCCAACATAAAAATCAGCATCCCCCTCCTTCTCTACTGCAGTTTCTTGACTCTTGACGAATGTATCTTTTCTTTTATGTACACTGAGAGCATTTGCACCAAGACAAATTCCTTATGTGTCCAATCACACTTGGCCAATAAAGAATTCTATTCTATTCTATTTTGCAGTTGTTGTCTTCTTTACATTATAATAATCCTGTGTTATAATGTTGCGGTACAATGGATGGAAGTTTAGCCTGATGCTTGATATTTTTCCTCTTGTATACTTCTCAGCACAATCACACAGTAACTACTTTAGAATCAGGGAGATCAACAAAATGCAGTGACAATTTCAGAATCAGGTCACCGTCTCAGACCATGCAACAGCAGGTCTGATAGACCTCACTGAGGATTTGAGAAATGGTGCACATATAACTTCATGATAGTTAGCCCCTTAAGCAAAGAGCTGTCACTTCAAAGCTCAATACTGTTCCTAGCAAGCTGTTTGGTATTAAATGCATGTTAAATGGTGGTAAAGCAAGCTGTCACTCAGTGCCTGTAGTCATATTGTTTCCCTGCCCCTATAGTCTTGTTCTGTGGGACCAAATTTAAAGTCAGTTGGAATCATAAACCATACAACAGAAACAAAATACATGGGCAAGATATGTCATTTGCCTACATAAACAAAAACCCAAATGTCCTAGCTTCACTACAGATAGTCCTCAACTTACAACCACAATTGGGACTAGAACTTCTGTCACTAAGCAATGCAGCTGTTAAATGAATCATGTCTGATTTTACTTTTTTTTTTAAATACAATTTTTCATTAAGTGAATCAACACAATTGTTGAGTGAATCCCATAGGCATTAAGTGAAGCTGGTTTCTCCCACTGACTTTGCTTGTCAGAAGCCTGCTGGGAAAGCCCCAGATGATGATCCCATGACCCTGGGATGCTGCAACCATCATAAGAGCTGTGGTGGCTCAGTGGTTAGGATGCAGTATTGTAGGCAAAGTCTGCCCACTGCAAGGAGTTCGATTCCTACTGTCTCAGCCTTCCATCCTTCCAAGGTTGGTAAAATGAGGACCCAGATTGTTGGGAGCAATAGGCTGACATTTGTAAACCGCTTAGAGAGGGCTGTAAAGCACTGTGAAGCGGTATATAAGTCTAAATACTATTGCTACCAAATGCCCAAATTTTGATCACGAGGACACTGCAATGATCATAAGCACGAGTATTAGTCATGAGCACATTTTTCAGTGGCACTATAACTTTGAACAGTCTCTAAGTGAATAGTTATAAGTTGAGGACTACCTGTAGTCTGTGGAGAAACCAAACTGGATTAGTCTTCTTGAAAACCTTTTTTCCCTTGCACCTTTTTTTTTTAACGAGAAGACAATAAAGAAATAAATAACAACATATGTTACGATCTCCTTATACGATACATTTGATCCAAAAGTCACCCATAGGTGGCTCATGGAATGTAATACTGAAGTGCCAAAGCTCAGCTCAGCTATCTGAACAGATGTTGTAATTAATTTATAGCTGGGAAAAATACTGCAAAGTTCACCCTGAATATCGTTCAAAACACAGTTACCTTGGAATGCAGAAAGGTTATACTGTTCACTCATTAATTCCATGGAGTGGCAGCAGCAGCAGCAGCAGCTGCAATTCAATATGTTTTGGAGCTACTAATTGGTGTGGGTTTCAGAAAATTTCCATGTTCGATCTTTTACTGATTTCTGTCTTGTGAGAAAAGGGGGATATAACAATTAGCGTAATTAGAAAACTCCACGTTTAGGGGAAATACTTTAGGAAGGTGAGAAATTAATATTGACACCGACATAATTGTGGCAAATGTGGCCTTGACGACAATAAGTGGCCTTAACGTAGTGACCCAACAACCTCAAAATTCCAGAACAAGTTAAAAGCAGGATCACAATCCACTGGAAAAGAAGGAATTCTTTCATAGTGGTGGATACGTAAATAAACTCATTAAAAGCCACAGTGAAAACTGCACGTGGAGGATAGGTGAAAACAAAGGTCTTACAATCCACAACATAATTTGCAAAGGCCCAGAGCACTCATTACAGAGAAAGCCTGGAGAAAAAAAGGAAAAAAAAGACAATAAAGGGGTGGAGAGAAAGAGAAAGATTATGATGATGACAACGGGGAGGAGAGAGAGTGGGAAAAGAAAGAAAATCAATGAGTTATTGCCAATTCTGGCTTCGTCCACTTTAGGCTTCAGATTTGCCCATCACCGATTTCCTGATTTATGTCCCCAGCGATTTCTGTCTCCCTGGAAATTTGGTTCTTGACCTACAAAAGATTTTCCATCTCTCTCTTATTTTTTTTCCCCTCCTTGCTCTTGCAGTTTTGCTTTAACCGTTCTCCTCTATTGTATTCTGATACAGATTATGCTTTCTAACATTTCCCCACTTTTTATTCCCTTGCAGCAAAAGTGTCCCTGCGGCTTTTCAAGCCAATGTTACCTTCATTGCTAGAGACATGCTTTTGTCCTACTTCTCCTTCCTGGCTTAGTTTGGCTGACCTGAACCTGCCCTGAGATTTTTTTTTTTTAATTACATTTATATGCCGCCCTTCTCCGAAGACTCAGGGCGGCTTACAATTTTTGGGATACAACCCAATGCGCTCAGCAATAGCCTTCCTTCCATTGTATATGCCTGCTTCTTACTAAGCGGCATTTTTACAAAGTCAGCTAATTGCCCCCAACAATCTTGGGTCCTCAATTTACCTACCCCGAGAGGATGGAAGACTGAGTCAACCTGGAGCCTGGTGGGATTCGAGCCTACAATAATTGTAGGCAGCTGGATCTTAAGAGCAGGCATTTAACAGCCTGAGCTACCAAGGATTGAGGAAACCGACATCCTCCTGGGAGTTCACCAAGCCAACTTACATGCTCAGATTCTTATTTAAGCCCTGTGGTGTTAGCCAAGGAACTTACATGCTCAGATGTCAGGTTTAATGCCCATGGCATGAAAACGGGTGGCATAGCTGGACCAAGAAAGGTGAAGCTTTGGAACCATTGTCTAGATAGGAGGTGTTGGAAGTTAAAACCTACCCCTCTCCTAGGAAAACGAAATATTTTAGGATATACTAAAAAGGCAGGATATTCCCCCTAAAAAAGAAAAGTAGAAACTCCGAGAGGCAGAAACTCAGCCCCCATTTTTGCCAACGGGCCATTACTCTGGCCTGGGCCAGTCTGTTCTACATAACAAAGACCTACTCCAGGTAGAGCCATAATAGGAATTGCCCAAAGCCCTGTTCATTAGATCATCATCCAGCAAGGCTCAACCAAACCTGGCACTGAGGACAGCCTCCAGAGTTGCCCCTGCATGGCCCCATGGGAGTCTGACAACCAATCAGAATACAAGCTCCAATTCAAATCCCAACAGATGGCATAAAACAAAGGGTCTCTCAGCATCTTGCTCCTTCCCAACAACTTGAAACATGTGATCATCCTTTTCACTTTAGACCTCCAAGCCATGTGGTGCTGTCCACCATTAAACCGTCTTTCCAAGCAGTCACCATGTTTCCAATGTCTTTCTTCCCCACTTGAACCTAGAAGGATATTTCTTCCAACAGAGGAATCTGAGGTCTTTTGGCACCTTGGATCTGCTCATAAATATGTGTGTATATATGTTCGTGTGTGTGTGTGTGTGTGTATGTGTGTGTGTGTGTATCTATATCTATCATATGTACGTGTATATGTATATGTATGTGCATATATGGGTATGGATATGGTTATAGGTACACATACACATACAGGTAGTGCTCGACTTACAACAGTTCATTTAGTGACAGTTCAAAGCTACAACAGCACTGAAAGAAGTGACTTATGACCATTTTTCACAGTTGTGATGTTTCCAGCATCCCCGTGATCATGTGATCAAAATTCAGAGGCTTGGCAACTGGTTCATACTCATGAACAGTGCTGTGTCCCCAGGTCAACTTTTGTGATCTTCTGAGAAGCAAAGCCAATGGGGAAGCCACATCCACTTAACGATCAGGTTGCTAACTGATCAACTGCAGTGATTCACTTAACAGCTGTGGCAAGAAAGGTCATAAAAATGGGGCAAAACTCACCTAGCAAATGTCTCACTTAACAACAAAAATTTGGGGCTCAGCTGTGCTCGTAAGTTGAGGACTACATGTTCATATACATCATATACATATACATATTCCTTTGGGAACGGGCATCAGAATTTCATTTTTTTAATGTGTGCCGCTGTGTTCACAGAAAAAAGCGACAATAAAGATTATATTATCTTAAATGTGGAAAGGGAGTTGATTCAGTAAGTTTCAGTAGAGACATTTGGATCAGTAGAGACTTTTGGATCCAATTTTTTCAGAAAGATCTATCCGAAACAATGGTGGGATTCAAAATTTTTTACTACCAGTTCTGTGGGCATGGCGTGGCTTGGTGGGCATAGCTTGGTGGGCATGGCAGGGGAAGGATACTGCAAAATCTCCATTCCCTCCCCACCCCACTAACCTGCTTTCCAGCTCCATTCTCCTGGGCAGGGCAACAAAAGAAGACCCAGCCAATCAGCTGGGACTTGGGAAGCAGAAAATAGATGGGGCGGGGCCAGTCAGAGATGGTATTTGCCGGTTCTCCGAACTACTCAAAATTTCCGCTACCGGTTCTCCAGAACTGGTCAGAACCTGTTGAATACCCACTTCTGATCCAAAAAGATTACAATGGGAACCACTCCTCCTGTGAGTTAGTCAAGGAATTTGTATCATCTAATGAGCCACTTACCAGCCACTTTAGCTCTACTGATCTGCCATCAGGCAACCCATCATGCCAGAAAGGTGGTTATGAGGCATTATGCATGGATTCAGAGAACTCCCCTTCTTATATAGGTTGCATCCTAGCAGAATCTCGACTGATTTTAAGTGCTTCTTATCAATCGGGTAGCCAAAGCTTCAACACGGACATCTCTGCATCAGCTGGGAAATGTCTCAACCACTGCCAGAAGCCAGTGGGATAAGTCAGCCCTACAATTAAAGTGACATTTCAGTGTGCACCCTGCCTCTCCAATGACTCATTCCTTCCCTAGACTCCGTCCTCTTGGAAGCCTCTGGTGCTAACAGCAAATTCGCTCAAGGAGAGACCTCTCACTAGGCACATGGCTATGCCACCTGAAACAGGAGAGGCCCAAATCACAGGCTCCAGAAGCGGCAAAGGAGAGTTTAGGGGTCATGTTGGAACTAGACTATCACACAGATGATAAAATACAGATGATCCTTGACTTACAACGGTTCATTTAGTGACACTGAAAAAGTGACTTATGACCATTTCTCATACTTACGATTGTTGTGTTATTCCCACAGTCACATGATCCAAATTCAGCTGCTAGATTTAAATTTTTGATGGTTGCAACGTTCCAGGGTCCTGCGGTCGCCTTTTGTGACCTTCTGACAAGCAAAGTCAATGGGGGAAGCCAGTTTCACTTCACAACCGAGTTACTAACTGAACAACGACAGGGATTCTCGTAGCAACTGCGGCAAGCCAGGTTATCAAAACTCACTTAACCAATGTTTCTCACTTAGCAACAGCAATTTGGGGCTCAATTGTGGCCATAAGACAAGGATTTACCTGTCACAGTGACAACCACTATTCTGAAGCAGGAATGAATTCATTCATTAGGCGGAGGGAAAGCACATTGGACCACATAAAAGTCAGTGGTGGATTCTATCAGTTCAGCCCGGTTCAGGCAAACAGTAAAAAAACAGCTATCGGTTTGGCTGAACTGGTATTTCTTTTTTTTCCCCCTCCCAACCATCAGCTGTTCCGATGATCAGCTGTGCCTGGATCCCCCTCACTGTCTTACTGTTTTGCCGAGGATGCTTCCCTGAGGCCCAGGAGGCCAAAAAAAAAAAAGCATGTGTGTGTGTGTGTGTGCTGCACACACAAAAAAGAAGTCACGCCCACCCAGTCACATGGCCATGCTCACCTAGACATGCCCACGGAACCGGTAGTAAAAATATTTGCATCCCTCCCCTGATAAAAGTTATTTTTATAATGATAACACAACCTCACACTTATGTATCCAATAAACCAGAGCTTCTGGCTACCTGGCTATGAAGCAGTATCACCTTTACTAGCCATTCCCATTTCAAATGCTTCTGGTGAAAGCGTTGACATGATTCTGAGAAAAAGGCTAACTAGCTAATCAAACAGCAAAGCCCAAGATCATTTTCTTCTGAAATTCATTAAAAATTTGAACCATATGTTTTGTCCCAGTGGAGACACTCCCACTCACTCCTCCCAAGAACCTTTATGGAGAGGGAAATCAGCTGTGATCCATCTGCTTCATGTGCAAAACCCATGGGCTTATTGCTAACCAACAGCCCCTTTTAAAACAAAAAACAAAAAAACTTTTTGGGATCTGCTTTTGGTCAGCCATGGGGACTAGGAGGATGGCCAGAGCAGATTGGACAAAGGTTTACAATCCCTTTGTTAAAAATTAAAGAATTGTTTTCCTAACTCAGAGCCAGGTCAGTTATGCACTATTCTGCACTTAATGGCAGCCAGCTAGGGGTTTTCCAAAAGTACAGATGGGCGAAGGGTTTATTCCACTGTTTCTGGTACACAAAGACTCTCATGTCTTTGTGTATCAGAAAGACTCTGTCTGAAAACTAAAAGGCGCAACATCAAAGAAGATGGAAATAGGATATAGGTTTACCTGTAGACACCCCCCATACTAATTTACATCTGCAGATGCCAATTTAGAAGGTATAATTTAAATCCGTGTTTCCCAACCGTGGTAATTTTCAGATGCATGAGTTTCAACTCTCAGAAGTGTCAGCAATGACCCTGCTGATTGGGGAATGTGGGGATCGGAAGCCCACAAATCTGGAAGAAAGCCAATGTATTGTGGTGGACTATGAGTGCAGAGGTGCAGGTTCAAAACCAACCTGGACCAAAGTGAGCTCCTGAATGAAAAGCAGCAGATAGAAAAAGAAGAAATCGCCATGATTGGGAAACTGGTTTCAATCAAAACAGCACACAAGAGTGGACTCTATGTAGGAGCTGTCCAGGTGCTGACTTAGGCTACTCTACAGTCCCTTCTATAGGTAGCCCTTGACTTATAACTATAAGTGAGACCACAACATTCATCATTAAGTGGTGTGGTCATTAAGAAAGACATCACGTGACCCCACCCAATTTTACAACCTCTTTTTTTTTGCCACAGTGATTCACGATACTTGTTAAAGGAGGCATCATGATTGCAATTTGCAATCTATCCTGCTGACTTTCCCATTGACTTTGCTAGTCAGAAGCCAGCTGGTAAGATTGCAAATGGTGGCCATGTGACCATGGGAGATCATTGTAAATGCGGGCTGGCTGCCAAGTGCTTGGATCATGATCATGTAACTGTGAGCATGCTGTGATGGACCTAAGTGTGAAATGGGTCATGGGTCACTTTTTTTTCAGTGCCATTATAATGTTGAATGTCACTAAATGAAGTGCCATAAAGCTGTAGTGGTCCTTATCCTTAAATCAGATTTGATTTAGTCAAACTCTGCAAGAGCGGGCCACCCTTTGCAAACTGGAATATATGCAAACCTCTCCGCATAAGCAAGGTATATTTAATTATGGGGTCATTAATCATGGTGCAACATACACATATGGAATGTGCCTCATCCCTACCAAGCCAAACAAAAAGATCATCTTAGTTAATTGACCACATTGCTGCATCTTAGGGAAGTTGATTGCATTTTCTAAGTACCACTAGATGAGCTTTGAGTTTGATTTTAGCAATGAAAAAGTAGGGTAGCCATTTTATAAATCAAGCCATCAAGTAGATCAGTCTTTTCTCAATTCAAAGTGTGAGGGACTGTAACTCCTACAATTCACCATCCAGACATTGCTATTAAACGTATCTGTTGACTGTAAATCTCAGTCATGAGGCGCCCCTTAGAAATGTTAGTCCTTGTGCTGAGATGGATAAATTAACTTTGGAAATTAAAGATAAAGACGAAACAGCATACTATAAAGTATGGGATAAATTCTATCAATGGTGGGAAAAAAGGAAGGATCTAGAACAGTGGTGGCGAACCTTTTTTGGCTCCCGTGCCGATAACTGCACCCAGAAGGCAATGCGTGCTGGCCCCCCCATGCCTCTTGCGCATGCATGCATGACCCCCCTTGTGTGCCACGCATCTGCTCATGCACACACAACTCCCTTCTTGCGTGCCATGTGTCTGCGCATGCATGCATGATTCCCCCCTTGTGCACAGCACATCTGTGCATGTGTACGCAATCCCCTCATGTGCAGCACATCCTTGCGCATGCGCATGTGTCTCTTGCGCAACCCCCCTCTGCGCATGCACACCAGATACCCGACAATCAGCTGTCGAGCAGAGGCGCACACATGCGCAGTGGGGCTCTTCCAGGTGACCTCTCACGTGCCAGGGGAAATGGTTCTGTGTGCCACTTCAGGCACCCGTGGCATAGGTTTGCCAACACGGATCTAGAACCAAAAGATAGGAGGGTTGGCAGAACGGATAATTAAAAATAGAAAATATTGTATAAATGCATATAAAACATGTACTTTGTGCCATAATACGTATGACAAACAGGATTGTCAAGACGATCACACCATGTCCAATGTTTTTAATAATTTACTCAATAAAACTTTTGTACTAAAAAGATAGATAGATAGATAGATAAATAAATAAATAAATAAATAAATAAATAAATAAATGTTGGTCTTCTTTGCACCATCACAACCTTTCCAAAAGAGGCACATCCCTGCTAAGTTCTGGAAATATATTTCTGAAAATCAAGAATATGAAGTATGGTTCTAATCTAGGAGCCCTTTCTCTCAGCTTAAGTTTTCATTCTACAGAGACATTTGGCCTGTTTATATTATAGAGGAAACTACTGAACGTGCCCCTTTAATGGGAAATCCTGCTGTCTTGCCTCAACTAGAGTTGCTGGTGTATGTAGGTCTGATGAGTCAGGAAACAAAATTGGATAGTTCTCTTTCTTGGTTACCACATGTTAGGAAGGCACCAGGTTGGGCAAACTTGGTTGATTCCTGTCACATGATTTCATTATGATTTACAATTGCAATCCCTGAAGTCCATTCACCTTTTTCTGAATGGACTTTCAGAAATCCAGTTCAGTAGTGCCATTCAGATTACAAATCTCCCACCCTACGTAACCTCTGTTGATCATCCTTTGTTGCCTTTATGGTTCTGAATGTGCATGAATGTTTGATTCAAACAGATGGGCTTCACACATTGCCCTAAGCCATAATGTGGTTTGTTTGATTTTGGCTTAGTATTATTGTACAATTCTAACTATTGTGGTTTTGCAAATCATGACTTATGGATTGACATTCTGTGTTATTGTTTTTATTATTTGAAATTTGGCTGGTTTTATCTCATTCTGTTGGCTATTGTACTCTTCTTCAAGTTGCTGTTTTATTGTCATCTCTGTTAATCATGTACTAATGTTGGGATGAGAGGGCTCGTGGCCAAAAGAGAGATAAAAACATTTTAAATAAGCAATAAATAAATAAGGAGCTCAGCCTGGTGTATACAGATCTGCTTCTACCCATTCCACCTCAGTAACAAACTGTAAAATATATTAAGCTAAAGGTCAAACATTGTGGCCTGCATGTGTAGCCTACCTAACATCCCTTCAGCAGATCCATGGCTCTTCAAAGGGAGTAAAGCCAAAAATGTCCTTTTTAAAAAAAAATGGTGGGCACTGGGTTGTGCACATTAAAAGGCAATACAGGCGGTCCTCAACTTAGGACCACAATTGAGCCCAAAGTTTCTGTCATTAAGTGAAAATTTTGTTTTGCCCCATTTTACGACTTTTCTTGCCCTATTTGTTAAATAAATCACTGCAGCTGTTAAATTGGTAACACGGTTGTTAAGTGAATCTGGCTTCCCCATTGACTTTGTTTGACACAAGGTCACAAAAGCGGATGACATGACTCCAGGACACTTCAACCATCATAAATGTGAGTCAGTTGTCAAGCATCTCATGACCATGAGGATGCTACAATGGTCGCAAGTGTGAAAAATGGTCATGAGTCACATTGTAAAGTGCTGTGGTCGCTTTGAACGGTCACTAAACTGTTGTTGGGTCGAGGACTACCTGTAAGCTTTACAGAGGCTTAGAGTACCTCTATTCCCCCTGAAAAACTGATATTTTCAGATTGTGTCCCATGGTGTCCGATGTAAACTTGATGCAGCTCTTGAGCTGGCTGAAGGTACACTCAGCTGACTAAAAAATAGCCACTGGCTTATGGTCTTCTAATGAGCTTGATGGCCAAATCAAGATTTGCACATGAGTTTTCTGACCAGGGAACAATGTTTCCCTGGAGGTATTGGTTGGCTATTATACATTTGGTCAGTTGTAACCTACTAGCATCTCTTCAGATGCCTCAAAGCTTTCCAAAGTGAGTCAAACCATTTGTCTTTTCTTCCATTTAGGGGGGGGACTGGGGTGTACATTAAAAAGCAATATGCTTTTTATAAGCTTTACAAAGGCTTAGGATACCCCTGTTGCCCTTAAAACAATGTTTTCCAGAGTGTGTCCCACAATGTGCTATGTAAAGTAGATGCAGCTCTTGAACCAACTGGAGGTGCACTCAGCTGACTAACAGCCACTGGCTTAAGATCATCTAATGAGGTTGATGGCCAAATCAAGATGTGTACTTGAGTTTCTGTCCCGGAAACAATGTTTCCTTGGGGGTATTGGTTGGTGATTATATATTTGGGTAGAGAATCTTCTCCTTGTGGCCTCAGCAAAGCCCAGTTACAGCATTAGAATAGAAATAATTGAATTTCAGTCCCATAAATGTCCTGTTTCCAAGAGCCATCTAATACGCACATTAAAAGGTAAGCAGATTTGAAATCATGTAGGAACTACTTTTTGGAGAAGCATGGAACAGCATAAATAAATCATGTGGTAAGATTCAGTATTCCTATACCAGGGCCCCAAATTCGTATTTTTTAATCTACAGCCGTAATTCAGAACACTCACATATTTATATGCTTGGGAGCACTGAGTGACAATACTGAAAGCAAGCTAGAAAAGTAGAATGGGAAAAAAATTTCCAGAAATTTTTAACTGTGGTGTGGATTTTCTGAAAATTTTCAAATTGTCAAGTTTTCCTATGGTGATTAGGTTAGTTTTTAACCAGGCAGTTTACACCAGAAAACATCCAATTTGCATTGGAAAAGTTTCTGACAGATGACATTTATGCTGATCTCACATATTTAAGAAAGCTAATCACTTGACAGAAACATAATTAGATTTAGAAATGACTAATCTCGCCCAACACTGTAATAGTAGTAAGAGTTGTTAAACGTATGAAATGGGAGTATTTTCTTCAGGGGAAAAAAAAGCAAGCATTTGAAAAAAAAATAGACCTGTCAGATCTTTAGGTATTTTGGAACATGCACTGGTCCCTACCCTGACTTTGGGTATATTAATATTCACTCAGGTATGAGTGGATTTCTGGGATTGAATCAGGTCTGCCACAAACACGTTGATTACAGTTTCAGCCTCTGGCAGAGAACAGAAGAGTAAAAATCCAGCATTTCTGTTATCACTCTCTTATATTTAGATGAAGAGAAATTATGAAAATGAACAGCCATTTATATCAGGGTAGCAGAGAGAGAGAGGGACAATAGATTTAGTGGTTGGAAGTGGGTGTGGCAGGGATTTTCTGTTGATCAGGGCAGAAGCAGCTGCTATCAACATGGTGAAACAGTCTGTTTGCTTAATCCAGTATTGCTCCCTTTAAGGGAATGAACTTTTCCAGGATCTCAGCTGGAAGGCAGCTTTCCCCATCATCTGCTGCTTGATCCTTTTAATTAGGCATGCCAGGAGCTGAAATTGGCATGAGCTGAACTACAATAGTTTCTTCCCTAAAAGGTTCCAAATGCTAGATAATGATAATAATAAAATGCCCCAAGAACTTTAAGCTGTGTTTTCTTTTCTTTCTTTTCTGTGGGTTTTGTTTTTTGTTTTTGAGCGGTGTTCAACTTCCACATGACTTTTTAATAATTCCAGGAATATCTTCCACTTTCAGACCACCTCCCATGAAGCCAAAAATTTCTAGGCAACCCTCCTGAATCAATGACAGGCATCGCTATTGCTCCTAGTACGACTTTCAAGCTCTAATTTATGTTTTTTTTGCTCAGCAGAGGGATACTTTGTACATTATGCAGAAGCAAACCCAGGTCTGCCTTCCAATGTGTACTCCACGGACAGCTTGTAGCCAATTGTGGTTCCATGTCCAGGCGCCTGTACAGATAGATGCGTGCATACGTTTTATAAACAGGGGAATGTAGTGTTTGTTGCCTGTACTATTTCATATTTGGGAATAAGTTTCAACAATATCATAAGGGAATCAAGACAGATAAACCTAAACCAGAAGTCATTTTATGTGCTCCAAATACACATACAACAGAAGCACAATTGAATCCAGGAGTGTTTTCAAGAGTCAAGGCACTTAGGCCATGTAAATTGGTGGGGGTGGGGGAACTGAATCAATTTGATCTATGCAGCATAATCCCCCAGGGAGGTGCTCTGCCCAAGCCCTCCTGGAATCAAGGGAAGCTACACAAGGATGCTCTTGTTTCACCATGTGAAGCCACTTCAGCTGGACTCTAACCTTTTATTAACAAGCATTTTTGGTGGGGAGAAAAAGTGCCACTTGATGCCTATTATGTTTCAGCATCTAATCTGCTTGCCCTGTCTCATTATTTTGCATGCAGCACAGTTGAAGCTTGGCGGAATTAAAAAAGAAGAAGTCTGGGGCTAATTCTGACTCAAATTAAGAGTTAATTAAGCCAGACTAAGAGTTAGAGAACTCGCTCACATCATCTATCCCAGGGTCCTCCAAGTGGGGGCATCCAATTGTGTTGATCCAATTGTGGCACTCACTATCTCCTAGGCATCGCAGGCTTTGTCCTGCTGGGCATGTGATGGGAGTTATAGTCAGTACATCTGGAGAGCTCTAGCTTGCCAAAGGTTAGGTTTACCTACGTGCATATGAATGGCCACATGGAAATACAATCACATGCCACAACAAACCTGAGGTACAATATACACATCTACTCATCAGAAAGCGAAAGGTCTCTCCTCCCGACTCCAAGTTGGGTCTCAGGAAAACACAGAACTACTTAGAAATGGTTACGCAGACACATATATTTGCTAGCTTGAGGCAATACACAACACACCAAGAAGCTTGAGGTGGAGGAAACACCAGTACAATACTTCTATACCCTGTACCTGTAACCTTGTACACCCTTTATAAGCATGGTGTGCATCCACGTGAGCCCAAAGACAGAAGTGCAAATGCTCAAGTATTGCTCCAATCTAAAGACACAGGAAGGGAGTCACCAAGTAACACGCACGCCTCATGGTGCGAACTCAGCTTTACCAACGTGCTTTGAAGCACATCAAAATGCGGTCCTGGTTTGCATGGGTTCATCAAAAGCTTTTTTAATCTGAGCAACAGGCACACAAAAAGCGCATGGACGCCTTCGTTTATTTCCCTCCCCCCAATTTGTGAAAAGGAAATCAGAGTGGAGTTGGGTTTTTTTTCCACGCCGACATGTGCAGTCACTCAAACAAAAACAAAACAAACAAAAAACAAAATCAGCCACACCCTACAATCATGCCAGCTCAGTCGCATGGCTTTGCCTGGATGCAAGCAGCCTTCCAATCAATGCTGCCTTCCACACAATAGCCTCCCTTCCTCAGACTGAATCCTAGCGTAATGCAAGCGTGCACGGGGCACCATCTGAAAAGAGCTTTTTCTTGCATGCCTTACTGACACCCGGCTTCTCTCTACCTCTTCGTCCCAGCTAAAAAGGGGGAAACCCATCCCTCTCCATCAGACCGGCTGAACTGCCACCCTGCAGAAGGGACCGTTAAAGGGTCACCTGCTTGACTTCAGCACTTTCTCTCCCCAGTACACCCAACTCTTTTAACATTTTGGCCGACCTTTCTGAAGGGGCCCTTTTCCCCAGTAGTAAAGCACATGTTCTGCAGGAGGAAGGAACAAGCTCCTGGTATCCCTAGTTAAAATGACTAGAGGAGCAAATCTTTCTCGCTGAAGAACTTGAAGAGACAATACTAGCTAGGATAGGCAATGCTCAGCAAGGCTAACCTATCCGATCACTTCAGATTAACTAATCAAGGCGGGGGCGGACAGTGCAGGTACCGTCCAATTCTGTAACTGGGTATAATCTGCATGGTTACTACTGCTTTTGCATTTCTCAGGCTTATTTCCCCTAAATGGAGTCTTCCCACTCATGGTGATCTTGCCGTATGGCAACTTTCACCAGCCTAATAACCTTTGATGTGCTGGATTTCAACTTTCGTAGTTTCTAACCAACGTGTCTTTAAACCCACGCTGTCTGAGAATTAGGGGAAGTGCTGAAGTCCAATGCATCCGGAGGGAACCGGGCTAGGACACTATTAAATAAAATGCACGAAGCCACTTTCCTTGCCTTTCCCCCTTTCCCCAAAAATGCAAACCCCACAGACCAATTGCTCTCCCTATGCCAAATGGGTCAGTAACAACGTATTCTGACTGGAACGCTTTTGCCCAAGACCACACAAAGGGAGAATTAGCTAGTATTAACTATTGTGGCTGCCTGAACTATGAATTGTAATGCCCATATTCAGTTTATTCTCCCTACACAATACAATCAGTATTGATTTCATAGATCCTCACTTAACTAAAGTGGGACACTGAGATGCTTTCAAATGATCCTCCCATTGTCTCTCCCACGAGTATCTCTGAGGCGAGGAAGCCAGAGGCACCCAGTGTCTAATCTTTTTTTTTTTTTTTGCAAACTGTTGTCTTTTCTGTGCATTTCAAAGCTTTAAGCCGTAGGTGACCATCACTGGCATGCCTGGAACAGCCTGCTTCTTGCAGGAAAACACAGCTTTGCTGCAAGAGGTGGCGACAGGGATCAATAGGTGGCATTTCTCTGAGCCAACCAGACAACTCCTGGAGGTGTGGTCTTCTTCCCATTGACACACAACTCAGGAGGCCTTTTGCCAGGTTCATTGTTTAAGCCTCCTGCTGCTTTTTAGCCACTGGAACCCCCCCAAATTCTCCACCCAGCCTCCTTTCAGCAGCAAATTACTGCCCAGTCTTTTTAGCATAGCCTTTCCCATCCCTGCAGGGACCCGCTACAACTGATGTTGCTGCACAGGCACTCTTCAAAGAAGAAGTCTCTTTCTTTGTCTTAGTACATAAAGCCCATCACTCTGCACTCTTAAAGGCAGTTGGCTAGAGGAGAAAAAATCCTAAAGACACCCTGTCGGCACAGGCAAACATAAAAGGCTCTATGCCAGGCAAAGAAAAGGAATTCACAAGAAGCACCACCGTTGCTCTCAGGTCCCAGTTGGATGGCTTTCCAATCCTGGCACAATATGTTGCATTTCCAAGCATCTTAAATAGCACAATACACCTTTGGTAAACCCAGGATCCTCTTTATGGTCTCAGAGCAGCTTCCACTTCCTCAAACGCTAATGAAAGCCATCTCAAGAGACAGCATGCTTCTCCTGTGGTTCCCTATCTAGAGTAAGTGACCTGGGTTGATACCCAGGCCATCCCCATACTCATAATGAGGTCATCTGATACAGCTTCCCCCCAAAGGCTTTGGAGTTCCTTGAAAATAAATGGCAGGCGTAAACCCACATGTGGGATTGGAGAGCTGGCAGGAAAAGAGGGAAGCCACTGTAGTTCCCCAGGGATTAAGAACTATTATCACTTTTGCATACACATGCCATTCATTTCATCCCATGGCACCATGGGAGCGTCTCCAGAAACAAACATAAAACAAATCTTGAAACAAGTCCTGGAAGCTATCGCTCAGCTCATGTTCCCAAACAGATCTCAACTCCTTGGCATCCTGGAAACCAGGTTTCAGGAGGTGATGTAGTCTCCACCTTGACACCAGGTGACAGAGGCATCCAAGCCTCTCTACCTCAGCATATTTTTTTTAAGTGACTAACTTCATTGACATCTTGATAACTTTATGGCTTTTGCTGCACTGATGTCTGACACACTCCTCCACTACCTTGGCCCCGGTGCTTCTATTCTTTGCCTCCCCCCCCCTACCCCCAGGACATTTGAAACCATAAACTCACAGGAGTCCCCAACAGGATTCAAGCACTAGGGAAAATTGGGGAGGAAGTTGTCCAGTGGTCCAGCCCATCCTCCTGGCCCACCCTCCCCTAACATCCATCTGCTCTGGCATCCTGCCATCAGGCTCCAACTTGACCCAGGCACGGGAGGCTCTTTTCCTTTGGGGCTCAGCCACACCTCAAAACCCAGGGCAACCTCCCCCCCCTCCGACATTTCTTTCATGCCACTGACCTGTTCTGGTCCCTGGAAGCAAATCCGGCACTGCGGGGTCCTCATGCCACTATCCAAGCTGCTGCTGAGCGATACTGAGTCCAAAGCTCCTCCGGCCCCACCCGCGGTGGGTTGATGCCCCGGCTGGTGCCCCGGAGGCTGAAGGCGAGGGTCCTTCTCCTCCAAAGCCAGGCTCCGGGGCCGGGTCTCGGCGCCTCCTCCGCCGTAATACTCCGCTTCATCGTCCTGCTGGACCGAGCAATCGGCAAAGGGCGGCCATCCGCAGCCACTGCCGCCCAGCGCTCCCCGGCTTCCCCCAGCTCCAGGCTCGGGCTCCGGGCGGCCCCGCCGCATCAACACCAGCAGCTTCAGCTCGTTGAAAAACATGCGGATCCGGTACTTGAACATCATTTACCTTTTTTTCTTCCCCCCCCCCGACGGCGGCAGCAGCGTGTACCTTTCGGGATGGGGGGGGGAGGAAGTCACGGAGAGGTGGGGTGCGGGACGCCGCCGTCTAGCTGTGCCCCTCCTGCCTAGCATCGGGGGACGGAGAAGATCGGGAAAGCGCCCGGCAGGTGGAAGACGGGGGGACTGAAGGAGCGAGACTCGCAGCCCACATCTCGTCGCGGAGGGGAAAGCCAAGCTGCGCGTTTACAGGTGTCGGGGAGGGACCGTGGGGGGGGGCACAGATGGATGAAGGGCAGGAGGAAAATGGGGAGGGGGAGGTTGCAGCCCGCTATGACGGAGAGAAAGGGCTTTGGGCACGGACGGCGAAGGGTTAACCGAGAGGTCGGAATTTTACAACTCCGGGTCCCGCCGGGGTGGGCGATCGGGGCGGGAGAGGGGTGTGGGGTAGGGAGTTGGGCAGTCGTCCCGGCGCGAGGTCCAGGTGTTGCGGGACGACTGCTAGGCTGGGACAGAAGCCGCTCTCCCCCTCTTTCCGAAACGGGGGGGGGGTTGCTCTCAGCTAGGATTCGGCGCGCTGCAAAAGTCCCTCCAGGACCCTCCGCGGGAGGCCGGCGTCCGGATTTCCTCGGGCCATTGTAAAGCGAGGCGAGTCAAGGGAGAGCTTTCCGGCGGCCAGGGCCTGCAATCGGCTACGCGGAGGATCCGGAGAGGGAGGGAGGGAGGGAGGAAGGCAGGAGGAGGGAGAAGAGGAGGAGGATTCAGCAGACGCGCTGCAACCCCGGGCTGCGCCTCTTCTTCGTGAGCTTCCCTTTACCGCCGGCCGCCAGAGCGGCGGGGAGGCGGCTCCTCCGCTTCAGGACCTGCAGCCCCAGCGACAGGGCCCGCTCTTCTTCTCCTCCTCCTCCTCCTCCTCCCCTCGGGAGCTGGCTGGGCAGCAGCAAGCGCAGGCGGTTCTTTTGTCTGCAGCGCTACCGGTAGCTCCGCTCCCTGCTGCAGCCTCAACTGCAGCCGCGCCGCCGGGCTGGAGGAGCCGCATCCCTGCGCGCTCGAGCTGGTCTTCCCCCCTGCGCCGGCGGCAGGCGGCCGCTTCCACCCTCTGCTACCGGGATCGGGGCCGTGCGTGCGTGCGCAGGGAAGGGAGGCTCCGGCAGCGTCTGAGATGCGGAGCCCTCTTCCCCTCGGCTCTTTATGCAGCCGGTCCCGGCGGGCCCTAGGCTTCCGTCTCAGGGCGCCCCCAGCCGTCCGGGGTTGCCAGCCGATTCCCCACGCCTTTCCTCCCACGACCCCCGAGATCCGGGGGCTGGGGCACACGACAGCCCGAATGGCAGCGGTGGCGGCGGCTCAGGGCTGAGGAGAGGGAAGATGGCTTCTCCTTCCGGTACAGCATGTTAAATAAAACATTTCGGGAGGAGAGCGAGAGCGCGAAGCGGGTGGATGCGGGGCTTGCGTGGGGCCTCGGAGGCGCGTCGGCGTCGGACGAAAACCGAGGGGTCTGATGCGTAACCGCTGCGCCACTCGACTGTCGGCCGACCTCAACCACGTGGAAGAGGGGAAGAGTCCCCGGGAAATGCGAAAAGTGCCCTAAGAAACATCCTCCGTCCCCCCTTTCCAGAGTTGCCTAGGTGGAGGGGTTGGGAAAGCTTCTCTGAGGGGAGGAAAAAAACCCAGATTTTTTCAATCGCCTCGCAGCCCTACGCAGGCATGTTCCTTTCATTGCAAGAATTTGACAGTGGTCCTCGCTAAACGACCGTGAAAGCTTGGCCTCTTCACCGAAAACCATTCCCTAACTCAGCAGGCTAAAACTGTCTCTCCCTTAGGAAGAATATCTCTGCCCTGACCCAGAAGTTTGGCGACCTCTCTTACTCGAGTGCTATTGTTCACATGTGAGGCTCTGGGTCAGGTAGGATGTTGAGGAACAAAGGAACATGGGCAGATAAGCAATGTTCTTTTCCTAGGTTGTATTTATGGTTAAACTGCCTTCTAAGCCTTGAAGTAGAAATGTTACTTTGATACATGGATGGATGGATAGATAAAATCTTCTCTAAATAGTGAAATAGGATTTAAGCCCAGCCAACTTCCCATTATTCAGAATAAAAAATATCTGCCCAAGCACCCCACCTGTAATGGATAAAACAGGGACCGGGAAAGAGGTTCAGCGAAGGAAGAACTGAGAAAGGATTAGGAAAGGAATAGATTATATTTGGTGTCTCCCAATGTTATGGACATTTATCTCCTATAATCCCTTACCACAACTGTTTTAACAGAAGTTGCAGTGTACAACGTCTGAAATGAGGCAGGTTATCTCTGACTTTGGGGTAAAAAGAGAGGTTTAAAGAGCAGGTGGATAAAGTAGGCTGGTAATGAAACTTGGGGGAGGCTGTTTTTAACATAGTCACCAACCTGGCAGAAGGCATAGAAGTGGGGGTGGATGAGTTTGATTGCAGATGAACTTATTTCACACTACAATTAAGTAACAAGAAGGGTGAACAAAAGACAAAGCGAAGTATTGCTTTATTCCTAGCGCCAAAGTGCTATTAATGTTAATAGGTAAGCAGAAAGCAAGAGAAGAATGGAGTAAAAATAATTTCCTTTCCCTGAAGAATCTTAACAACCAAAATTTTGACAAAAAAAAGACTGCAAGGCAGAAAATGAATATGAGCACATACTTCACATGTTGAATATACTTAGGTCTAGAAATGAGGACGATAAGGAATAAAACAAATCAATCAGTCAATCAGAATAAAGCTGGAAAGGGCCTAATCCAACCCCCTGCTCAAGCAAGAAACCCTATACCTAAAAATCTTTTTGGTAAAACTGAGTTTTGAAAAGGGGTTTGAAGGAGAAGGACAAGGTAGCACCATAAGTTCTGGGAAGGAGGCCTGAACAGAATAGCAAATAGGAAAGATGGAAAGGAAGCCAGATAGTTTGACTATGGACAATGATTATAGAGTTGGAGGAGCAACGACATAAGATAAAGTCATTAAAAAATAGCAGAAGCTTGGAACCGCTAGGAAGAATGTAAAAATAAGGATAATTTTCTCCAAAAGTAAAGGCAATGGGAAATCACTGGTACATTGTAAGCTGTTCATAAGGTGCACATAATTTTCTCTCATTGTATTCCTAAAACAACAATCACGACGGAGAGAGGTTGCCCCAAAGTCACTCGGTAAACTTTGGTGTGTGAGTGAGGATGGAATCTCTTTCCTTTTCCAAACAGCAACTAAATTCAGCTGTACACTGTACGATACTACACCCTTTGGATAAGAAGGAATTTAATGTAAGCCGCCCTGAGTCCTTCGGGAGATAGGGCAGCATAGAAGTCACATTATAAATAAATAGAAATAAATAAATAAACTAAGATCTTCTGTAGTTCCTTCTTCACAGTTGTGTTGACTTAATAATAGCCATGTTTAGGTATTATGTTCATGTCTAAATCTCAGCACGTGAGAAATAATGAGTTCTCTTCCCTACCCAAATTGAGCCGGAGTGAGATGTCTCCCAGGAGCAGGTCCCCACATCTCTCATGATTTGGCAAGCGATGAGCAACCCTTAAATTCTGTGCCTCTTCTTGCAGTGAATCAATTTGGGGCTTTGTGGCCTGCACTCACGTGAACTGGGCCTTTGGGTTGCTTTTAGTGTACAGGTAGTCCTCAACTTACCAAGAGCCTTGGTAGCTCAGGCTGTTAAATGCCTACTCTTAAGATCCAGCTGCCTACAATTATTGTAGGCTCGAATCCCACCAGGCTCAAGGTTGACTCAGCCTTCCATCCTCTCAGGGTAGGTAAATTGAGGACCCAAGATTGTTGGGGGCAATTAGCTGACCTTGTAAAAATGCCGCTTAGTTAATAAGCAGGCATATACAATGGAATGAAGGCTATTGCTGAGCACACTGGGTTGTATCCCAGAAATTGTAAGCCGCCCTGAGTCTTCGGAGAAGGACGGCATATAAATGTAATTAAAAAAAAAAAAACTTACAACAATTCGTTTAGTGACCATTCGAAGTGGCAGTGGCCCTGAAAAAAGGTGACTTATGGTGGGTTTCCACACTTGCAACCATTACAGCATCCCTGTGGTCATGTGACTGGAATTCAGATGCTTGGCAACTGACTCATATTTATGACGGTTACAGTGTCCCAGGATTGTGTGATCCCCTTTTGCGACCTTCTGCCAAGTGCATGATTCACTTAACTGTGGCAAGAAAGATCGTAAAATGGGGCAAAATTCACTTAGCAAATGTCTCACTTAGCAACAGAAATTTTGGGCTCAATTGTGGTAAGTTGAAGACTACCTGTATTCCATGCTGCATTCTAAGTCCTTTCATTAATACTGAAAGGCCCGGCACATCCTTCAGAAGGGGAGGGCCACTTTTCACTTTGAAAGCTATTTTTTTGGCAAACCCAGGAGCAGACTTAGGAATATACGTGAGTCTTCTTTTGTCTCTCACTGAAAACATTGGATGGCTTTTGTTTGGTCTCCTTGCTTGGCCCCTGAAATTTACATTCTGTCCTATAGGCAGAAGGTCACACAGGGCACGATTTGCATTAAAATCCAATAAATTAATTTGGCAGAGAAAACACGATTGGTTTCTTGAACTCAGAGTTGCATCTGGAATTTTTATATAATTGCAAGCAAAGAAATGACAGAAAAGGTGAAAGGAAAACCTATGTAAAAAGTTGTGCTGAATACCACTTCTGCACTGTTTATTGCTATAAAGTACTCCACAAGACAAGTACTCTTAAGTTGTGCAAAGCTATGCCAAAGCAAAGCAACAATTTTAATTTATTATTTTCTTCTCCTTTGTTTAACTGAATCCAAGATAGCATATATGATATTTTAAAGCAACTCCTTCCTAGGTAGTGATGCACCCAAGGCCTGCTGAGCAGCAAGGAGGTTACTACACTGGATGCCATCAGACCTGGATCTTTGTCAAACATCAGATTTGCTTTGTTTCCTTTTGTCAGTAAAGATTGAATGGCTGCTCATATCAGCAGAGATATACCGCTGAGTGTTGAAGGTCACTTAAATGTGATTTTCAGCATTAACTAGATGATGCTATACTGCTAGAGAAATGGATTCTGTAAAAAGATCTGAAATTCCACATTTACCATAAAGAAATTTGCCCTCAAATGATTTCCTATGAATTTGGGGCAGCAGTATTTGAGGCAAATCAAATTCGTGTCAAAATGACACATTTGTGCAATGATAAAATCATGCAAATATAGCGTCACCGTTATGTATTGTGACTCGTGTCATCCACAGGATCTTGTTGCTTTCATCAGAATTGTGGTGTCACACTCACACCACAATTGCAGTCACATCACAAGCTCTGACTCTTGACTGGACAAGCAACATTACAACTCATAGAAAAGGGACAGGACTTACATCACAATCCCACAACACTGATTTACTTAATCTACACCAGGGTTGTTACACTTGTGTTGTCACAGCAGTGTCACGTGATGTATCATGACTTTTTCCCCCTTCCCTAAACCAGGCATGGGCGTGCCCAGTGTGTGACGCATCTGGGCCATGGGCCACAAGTTTGACAGTCCTGATCTAGACCCTTTCACATTTATCTAGATGACACTACTGGCATCCTAATTATTAATATACCGTAATTGTGTGAATCTTAGGGAGCGGATTGTATGTATATGTCTGCATGTATACCTGTGTATTTCTGTATCACAACGGTTTGTGCATACGAGAGAGAATGATTGGAATATAAGGATAGGGTATCTCACTTTATAGTCAATTAATTTGAATTGGTAATTATTAATTCAATGTTAAGATTTAATAAATCATATTTTGCCCTTCTGTAGAGTGTATGTATATATATTCCATGACTCCGCTGGGAGAACTTTTGTGTACAAACATAAATGCATACAAGTTGCAGGCATTCGTGTATGTGTATGTCTCGCGTGCTCAGGTATTGGGCATGGGAAAAAGTCGCCAAGATAAATTTCTTCTAAAGTGAATAATCCTATTTGAACGCTATTGCTAAAGGTATCACGATAATCTTGAAAGTTGACACCGTTTCTCTTGTCCCCTCTCCTAACAAGGTGTTGGTGCTTACCTACAAAGCTCTCCATGGCTTGGGGCTGGGGTACTTGCGGGAATGTCTCCTGCCAGCATCGAATACCAATCGCCCGGTGCGCGCCCACAGACAGGGCCTCCTTGAGGTACTGGCGGTTAGACAACATCGACTGGCGGTCCCTAGGAGGGCCTTCTCTGTGGGGGCACCCACTTTGTGGAACCAGCTTCCCCTGGAGCTACGACTGGCCCCCAACCTTCGCTCCTTTTGTCACGGCCTAAAGACTTGGTTATTCGAACAGGCCGGCCTGGACTAAAGGGGGGGGGGGTTGTTTTAAAATTTTAAATGTTTGTAAATGGGTTTTAAAGATTATTTGGTCGAATTTGGTTTAATTCCTTTTTAACTTTTTTATTTGTATGGTTGTTTTTATGTGAGCCGCCCTGAGTCCTTCGGGAGAGTGGGCAGCATATAAGACCAAATAATAAGTAAATAAATAAGTATATAAACTAAGGAGAATCAAGGCAGGAAAATTTTGAGTTTCTTCTTCTCTCAGAGGACTAAGCTGATGTTTAGGTAACTGCCCTTGCATATTTTCACGGGTGGTGGGCTGCTGGGGTTTCCACAGGGGTTGGGGAGAGCCCCTAGCTAAGATTCTGTGCACTTTGGAGAACCTTGCAAATCCCACTCCTGGCTGGCCCCGCCCTGCCCACCCCATGCAGCCTGTTTTGGATGCAGGTGCGTGCAGGATGCACATGGAGGCTTGGGGAGGGTGAAAAACGGGCCTCCCGGAAGTTCAGGAAGGCCAGAAATGGGTTCCAGAGAGCCTCCAGAGCCTGAGGAGGCCGTTTTCGCCCTACCGGAGGCTCAAAGAAAGCCTCTGAAGCCCCCCCCACCGTGGTGCAGGAGGCCAACTAGTCCACGCCCACCATGGCCACGCCCACCCAGCAACCAGGCAGAGAACCCTTTGCTAAAATGTTTGAAGCCCATCCCTGCATATTTTTTCAGTAGTATGCTTATGCTCCTCTACACTGATTACACTGTCCTCATGCCTCAGTCACAACAAATTGAATTATTGCAAGACACTCCATGTGGACTTCCCCTTGAAAGCTACTTGGAAGCCACCACTAATCCAGAATGTGGCAGCTTGAATACTTACCAGCACATTTACTTCAGCTATACAGCATGTCTATTTCAGGATCTACATTGGTTGTACAGGTAGTCCTCGACTTACAACAGTTCATTTAAGGACCATATGAAACAACGGCACGGAAAAAAAGTGACTTATGACTGTTTTTCACACAACCACTGCAGCATCCCTGTGGTCACGTGATCAAAATTCAGGCGCTTGTCAACTCACTCATGACGGTTGCAATATCCCGGGGTCATGTGATCTCCTTTTGCTACCTTCTGACGATCAAAGTCAATGGGGAAGCTGGATTCCCTTAACAGCCATGTTACTAACTTAACAACTGCAGTGATTGACTTAACAGCTGTGGCATGAAAGGTCATAAAATGGGGCAAAACTCACTTAACAAATGTCTCACTTAGCAACCAAAATTTTGGGCTTAATAGTGGTCATATGTCGAGGACTGCCTATAGTTGGCTCTGGCTGTAATTTCAAGGTACCGGTTGTTACGTTTTCATGTTAACTACCTGGATCAGGATTTGGATATCTTCAAAGTCACCTGCTCCCAATTGTTTTTGCTTGATGAATAAAATAAAAATCGAGCAGAGAAAGCTTCGAGCAAGAATTAGGGATGGAAGTCCTCTCAGCTGCTTCCCTCCCACCCACCTATCCACCCCCTATTTAGAACCTCACCCCCCTTGTCCAATTGGATCCAACCGTGATGGGATTCAGGAAGCTTTGGAAATGGATATTATCTGATGCAGCTGTTTCTTCTTCTACTGGAATGTTTATGGTGATAAAGAGTTTTAATTGTTCTCCGGTGCATTTTGGATAGCTTTATTTGTTGATTGCGATTTATTCTTTTTAATTTTAGTTTTATTTATACAATTTCTACAGCCACCCACCTCAATCAATGACTTGGGGAGGCTTACAGTTCCAAAATTATGAAAATAATTAAAACAACAACAAACATATAAAACAATAAAAATTGTCCAAAATAAATATACACAGCAGCCAAGATAGTTAACCAGTAAAGCCACGAAATGGGGACCTTAACACACTCAGCATAAGAGGCTTGGAAACACAGCCAAGTTTTTAAAGCCTTATGAAAGGCCAACAGGATTGGAACTATTCTAATATCTGAGGGGTTAACAAATATTGTGTAAATAAACTGCTTAACAGTCGGCATTCACTGAAGTGGTATAAGGGCAAAATAAAATAAAGTTTATTTAAATTTGGTTTGACAGCCAATAAAACTTCCCTGTTATTGTTCTGGTTTTCTTTAGAATGATATATGTGTATATATTTGTTTTCTTATGTTTTTGTGGGTATTTATATGTATGGTATTTAGGTTTCTTCGGGTATTTTCCCACGTCTTAATAGTTGTGCTTGTATAGCGATGTTTCGGCAGAATCTCATCTGCCATCTTCAGGCTTGTGTATTCACGATTAATAAAGAACCCAATACACAAGCCTGAAGATGGCAGATGAGATTCTGCCAAAATGTCACTATAAAAGCACAACTATTAAGACGTGGGAAAATACCTGAAAAAACCTAAATATTTATATATATATATATATATATATATATATATATATATATATATATATATATATATATATACATACATACACACACACGGGTACAGGTATGCAGGTCTTGGCGTGTTCAGGTCTTTTCCTGTATAAGATTGAGAGTATCTTGGCAACGTTTCGACAAGGTCCCACTCGCCATCTTCAGGCTGGTGCTTTCGGCTTCATGCTTGTGCGAGCAAAGTGTGATCGGAGCTGCCGTCTCTCTATAAATACTGGTGGGGAGGTGTGGTGTGCTGGCTCTGTTGTAAGGGGGTTGGTTGGCTGTGTTGTTACTTCTTGATTGGTTGATGGAGTTGATGTTTGCAGATTGGATGGCTTTTTCATAAGAACCTGTGTGGCTGAGGTACTGGCTGTGTGTCTATCAGCCTTTTGTGTTGTAGATAATGGGCTGTGTAATGACCTTCTGAGTTCTATTGTTGTGACATCCTGGGTCTTGTGCCATAATCTCCTGGGTCATTGGCTGTGTTGTAACATCCTGAGGTTTTGTAGTGTAACCTCCTGAGTTCCGTGATGTGATATCCTGAGCGGATGGCTGTGATGTAACGTTCCGGGCTTTGGTTTGGCTCTGAGTTTGAGGTCTGGCTATGTGTTCATGGCGTGTGTCAGTTTGCTTAGTTTGGGGGTCGGAGGGTGTAGCAGCTGGTGATGCAGCCGTGGTCTGGTTTCTGGATGGTGGTTGTCTTTCGTCTGTGGGATGGGTTTGGGTTTGAGTCTGGTGAGGGAGATTGGTAGTGGCGTCATGTGTTGTTTTGGGTCCGGTGTTGGTTTTCGTGGCTGGGACTCATTTGTTGATTAGGGCTAGCTTCCAGATATCTGGTAGGTGGGAGGTATTGTCCCGTTTATTCATGTTATGGGGGTGTTTCTCTAGTTCGATGGCTTCCCTAATTATTCTCTTGTTGAAGTGTTCAGTATTGGAGATTAATTTGGTTCCCTCAAAATCAATTTCATGTTCTGTGGCTTTAAGGTGCTGGAAAAGGGAGGAAGTATTTTCTTCTTTTCTGACTACGTTCTTGTGTTCTGCGATGCGTGCATTTATTCTCCTGTTGGTTTGTCCAATGTATTTGGCAGGGCAACTTTTGCATGGTATTTCATAAACTCCTTGGTTTTCTAGCTGGATCTTGTCCTTGGGGTTTCTTAAGATGTTGGCTATTTTTTGGTCAGTGCCGAAGGCTGTCCTGATATTGTGTTTGTGGAGAATTTTGCTGATTTTATCTGTGGTGCCTTTGATGTAGGGGAGGAGGGCGATACTGTTATCCTGTTCTGTGTCTCGATTTTTGGGGGGTGTCTCCCTTAGGATTAGGTTGGTAATTGTGTTTCTTTGGAATCCATTGGACATTAATACGTTGGTGAGGGTGTGTAATTCTGTTCTCAGGTGGTCTTTGTCAGCTAGGCGTTTGGTTCTGGAGATGAGGGTCTTGGCTACGGAGTTGATCTGTGCAGGGTGGTGATGGGATTGTGCGTTAAAGTAGCGGTTGGTGTGTGTTTTCTTCCGGTAGATGGTGTGTCCTAGGGAGCCATTGGGTTTTTTGCAAATTAGGACGTCCAGGAAGAGAAGTTGGTTGTTGGCTTCTGTTTCCATGGTGAATTGTATTTTGGGGTGTAGGCTTTTGAGATATGTGAGGAAGTTGTCCAATTTTTCTTTCCCGTGTGACCAAATTACAAAAATGTCATCTACATATCTAAGCCAGAGTTTGGGTTTGTGTTCGGATTTGTCTAGAGCGTTGGTTTCAAAGTGTTCCATGTATAGGTTAGCGATGACCGGTGAGAGGGGTGATCCCATAGGTGCTCCTTCTATCTGTTTGTATCTTTGTCCATTGTGGATGAAGTATGTATTGGTTAGGCAGTGGTTGGTCAGATCTAGGATGTGCTTAGGTGGGTTGTATTTGTTTTGGATAGCTGTCAAGGCTTCTTTAATAGGTACTTGGGTGAAGAGGGATATGACATCGAAGCTCACAAGTAGGTCGCTGGGTTGTAGGTTTTGTTTCTTTATTGTTTCTATGAAGTGGAAAGAGTTTTGTACGTGTGAGGTGATGGATTCTGTGTAGGGCTGGAGTTGTTTGGCGAGAAATTTGGCAAGATTCTGTAGAGGTGAGCCTATGGGGCTGACTGTGGGTCTGAATGGTGTTCCTTCTTTGTGTATCTTGGGGAGGCCATAGAGCTTAGGGCATCTGGATGATTTTTCTCTTAAAACTGTAGCTCCCAAAGTAGTTCTCAGTATCTTCAGTCGGTTGCAGTCTTTGTGAATCTTTATCAGCCATCTCCATTGAAGTACAGTTGCTTCTTACATTTTTCCAGAAAATCTTTAACTTTTGGACAGTAATCAATCTATAACTTTGGTGTTGAAAAGTAAGAATTACTCCTTCCAATTTATCCCAGTGAAATGGAATGCTTTTCTGCTTCAAAATATCTGTTAGGAAGAAGTAATCTTTCCTCTTACTCAGGATCCTAATAAGAATCTCGTTTAAAACAATTATATCAATATTATCAATCTTGTCTCAAAATGACATTGCAAAATTTGATCCCTTATTCTTTTCCTCAGAAAAGGTAACCAAACATGTCTTGATGCTTGTCTCATTACAGCTTAACATGCATTTAAGTGATAGATCTAGTCCAATTCTCTCTCCATCCATTCCTCTTCCCAGCTCAATAAATCAGTTAATTCCTGAACAAGTTTTTTTTCATATATTTTCAGAAAGATCCTCCAAAATACTCCTAAACCTCAGACAGTATTTCTTCTCTCTTGAGTTCCAGCATAGCCAAAATGTCCAGCTCTCTAAGTCCAAATCTCTAATTACTGTTTCATTAAATGTTCCATTCTGTCATTAACCTGCTTGATTTCCCCTGACATCTTGTCCAGTCTTTTATCCATTTTTCCCCAAAATATCAAGCTTAACTTGGCAGCTATGGGCCTGACCCAAATAATACAGGTCCCCACACACGAGGGGGGCAACACACTCAACCTTGTTTTTGTCTCGGAACGTTGGCGTAGTGATCTGGGGGTGGGCACCGTGAATGTCCAACCCGTAGCATGGTCAGACCACTATCTCCTGCGGCTGGTCTTCTAACAAGTGGCCCCACACTGTTGGGATGAGGAACCACTACAATGGTTCCGCCCCAGACGTCTGATGGACCCTGAAAGGTTCCAGACAGAACTGGGGTCTTTGCCCGCCTCCCTTATCCACAGCTCAGCTGAGGTACTGGCGGCTACCTGGCAACAGGCTGCTGCTGAGGCCCTCGACCGAGTTGTCCCCTTGCGTCCCCTCACTCGCCGCAGATCCCAGGTGGCTCCTTCGTTCACTGGGGAGTTTAGGGAGATGAAGCGACATAGGAGGGGTTTAGAGAGCAGGTGGAGGTCGACCCACTCCTAATCCGACAGAGCCCAGCTAAGAGCCTATATTAGGACTTATCTGGTAGCTGTGGGGGCGGCGAAGAGGTCACACCTCACTGCTCTCATAGCGTCTGCAGAGGACCCCCCAGCTGCCCTGTTTAGGGTCACCCGCTCCCTTTTACATCGGGGGGCGGGGTTGGATCCTATGCAGGGTAGGGCTGAGGAATTTGGTCAGTATCTGTTGGATAAGATCGCTCGGATTCGGGAAGGGTTGGACTCTAATTTGCAGTGGTCTGAGGAGGGAGGTGCAAGAAGTCCGGCCAATATCATCTGGGCTGAGTTTGATCCTGTTTCTGAGGATGAAGTGGACAGGATTATGCAATGACTGAGTTCCACCACGTGTTTGTTGGACCCATGCCCTTCCTGGATGGTGTATGCCGCCAGGGAGGTCATGTGCGGGTGGCTCCCGGCAGTAGTCAACGCTTCGTTAAGGGAGGGCTCTTTCCCTGCTGCCTGGAAAGAGGTGGTGGTGAAACCCCTCCTGAAGAAGCCTGCCCTGGACCCAGCCGTGTTGAACAACTTTCGTCCAGTCTCCAACCTTCGTTTTTTAGCGAAGGTTGTTGAGAGCGTGGTGGCTCAACAGTTTCCGCTTTTCCTGGAAGAAGCAGACTATCTAGATCCCTATCAATCGGGCTTCCGGCCCGGGTTCAGTACAGAGACGGCATTGGTCACACTGGTGGATGATCTCTGGAGGGCGCAGGACAGAGGATTTTCCTCTGTCCTGGTCCTATTAGTTCTCTCAGCAGCTTTCGATACCATCGACCATGGTATCCTATTGCGGCGCCTTGAGGGGTTGGGAGTGGGAGGTGTTCGCAATCGGTGTTGGCAGGGGGACAGAGGTCGGTCCAAGGGGCTCTCACTTGTGGGGTCCCTCAGGGGTCGGTCCTCTCGCCCCTCCTGTTCAACATCTATATGAAGCCGCTGGGTGAGATCATCCGGGGTTTTGGGGTGAGGTATCATCAGTATGCTGATGATACTCAGCTATATATCTCCGCCCTCTCTGTGATGTCCCGTTGTCTGGATGCGGTATGGATCTGGATGGGCAGGAACAAGCTACAGCTCAATCTGGCCAAGACTGAGTGGCTGTGCATACAGGCATCTCGTTCCAGTGAACAGATTCCATCTTTGGTCATGGGGGGAGAGGTGTTGCCCCCTGTGGATAGGGCACCCCCCCTCGGGGTTCTGCTGGATTCACGGCTCAGTTTGGAGGAGCAGGTGGGAGCAGTGGCCAGGGGGGCCTTTGCCCAGGTTCGCGGTTCGTTGCGCCCTGGATGTTGTTCGCATGGTCACTCATGCACTTGTTACGTTCGACTACTGCAACGCTCCTATTTAGGACTGCCCTTGCATATTCCGGAGGCTCCAGCGCAGAATGCGGCCGCGTGAGCTACATTGGTTGCCGGTTGCCCTCTGGGTGCTATTCAAGGTTCTGGCGCTACCATTCAAAGTCCTTCATGGCATGGGTCCGGGGTACTTGTGGGAGCATGTCCTGCCGATATCAAATACCGATCGCCCTGTACGTGCACACAGGCTGGGACTCCTTGGGATGCCGTCCGCACGACAATGCCGGCTGGCGGTGCCCCGGGGAAGGGCCTATTCTGTAGCGGCTCCCGCCTTATGGAACCAACTACCCGTTGAGCTCCGGTTGGCTCCCAATCTCTCCTCTTTCCAGCGTGATCTAAAAACCTGGTTATTTTTACAGGCTGGGCTGGACTGACCTCCTGGGGGGGAGAGAGGATTTTAATTGGGTTTTTATTGTTATATTTGGCTTGTTAGGTTTAATCTCTTTTTAAATTATTTATTGTTCTATGTTTTATCTGTGATCCACCCCAAGTCCTTTCGGAGAGTGGCGGCATACAAGTCAAATAAAATAAATAAATAAATAAATAAATAAATAAATAATAAATAAATAAATAAATAACTTCTAAAGATTGTGTTAGTGTATTATGCAAGTCAAACTTCACCTTCATAAGAGACAGCAGAATCTATTCCTCGTTTCCGGACCATCATCTGGTACCTCTATTTGCAGCCATAGTCTAGCACACTTAGCTGGTAAAAGATATATTAAAAACCTTTAAAGGAAGAAGTTTTTGTTTATAAATCTAACTATTTGATGGGAGTGTATATAAAATAAATAAATAAGCATAGCCAGTTCAAAGCTTCACGCTGTAATTCCAGAATGCAGATTTGTAAAAAAAAAAGTTTTCAATTTACAGTCCCTTAAAAGTAAAAATTAAGTCCTTCTGTATAAATGCTTTTAGTTTCTTTTGTTTCCAAAGTTTTGCGAGTTAGACAAATTTCAGGGAGGGTGGATTCTATATGAATATAACTTACCTCAATATAAATATAAGTCCAGAAAGAAAATCTCCGAAGAGAAGTACTTATCTATTCCAAAAAAAGTCTGCCTTTAACTACAAAGATGAATAAATCCAAAAATGTGATTTAGAAATGATGGTTGGTTTTAGTGTCCATAAAGCTATGAACCTGTGGTAGAATCTGGGGCTGAAGTAAGGGGTGGAATTAAAAGGCTAATTAGCCTGGAATTGCTGAGGGATAGAAAGGGGCGGAAAGCAGGTCCTTCCCAAACCTTGGAGTGCTTATCTAGGTGTTCTTTTGTGAGTGTAATTAGTCTAACAAGATTCCTGTCAATAAGCGAGTAGCAATAAATATACCACTCTGATCAACTACCTGTGTTGTCCTGGTTCCTTGAGCCTGACAGAACCTGATGGAAAGCTTCACTCCCTTTCATTGAGCTCATAAGCCAATGAAATAAACCTCCATTTCTACAAATTATTCATGAGAAGCGACAGTTTTGGGGTCAAGTGGGTCAATTTAAGTGGTTTCTTTCTTAAATCAGGAGGAAGAAAGAGAGACACATACATACCTTGTGCAGGGGGCAAAACAAGCTGAGTTGTCATCTCTGAGAACATTGGAGGCATCTAAACCGCCATTTTCTTCATTGCAAGTCCCAGTCACATTGCATTGTTGAGAGAGAAATTGTCACCACCAGATGCTTTGGGGTGGTGAAGAATAGGATAATGAAGAAGAGTAGAGATGGGGACAAAAGTCAAACTTTTAGCACTTAAGGCCAGGGCAACTTTTTTTTGTTATAAATATAGAATTGACCCACCAGTTCTTTACTAGAATGAGCTATGACAGAGAACACAAACCCAATCCAAAGCACACTGAAGATGTCTCCTTGAATGGGGCGAAACATTTGCAACCAAATCACCAAGCTTGGAGCTCAAGCCAACAACATAACTACCAATCCAAGCTACTAATATTCAAAGACATTTCAACACAAACGCTGTTTGTGATACTGAAATCTTTTAACAAAGGATAATATATTATGGTAAACACAACCCAGAAAGAATCTCCTTTTCAGAAACATTCCAAAATCCTCTAAAACTTCTTTCCTACTTATCTACCAAGACATTGTTTCTACACACTGTTGGGGTGATTTAAACAAGACATAAATCTTTCTTTGCTTTGAATTAGTATTTAAAATGTACCCATAATTGTAATAATTCCTAGACTGAACAAAAAAACATATTAAATCCCCTAAGATAGGCTTGAAAATATGTCTGAAATGTGAACTAGATTAGAGATGGCTAAATTAACTGCTCAAATTAAATAAAGGAATACATCCGACTTTGTTTCTACTTGGTAACTGATTCTGGATGTTGTGCTTGAGATGGAAAATAAAATAAAATTTTGACTTTGTATTTTGCTGATTAGATAAGTTTGTTGTTATAGAAATATATATACTTATGTTAGTGATAACATACAAAGTCCTTCATGGCTTGGGCCTGGGGTACTTGCGGGAGCGTCTCCTGACAGCGTCGACTTCCAATCGCCCTGTGCGCTCCCACAGGCAGGGCATCCTTGGGGTGCCGTTGGCCAGACAATGTCGGCTGGCGGCGCCCAGGGGTGGGGCCTTCTCTGTGGGAGCGCCCACTCTGTCGAATCGACTCCCCTTGGAGCTCCGGTTGGCCCCTGACCTCCGTTCCTTTCGCCGTGACCTAAAGACCTGGTTGTTTCAACAATCCGGCCTGGACTGAAGGGTAAGGGGTGGGGTTTTATTGATATTTTAAATTTAATTGGGTTTTTAGTTTTATTGGGCTTAGCTATTTGGTTTTAATGTATTTTAATCAATTGTATTTCTATTTTTTACTGTAAGCCGCCCTGAGTCCCTAGGGAGAGAGGGCAGCATATAAGTCCAACAAATAATAATAATAATAATAATAATAATAATAATAATAATAATAATAATATATTGAGTATGCAAAAAGTAAAAAGTTGAGGCTGTAATATTATTCTTTCCACCCACAGTTGCCTTGCAGCAAGAAGGGTGGCAAACAAATAAATTATATTCTACTGTTCTTAAAGTAAAAAGTCAATGCCTCCTCCTTCTTTACCATACACTTTTTCCCTTTCCCCTTCCCTATTTTCCTACTATTTTCATTTTTATTTGTGTTTTATACTTCGATAAATGTAACATATTATGCAGATGCATATATATAATCTGAGCCAAATTGTCTTCTAACTACAGGTCACTATTTTCCTTGTCCTTATAGGTTAGGTTGGCAATAGCAATCTGGAACTTAAATAAGGGGAAACTAATTGTTAGCAGTTTTCCTACCTGTTTACTAGATGTCCTTCATATTCACCAAAGGTGAATAAAGTTGCATTTTGGCTTTTCTTCAGTGAACAATTATGAGTAAAGGAAGTCCAGGTAATCAGCTCTCAAGAAAGTTAGGGTTTTAAAACCTAAGGACGTTTTGAACTTGGTCCCTGGATGTGCATGATGGAGACAGGAGGCCGAAATCACATACTTTTGATTATGATTAATATTTAGTTTTAACTTCTTTATTTAAATGCTTTAGTTGAAAATGCTGTAGGGTTGTTAAGTGCTGTAAAAATGCTTATTGAACCATTTTCATCTTTTTTTAATCCATGAAACACGCTGTAGTATAATTCATCTTAAACCACAGCAACCCAGATGCAGGTGATAATTCACTTTTTGAACTCAAAGTGACATTTCTACAAAGAACCAGACCTTTTGGAAAAAGAAGCCAACTCTGTCCAAGGTCTTTTCCTAGGAAGCCCATCTGTCTCCAATACTGCTCACTTGTTTGACCTTAATTGCCTCTATCTTCTCATGCTCTTCCTTTTTCTGTTGTTTTATTTTTTTTTTTAGTTTTTAGTTTATTTGGACTTACAGGCCGCCCTCTCTCCCGAAGGACTCAGGGCGTCGTACATAAAAAATGAACAATACAAAAATTAAAACAATTTTAAAAATATTAAATTACAGCCAAATAAACATTCCAAATTAAAACCCCGATCCCCTGTCAGTCCAGGCCGGATTGTGAAAATAACTGTTTTAAAGTCACGGCGGAAGGAGTGGAGATCAGGGACCAGAAGCAATTCCAGGGGTAACTGGTTCCAGAGGGTGTTGTTGCAGTTGATATTGGGCTTCCGACCTGGTTTCAGCACGGAGACGGCATTGGTCGCGCTGATGGATGATCTCTGGAGGGCCCGGGACAGGGGTTTTTCCTCTGTCCTGGTCCTATTAGACCTCTCAGCGGCTTTTGATACCATCGACCATGGTATCCTTTTGCGACGCCTCGAGGGGCTGGGAATGGGAGGCACCGTGCTTTGGTGGTTCGCCTCCTACCTCTCGGGGTGGTCGCAATCGGTATTGGCCGGGGGGCTGCGGTCAACCCCGAGGGTGCTCTCTTGCGGGGTCCCTCAGGGGTCAGTCCTCTCCCCCCTGCTATTTAACATCTATATGAAGCCGCTGGGTGAGATCATCCGTGGTTTCGGGGTGAGATTCCATCAGTACGCAGATGACACCCAGCTGCACATCTCCACCCCGAACCAAATCAGCGATGCCCTCTCCCTGATGACCCAGTGTTTGGATGCGGTACGGATTTGGATGAGCGGGAACATGCTTCGACTCAACCCAGCCAAGACTGAGTGGCTGTACATACAGGCATCTCAGCCAAGTTTGGAATATCCACCTCTGGCCATAGGGGGAGTGGCGTTGCCCCTTGTGGATAGGGCGCGGAACCTGGGGGTCCTCCTGGATGTACGGCTCCGGTTGGAGGAGCAGGTGGGAGCCGTCGCCAGGGGGGCCTTTGCCCAGCTCCGCCTTGTTCGTCAACTATGCCCTTTTCTGGATCGAGATGCCCTGTGCACAGTCACTCATGCCCTTGTTACCTCTAGACTCGACTACTGCAACGCTCTCTATCTAGGACTGCCCTTGCATACCATCTGGAGATTGCAACTGGTGCAGAATGCGGCGGCGCGGGTGGTGATGGGAGTTCCCCGATTCTCCCATGTTACCCCCCTCCTGCGCTGCCTGCATTGGTTGCCGGTTGCGCTCTGGGTGAGATTCAAGGTTTTAGTTTTAACATACAAAGTCCTTCATGACATGGGTCCTCAATATTTAAGGGAGCGACTCCTGCCGACATCGAATGCCAACCGCCCTGTGCAAGCACATAGGCAAGGACTCCTTGGGGTCCTGTCCGCCGGCCAGTGCCGGCTGGCGGTTCCCCGACGACGAGACTTTTCTGTCGCGGCCCCTGACCTCTGGAACCAACTCTCCTTGGGGCTCCGCTTGGCCCCTGATCTCCGCACCTTCCGCTATGATCTGAAGACCTGGTTATTCGACCAATCCGGGCTGTGACCCTCTGTGGGTGGGGTGGTTTTATGCTTTTAGCATTTAACTTTTGGGCTTGTTTAGTTTAATTTTTTTCTTAACTATTTATTATTGTATATACTGTTGATGTTTTTAGCTGTGAGCCGCCCGAGTCTTCGGAGATGGGGCGGCATACAAGTCCCAAAAATAAATAAATAAATAAATAAATAAATAAATAAATAAATATCCCCTTTCCTATGAATTGTTGCTTTGATTCTTAATTATATCGGTGCTTTTGCTGCTTCTTTGCTTCCTTTATTATTTGCAATTATATTGTTATCCTTATATATTGCCTTTACAGGTAGTCCTCGACTTATGACCACAGTTGAGCCCAAAATTTATGTTGCTAAGTGAGAAATTTGTTAAGCGAGTTTCTCCCCATTTTGCAAACTTTCTTGCTACATTTGTTAAGTCAATCACTGCAGTTGTTAACTTATTTACACAGTTGTTAAGTGAACCTGGCTTTCCCATTTACTTTGTTGGTTAGAAGATCGCAAAAGGTGATGATGACATGACCCTGGCACACTACAACCGTCGTTAATATGAACCAGCTGTCAAGCATCTGAATGTAAATCACACAACCATGGAGATCCTGCAATTTTTTTCAGCGATGTCATAACTTTGGATGGTCACTAAGTGAACTTTGGTGGCTCAGGCTGTTAAATGCCTGCTCTTAAGATCCAGCTGTCTACAATTACTGTAGGCTCGAATCCCACCAGGCTCAAGGTTGACTCAGCCTTCCATCCTCTCGGGGTAGGTAAATTGAGGACCCAAGATTGTTGGGGGCAATAAACTGACTTTGTAAAAATGCCGCTTAGTAATAAGCAGGCATATACAATGGAATGAAGGCTATTGCTGAGCGCATTGGGTTGCGCTCCAAAAATTGTAAGCCGCCCTGAGTCTTCGGAGAAGGGCGGCATATAAATGTAATTAAAAAAAAAAAAACTGTCGTAAGTGGGGGACTAGCTGTATTTCATTTGAAACGGATTTTGCTGCTTACGAGGAAGAGCAGTTGAGAGCATTTGTTAAAAATGGAGTTCTTAGCCTGCCCTGAGAAACCAATAGTGGGATGAACAGGAGAAGGTGTAACGCCAAGAGTTTTAGGCATTGCGACTTTAATCAGTACTTGATTTTTGATCAAATTGGATTGTGAGTATCAGAGGGGGTCTTTGATGCACCACAAATCAAGTTCAGATGAAAAATGGATGGATGTGTTTCTCCCCCAAATCTAGCTGTCTCACCTGGGAATCCATTTCGAATCACATAACCCTTTCTGAAGTAACCTGTCTAGTCCAATTCAACACTTGTCTCTTGGCATGGCTGTTCAAGTGGAAAAGCATCAACCTAGTAAACCTGGGAGCTTTAACTAATGCTGTGAAGTCAGAGATGCAGGTAAAGGTACAGGCTGGAAGGAGACAGCTGCAGCCTCTTTGCCTGTCTTTCAAGACAACAACTTTGATTAGATCTACCAGGTGCTTGATGCTCCTATTAGCAAATTCCAAAGCAATCAAGGTAATGGACAAGGCAAAAGTATGGCCAGAACTGCAACTGAAGGAATTTCTCCTCAGCTGAGAGAAAATCCTTACATTTTTAACCCTTTGGAAGAATGGCAGAGAAGACCTCTGTGTAGGTAATTTTTAATTAGCTTCTAATTAATCAATCAATTATAATTAATTGGTCCTGCAAGCTTTTTAATATATGCTAATTATCATCCCCCAAATCTATGGAGAGAGAGAACAGAATATTTAGACATAATGCTTTTAAATTTAGCTTGACTCTGCCGGGTGAGGACAAAAGTGCAGAATTAAATGGCTTGCAAGAGATGCCACAAATGACATCAGTGAGTGAACTGGGAATTCAACTAAATATGGTAGAACAATTTTGCTCATTTTGTTTACTGTCCTTAATGCTATGCTAAGACTCTAGGCTAGTTCTGTGCACTAATGATGTAGATTTATCTGAACTCAGAATATACTAAAACCAGAAGTTACCAGGCCCTTTTTTTTGTATTACATTGATATTGGAAAAAAATCCTAATTCAGCCATAATGATGATTTACAGTCCAGTTACAGACCAGTTACAGTGACATAAGGCTAATGCAAGGGTAAAATGAGACAGAAACTAGAGCTATGAATTGCCACAGTAAACTCCTTGGAGGGTGAATATAATAAAATAACTTAATAATCCATAAAACAAAAATGCAATGACAAGTCTCAATAGGAGAGAACGCTGGTCCACAAATATAATTCAGATTTGTTAATCATGGAAAAGAACTAAAATGGAAATTATCAATTGTGGAAACATACAGTGAGGCTTCTTTTCTATGTTATCTTCCTGTGTCCTCCAAGTGTAAGTGGAAAGTCTGAAGGAATCTGAGGTAAAGAATGCCTTGGAAAAGAATATGAAGAAAACCACTGTTACAAAGAAAATTGAAAGTCGTAACTTTTCACCAAGTGGTGCTTTGGAACTGAGATTTCAACTACTGTCGTAAGTTGAAGACTACCTATAATGCAGGGGTGTCAAACCCGCGTCGTCACGGTGGCATCACATGACATGTGATTTTTTTCCCCCTTTGCTAAATGGCATGGGCATGGCCAGTATATGATGCATCTGGCCCGTGGGCCGCGAGTTTGATAGCCCTGCTATAATGTAATAAAAAGGCAACTTTGTATTTTAACCTTCCTTAAACTTTATCTATGGGACAAGCTCATGAAGTGCTTGCTAAGCCAGAAGTACCTGCAGGTGGAAAGCAGAGTTTTGCAAGACGGAAACATTAATCTGGCTCTGGAAACAGAAGGCACTGTTGGTGCCTACAGAGTTGAAGCTCAGCTGGAGGGATGAGAAGGGCAGTCGAAGAAAAATTGGCAGGGAAAGACAGCAGCTAACAGAACTTTCATAGCAGATTCTTCATCTAGCTTTGCAATTTCAGACCTAACTTTATCTTGCTTTTCCAAAGGGAAAAGAGATTGTCTTAAAGGTTTGATGGGTTGTATTGCTAAATTTCACTCTCTGGCAATACAATTCTGGCTTATATAGCTTTAAAAGGAATTTAGGTAAATTTGTAGAGGTCTGTGAAATCTGCCTGAGAATGACTCAAAACAATGTTCTATCCAGGTTGCAAATGCTGCCTGACCTTTGCAATCTTGTTGACAGATCCTTTTTGAATATATATGTCCTGGTTCCAAGTTATGCTACCAACCAGTTCAAGACTCTGAGGCATTTGCTTCCTCAAAAATCTGGTTTATTGGGTACAGTACAACATATTGGCACAGTCAAAGGTGAAACCAACACTGAATAATTCCAGTGTTTCTGATATAATTAAAGAATAAATACTGGCAACCCCTCTCGTGCCACAGGTCATGTTAGCCAACCAAGCATGTGATGAACTTCTTAGCACTCCCTCCTGTCGTTGCTAGGGCATGGTGATTTGGCCTTCGTTCTCAGGAGCCTTATCATTGTTATGTCTGGTACATTGGAGGAAAACATTCTACATTCCATAAAGTCTCCCGCCCCACCTGCCCTCATAGGTATGGTAACTAAGAAACAAAGCAAGAAATATATGGCTTCAGCTAGAGTCAGAGTCGTTTTGAGAGTTGACAATATACTTATATTTGCTCTATATATTAGAAACTGGAATTCCTACTGAAATATTTATTTATTTATTTATTATTTGAACTTATATGCCGCCCCATCTCCGAAGACTCGGGGCGGCTTACAGCTAAAACAGGAACAATAAATAGTTAAAAAACAATTAAATTAAACTATAAGTTCAAACATTATACAACCCATTATACAAATGAGCAGGCTCCTAATGTATGGAGAATTGGTGGCAGGGTTCCAGAATGGTTTAAATGTAAACTTCAATCAGAATTCTGATTTGCTTTGGTTGGAAAATCTATTCTGATTTGAGCCCACCAGTATTCCATTCTTTCTCCAAACCATAAGATTTAGCATTTTTTCCCTTCAACATCATTATATTGTTTCACATTTATGGCCTTAATTCTTCCATGAAGAGTTCAAGAACTCAATCTTTGCTCTTTGTGGCAGCAGAACAAGAGATCAACGATCAATGGAGAAGTGTTCTAGTTAATGGAGCATTTCACTTAGAACAAGGGGCTAAGTGCTTTTAAGCTGGGTACCCAAACAGATGATAGGAAACTTGCTAGATATATAAATGCAGGGAACTATTGATGTGCGTTTATTGAAGATCTGAGAGCACACAGCTTTTACAAGTGAAAACAGAACTGAGATGAAGGAAGGTGAAGCGAGTACATGTATTGGCTGACTATATTTGGGGACTAGAAATATTGGCAAGATCCAGAGAACTTTTTATCGTCGTTTCTTCTTGCAACCTATCTTACCCATGGAAAATTAATCGGCCTGATTTTAGAAGGATTGACAGCTAGGTAACATGATTGGTACTATTATTTGGTTGCATTATGAGATGTTTAGACTGGATTTGGCATTTTTAACCACTGTTAACCGAGTCCTTCCCAAAGACCAAGGACAGATGTGGTTTGATGGTGTTAAAAGTATTGTCACAGAATGTAAAGTGTTCCAAATAAAGTTGTCTCTTGCATTTACTGGTGATTTTGTCAATGCTGATGGTGTTACAGTGGTGCTCCAGATGTTTTGGGAATGTGCCCAAATTGTCTATCACTATTGGTATTATCTTTGTTTTCTTTTGCCACCGTCGTTCTACTTCTATTTGCAGTTCTTTGTATTTTGTGATTTTCTGTGGTTCTTTCTCTTCTATTCTTTTGTCTCCAGGTGCTGCAACATCTAGTATCCAGGGTTTTTTGTCTGTCTTATCAGCTATTGTTAATCTGAGGTGCTATGTGACAGCTCTTTGCCTGTTGGAATTCTAAAATCCCAGAGCACTTTTGCTTCTTCATTTTCTATTACTCCGACTATTTTGTAGTCCCACCAGTTGTTGTTTGTAGGCAAATGGCATTACATACTGCTTGTAGTTAGTTGGTGAAATTTTGCTGCAGCCACAGATCAAATGGTCAATTGTTCCATTCTTTTTACAACAAAGGCAACATTTGCTGTTGATTGTTATATGTTGAATTTTTGCCTTTATGAAATTAGTTGGCAAAGCTTGTTCTTGAGCTTCTAAAATAAGCCTTCAATTTCTTTGACACTCCTGATCTTAACCAACTCTATGTGGGTATGTTTTTATCAGCTTTTCCTTGTATATCATTCAAGTACGTTGACTTGTTTGTTCAAGTAACAAATTGGTTTTCATATCCCCCATTCCTGTATTCAACCTTCATCTTTGTTGTTTTCAAGAGCTTTATTTGATTGAATTCTATCAGCAAGGGTTCTTGGCTTTTCTTAATATAGTCATTCAGGCCATTCTTTTTTCCTCTACAGTTTGCTTCACCTGGACAAATCCTCCACCCCCATCAGCTCTTGGCAAATATAGTTGATCAACAGCACTTTTTGGGTGCAAAGCATGGCGCATTGTCATTAGTTTTTTCTATCTTCTGATCCAGATGATCAAGTTCTATCTGGGAGCAGTCAACTATTCCTATAGTATACTGAATAACAGGGATTGCTTTAATTGCTTTTTTTTAAAATTACATTTATATGCCGCCCTTCTCCGAAGTCTCAGGGCGGCTTACAATTTTTGGGACACAACCCAATGTGCTTAGCAATAGCCTTCATTCCATTGTATATGCCTGCTTATTACTAGGGCTTTTTTTTTTGGCCCCCCCAAGCGGCATTTTTACAAAGTCAGCTTATTGCCCCCAACAGTCTTGGGTCCTCACTTTACCTACCCCGAGAGGATGGAAGGCTGAGTCAACCTTGAGCCTGGTGGGATTCGAGCCTGCACTAATTGCAGGCAGCTGGAACTAAGTGCTAGGCGTTTAACAGCCCACACCTCTTTAATGAGGTTTCTATCATTTAGCCTTGATTTCAAAGTTTTCTGAACTTTTTTTTAATCTATTTGGTAAAATATATTCTATTTTATCTGATTCTATAATAAATTAGAAGTTTCCAAAATGTATAAATATTTGTAACCTCCTTCTAGTGCAGGGCAATCAAACTCGTAGCCCATGGGCCAAATGTGTCACGTGCTGGTTGCGCCCATGCCCAGTTTAGTGAAGGGGGAAAAAGTCATGATATATCATATGCAGTGGCAGGATTCAAAAAATTTTACTACCAGTTCCATGGGTGTGGTTTGGTGGGCCTGGCAGGGGAAGGATACTGTAAAATCTCCAGTCAGAGGTGGTATTTTCCGGTTCTCTGAACTACTCAAAATTTCTGCTACCGGTTCTCCAGAATTGGTCAGAACCTGTTGAATACCACCTCTGGTCATGTTGTGATGCTGTGAGTTTAACACTCCTGATCTAGTGCTACTATCAAATCTTCATTGTTGAGCTGTATTCCAGCATCCATCAATTTGTCCTGCCTTCATTGCTATGGTTGCACAAGTCGCATTCCAATATTTTCACTAACTTCTTTTGGTTTTTGCGTTGTTCAGCCTTTGTTTTTCCAAATGAGTGTAAATCATAGAGGAGACATATAACTATTTTTTATTCCTTTTTTGCCAAATTCATATCCACAATTTGTCTTGTTCAAAATTGTTGTCAATGGGCAATTGACAGTATGAAGAGTAAAAGTGATAATGAGTCACCTTGGAAAATTCAATGTTTGATTTCAACTTCTAACTTTTCCCCATTAGCCATCAGTTTTGTTTGCTAAAATTTCATTGTATTCCTAAATTGCCAAATGTCTCTGATGATTCCATAAATTTTGAGACATTTGTCAATCCAACTATGTGAAACAGAAGTGAATGCCTTTTTATAATCTATCCAAGCCATAAACAAAATTGTTCTTTTTTCCCCAAATTCTTTAAAACCAGTTTATCAATCAAAAACCGGTCCTTTGTTCTTCTCAAACTTTTGACTACTTTGTTAAGTGAATTTTGCCCCCATTTTAAGACCTTTCTTGCCACAGATGTTAAGTGAATCATTACAGTTGTTAAATTAGTCACACAGTTGTTAAGTCAATCTGGCTTCCTCACTGACTTTGCTTGTCAGAAGATCACAAAAAGTGATCACATGATCCTGGGACACTGCAGCCATCATAAACGAGCCAATTGCCAAGCATCTGAATTTTGATCAGGTGACCATGGAGATGCTGCAATGGCTGTTAAGTGTGAAAAAGAGTCATAAGTCACTTTTTGGTAACTCTGAATGATCACTAAATGAATTGTTGTAAGTCACGGACTACCTGTAGTGGTTTGTTCAACCTCGCATTTATATGTACCTACAAAATTGAGGGAAGAGCCAAACTTCAGAGGATAATTCACACTAGCATAACAGTCTTCTCCAGAATGATGTTCTTAAACTATCGCCACCAATTGGGAAACCTATAGATACCCAATTGGAAAGGCTGTGTTAAATGATATGTGACGCAAAGCTATTATTATAGCACAGGGCTGTAATGTCCACACTTGTTACTCCATGGTTATAAAGTACACATACAGACAATTGTTGACCTGCCTAGCCAAGTAAAACTCACCAGCCCATTGGTGCAGATACACAATTCAACAGATTTCCTCCCTTTGATTTTTATATAATTTTTTTAAAAAGAGTTCTAAAGCTACTAAAAATTGGAATTCATAACTGGTAGACTGTATTCTGGGGGGAAAAGCTGGTAAAAAGCTCTTAAGGTTTAACACCAACTTTTATATCAGTTAGAAAAGAATGCAGCTATTTGGGCTGATTTGATACGAACACTCAGATTTTCTCCTAGACATCAAAGAGCAACAATGATAATGAAATCTTCTCTCTGAAAGAGACAAATGATTATGGTTGTTTCAAAAGGATAGACATAGTTTCATCCTGTGCTTTAGTATTGGCCCTGAAGTCTGATATTATATTAATAATAGGTCTGGTTGACACTTGGGATCAAATTATTTTATATTACACTAGAATGCATAATGGATTGTCTGGCTTTTTTCATTTTTTAATAAAATGAAGTGGAGGCAACTTGCCAATTGGATCAGAGTTGAATAAGGAAGAAAGGAGTGGTTCCCCCCCCCTTATAGTTTCTAAGAACAAAATCCTTCACACAGGGAGAAAACACTCTTAACTCATTAACCCATAGGGAAGTACTTTTCCCTCCTACTAGGAAAAAGGACCCAGGTGGGACAAACAAATACTACAAAAAAAGAAAGGCTCTGAACCATTCCCTACCACCACTGCTGCTGATTTAATACAACTGACAGTCCCTTGTAGTTATTGATTTAAAAAGAAAGAATATTGAGTGTTCCAATCATATAATGGATAGCTTGGCCTTTATAAGCTACCTCACCTATAGAAATGAATCAGTGAAGATTGTTCTCTCAGGGCAGCAGACAGAAAGGAGAAAAGCTCAACCTGTTGGTTTTTAACCAAGAAAGCAAAGCAGTGAAGTCAGTGGCAAGCATAAACAGTCAAAAGGAAAGTTTGAGTTCAGATGAGGGACTCGCTTCTGGGGATTTTCTCACACTAAGATAGCCTAATATAGACTGGTGTGGAACCCAGATTCAAATTCCCCATTTCATCATGGAGTTCATGAGGTGACTTTGAGCCAATGGCTGTCCCTCAGCTCATCCTCAGCTTGGAGGATCGTTGCTGTGGGAAAGCACAGTAGGAGAGTTTCTCACATGTATAGTATCTTGAGCTGCCAGAGAAAAGACAGGAGATGAAAGAAACAAAGTAAATAAATAACTTCACTTAATGGGCAGGTTAGAAATCAATCAGTAGCAACTGGCATTACCAGAGGACAGACAATTGTTTAGAAGAAAATTGTACAATAAAACCACAATTACTGCTGGTGGCTGCCCTTTGGCTTGATAGTGGACACTATTAACTTTGAAGAAATGCGTATCTCATGGTTCTGTTGAAAAAAATCACAACTCCGTGCTTCATATAATAACAAAAGCATAACTCTGCACCAGATCATAGGTAAGGATGGTTCTGTCACATCCTTTTCAGGATGTGGGAAAGATGTTCCTTGCTTCCAGCTTGAATACTTCAACCTGCTTTGTAACAAAGGGCTTCAATCAGAATAGTTAACCCCCTCTGACTTCATTGCCAGCATGTCTTGAACGGTTCTGAACTTTGTGCTGTCAGATCATGCATCTGGCAAAGAAGCTCTTAATCTGAAAAATTAAAGCTCAGGTACCATATTTATTTACTTACAATTTCACTTTCTGTGGCCAACCTGCACACCACTAACTCTTGGTAAGTTCCAGAAACCAAAGGAGTACTATATACCTGCTTACTTTCTGCTGCAAACTTTCAGTATCGCCTTTCTTCACCCTGGTGCCCCCCAATTATTTTGAATGATAACTCTCATCATCCCCAGCTGGAAAGTGCAACATAACTAGAAGACATCAAGTTGCAAAATCATTATTGTGATACCATTTAGCTCTTGTGTACAGACTTGTTTCCTACTCAGCAACCAGGGCAACACCAAGTCCATCTGAGCATTGGGTGTGTGTGTGTGTGTGTGTCTTGTGTTATAAAAATATTTATCTGAACCTCAGGCAAAATGGGTGAGAATAAAAACAACAAATTTGAATAGCTAATTATGTACAACAGAAAGCTGTGCGCCATGCTCCCAGATAACATAAGAGAATATTGGATGAAACAAGAGTGGAAAGCCTGCTGCTACCTGTACTAGGGAAAAGATAAATTTTAGGCCAACTTGACCCAGCTTCCAAATGTCTTTTGGTTTTAATCCCAATATTTGGACCCAGAAACATTTATCTCTGATCATTAAAATCTTACCTAATATTTTACTTCTTTATTAAAGATTATGGAAAGTAACATTAGACAATTCATGTTCTGCCTCATCCATCTACATCTCTCCCTGATTCAATCTGTGCATAATAGAAGTCTTTGTTGATACATCATTCTTGTTTATAGTTAACCTATCCCATATAATTTGGTGCATGTAGAACAATAGTGAGTTTGGTGGCTCAGGCTGTTAATTGCCTGCACTTAAGTTCCAGCTGCCTACAACTGCTGTAGGCTCGAATCCCACCAGGCTCAAGGTTAACTCAGCCTTCCATCCTCTCGGGGGAGGTAAATTGAGGACCCAAGATTGTTGGGGGCAATTAGCTGACCTTGTAAAAATGCCGCTTAGTAATAAGCAGGCATATACAATGGAATGAAGGCTATTGCTGAGCACACTGGGTTGTATCCCAAAAATTGTAAGCCGCCCTGAGTCTCCGAAGAAGGGCGGCATATAAATGTAATTAAAAAAATAATAATAATAATTCCCAGTAATAGAAATTCCTTGCTGCATGTCACATTGATGGTTTGGACATCCTTATTTATTACACCTTCAACTCCTTAAAAGCCTTGTCTTTTTTTTTTTAAAGAAATGAATGAGCAACCTGTTGTCTTCTAGATATAGGATTATAAATCCCATCATCCATGTCTTAAGGAATCCTAATAACCCAGAACCTTCTGTAACACCACAGGTTGTCCACTTCTGTGACAAGCATGTCAGTGGAAATTGGTTCTAAGTACGAATTCTGGTATCTGTGATAGATAGAAACAAGCGGACAGATACTGCTGTATCCCCTAAAACTGGAGATTTTCAAGATAGATTATGCAGAATCATAGTAAATCATAATGAAGAAAGTTAATGTGGTTTTCAGCATTCAGCAAGTCTATGTTTTTTTTAAAGTTCCTAAGGCTACAGTTGTACAATTCTGTTTGAAAACATGCGGGCCATGTTGCTGGAAATAAGGAAGTTAATAAGATCTAGAAAGACTGGTAAGATTTGAAATCCAGTTAAAGGTTTCTATGTCTTACATATTTCTTTTGTTCCTTTACCCTTGATTACCTTGATTAGTAAAACCAAGACAAATATGAATCAGTATAAGAAAAATATAGATAAAAATGCAACCTTGCCAACAATCCATAAACAGTCATACGATGCCAAATTCATCTATAGCTGGTACATTAATTGGAGATAGAATTCTCTTTTTTAAAACAGCAAGATAGGCTTAACCGAATCTTACCAACACACCAAAGTAATTACTGATGTACCAATAGGAAACGCATTGTGTCACACTCTTCTGTATTATTCTATTCCTCTGCCAGCTCTAATCCTAGCAATAGGGTTTTGGTTTTTTTACACCATACCTTTCTGTTGCCCTAACCTTGTTGTCAGTTGTCTCATCTTTATTGCCACAAACAAAAAATGAAGAAATACATTGCAGTATGGCTGTCAGCGTACTATCAATCAAGTGACATTTTTTTCCCCAGTAAACATTTTCTTCTGAAATGTATCTTGAGATGAAGGAGGGGTGAGGGTAGCCATAACATCTACATATCAAAGTTTTTCAAAATTCAAGACTGGCAAAATTAATTGGAAAGAAAATATTTGCTCTGAGGCCTCTCTCTATCACAGTCACCTCCCTCCTGCCTTCACTGGGACCGAAGCCTATTCCCAGAAGCTTGGCAGAGCTGAGTTTATCTCCCACACAAGCATGCAATGCTGAGTCAGGCCCACCATGATTTCAGCTTTTGGTGGGGACCTCAGAAGCAGATGCACAAACTGGTAAGCCACCCCCGTGAGCAGGTGTATTGGTTGGAAATCTGGAGCAAGACCAGCCACCCAGGACGAACAGATCGTGCTTGTAAGGCTCCTGCCTCCTCCTGAGCCTGAGTGACACAGTGGTCATGAAAACAAAACTCTCAAAGTGTATGAAACTGGAACCTCGTTTTTTCTAGGGACCTTGAAGAAAAATCCTATCCTCAGGGCCTTTTCCAAGTGGATATAGTTAACATAAGCTAGAAAGCAGGCCTTTTCAAATATTCATATCTGAAATAATTTGAATTATTAGCTGTTTTTGAATCACGCTTACTTTGGATTCAAAGGTGCTGTTCATATCGAAACCATTTGCATTAGAAAATTAATGTATCATATTATTAGACAGCTCTGTTAAGGTTAGGCTGGCACAGTAGCTCAGCAGTTAAAAAGTTAGGCTTCTCATCTGGAAAGCTGGCAGCTCAGGTTCGAGACCTGATTGCCACACAACAGGGTGAGCTCCCATTTTTCCCCCAGGTTCGAAAGCAAGCAAATGCGAGTAGATAAATAAGTACCACTTTGGTGGGAAGGCAACAGTGCTCCATGGTATCATGCTGGCCACATGACTGCGAAAATGTCTTCGGACAGCACTGGCTCAATGGCCTTGAAACGGAGATGAGCATCACCCCCTATAGACGGCAATGACTAACGGAATAAAATGGGGACTCCTTTACCTTACCTTTACCTATTAAGGTTTAAAGATTTGACTTTTTAAAGGGAAAAAATTGTCAGTAGAGGGAAGAAAGGGCCACAGACATAGTGTCCTAATAAAAATGTGGAGGAATGAAGACAATGGGGTTTCCAGGTACAAATTTTATAGAGAAATATATATTGTAAATGTTTAAGTGAAGTTTATTTATATTTATGGCCTTTTCTTTATAAGTTTATTTATAGTATATTCAAACATATTTATAGAGGTCACAACATGAACCAAAGGATGGGAGAAATTAAGTAAATAAGAAATAAAATTTGAAAGAACACCTTTTTTTCCATGATAGGCAGAGTGTAAATAGCCGCAGTCCTTGTTACACAAAGTAATAACACTGTAAGAAGTGAGGTTTGAAATAAATGCCCAAAAATAACAAATAAGGGTCTTTTGGTATGTCAGTCCCTTGGCTGAAAAAGATGGCAAGATGCTGACAGACAACAGGGAGGGTAAAACTACTTAATTCCTAGCTTGCACCTGTTTTTTCACACGAGGAAAACATAGTTCAATGTGTCGGAAGCCTCACCATGGGAAGCAGAAGAGAAATGCAGATTAAGCAAGGCAAGAAAACACCTAGCTGCTTTGAATGAGTTTACATTTCTGGGACAGGATGTTAAAAGACACCTGGCAAATGTGATCTCAATATCGCTGGCTGTACTCTTTGAGAACTCCTGGAATGCAGGGGAAGTGCCAGTTGATTGAAGCTAATGTTGCAATCTTTAAAAGAAAATGGGGGTGAAAAGTAGACCCAGAAAATTACAGACCAATTGGCTTGATATCAGTACTTGGGAAGATCCAAGCATTTAGGAACTAGATGATTATTAGATTTGTTTTAGAAAAGTGGTTCCAGACAAATCTTATTGCTGTTTCTGACAAATAAATTAGATTAGTAAACCAAGGAAGTGCTTTGGATATAGTGTACTTTGATTTCTAAAGCCATTGAACATAACGTATCACAACCTTTTTCCCTTTGCTAAACCAGGGGTGGGCGTGGCATGTGACACTCTGGCCCACAGGCTACGTGTTTGACACCCCTATAATATATGGTCCAAAATAGTTTTGTGTCTACATGGAGAGAGATGTGCACTGGGTTGTCTTAAGGGGTTCTGTCCTGGGCTCATTGTGTTTAAATATTTTCGAAAATGACTTAACCTACTTAATCATAAAGAAATAGGGAAGATGCTCATCAAAATTGCAGACAACACAAAGCTGGAGGAGAAGGTTTGCTAATACCTCAAAAGACTTGGAGCAGTATCTGACAATATGCAGTTTAGTGGTGAGAAATGTATGAGTACATTTATGTAGGAAACATTAAGTGCAAGATACAAGTATCTGCTGAGCAATACTACTATGAGAAGGATCTGGGCACCCTGGTAATCCACAGATCACAAATTACAGCTGCCAAAACAACCAGTGCAGACTGGTGACTACAGCAGAGATATGGTGCAGCAAACAAGGCAAATACTTTATGCTGACTGATCAGATTACAGCTGGAGTATTGTGTCCTGCTGGATGCTGAGTAAATATAAACCCAGAGTCATTCTGTCTTGCTAGTGGTGAGCCAAAGGCAACAGAGTGGTCAATGTCTGGAATACTCTACCTGACTCTGTGGTTTCTTCCCCAAACCCCAAAAACTTTAACCTTAGACTGTCTACTATTGACCTCACCCCTTTCCTAAGAGGTCTGTAGGGGGCGTTCATAAGCGCACCAGCGTGCCTACCGTCCCTGTCCTATTGTTTTTTTCTTATATGTATCCATTTCATGTATTCATAACTATGTTTATGCTTATACTTGTTATCTTATAATTGCTTGACTAAATAAATAAATAAATAATAAATAATAGATAGATAGATAGATAGATAGATAGATAGATAGATAGATAGATAGATAGATAGAATAAAGGCAGTTCAACCCCAGCCCAGCTACTTTTCAAAACCCGTTGTCAAGCTGGCTAGAGTAACAATAAGCACCTCTGACTTATCAGTTCTTTTCTAGGGAGAGACTATGGCATTCCAGGTAAGAGTTAGTGATCATTTACTATGTTATGAAAAAATATATGCTTCCCCCTCAAGAACTATGGTCAGACAGAGTAAACATACTGTTGCTGAATTAATCTCATTTTTGGGGGGCAGCCTGCCTTTAAGTTGTATTTTGGAGAAGAGAAGCACTAAGAATCCTTGCATATATTACAGACAGTCCTCAACTTACAACAGTTTGTTTAGTGACTGTTCAAAGCTACAACGACACATATGACTGTTTTCACATTTATGCCCATTGCAGCATCCCCATGGTTACGTGATCCAAATACAGATGCTTGACAATGGAGTCATATTTAGGTTAGTTGCAGTGTTTTGGGATCATGTGATCACCTTTTGCGACCTTCTGACAAGCAAAGTCAATGCAGAAAACCAGATTCATATAACAACCAAGTTACTAACTTAACAACTACAGTGATTCACTTAACATTGAGGCAAGAAAGGTCATATAATGGGGCAAAACTCACTTAAGAAATGTCTCAGCAAAAGAAATTTTGGGCTCAACTGTGGTTGTAAGTCAAGGACTACCTGCACGCTGACCTGAAAAAAGATTAATTCCCCTTCTCAATTTTCGATTTACTTTTGAAATGGGAAAATTGGAAGGGGGCTTTATATTCAGAATTATCTTTCTTTCAGATAATTACACTCATGAATTCCTGCACAGGGAGTATAAAAATCCATAAAGTATAATATTAATCCCACTGGTACTATTGGAAGAGAATTATAACAGACTCCTTCCGAAAACCAGCCAGACAGGGAAAGGTATATCTGTGGAGGACAAAAAGCAGCAGACCAAAACTATCCTGATAGTAGTCATATTTTTCCCGGTTGGAGAAGCTTTGCCTTTCCTGGCTCTTGGATTACAGTTTTGGTATAGAAGGTGCCCTTGGAAAAGGATAATGTAGGAATAGTGGACACTCCATTTCCCATTATCTGGTGGGTGGCTAGGAAACATCGTAACTCCAGATATGCAGTGTAAAATGGCTGCTCGGTATTGTAGCGAATTTAAAACAGAATCTCCCCAAATCTACTGCTCAATGATTGGGATCACGTTTTGCATCAAATCAAAAACATTTTAAGCCCTGGTTTATTAAATATATCTCAGTTGCAAGTTTCACTTATCGCATTAAGCCATAAACTACTTTTTACAAATCCCATTATGAATTAGTGCACCCTTTTAAATGCAGACGGTTTTTAGGGCAGTCACGAATGTCATCTGGGTATTGCTGAGTCTTAGATATTTGATCTTCCCCTTAATAAAATTACCGTATATCCAACCCAAAAGGACCACACAAGATGAGGATTTTGTTTTTCTTAAAGTATTGTTAGGAAACAAGTAAGGCTACACTGGGATCTCTTCCAATTCTGTGCTCTCTGATGGGAGACTTTAAAGGGAGACCGGGCTGCCACTCTTGATTGCTGTATGCTATTGGGGGAGAAAGCCTCCTTCATATCCTCTTGACAGTTTCCAGAGGCATCTGATCAGCCACTGTGTGACACCAGTGGATTACATGGATTTTGAACTGATCTAGCAGGACTCTTCCTGTGTACTTATTGAAGAGGCATCCAGGCTAGTTGGACAAGCTTAGCCTACTGGTAGTAGCTAACCATTGTTAGGAAAATAACGGGCTGATAGCTTTTAAATTTTCTTGTCAAGGGCCAGCAAAGAATAGAATGGTTCTCCCTTCCTCCTTTCCGCCAGCTTAATGTGCACAAATAGGAAGCAAACTGGAAGTTTTTTGCAGATAGGCACAAAAGAGACTCAGCATACAAAGGAGACTGAGGTTGAGCTGTGGAAAACCTAAAAGCAATTTGGAATACTGGCTGTTAAAAAAGATGCAATGTACACGCAAGTGAATACTCTGTTTAGACTATATAATTAACACTGTAAATACAATAAGACAATACTCATAAACACCACCAAGTCTCATAAATGATTAGTGACATTATTCCAAATGACATCAAACCCAGATAAGTGCAGCTGGGAATTTTTACTGTTTAGAGAACTGGGACAATTATCACAAAATTTCCAAAACACAATAACAAAAAAACCCCCCTGCAAACCATGTTTTTATCCCATGAATCTATGGTTGTACGAAACTAAAAGAGAAAAGGGGATGGGGAATCCCTGGCAGTATTTAAAAAAAAAACCCAGGCAGTAAAATATTCATTAGGAACAAGCTTAGTACACAATGAGTTTACAAAGTGCTTCCTCGGGAAAAATAAAAAAAGCCTTGTGGGGGCAGGGAAGAAGGTTTTGGTAAAAGTGTAGAACTGATGCAAAACACCTCAGTGCAAGGAAAGAGAAACAGATGGAAGATGTTGCTTTAAAAATAAAAACGGCAGATCCTTCCACAAAGGAAAAGCACACAAGGAACATGTTAAGATAAGTACTTAAGGAAAGGTCCTGTTGGATCAAGCCATGCATCTATGTCACACAGTAGGTTGCAAGGTGCTACTTCTCTCCTGCTGTTGTTTCCCAGCAACCAGGATATAAAGAATGCTACCTATAATTTAGGAGGTAGTGAACATAGTAGTAGCCACTGGTAGCCTGATCCTTCATAAACTTGTCCAGTGTCTCTTTAATAGCACCTCCATTGGCTATCATGCCTGTAACTGCTGGCAGCAAATTCTACTGTCAGCCTCTCTAGCTGGCTGGCAGACTGGCTAGCGATATCTAGCTAGCTATCATTTTGTTTACATACTGCTGGACTCAGAAAACATCTCCCAGCAATTCACATCATAAAAAGCATATAAACATAATAAAAACCTAAGCACTAATAAAAGCTCAAATCTGCCATAATACAGTGGGCACAATGGTGACGGTTCACTACCATAACAGCTCTGTCTTTAATAATTTCCAGAAGCCCAACAGTGAGACTGACAGCCTAATTTCCAGGGGGAAAAACAACCATAATTTGGAGGCTGCAAGTAACAACCATTGCCCACAAGGTAGGCCCATTTCAGCTCACCTAACTGGGGGACCATTAAGAGATGTTGATCAAGTCTGCACTAGATGAATTGAGTGGGGTGTTTCTGGACAAAACTGTCTTCTATGTACCCCAGTGCCAAATCATGTAGGACTTTATACAGTGCTGCGGGTCAAAACCAATACTTTGAATTGTATCTGGAAATGTATTAGTAAGCAGAGCAACAACTGTAAAACAGGACTGTATGAATAAAAGTTTATTTTACATCCTTCAGGATATAAAACATTGCAACTGTTGAGTTTATATTTAAGGCTTGTGCAACAGAGAACATGTTTTATAGAATACATTGGGATTTCATATAAAGGTGATGAATTCACCTAAACACAGAGATAAATGCAGTCATATTGCACATACCTGGTGTTCACTATTAAGACTTGAGTCTAGGGTCCCCAACAATCATCACTTTGGCCCAGCAATGGGACATCTGGGCCAGAGGTGGAGACCAGCAATAGATTTTTAGCCTTTTCCTGCAACAGCCTACCCAACACCTCCTGCCTACATTCTATATTTCGTCACTATCAAAATAATCTTGATACTTTCTCTCCGGTCATATAATGCACAATCACTTTCTACATAAAAATTTAGGAACAAATTCACATTCCACAGGTCTAACCTATCAACTATCCCAGCTCTTCTCTCTGTCCCAAATAAGTTATTCCTCCCCTTTCAGCTCTACTGAAAGAAAGAAAAAAATAAGATTTTGAAGAGACACTGTCTACCTCTGAAATCTAGGCATTTAAAGAATAAAGTGATTAATCCTTTTCTATTCAAGTAATTCACTGAATGGCTTTTTCCCCAAAAGAAAAAGGAATGAGATCTGATATATGGATTTAATTAAAATAAGACACATTGTGTTTAAAGAGATTTCAGATTTGAAGGTGGGACCTTATCTGTATGATTCTGGAACTTTCCCTTAAAATGTCTGCTTTAGTAAGCATTTCAAATGTGCAGGAAAGGGTAAAAACATTCCTTTTATGAATAAATTGTTTTGTATGATTCAGTCAGGTCCTAGCTAGTTAAAGTTTGGAATGATTTAATTATAGTGTTGTCAAGTTGTGTTACTGATTATTCCCCTGCTGGGCATCAAATGTTTTACCTTCATGTAGATGGAAGTGGGGAACAGTCTTTTATATTTTTGTAATATGCACAATAAAAAGAAATTTTTATTTAATATGATTTAAATGCTTCCTTCAGTAGAAATAAGGATTTAAATGCTTCTTTCAGTAGAAATAAGAATTATATCTTTTAACCAAGACACAACCTCAGAGGGACACTTCCAAAAAGAGCCTTGGTGGCTCAGGCTGTTAATTGCCTGCACTTAAGTTCCAGCTGCCTGCAACTGCTGTAGGCTCGAATCCCACCAGCCTCAAGGTTGACTCAGCCTTCCATCCTCTCGGGGTAGGTAAATTGAGGACCCAAGATTGTTGGGGGCAATTAGCTGACCTTGTAAAAATGCCGCTTAGTAATAAGCAGGCATATTCAATGGGATGAAGGCTATTGCTGAGCACACTGGGTTGCATCCCAAAAATTGTAAGCCGCCGTGAGTCTCTGGAGAAGGGCGGCATATAAATGTAATTTAAAAAATAAAATAAATTGAGACAAGAGGAAAACAACCTTATATTCATGGCCACATTTTCAGCTGAGTAAGGCCTGAAGAGGCAGAGGCATTTAGTTCTACCCACTGACTCATTCCCATGTGAGACCATACTCAAGGAACAATCTTGTATTCGCAAATCTGCTGTGTTAACTGTGGATCCTTCCTTTAGGGACCTCTTAGTTTCATTGTCATTTCCCTCTATTTTAATACATTTTAAAATGAATTTTAAATAGCAATAGCACTTACACTTATATACCGTTTCATAGTACTTTATAGTCCTCTCCAAGTGGTTTACAGAGTCAACATCTTGCCCCCAACAATTTGGGTCCTCATTTTACTGACCTCGGAAGGATGGAAGGCTGAGTCAACCTTGTTAGGTCAGGATCGAACTGTTGGCAGTGAGCAGTAAGTTAGCCTGCAATTCTGCATTCTAACCACTGTGCCACCATGGCAAATACATCATTTCCTTGTTATTTTGGTATTTGCATTTTGATCCTGACACAAGACCGAAAAGTTCTGCAAAAGCCTCTCTTTGCTCTCACTACTATGGAAAACCACTGGAATTTTTTGCTGTGGCTCAGGATAAACTCTCCCAGATACACAATGGTGCACTGTGAACAGATTGGAGAGGTACGTATATTGGTTTCCCCAAACATCAATATTATGTGGCAAGCTAACTGATAGCAATTGTAGGTGGAATCCAGATTCAGCTTTCACTGTCCACTCAGATGGAAACAATTAGCTGATCCTGAAAAAAAACTTATGTGGTCTTATCTACAATCTGATTGAAACTTGAATGGGAAACCACCAAGATATTTCAGAGCTGTAGCCTAGTCTGAAAATTAAAAAAAAAACCAATGAAAAGGCAACAATGGCAACCATTGTTTGCTGAGATATCACCAGTATGTTCATATAATAATTTATATTTGTTTAATTTAATTTAATTTGTTTTAACATTGTGTCACAAGATTGTATCCTGGTCCTTGAGTATTGTGAGTGCCATGTTGTTCAGCAAAAAGAGATCACATTTGCAGACTGGCTAATATACATGTACAGGTAACCCTTGATTTATGACCACAACTGAACCCAACATTTCTGTTGGCTAAGTGAGACATTTCTTAAGTGAATTTTATGATCTTTCTTGCCACAGTTGTTAAGTGAATCACTGCAGTTGTTAATAACACGGTTAAGTAAATCTAGCTTCCCCATTGACTTCGTTTGTCAGAAGATTGCAAAAAGTGACCACAACTCTGGGACACTGCAATGGTCATAAATATGAGTCAGTTGCCAAAACATCTGAATTTTGATTGCGTAACCATGGGTATGCTGCAATGGTTGTAAGTGTGAAAAACAGTCATAAGCCACTTTTTTCAGTGCCATTGTACCCTCACTATATGAACTGCTGCAAGTCGAGCACTACCTGTATGTATATAGCCTATAGCATGGCCTTCGATGTCATCTAAGTATATCAAATGGTCCAAGAAAGGTTTGTCTTAGGAAACAGAAAAAGTCAAAAACTATGTTTAGCACCTGGCACACTCAACTGGTTAATAAGTTATAGCCAATAGCTATATGGGAGTTTTAATTGAATAGTGCTATTTTAATTAGATCATTGGGTTTCAGGTTTAATCTCTTTTTAAAATTGTACAGTATTTATATTTATATTGTTTTTATGATTGTGCGCCGCCCTGAGTCCTTCGGGAGATGGGGCGGCATAGAAATCCAATAAAATAAATAAAAAATAATAATCATCAGAAATTATTCTGGATTCAAGAAAATCCTTTACTTTTACTCCCTTTACCCTATACGGTTACAACTTACATCAGTTCATTTAGCGATCATCCCAAGCTACAACAGCACTAAAAAAAAGGTGACTTCTGACCATTTTTCACGCTTATGAGCGTTGTTAGCATCCCCGTGATTTACATTCGGATGCTTGACAACTGTCTCACATTTATGACAGTTGCAGGGTCCCCAAGTCATGGGATCCCTTTTGGTGCCCTTCTGACGAGCAAAGTCCACGGGCAAACCGGATTCACTTCAACAACCTTGTTACTAATTTTAAGAACTGCAGTGATTCACTTTCAGCCAACGTGGTGAGAAAAGTCGCAAAATGGGGCAAAACTTTGCTTAGCACATTTCTCCCTCGGACGCCATAAATTCTGGGCTCAATTGCGGTAGTAAGTTGAGGACTGCCTGTATTCTACATCAGCTCACTAGTGGCCCTCTGAATGTGCTGGATCTCAGATCCCATAATTTCAGCAGCCCTGGCCAGGGTGTGGGAGTAGGGACGCGGGGGGGGGGGACACACAACAAAGGTGAAATCCAAAACTAAGCAAAAAAAAGGAGGGGGTGGAGAACAGCAAAGCATTGGGGGTAAGGGTTAACAAACTGCCTTTGTTGTGACTCCCACTTAAAATCAATAAAAGGCGCTTGAGCCCTTTGAGGGTTAAAAGCTATCCAAGGCCAACCAGCGCTCGCTCTCCCTCTCCATGCAATAGGTGCATGACAACCCTTTGTCCTTTAAAACAGAGCAGGAAGAGGCACCTGGCCCCGCTACTCGCATCTTCGCACCAAAGAGGAAGTAAAGCACCTTCCCGCCCGCCCGCCCGCCTCTTTGAAGGGAAGCGGGGGGGTGGGGAGAAAGGGGACTGTTCAGCTTAGAATGGTAACTATGGAGACCCACTTCCTTCTCTGGGAGCCACTCTGGCTGTAACGCCTCTCTGGTTTCGCCGGGTCTTCCAGCCCCGCCCCCTCCCCCTAGCCCGCTACCTAGAACGCCTCTGAGCTGTATAGCGGCAGCCCCTTTTCGCGGCTCCTCGCCCGGGGTGAGTTCGGGCCCTGCTTCTTTGGAACGTGGTGGGGGGGCGGGGGAGGGAGGGAGAAGAGGAGGGGGAAGTTCCTTGATGCGGAGCACGCGCTCCTGCGCTTCTTCCGCGTGGCTCTTTCAAGCGCGGGGAATGCTTATCCCGGTAAGGAAAGCCTTGCACCGGCAGTGAGTCAGAGGGGGGCCGTCGTTGGGGGAAGAAGCGAGCGGAGAGGTCTTTGGATCGCCGCCGCGGGCGGCTTCGGCCTGGGGTGTTTTTTTTTAAGAGGCTTTTTAAATTATATATATATATATATATATATTATATATATATTTGTAAACGGTTTTTTTAACCCGTTCTTGCAGTTTGGTGAATGAAGCTACGAAGGGGGAAGAAGGACGCTTCCCCCTTTTCCGATCTGCCTCGGTGCGTGTGTGTTGTAAGGAGGCTGCGAAAGGAGGAGGAGGAGGAAACGGCGGCGATGTTGGAAGCGTAGCCCTCGGTTTTTGTTCGGGTAAGAGTTTAGGATCCACGGGGATCGCACCGGGGAATTGGGAGGCTAGGGCGTTGTTTGAAATGTAACTGTTTTCTTGCTTGTGGAGTCCGGAGGGCATAGCGTCATATACTGTGAAATGCACAAGAGCAAAGCGCTGGGGGAGTTTAGTTTAAGCTTAGTTTCGTTTATTCCACTCTTAAAGATTTTGCATTCCGACGACTTGAGGTTCATGATTCCTGCGGGCTCTGAGCCGACGGTCCCGCAGCCGGACGGGCGTGGTTTTTTGTTTGAAAACGCCGATAAGCCAAAACCCCTCCCCACCTTTCCTCCCCCTCCCTCTCTTTAAGGAAGCCGAACTACGTTGGGCCTCGGCGCCTAGTCTGCTGCAGGAGCAGCAGCTTTGCTGTTGGGTGTGGGAAAAGTTTTTTAAGCGCTCTTTGGTGGCGGGGACGGGCACGGGCACGTGGAGATTGTTTGCGATTGATAGGAGTATTAAAAACGCCATCTGTGGCCCAGAGAGAAATGGCCAGTTTGGAGAATTTGTGGGCAAAAATCGGTGGTCGATGCTGGCTAGCAAAAAATAAATAAAAAAATGGGCAGCTTGAAAAGACAAGGTAAACGTGATTTTATTGCCTTACTTATACCTCCGTGGGACAAAGGAGGACTGATTTGGGTAGAATTGAACAAGTTACATAGGATTTCAGCACCTTGAAATTATGCCCTTGTAATATTATCTTTTTTTACCCCCTTATTAGAATGTGAGGAAAGGCCAGCTTCCTCCTCCTCTCCAGTTATAATTATGATACAGATGTTCTTTTCAGACAACATGAATGGATCTGGTGTGGAGGAGGAGGAGGACAAGGGGGAATTGGAGAAGCCTAGCTAAGCTTACTATGCCTTCAATAACCTTTCAGAATAATTGCGAAGTACTATCTATACATATATAGTTTTATGTATATACAGAGGGCGTTACTGCCCTCTTTATGCTCACTTAGTATCTTTGTAGCCCACTTTACTGAAGATGTATAAAGTTTAGGGTTTTTCCTTTCTCCCCTGTTGCCAAGTGAACATGTTGAAAGCATACACTTACGACAACTTGGTTCGCTCAAAATAGTAATATTATTTGATGGAATGCACCCCAGTCGTGTCATTGCAAATAAAAGGACTGGAAGGTTTATGTATCCATGTATCATCTGGGCCTATGTGAGAAGCTTAGTGAATGCTCTCAGGTTCCAGATTTATGTCTTCCTTCCATTGATTATATCCCTAGCAGTGCTGTTAGAAGGTGGAGTTCCCCAAAGTGCCAGTTTTCATTCAAGATTGAGAAAAGCAGCACCTGCTAAAATTCCCTCTTCTGTTTCAATATTAAAAGCATCAAAAATTATTTACATCTTGTTATATCTCAATCTGCTAGCACTGTCTGCTGAAACAGATCCACTACCCGCTTGAATGCAGATGGAAAGAGTTCCGAATCCATTTCATTATCAAAATAATCGGGATCCTCCCTTGGAGGCGTATAGTCTAGTGAAGTGCAGAAAGAAACTGTCAGGCAGATAGGAATGGAGGTGCTGTGTGGATGCAACCTTGGGAAGTGTTTGCTGACCTCAGCAACTTTAAGATGGGTCTACATTAGCTCCCAGAATTCCCCAGCCAGCTCAGAATTCTGGGAGTTGAAGGCCATACATCTTAAAATTGCTGAGGTTGAAAAACACTGATATAGGAAGAATAAATTGCTTTGTTTAAAACCAAAAGGATTGTCCACAGGGCACTCAAGGAGCTTGCTATGAGAAGAGATAGACTAGATGTAGCCTTTCTCCTCTTCCTCACTCTTTTAGAACTTCAGTGATTCCAGCAAGGGATTGCCAGGATGGCCATGGGCGTGCAAGAACAATATGAACCTGTGGCTGAAATTGGTATTGGAGCTTATGGCACTGTCTTCAAGGCCCGGGACTTGCAGAGTGGCAAATTTGTGGCTCTCAAGAATGTACGAGTGCAGAACAGTGAGAATGGACTTCCTCTGTCAACGGTCCGAGAGGTGGCCCTGCTGAAACGTTTGGAGCACCTTGACCACCCCAACATCGTGCGGTGAGAGCCTTATCTGTGACTACAAGCCTTCCAGGGGTGGGGTTTAGGTTAGAGGTGGGCTGCACTTAACGTTAAGTGGTTCGCTGTTTGTGAACATGTACAGCAGGCGCCGCGTAGAACACAGCTGGGCAGCATGGACAGGGGAAATGAGCTAGAAAGTTAGTTATATAGGGAAAACATAGCGCAGGGGCGGGTGGGTAGGCCCAGCCAGTAATCATAGCTGCCGGTTTGCCTGAACCGGTCTGACCAGGCAGCAGCCCACCACTGGGTTTAGGGGTTGGTAGATTTGCAGCTGGTGCAAGACTAGAGACCTGGAACTGCAGCCTTTGAGAGTTAATTGTGTAAAGATATGGCTCGAATTGCACATTTTGTATCTTTGCAGAGGTAATAGTAATTATTTTGCAAATACAAATAGTACAAATATATTACTGTGGCATATGCTTTTCTAAAGTTCATCTGATGATGAATAATTCTCAACCCATATGTGCAATCAAGTCAACATGAGCCGTGGTGGCGCAGTGGTTAGAATGCATTATTTTAGGCTAACTCTGCCCACTGCCAGGAGTTCGATCCTGACCAGCTCAAGGTTGACTCAGCCTTCCATCCTTCCAAGGTTGGTAAAATGAGGACCCAGAGTGTTGGGGGCAACACGCTGACTCTGTAAATGGCTTAGAGAGGGCTGTAAAGCACCATGAAGTGGTATATAAATCTAAGCGCTATTGCTATACATATACACATATAAACACACATACATAGAATATGTTGGGTTTAAATGGTATAAATCCCATTTGGACAGTTCAGTTAATGTTTCCATGTATTCAAAAGAACAGAAGTTTATGTTAACCATTTAAGTAAATTAATACTAACAAGGGGACCGGAAACCATTATCCCTACACAGACTCTGAACTGATTTTCTAGATAAAGTGTAATTCACTGGAAAGCTTTTCTTCAATGGTCTTTTGTTCTGCATGTGTGAGATTATAGACTTGAATCTTGGGGATGAAGACAGGACCAGACTTGGTTCATATCAAGGGCTGAATAGAAGGAGTATGTGAGGGATTCAGTGCAAATTTATGCAGCAGTCTGCTTTATTGCTGCTTGGGTTTAGTTTGTAATGTTTGAGAATTAGGAAGTAGGGCTGTTCTTCAATTATAGCCAATTTCCAAATTCAGTGTGCCTCTTTTAAGTGAATTGGATTAGACCTGGAAACTGGTAGTCTTAAGTGGAATTGTAATAGGTAGAACTACAACTTTAACAATCTTTGGTCAGTGTGACCATTGTACACAGAAGAAAATGGTTCCTGCTTGGAGAAAGATGATTTGAAGAATGGGATCATACAGTCTTAAACAGGGGAAGGAAAATCTATGTGTGACTAAGCTGTAGTGTGATAAGTATGGGTTGGCCTTTTAGCCGTCTATCTAGAGCACAATGCTGTTGCACTTCCTAGCTCAGTTAGGATAATCACAATCTGAAAGAGGACTGAGCATATTGATAACTGCCGTAACTACTTGTGGAGAAGGTAGTAGCCCTCTTCAAGTATATGCTGTAATTAACACTACAAATATATGTGGGAGTTTGGATGGTAGCCAACTAAGACCTGACTTGTTGAACAGATTTATCGAATAAACCACAATTTGCCTAGGTTTATAAATTATGCTAAACTTTAAATCATGGTTTGCAAGCCATGTTAATTGGATTTCTGTCTCACACTGAGCCTAAACCGAAACAATCAGATTATGACTGTACAGCAGGTGATCTAAATTTGTGAGAACTATTTTAGAATAATTTGTGAGAACTATTTTAGAATAATTTGTCTCTGATTATACAGTTCTTGACTTACTTGGTCATCTCGATTCTTTCTTCCATGCTCCAATAACAATGGGCACTTTCATCTGCCTTTGTTGTGTGGAGCAGGCCAATTAAGGGCATAGGCTATAACTTGGTTAGATCTTTCACTGAAAGTGCAGCCTAGACTTTACAGTGCAGTATCTGGGCAACAGAAAGAGACCGGTTGGGGTTACAGATCTAATGTATGTGGAGAGCCAGATTAGAGAACACTGCTGATTATAAAGGATCACTCTTAGCAAATAAGATCACAAATTGGGTCGAGGAGAATCTGGTGGGCTCAGAAACTCCCCCCCTCCCCACTTGGCTCTCTGTTATTGTGTTGACAAAGGCAGAGCGGAGGCCCTGGCTCTATTGATAATTTACAACGTGGTCAGTATTTGTCTTAAGGATGACTCACAGCAGAAACTGGGTGAACTGAAAGAGTTAGAATGGGAGATAAACATGGGATGGGAGTGAAGAGAGATTGGGGGAAGGGGTATATCAATAGAATTTTTATAGGGGGATCTTGAGACTGGAATAGAAATATCTTGGTAGGCTTGCGAGACAAAGAAAAAAGCATATGGCCAGACGGCATGAACCTTTAAGAGCCCAATAGATTAAATCCATTATTTAGAGACCTATATTATTTCTTGCAAGCTGTGAGGTTTCTGCGTGAGCAAGCGAAAGCCCATCTGCACATTATTCAGGACATTCGATGGGTCTGGATGTGATTCAGGATCAGCGAAATTCTATTCAAGGATCCTTTTGATTTAAGACGTTCTCTTTAATTTCACCAGTCTCCATCTTCCTCGGCAGTTGTGGAACATTTGCTGAGTGTCTCTTCTTTCATTCCTCTTTAGACTAATGGATGTGTGCACAACCACCCGGACTGAACGAGAAACCAAAGTGACTCTGGTTTTTGAGCATGTAGATCAGGACCTGAAAGCCTTTTTGGAAAAAACACCGCCTCCTGGCTTACCCTCAGAAGTAATAAAGGTAAATCAGCCTTAGATTGATATCCAGTACTTTGTTCTGGGCTGACCTCCAGATTCGTAAGAAATACAAGGAAACCTAAGCAGAGATGTCAATGTCACATGTTCTTCCACCTCTCACCTCCAGGACATGATGCGTCAGTTTTTGAGTGGTTTGGATTTCTTACATTCGAATTGCATTGTTCACCGTGACCTTAAGCCAGAGAATATCCTGGTGACCAGCGCTGGGCAAGTCAAGCTGGCTGACTTTGGACTGGCCCGTATCTACAGCTGCCAGATGGCCCTGACACCATTGGTGAGTGCTGTCCAGATCTTATGGGAAGAAAAAGATCTGTTCCCGCTAAAGTACTATAGCTAAGTTGGGAGATACGACAACGGGAATAAATCAGCTGATTATATCCCAATATTGTAGACTTCCAGCTACTAGAATCCCAAACTGTTACATTATAATAGGGGTCCCCAGCTCTCGGACTGTGGACTGCCACTGGTACGTGGACCAGCAGGAACTGGGCTGCGTGAGTGAGCGAAAGCCCATCTGCACGTGCATGGAATCCAGGTAGCGCGTGAAACCATGCCCCCTGATCCCAGAAAAACTGCCCTCCATAGAACCAATCCCTGGCATCCAAAAGGTTGGGGGCTGCTAGGTTATAACACCTGGTGGCTATTTCTACCTTTAGATATCTTTGCAGCTAATAGGAAGGGCCTGCTTTGTTGCTGTCTTTTTACTGTTGATAGTGGGAAAAGGGGTATTCCAGGGGTGACAAACTCAAGGCCCACAGGCTGATCCTCCGGCCCTTGGGGTGCTTAGATCTGGCCTGTGGGGCTGCCCTGGAAACAGAAAAGGACCAGCTTGTGGTGCCTCTGCCAGCGAAAACGGAGCTCAGGAGAATCTCATGCCCTCCCCCCAGATCTGTTTTCGCGGCAGAGGGCTAGCAAAACAAACTAAAAACAAAACAAGAGGAGAAATGTTTCCCCTTTTGCATTTGAGCATTTGAGCAAGAAGGGACAGGAAAGGAGAAAGGGAAAGAGGAAAGAAAGGAAAAGATGGGAAGATGGGAAAAGAGCAAGGAAGCAAAAGTAAGGAAAGAGGGGAAAGAAGAAGAAGAAAGGAGAATGAAGAGGGAAGGAAAAAGAGGGAGGGAGGGAGGGAAGAAGATTATAATGAGAGGGAAGGAGGGTCTGAGGGAAGTCCTGTCTTAGCACTTGGCCATGCCCACCCCAGCTACCTTTGCCCCGTGCTCCCCCAGGGTCAAACTCAACCTTGATGTGACCCTCAATGCAATTGAGTTTGACATCCCTGGGGTATTCCATAACCTCTGTGGTCTTGGTAGGTGTAACGGAAAGTAGCCTTGTGCCTCTAATATCTACAGAATGCAGATCTACATTCAATATTAACAGTATCAATTTCCAAACCAAAATAGATGCGTAGATGTCCTGGTAGGAATGGGGAAGTGGGTAGTTTGGACTGAGTAGGAATTGTGACGGATGGAAGCCCAGGAAATAGAAAGCATCGGGATATTTTCTTATGGAACTTAGCCTCACCTCCAGCATGGAGCTTGAGCCTCCCTCTGTGGGCTTTTCTCCATCTTCATGCTTCTCGTGTTCTCCTCTTGTCCAGGTGGTCACCCTCTGGTATCGTGCTCCAGAAGTGCTGCTCCAGTCAACCTATGCTACTCCTGTGGACTTATGGAGTGTGGGGTGTATCTTTGCAGAGATGTTCCGAAGGAAGTAAGTGGTTGACGGGAAGGAAGAGGAAGGAGGCATTTCCCTTCCATTTGGGAAGACAAATCATTGAGGGTTGTAGCAGAGCTTCAGTTAGCTGGTTTCAGATTGTTCCAAAGCAGTTGCATAGGTCCCCATAATGCCTGCAATTTCATGCATCTCCTTTCTCCCCATTTTGAGTCTTGCCTTTTCTGTTTATTAAAAAAACATTTCATGAGATGGAGTTTCCTCAGAATATCATTATAGGTGTTTATAGTAGTGAGTCTGGGTGGGAATGAGTTTTCAGTATGTGCTTGGGTAAGCTGTCAACTTCAAAACGACCACGGCCGATGCCATATTTATTTTTGCTTCGTTTCTTAGTTGCCACTCTTTAGGGGCAGGGCGGGGAGCTAGAAAGAACTGGAATGCGGTGCCCGATCCCACTAGACCAGTGGTCACCAACCAGTGGGCTGGGGAACACTGGTGATCGTGAGAAAATTTTGATGGTCTGCAGAGAAATGTGACCCCCAAAGCACCCCCTGAAGCAATTAATTCAGGCTGTGTGGGAACACAAGGCTTGCGTCACTTGCATTGCGAACAACACGAGGTAGTGAGGGAAGGAGGGGAATTTGCTCCACGCGCCTGGCCTGGCCACTGGGCTGCACCTTTCCACTTCTTTCTTTTTCTGCTTTTGGCTGCACACAAGGAAAGCAGCAAAAGTCTTTCTTTCTCTCCCCCAGACTCTGCAGAAATGAGTCTTTGGGACCCTGCAAGGCATTTTGCTTCAAGAGGCTGCACCGGCTCGGCTAGTCTCACAAAGACGCATTTCTGGTGGAGTTTGGGGGAGAGGAAGAAAGACTTCTGCTGCTTCTGCTGTTTTCCTTGCATGAAGCCAAAAGTCTCTCTCTGTCCCCCCTGAGAATGGAGCTGGAGAGGGTATCCTGTGATCCCAAATAAAGAATGATCGATCAGTAGGAAAACAGGGTGGGGGATTTTCCTGTAGACTTTTTTGGGGATTTTCCCAGGATCTGTGGGATTTAAAATTATGAGTTTGGTGGTCCCTGAGGTCCAAAAAGTTGGTGACCCCTGCAGTAGACAAAATATCCATCAGGCGCAGCGTGTGAACCAAGGTCATGGCAATGAACATCTGCTAAGACTGAGGGAGGAGATCATGCTAGACTGATTGGTTAACATGACCCATGACACCTGGGGGTTGTGGGGTGGAAAGTTTCTATTCTCTTTATTACTCTGAAGCGTGGGAATTACCCAGAGCTAGCTTCAAGTTTCTAAATGCCGGTAGGATGTACTCAATAAAAAGGTCTTCCAAGCCTGAATGGAGCTTCTGAGTCCTGATTCAATTGGGCTCACTGCTCAGAACCATGACATAAGCCAGAGGTCCCCAAACTTGGCAGCTTTAAGACTTGTAGACTTCAACTCCCAGAATTCTCCAGTCAGCAGAGCAGAGCAGGCTGGAGAATTCTGGGAGTTGAAGTCCACAAAAGTTGCCAAGTTTGGGGACCCCTGAGAAGCCTTTGGTGAGGGTGTTGCATTTGCAGAAGTTTCGTATGCTGTGCCTCCTTTTTCCGCAGCCTTAAGGACAGAATGAGATAATTTGAAATGAGGGAAAGATTGATAACAGAAGAGATAATAAAAAGAATGGTTGAAAGAGAGGCCGGCAGCAAGGCAAGGGCTGACCCAGGGCATGTTCTGTCTTCCAAGTAGACTCACGGTCTGCCACCTTTGCTGTCCTTGTGTCAGACAGAGTTGGTGAACGTACTTTTTTGCTAGCACATGACCCCAGTCAGCAGCTGGGAAACAATAGATTAAGGCTAGGCCTGCCAGAATTCTGTCTTGCTTATCTTTCAGGCGAAGGATTGATAGGGAGGAGCCAGTGACCTGTTCTTGCTCTCCATAGGCTCCCCGTTCGAGAGAAGATAGGATTAGGGAGACTACAGAGCCTAAGAAGTGCTGTTCTGAAATCATCTTGCATGTAACTTAAGTCTGAGTATTAGGTAACTTACCAAAAAAAAAATCACAAGTCACACAGATTCATGTGTTTAATCTCTTCACTGTGGAGGTTTAAAAATGTTCTGGCTGAAGTGAGGAGGAAACATACAAGTTTACAAAAAATCCCCGTTTAATTAAACAGGGTTTTGCCAGTTTTTCTCTCCATTCTTAAGTGAGTTAAAGTACTGCTGCCTTCATTTGCATAAAGAGGAAAAAATGCCCGTCCATTATTTCTATAGGTTCTGGTATTTGAAGTGTGCTGGTTTGCTCTGGAATCAAATCGGGCCTGACTATTTTGATCATGTTTCCGAACCAGGATTGCTCAAATCGGGTATACATAACTTGGGAGTGTATTTCTCACTACTTACATAATTTGCTCTCATAAATTTCTTCTGGCCAAATTCAAGAGTGAAGCCAACAGACAGGCTTCCTTTGAAGCACGTACCACATGAATAGTTCATTACTGGATTTCATCCAACAATCTTCAGTTCACTGCCACTTAAAACTAAAAAAGTTCTAAGCTGATTTTGCAACAGACGGTATTATTTACATCTTTAGATGCTAAGGGTTTTTATCTGGGAGGGGTGTATTTTGTGAAACACAGCAGATGTCCAAAATTCTACAGTTGGGATATTCTCCTTTACTTCCAAACAGCATCTCTCTGGACTATAAACAAGCATAAAATAATAGGCAAGGCAGAATAGAGTAGAGTAGAACAGAACAGAACAGAATAACAGAGTTGGAGGGGACCTTTGAGGTTTTCTAGTCCAACCCCCTGCCTAGGCAGGAAACCCTACACCACTTCAGAAAAATGGTTATCCAACATCTTTTTAAAAACTTCCAGTGTTGGAGCATTCACAACTTCTGGAGGCAAGTTGTTCCTAATTATTTCATTCCTGATAGTTAGAAATAATGTACCCCCAAATGTCAGATAGCCCAAATTTCATATTCTTAAAATTCAACAAATATATCTGTTTTACCAGATGTGAGCAGCCCCTGCCTTATTCTAGGGTACTTCGGAAACAGAAAGCAGAAAGTTACTAAAATAGCGGTCTTTGTGACAGTTTCCACATGTTAGCAAATAGATAGTACACAGTGTGGGTCTCTTCTGAAGAAACTGTACTTCTTCTTACGCTGGTTAACATGCAAATGGTACAATGAAGTTATTCTATTCGGTTTGTGGATTCACAAGATGTCTTTATGTCATCCTATATCAGCTTTTTTGGGAAGCTGTTAGAATCTAACCTGACAACAGAGATACTAAATGAGGAAGTAAATGGTGCAGGTCTTTCTTTTTTCCTGACCTTCGGTTCAGTATGCATATTCCGTGTCAGTACATTACTTGGTCCTTTTCAAGAGCTAAACATCTGTGAACATTTGTCCTGTATGTTTTTGTTCCTTTTTAAGCTTTTTTCTTCTTCTTGTATAATATTGATCTTAATTTTTTTTAATCAACTATGTAGGAAAAAGAAAAGTAAAACACCCAAATGCAAAACTAAAAGTAATTCTGTTGTATGTTGATATAAACCTTAATGGAATACCTTGGGGTGGGGTTTTACGTTTTCCGCATGGCTGGCTCGGGAATTCTGGGAATTGAAGTTTACAGATCGTAGTTCCCCACCCTTGGTATATCCCTTACAAAACTTGAGGATAAATTGACTCTTCGAATTTCAGTTAAAAAAAGTAAGTGATTTATATAATTGTGATCTCACCATAGAACAGATATATTATTCAAGTATATTGAATCAAAGTTTTGATGTGAAAGAGACAGATACATAATTTTATATAAATGATAGTTAACTAAATCGTACGTTTATAGAAGGATTTTGGTGTTTCTGCCTGATTTAAGTCCATTCCAATATAAAGAAAATACATAATACAGATTTATTTTCTAGATGGATAATTAATTTCTCATTGGTTATGATTTGTTTTTGATTGAAACTTCATTATAAGGAAAATGAAAAGCCACTTTTTTCTGACAATCTGAAATTATAATAAACATAATTTTGCAAAGAATAATTAGATCAAGCAAATTCAAAATAAATTTCTCTTTTATAAGGTTGCTTATTCAAGAGGGGAAGGCACTATCCTCACTCTTAGAAAAACAGGCAATTTGTTTTCTTATATCCAGCTGAAAATGAAATCTATTCAGCATTCATATTTCAAATACTTTTCATTGTCAGAAAGTTTATAATCAGTAAGTCTGTATTCTTACAGATAGTCCTCAAAGATGGTGATTGGGACCTGACTTTTGGTTACTAAGCTTTATTATGGTCATAAAGCACGGCATTGTGTGACTGCATCTCTAAGTGATGTTAATCCTGGTTTACTATTGTTAAGTGAGGATTGTGTGATGTTAAGCGAAGACCTCATTGATCATGATATATGACTGCCTTTGGCTTCCAACTAGCAAAATCAGTGGGAAAGCTGGCAGGAATTTTCAAGTCCCAGGCACAACAAGTTTTGCCTTACAAGCAGGCCGGCGGGTGGATGAGACTATTGAGTGTGGCTGGGCTGGTGGGTGCTGACATTGTAATTTTGAACAGTTGCTGAATGAGTCTCTGTAACCACGGATTACCCGTATAGCCCTTTATTGTTGATATGATGAATCTGTCAAAGTCCATATAATTTTAGCAGAACTGCCGTAGAAACATTACAATATTTTCTCTGATTGGCTGAGTAGTATTGCCTGGCCTCATGTTGTTTAGCAATTGTGCCTCTTTATAAGTTGGATTTAGTCAGTTCTGTGCCCACTTCCCATCAGTTCTTGTTTTACTAAGTCAAGAAAGAGAATCATACTTTGTATCTGCTCAGTTGGTAATTGGGTAATTTTATTATAGAATTCATATTTAAGGCATTTATTTTCTAATATATTATTTTCTGGATCGTTACCAGGGGTGTACCTGAATTTCAAATTTGAACTATTTGAAGATTGAGACGCCCTTACCTGAATGTAAAAATAACCTGTTTTTGGTGTGAACTGGGCAGTCCTGGTCATTTTGGAAGTATCTTGAGCTTAGACCCTTCCAGAACGATCCAAGGAACCTTGTTTTGCACTTCAGATGTCCACTCAAGAGAGGGATATGGACACCCCTACTATCCCACAGTTTGTCTTTCGGAATCCTGTAGGGCTTCATAAATATATTCTCAAATAGTGTTTGGAGAAATGGCTTTCCCTCTTTATCACATCTGTATTTTCCACAATTAAAGCTCTAATACTGAATCATCTCTAACAGCACTTAGCAATAGCACTTAGACTTATATACCTTTACAGCACTCTCTGAGCAGTTTACAAGTGTCAGCATATTGGCCCACCACAATCTGGGTCCTCATTTTACCAACTTCGGAAGGATGGAAGGCTAAGTCAACCTTGAGCCATATCAGGATCGAACTCCAGGTTGTGGGCAGAGTTGCATTCTAACCACTTAGCCAACACGGCTATTCGTGTGTGTGTATCTATATATGTCTAGATATAGATATATAATTTTTTTTACCACAAGTTGAATAAATTTATCCCCAAATGAATCTTTATCTTTACTAATTTCCCATCTTAGGTTTTTATCAGTGGATCTTCAGAAAGAGTGTTTTTCACCCATTAAAGCTACTTTTTCTTAGCTTCATTCAAGTTTTTTTTCTATTTTTTTCCCTGTTTTACAATGATATTTCTGCCCCTTGTTCTGCCATTATTATCTTTGCCTTTTGCACTGCTTCCACACACTCCCAATAACCAATCCATTACATAATAATCTTCCAGTTGTATTTCAGTCTTTCCAAGTATTACTAAGTAGTGGAACTTGCTTCTGCTTAGCCATCCTTATTCAGATGACATTATATGTCCTTTATTTCTATGGTCTATTGTTAAAACAAGGGCCTTGGTGGTGCAGGCTGCTAAATGCCCGGCACTTAAGTTCCAGCTGCCTGCAATTATTGTAGGCTCGAATCCCACCAGGCTCAAGGTTGACTCAGCCTTCCATCCTCTCGGGGTAGGTAAATTGAGGACCCAAGATTGTTGGGGGCAATTAGCTGGCCTTGTAAAAATGCCGCTTAGTAATAAGCAGGCATATAGAATGGAAGGAAGGCTATTGCTGAGCACATTGGGTTGTATCCCAAAAATTGTAAGCTGCCCTGAGTCTTCGGAAAAGGGCGGCATATAAATGTAATTTAAAAAAAAAACATCTTGGATTACTGTTTTGATGCTTATTTTTTCTCCTTGTATCCTTTCCATTATCTGTTTTTAAAATTCCATCTGCAGTTAGTTTTCCATCCTACTGAAGCTGTTTTCTCCCATTTCCTTTAATTAACAAATGCCATTTGTTTCTTTTCTTGTTAGTTCCCTTTTTGAGATACAGTGAGCCTAAATTAACTCATTTCTTCTTGCTATATCTTCTCACCAGTCCTCTTCATCACTTTACCTGTTTCTTTGTGATCTCTGCAAAATATTGGCTGTATTGATTATTCAAATAAGTTGGCAGGGAAATGACTGCAGTACATTTCTTCATCATTACTGGTAGAAGTTCGTGTTGAGAATTAATTTTACTTACTTTTCCTCATGCAGTGCAGTCCAGTCCAAGGGTCTGTTTAGTGATTGTCTGTCTGTCTGTCTGTCTGTCTGTCTGTCTGTCTGTCTATCTATCTATCTATCTATCTATCTATCTATCTATCTATCTATCTATCTAATGTACTCTATTTTGCTATCCATACTTCTATACTCATCTACCTACCTATCTCTCACCTTTATTATTTTTTATAAATCAGCCAGGGTGGCAACATATCTAATACTCTTTCTTCCTCCTATTTTCCCCACAACAACAATCCTGTGAGGTAAACTGGCCAGAGAGAATGACTTGCCCAAAGTCACCCAGTTGGCTTTCACACGTAAAGTCAGACTAAAACTCACAGTCTCCTGGTTTTATACCCTGATGCCCTTAACCACTACACTGAACTGGGTCATCATTCCCTTAAAATATTTGTAATGAACAATGGAGCAGCTATAATTCCGCTACTGTCTTTCGAATGTGTTGCTTCAAGCAGCATTGTTATATCATGAATGCTATTGGGGTTCAATATATAACAGGGCCCATCAGGGACAACAGTTGCAAATTTCCTGTTCCCATACATGAAACTGCTTTGTAATCTTTTCTAATCCACTCTTCTTTCATTACCTCTATGGTTGGAATATCCTTGTACCAAATAGCCGAAACATTTTTCATGTTTAAATTTTGGATTGCCAGACTAAAATTAGCTCTATTATTGCTGACATTTGATTTTCCTGTTTTGCAACTATGTAATTGTGTTTTGCATCTGCCTGATTTTCTCTTTCGATAACTTCATGGCTGCAGCAACATGGGATGATTACTTGCATTTCTGAACCTCTCTCTTATTTTCCCGTAACTTTTCCTTTAAGGCTTTCCCTTTTGAATTCTTCCCAATTCCTGCTGCTGTAGATTTACTAAATGTGCAGTAAACCTTGTGTATAATGCCTCGTGTTGTCACAGCATAATACCGTAGTAGCCTATCGTTTGGAGTCTTAATTGCTTCCTTTGGAAGCATCACAGCAGTGTTTTGTTCAGCTGTTCTACCTGCTCAAAGCCAGCAGAGGGAGTAGCATAATAGAAGGTGACAGCCCAAAAAAGGCCATTACTGGCTTTCAGAGATTTTGTGCAAGAGCTGGTCCCTTGGGCATACAATTGTAGGAAAGGAAGGGAACGTGGTGGCATGGGGCTTATCAGTGAAAGCCAGTTGTGCTTTGTGGCTTTGGCCAGCCACACTTGAATGTCCAAGCTTCCCTTTTCTACATAGAATGTCAGGTACTTAGCATAAATTCTGGCTATCAGATGGTCTAGGACAGTGGTTTTCCATCTGTGTGGTCAACGGATCCTGGAGGGCTGTGATGTTATCCTAGGGGGCCGCGAAGGCTTGAATAAATATCTTGGGGGCTCCGTGGCCACCAAAATTTTTAAAAGGGGATCGATGGTGAAAAAAAGGTTAAGAACCACTGGTCTAGGAAAATGGATATCCAACCTTTTGGCTTGTCTGGGTCACATTGAATAAAGAGGAACAGTCTTGGGCTGCACATAAAATATATAATATACAGTAATTTATGTATATAAATCACATCATAATGTTAAAAGTTTACAATCTTGCGGGGGTGCATTAGTTCAGGGCTGCATGTGTCCTGCAGGCTGCAGGTTGGATATACCTGGTCTAGGTTTTTATCAGTTTCTTTCAAGCTTTTATTCAGCACTGCATCATTTTGCATAGATCTCTTGTTTTTCTTTGTAAGCCATTTGGTCTTTAGACACTAGTCAATCCAGTTATTAGTTGCAAACCTAGTTAACTATTGTCCGTCATCTTTTCGATTTCTAATTAAAGGAGCCAATTCCATTGAGTTTGCCTATAGCTTTGTAATATCCGATTGAAGGGGCACCACACCTTATGCAAGACCCACTGTTTTCATTTGGGAGAGGAGGCACATCTAATGATACATGAAGTGTTTTCCTAGATCTTTTATACATCTCTTAAAACTCAACATTCATTGGCCAAGAACTAGAAATTTGGCAAAAAGGTGTGTGTGTGGAGGGAGGGAGGGAGGGAGGGAGGGAGAGGGAGAGATTGATTCATGAACCTTGCAGTGTTTGATGGAACCTTGGATATTGATGAATTGGAAATACTAGTTTGGGCAATCTGATGAAGAATTGAGCTGACCTGCATAATATATCCTTTTCAGTTGGCTCCATCTATAGATACAGTCATCTCCTGTCTGTGGCCAGGCCTTCCCCAGTGGCCATTACTTGCTAATTCCGGTGGTCTAGCTTGACTCCTACATTATCTTGAGATAATTCAAAGCCTGTCTCTATGAAGTCTTTTTAAATTGTTACTCTTCTCAGTTCAGTGGATTGAATCACAGCTGCCCTAAAATAGTTAACCTTCTAATGGACTCCTACGCTTGCTCCTGAATAATACAACACTAACCAAGCCCTATGTTTGACCTCAGTGCTTCGATATCAGAAAAAAAATAAGGAAGGAGCAGTCCTGGTTTTTAAGAGAGTCAGAACTTGTGAGCGTCATAAACTGCCATGACCACAGTTTCCCTTTTGTCTTCTTTCTAGACCTCTCTTCTGTGGCAAATCAGAAGCTGACCAACTGGGCAAGATCTTTGAGTGAGTCTCAACTTCTTATTATCTACCAAAGGTTGTGGGTCGGTAAATCATCACAAAGAGGAAGTTGTTATCATTATTTAGAGCATTGGTTTTGCTCCAGGTGACTTGAGGTAGCTTGACTGATTCTGCTCTATATAAAGATGCAGAGCAAAGGTTTGTGAGTTTGGTTTGGTGAGCCAGAGGAAGCAGAAGTGACTCATTATAGCTGCGGGATCCTATTCTGTTGATCTTTCTAATTGAGCAAATGGCCAGAAGTAACAGGGGTTTGGCCACTCGCTTTTGTTGAGGGTTAAAGCAAGGACATTGCTGGGTTGTAACATTCACAGGGCAGGGCCTTTCATGGAGGATACTGGGAATTATAGTTGAACAATATCTGGAGAACACAGATTTCCAGTTAATGTACTAAAAAGATAGTAAGAAACTATGTGAATAGGACTCGATCTATTTTATTGTTGAAGTTTAATGGTTAGTTGTGCTTGATTCCAGTTAAATTGCATGATCTTCATACTAGACAGGGCCACAGGGGAAGTATTATTTAGGGGAGTTAATCTCATTCTGCGCTTTACAAGCTCTGGAAATCCTGAATTAGAGCAATGATTACAAGATGAAAAACCATTCATTTGTGTAATTTGAAGATTGAAGATTGGTGCTATGGCTTCAAAGCCTTTGGAGTTGCAGTGCATAACAGGGTTGCCCCCATTGCCTTGAAACCAATCGGAGTTGGATCTAGCTCTTGTTTCCCGCCCCCCCCTTCTTTCTTTCAGCCTGATTGGTCTCCCTTCAGAGGAAGATTGGCCATTAGACGTGTCTCTACCACGCTGTGCCTTTGCTGCTCGCTCGCCACAGCCGGTGGAGAACTTTGTGCCAGAAATCGAGGTCCTGGGGGCTCAGCTGCTTTTGGTAAGTTCTGAGATACCAGAGTAATTTCAGCACAAACAAGAGCAAAATGGGAGTTGAGCATTGGGGATAGAATGATCATTGAGAGCCTGCGCTTGGTATTATTCTGAGACTGGAAATGTGCAACAAAGGGGAGATTTCCAATCTAGGTAGCTTACATGAGTCACTAAGTCATCGGTTCTTTGCACCTCACGGAGTTTTGGTGACTCAGTATTTGATAACCAGGAGCGACTTAATTTTCCTCCAGTCCTGCTGCTGGTGGCAACTACAGCTAGCATCTGAATAATGTACTGAATTCAACATTAATCATAGAATAGTGTGAGCAGTACTTTCAGAGTAAGTTTTTTTTTCTTTTTTATTCACATTTATATGCCACCTTTTTCCGGAGACTCAGGGCGGCTTACAATCTTTGGAGCACAACTCAATGCGCTCAGCAATAGCCTTCCTTCCATTGCATATGCCTGCTTATTACTAAGCGGCATTTTTACAAAGTCAGCTTATTGCCCCCAACAATCTTGGGTCCTCAATTTACCTACCCCGAGAGGATGGAAGGCTGAGTCAACCTTGAGCCTGGTGGGATTCGAGCCTGTACTAATTGCAGGCAGCTGGAGCTAAGTGCTAGGCGTTTAACAGCCTGCACCATCAAGGCTCTTTCAAAAGTTCAAGTTTTAGAGGCACAGCAGGGATCTATCTCCAGGATCTGAGGACTACTGAAGTTGGAACTGTCTCCATGGCTCCAGTTCTTGGTTTGCTTGCCTTCAGACCCTCTCTTGTGGCTCTTGCTCAGGAGAGATTTGGAACACAGCTGCGGTGCTGGATGAACGTGTGCATGTATGTTTTTATGAGATGTATGTAATGGATTTCCTTTTTTTGTGTGTGTCTGTGCCTCTCTAGGAAATGCTGACATTCAATCCACTGAAGCGTATATCTGCCTTCCAAGCCTTGCACCATCAGTACTTTCAGGACAAGAACGCAGGTGAAGGGTAGCACCCCAGCGAATCCCTAAGCATGGGGGAAGAGACTGTACAAAAGACTTTGTGAATATGCGTATAACATGAACCCCACCAAGTGGATACACTCAGACTAGTCCCCAAACTGTCCTGGCTGTGCTAGGATTGAAAGGGTGGGAAGGACAAAGCTTTTGACAACATGCATGAAAACAGGGAGAATCGTCTTGCAGGAAAATGCACCATTGAAATCCTTTCCCACCCTGAAAATGTTAGGACTTTATATAGTGGCATCTCTCTGTCACTATGCATGCGCATTATGTATTCCTGGGTTGATCTCCCATGGCGTTCTTGGAGGTCTGTTTGTATTTGGGACAGCCTGGTTTGAGGCATCTCGGTCATCTGTGGGTTCTTTGCCAAAGGTCTCTTTTGGATAGCCCCCTTTTCCCCCCTCTAATAAAATTTTTTATAACAGTTTACACATAATAATACTGCTGCCTTATCACATACCTGTGGCTAACAGTTTGACACTAAAGCCTTGCCTTAGCATGTTTCAGAGCTCTACAAAAAATGGGAAGGAGAAGATTATTTTTGTATAAGCCTTCACAAATTCTGTTTTTATTTGCCAAGACACCGGTCAGGACAAACCTATGCGGTTGGCTATCTTGGAATGGGGAACATGTTCAGATGAGAGAGAGGCACTCTCCATCTGTTTGACTCCAAATATTAATGTGAAACATTTTTAAAAGGCTTTTAAAAATGATAACATTTCAATAAAGGATATATGGGTAAGGTCCAGGCAAGTATAGTTTGGTCTTTCCCTTTTCTTGTCACCTGACGTCATCTCGCATTGTGATTAGTTGGTTGAATTGTTATCTGGGCTGGATTACTCAAGTGTTGATTCATCCACACTTCAAAGGGCTTTCAGGAACAGAAATTCATATTGCTAAACCTTTTGGAAATCTGATGCTTCACATTGTGTGTTCTGTGACATGTACTGATTTTTCAGGATGTTCCCAAAGTAAGAGAGTTATTGTAAGTCCTGCTCCTTGCCTGGTCTCTTAATGAGGATCCTGACAAACTGACTGGAACGTTCTTAAGCTTTGCTTAGTGCTTCTCCTGTCTCCTCTCCTCGTCCCTCCTTTCTCTTTCCTTTCTCTTTTCCTTTCCTTACCTTTCCTTTCCTTTCCTTTCCTTTCCTTTCCTTTCCTTTCCTTTCCTTCCCTTCCCTTCCCTTCCCTTCCCTTCCCTTCCCTTCCCTCTCTCCTCTCCCCTCCCCTCCCCTCTCCTCTCCTCTCCTCTCTCCTCTCCCCTCCCTTCCCTTCCCCTCCCCTCCCTTCCCTTCCCTTTTTATTTTCCTTTCTCCTTTCCTCATCCATTTTGCTTTCTGTTACATAGTTTTCTTTTCCCATCTTCCTTCCTTTCTTGAGGGCTGCTTTGCCCTTTACTATGGGTCTTATGAAGTTGATGTAGTTCTACAAATCTAACATACTCCTTTAGCAAGTATGTTAGATGCAGTAGAAGCTCTTGTCAACATACAGATGGATTTCTAGGAGAGGACATACAATAAAAGCAATACAAATATACAATTAAAAAGAGATTAAATCTAAATAAGAAACCCAATTAAATTCTAAAACCCTAAAAATAAGCATTAAAACTCCCTCGCACACACACCCTCAGTCCAGGTCAGCGAGTTGGAACAACCTTGTTTTGAGGCCACGGCGGAAAGAGTGGAGGTCAGGGGCCAGCCGAAGCTCCAGGGGCAGCTGGTTCCACAGGGTAGGTGCTCCCACAGAGAAGGCCCTACTCCTAGGGGTCGCCAGCTGACACTGGCTGATGGTACCCCGAGGAGGCCCTGCTGGCGCACAGGGATGGGAGCAAGGTCTCCCGTAAACAAGTTATGCTTGAACTACCTTGCAGGAGGATGAAAAGACAAGTCTTGTTCATGTTGGCAGATCTTTGTTCCTAGGATAAAACAGGAAAGATGGCCATGATGGGATGCACTTCTTTCTTTCTTTCTTTCTTTCTTTCTTTCTTTCTTTCTTTCTTTCTTTCTTTCTTTCTTTCTTTCTCTTTCTTTCTTTCTTTCTTTCTTTCTTTCTTTCTTTCTTTCTTTCTCTCTCTCTCTCTCTCTCTTTCCTTCCTTCCTTCCTTCCTTCCTTCCTTCCTTCCTTCCTTCCTTCCATCCATCCATCCCGATTCAACTCTTACAGCTTTTAATGAACTTCTAGGAAAGAGCCTGAGGAATCTTGATGTGAAAGCCCAAAGAACTGTTGCCAATGCTTTTATGAATGTGGGATTTAGCCAAGTAAAAGACACTATTTACATTTTTACTTGCAAAAATATGCCTTTGTTCTAAATAATTTGTTTTTTTGTTGTTGATGGAAGTGGGTAGTTGAAGGAAATTGTTTATATGGGAGCTCATACATCAACATCCAGGTAACTTCAACAAATTGGGTTTTTGTGGGTTCTGGTTTTGTCAAGATAAGCTGGAGTCTAGCTGTGTGGCATGGATAGCCAATTTAAACCATGTTTGGTGTGTTTTGTTATGGGGAGAAGGGAGTGACTGTTTTAAGAAGAAGAAAAAACCCTTGACAGAAGTGCCATATCACAACCTGGAATCTAAGCCAAAACTCAACTGAGAGTTTAGTTATCTTCATCATGCTGTGAGAATATCATCATGCTCAACATTTACTACAAGTAACAACCATTTGTTTCTTTTTTGCTAATACGTTCCTCCTATTTTTCTTATTTTAGCTGTTAGAGTAAACTGTTATAATGCTCTATTTGGATAGGATTCTGTCTCTTCCCCTCCAATATGTTAATCAACCATTTTTCTAACCTGAAATACTTTTTTAAAAAGGTTCCTCATAAAAACATATTTTTGTATGCACCTGATTTGTACTCAAAACTGAAGAGACAAACGCGGGAAATTTGGCTGCTTTTTTTCCCCTTTTACAAATCAAAGCTATTTCCAAGTTAACTGTACTTGTGATGTATCCAAATCTCTGGGTAGCAAATTGCAAGTTAACTGCATTGTAATACATTCAGTGGTGTATGTTATTATGTATTCTTCTGTTGATGATCAGAGATCTGAGCTTCGTAATTGATTTTGCTGTATACAGAAACGACAGTACATTGTATGTATTCTTTGAAACATATATGACTGGTACATATGTATGCTCAAGGGCAGCTATTGTATGTGCCTTATATTGAAGTTATTTCCATTTATGTAGCTCAAGACACCATCTATATGTTGCTATTTTGATAAAAAGAAATATACAATCGATAGCTTTTCTTTAGTAAAGAAACATAGAATTGAAGCCAAAGTGTATTTTGAGCACCCCACGCGCAACCTGCTCTCTCATTTTTTGTTGCTAATCTTACTTTGCTTTGCTAAGAAGTGACCTCCTTTCAACTATGAGGTGCAACAGGCTTCTATGCTCCCTCTGTTCCCTTTTAACATCTACATTAGGGGTGTCAAATTCTATTTTATTGAGGGCCACACCAGGGTTGTGTTTGACCTCAGGAGGTCCGGGGTAGGTGTGGCCAGCTTGATGTCACTCGTGTCAGGGGCACCTGTGGTAGCTCCATTTTCAGCTGTGACATCCTCCTGCAACCCTCTGCCAGTGAAAACAGCTTGGGAGGACTCTGTGTGGTGCATCTGAGCTCCATTTTTGCTGGTAGAGGCACTGCGGGCAAGTCCTTGCAGACCAGATCTAAGCAGCTTGCAGGCTGGATCTGGCCTGTGGGCCTTGAGTTTGACACCCTCGATCTACATGAAACCCACCGAATGAGATTACCCATCACTACAGGATGAGTATCAAAAGCATGTGAATGATACCCAGTTGTACATCTCTGTCTGGGATGAACTGAGTGATGCCATGGATGATGTTCTGCAGGGTTTGGAAGCCGTGGGCATCTGAATGAAGAACGACGGGCTTCAATTGAACCTTGGGAAGACAGAGTGGCTGTCAGGCTGTTCTGTATCTGGGGGTTTATCATCATTGACCCTGGATGCGGTTGAACTGTCTTAGCTGGACCCAGTGCATAATCCAGGGATCCACCAAGATTCATAACTCCTCTTTCAAGGAGCAGGTAGCAGAAAATGGCTAGGAAGGTGTTTTGTGTTGTACACCAGTTTCCCTTAAGATTGGGAAGCCCTTCTCATTCATTCCCTGGTCATCCCCCCATGTGAACTACTGCCAATACTCTTCACAATACTACCATTGTAAAATGTCTGGAAGATGCAGAACGTAGCAGTGCAGGCATTATGGATGCCTCTAGGGCAGGGGTCCCCAACTCCCGGGCTGCAGTTCTCTACCGGGCCTTGAGCCTTTTGGAACCAGGGTACAGAAGCGAGGGATGAGGGCACCCATTGCCACTTGCGCAAACAGCGGGCAAGTGCACAACCAGTGGGCGAGCATGCGCGTGCCTGCCACACACAGTCTTCTCCCCACCCCCCAAGTCTGTGAAGCCAGAAAGGTTGGGGAACTCTGCTCTAGGGCTGTGCGTGTAAGACATCTGTGTGAGCTACATTGGATGCCGGGTCCAATTCAGTGTTGGATATAACTGCTAAAGCCCATCATGGCATGGGCCCAGGTTATCAGAGGAATCATCTTGTTGCAATTACAACTGACCCACCCCAGCTAGTCTAGAAGTCCAGCCACAGACCCTATCAGCTAAAGAATTTTGACTGGTGGAATTAAGGGAAAGCCTTTTGCCACCGCTCCGCTCCATGGAATATCTTGTTCCTGGAGGTGAGGTTGGCCCCGCTCCCTCTTCTGGCCTTCTGGAAGAGCGTCAAAAATCTGGTACAAGGAAATCCAGTAGTGGTATGTAGTCCTGGCAGTGGTGTTTGAGAATGCCCCCTCTGTCCTTTTAATTTTGATATTTTTGTAAGGATTTTAATGGCCTTTTTGTTTGTCAGCCACTCGGTCCCTTACACAGTGAGATAGGCAATGTATAATAAATAAAAGAAAGCATAGGTAGCCCTGACGACAGTGGAGTCAAAAATTTCTATTGCTAAGTGAGAAATTTGTTATGTAAGTTTTGCCCCATTTTACTACCTTGATTGCCACAGTTAAGTGAATCGCTGCAGTGGTCCAGTTAATAACTTGGTTTTGTTAAGTGAATCTGCCTTCCCTATTGACTTTGTCAGAAGGTCACAAAAGTTGATCACGTGAGTCTGGGACACTGCAACCGTCATAAGTGAGAGTTGTCAAGCATCCGAATTTTGATCACATGACCATGGGGATGCCACAACGAGGTTAGGTGAAAAATGGTCGTAAGTCACTTTTTTCAGTGCCCTTGTAACTTTGAACAGTCACTAAATGAACTGTTGTAAGTCGAGGACTACCTGTAAATTAAAAACACCCCTTCCCCCTGGTTAGAAACCACGGTCTCCTTTTAGGGTCAGTCATGTTTGTAAGACATCCCAGTGTTTGATAATTAGGATGAAAAATAAGCTTAAGGCCACTGTCTTCCTAACTTGGGTTCTAACCTCACGATCGCCTGGTGAAATAATGCTGGGTAGTAGGACTCAAGGTTTGAACTAGTAAGGCTCCTGATAGATTGAACACAAAAAACCCACCTACCCGTCATTTGGTGCTATGGCTTAATTCTTGGTCAGCCTCTACAACGTCAAGTCAAAGGGGGATGCTACTACACCTTGCTGGGAGGAACTATGAAGCAGGGTTGAATTTTCAAAAGCTCTAACATGAAAGGTTTCGGTTTTTAGCAGAGCAAGATGACTGCTGTCAGGAGGCTGATTTTGTTTTAATTTTATTTGTAAGCACCAGCACTGAAGACAGTATGCCTTAGAGCAAAATTTCCTTTACAGAACGTATCGCCACCTAACCTTTCTAACACTGCTGCCATTCCTTCCCCCAAGGGAGGAAAGTAGCAAGTACTAAAGAAAAACGCTCAAGACCTGCACTGGACAGAAACGAATTTATTTAAATTGCCTGTTACAACAGGAGCAGTTCCATGTGTACATGATAGGAAAATTATGTAGCTCTTACAGCCGTAGGCAGCTCTGAATACATCAGATTGCTATTTTCTGATAGGTTCTTTCCGTCACCCTCCCTATCGGCCACCACCGCAGGGCCAAAATAGTCTCTAGCAAAGAAAGGTGGATTGAGAGAAATAGCCTGCAAATAGCCTCCATTTTATGTATTTAATGCATGGTATCTGTCTAACCCTTCCTCTAAGGTAAACAGGATAAGTCAGCCATGGCTACAGTCCAGTTTTCACTTGCCACCTTATATAAAGTGCACATTGAATTGTTTCAATCAGTTCCTGTGAGTAATGTAGCTCAGGTAGACTGCCAGCACCCTTCCCCAGTGTATATAAGTGTCCCCCTGCCTAATGGGAGACTGTCGTTAAGATATTCTATAGCAGAAACTTCCTCTTGACCAGGAGACGTGTAGAATTATAAGCCAGTCTCAATATTCCACTTCATGATATACCGTGTTTCCCCGAAAATAAGACACTGTCTTATATTTTTTTTGGCTCCCAAAAACACACTAGGTCTTATTTTCAGGGTAGGTCTTATATATTTATGGTGCCAAATAGTGGGTGTGAGTGTGTGGGGGGGGTGTTTCGCGGGTGCACGGTTGCTCCCTGAAAAGTCTTCCTGGAACTGGAGATTTACACTAGGTCTTATTTTCGGGGTAGGTCTTATATTAGGGCAGGTTTAGAAAATAGTGCTAGGTCTTACTTTCGGGGTAGGTCTTATTTTCGGGGAAACACGGTAGTGATGAAGAATGCAGTGGCCCTGCAGCTCTAGGTGCGGCTAAATATTGATTTTTTTTTCTGGATGCATATCAAGCTTTCAGCCAGATCGTAGAATTAAAATACCTTTAGTCGCCTGGCTGTTTCACCTGTTCTGCAACAGAATGGGACAACCCACCATGGCCAATTTGCCATGGGATAACTCACCATGGGACAATTCAATTATTTGAAATAATTCATTTTTTGTCATTCACATTTCATTTTGTTCCTCCTTTTGCATTCGTTCTTTAATGATTCTATTCCACCATTTCTTCAATTTTAGTGTAACTCTTATTCCATGGTGAGTTGGCTGTGGCAAGTTATCCCACGGCAAGTTGGCTGTAGTGAGTTGACCATAGCAACTTGTCTTAGACCCTTCAGGAACTTAGATGGGAGGAGTATAGCTCTACCAATTCTGTACCCGTTGTCACTTTTACTATCACCACTACAGCATGTAGTAGACTATAGCATAGACTTACTGGACTATAGAAGATCAGAATCTTATTTTACAATGGTTCTAATCGTTCTAAATCCAGAAAGTGGTGCCGAGGTATTAACTGGGGTTGCCTCTTGATGCCTGGTAGGCTTCCATGTTGCTCCCTATACTGTCAGGATAAAACCAGTGAAGGGGGGGTGTTTGGAAGGTTATTCCCAGCTGATGTTAACCTATTCTATTGCTCATCATTCAGTTCCAAGAAAGGAACTAGTTCCTGTCTAGTCAATAATGCAACTCGATGAACAGGAACAATCCAAAATTAAATCCAAACGAGTTTTCAAATGGGAAACTGAACATAGAGATCAGCCTAATTTAGATAAGATTCCCTGGAAGAGCAGGTTCCCAGGCTGGGAGGAGTCCTCAAGCTTCAAATGTCACTGGATTCTCATGTGAGGTGAGTGCACCCTTGTAGTTACATCTAAAGTAATTGCACCTTTCCCAGTTTGGTCAGGTTTGATGACAAGTTATCAATGTGTTGTTACTTCATGTCTTAACTCCTGCCAACTTTTTCATAAAGACACTCTTTTTAAAGACTGCACAGAAACTGCACTTAACTCCAAAAAGCAGCCGTGAGGATCCTAACTAGTGCAAGGTACAAGGATCATGTGAAGCCTGTACTACAAGTTCTCTGGTTTGCCAGTTGCTTCCTGAGCATAATTGAAGGTGTTAATGTTAACCCCGACATCTTTGAATGGCTTAGAATCTGTCTCATGATTCACACTTTTATAGTTGTTGGGATCTCCAGGGCAGGTTCTTTTCATGTCGTCTCCCTTGTGCAACTCATGCCCGCTCTTATTTTTGGGGGTATGGGAGAGGGCCTCACTCTCAGATAATGCTCCTTCAGGAGCTGCAAACGGCCACCATTTTTATTTTATTTTTATTTTTTTGCATTTAGAAAATCTGTTAAGATGCATCTCTCGTGCCAATTTCGGTTATTTGTCATCTATTCACATTTGCATTCTGTTATTAGCCAACTTTTGTAATCCTCGGAAGGATAGAGTACACACCAAATGTTTACAATGATCTTCTCCCACTTTTTCCCATCTCAAATTTCGACTGGAGTTGTAGCCCTAGCTCAAAAAAAAAAGCAGTCTAGAGAGATCAATCTTTCTCAATCCAACCCTTGTTTTCAAAAGGCAGAACAATGTTTTGGGGCTCATCTGTACCATTCAATGCTACGTTATGGGCCCAGGATGATAAGGTCAAAAGAGGCCAGCTGTAGCTTTAGGAGTTGAGAAGAATTTGCCAAGCTATTTCCACCTGCCTTATAGAAGGACTTGCTTGCAAAAGATGCCACTGATTATGAGACATTCCCTAATTTATAAATAAACAATACGGCGTGTGTAATAAGGGTGCAGCCTATGAAACATTCAAGGTTTCACGAGGAGACATTTCATACTCATCAAAGAGAAAGCAGTCCATATGTTTCCTTTCCCTCCGTTAAAAGGGAATGTGCTTCTGCTTTTCGTCTTGAAGGCATGGGTCCTTCCAATCTCTGTCCTTGAAAGATCTGGCTTTGAACAGACGTCTCCGTAGGAGCTTCACTAGGACCTTTCTTGACAAAGAGACTGGTAGCATGGCAACCATCTTTCCTAGGCTGCCATCTAGCTCACTTAATTCTATACAAAGCCCAGTGTTAAATATGTAACATGCTTGTGCTCAGCCGCAGTTTCCCTTGTTAAAAAGTAGAACAAAAGAAATTGCATATGAGAATGATAGCGGGCTGAAATTGGAAGCAGGGGGAGGGGCTTCTACTACACAGGCAGGCTAGCGTTCAAACAACAGAATCCCCAATGGGGGGTAGCTAAGATCCTCACATACATCCTTACTCACAACCACTGAATACAGGGGAAACAACTGAACAGGATAGGACACACGTAGGACACACCAGCATACAACAGTTTCAAGTCTTCATCCTCCACCACAGGAAGAATATTGCAAAGGAACTCGGAATCCAAAACTCAGGCTGGTATCACTCAAGTTCCTTTTGTTCCAAAGGTGTATAATTGTGATTTCACTTTAGGAGGAATCACTTTAAAAGCCAGTTTTAAGAATTTTTAAAGATGTAATTGTGATCACACTATGAGCAAGTGAGTTCTCCAGTAAGTTTTAGGCAGATTGCCACCTTCCTCCTTAAAAAGAGGCAACCTAAAGTATATGATTGTAAATTCTGAATTTAGGTAAATTTCAATTTTGGCTTGCAAAAAAAAAAAAATCCTAAAATAAGACATGTATCGTGCTTGTTATACTAAATCTTTCCCCAGAGCTGCTTCATCTAGCACTTGTGTTCACTGTGTTTAACCATAGGAAACACAAATTTTGGAAGAGCAGGCAAACCTGGTGGAAAGTAATTTTATGGGACAATTGTTGCCTCTGCTGCTTAAAAGGTAAGACAAAGCGCTTTACTTTGTCAAGATGAAGACATTTGTGAGGGGGGGAAAAGCAGCTTTAAGGAAAATCTATTTTTTAAAAAACACAGGTACGATAATGCAAAAATTTTAAAAACACCAAAATGATTGTAGTTATGAGCAGCAATTACATGAGTCAACAAAATGATTTTTTTTCACTATCTTATGTGATACCAACTAATGTTTGCCTTTTTTTTCCAGTACTGGATCCCTTTGCCACATGCCAAAGGCTTCATGTCATGGATGAGACCTTCACTTGTTATTTCATCCTATCAGCATTTTGGCATAAAGGCAAAATTCATCCTCATAGGGCCTTTGTGAGGGGTTGGCAACCAAATGATGGAAATAGGAGGTCTTAAATAAGCAAGAAGTGACTAACTAAAAAGGAAACCTGGAAGGTGGTAGGAGAAAGAACTATAAAAAGGCACTGGGGTTGGCTCTGGGATCCTTCTGGTTTCTGTAGCGCATAGCAAGCCATACCCCAAGGATCTGAAAGGCAAAAAGAAATCCAATTACAAGATTTAATTCCTTCATCCCAACATGCTTATCTTATGAATGGTTAGGAAATGGTTTACCGTGATCAAAGCTGTCTCTTTCACATATATGATGAGAACCCTTTTCAGCTTTCAGAGTTAAATTCATAGAACTTCCTTGGCAACGCGATCTTTGCTGAGAATTGGGAGTTGAGGTCCATTGCTCTAAAGTAGTCTGTTTTGTCTATCAGCACTGGAACGCCCTCCCTTAAGTTGCCAAATTAATTCAAACATCGTTTCCATTTCAGTACTAAATTAAAAAGTAGCTATTCACCCAAACTTTAGAGAAGTAGGAATTACAGCTTATCCTTGATGTGTAATTATCAAAGGGGTAGGTTTTAATGTTACTCAGATGACTTAATTATCTCCACTGGTTGTATCAAGAGCCAGTCTGGTGCAGTGGGTTAAGGCACTAGGTTAGCAAGCAGGGGACTGTGATTTCAAGCCCCACCTTAGTTACAAAAAGTCAGCTGGGTGACTTTGGGACAGTCACACTCTCTCAGCACAACCTACCTCACAGGAACTGTTGTGGGGAAAACAAGAGGAAGATATGTCGGATATGTTTGCCACCTTGAGTTATTTATAAAAAAAATAATAATAAAGGCGGGATACAAGTAACGAAATGCATAAATTCTCTCCCTGAGATCAGGGGACATTTCAAACACTTAAATCACGGGTGTCAAACTCCATCATGTCACGGGCCAGATTGTGACGTGTCGCAATGTTTTTTTGCCTTTGCAGAGCCAGAGTGGGCGTGGCCTGCACGTGACATATTCGGCCCACGGGCCACCAGTCTGACAGGCCTGACATAAATGATTGACTGTTTTACCTCGGCTAAGTAGCCCTACTTTTGTTTAGTTTCATAGACATAGTTACCTCTGTGAAACTGAAGAAGAGTCCAACTCCACCAAGGATTTTCAAAGCCTCATCTGCATGTTGCATCAGCACAACACCACATTGGAAGCATCCAATCTTTGTTTTTGTGCATGGCTGCATGAGGAGACAAAAATCCAGTGTAACTCTGTATTCCCTGTTTATAACAGACAACCAGAAATGTTTACCTATTTGCAGACACCATTAGCAGCAATCAAAAATTGGGCTCAATTAGGATATGGATTGCTCTTCCTCTGAAGCTGTTCACTGGTGAAATATCAAGTGATCCTACCCAGTTATTTCTATGCAGAAGGAAGTAAAATAAAATACAATGGATAGAGCCCTGCCAGAATTGACTCTCAACTGTTAACTCCACTGGCAGCATTTTCGAAAGATGTAGTTCAGCACACCTGAACAGAACCACAACAGAAGAAGCAGAACATTTCAGGCACACTTATTTGTTGCATCAAAAATGCTTGCAGGAATTCATATACCATAGGCATTCTGTTCTGAATTTAATCCTGGGTAGTCTGCTCTAAATAAGATGAGCTGGTTTGGAAAAATATTTTTAAAACTACAAAATGCACAATATATGGATTCATAAATAACATAGCAATGCTGTTTTTGTCTTAAGAATGTTTTTGAACCTGCTAACATCATCCAAAAGAGAATGCAACACTGAGCATGGACCTAGTCTGAACCAAGGGCCTCTTTCTCAGCCTCTTGGGGGCTGATTAATTCCAAGTACTGGAAGCCTGGGGAGTCTCAGATTTGGGGTTTCCTTGTTCATCTTTGGTATGCCTGAACTTATGACAGCAGAAGCCAACAGGAAGGTAGTGTAATAACTGTAGATGCTGTGGGTTGGCAACTGATGGTATAGTGGTGATTGGGAGTTGCAAGCTGGACTTCGGTGTGAGAACTCCCTCTACCATTGCTCTGGTGGCTGGTTTGGAAGAGAATGAATTTCTAAAAGAGTTTGGATCTTTTAACAGAGACTAGAAGAAGAATGTGTCTTGGAACAATTTAGAAATCAGTTTTCATCAACATGAACCTCTTTTAGGGCTGCTCCCCACACAGGAACTGTTGAGATATTATTGGGTCTAGAATTTGAGTGAGGTTCATATTAGTCAATAGGGCATCTAATTTTTGAGTAGCTCCTTTCCTCTAGTGAGAATAGGTTGGGTGAGCAGATGGGGAGGAGGCTAGATATGCAGGTGTGCTACATGGACATGGTAGAAGATGAATGGGGGGCTGAATCAGCTCACGGTTACTATGGTTGATTGTGGTTCTGTGGTAGAGGGCAGAGGGTTTGTTTGTTTGTCTTGATCAGGGGATATAGGCCAGGGTGAATGTAACAGTAACAGTATAACAGGGATTTTGAAGGCCTTCTAATCCAATGTCCTGCTCAAGCAGGAGGCCCTATATCCGTGATGGCGAACCTATGGCATGCGTGCCACAGCTGGCAAGCAGAGCCATTTGTGCCAGCATGTGAGCCCCAGGCAAACTTACCTCACTGTGCATGTGCACGCTCACAGCTGATTTTCAGCTGGTTTGAGGCCTTTTCTGGCCTCCCAGGGGCTTGCAAAAAGCCTCTGCAGACCGAATAGGCCCGTTTTGTCACTTCCTGTAACACCAGAAGTGATGAAACGGGCCTATTATTCAGCCTGCAAAGCCTGCAGAGGCTTTTTTCAAGCTTCCAGGAGGCCAAAAAAGGCCTCAAACCAACCAAAAGTCAGCTGTGAGGCGCAGTGCAGGTAAAGGGGTTGGGGGGCATGGTGGGGGGGCACACATTGCCTTCTGGGTGCTGGCACGCGAGCACACACGTGCACAGAAGCCCAAAAAGGTTAGCCACCACTGCCCTATACCATTCTGGACAAATGGCTGTCCAATCTCTTCTTAAAAATTTTCAGTGATGATCCACAACTTCTGGAGGCAAGCCGTTCCACTAATCAATTGTTCTCACTGTCAGGAAATTTCTCCTTAGTTATAGGTTTGTACTCTTCCTTGATAAGCTTCCCTCTGTTACTTCTTGTTTTGCCCTCAGGTGCTATGGAGAAGAGGTTGACCCCTCTTCTTTGTGACTGCCCCTTAAATATTGGAAGGCTGCTGTCATGTCATTCCTACTTCTTCTCTTCGTTAAGATTAGACATATCCAGGTTCCACAACTGTTCATCATCATGTTTCAGCCTCCAGTCCCCTAATCACCTTCGTTGTGTATGGGTGTACTGTGGAGGAATGAGATTACAGTTATGACAGGCAATGGGAGGTATGGCAGGAGGGTGAAGATCAACCACAGGAAATAAATTATTGATACCTTCAATCGTCACTCTCCCTTTTTCAGCTTCCAGCTCTCATTCTAAAAGCCAGATTGCTGGAACCAGACTCCGGCTGTTGCTATTGACAGGTCTGCCTATTATTATTTAATATCTATTAAAATCCATGTATGAGAGTTGGGCAGATTAATCAGTTTAATAAACAAATAAGGATGCCTGACACTTCTCGTTTGCATCACTGAAACCTAAGAGGAGGAGGTCATGTTCTTCTCTTGGAAAGCTGCCAATCCTGGATTTTGAGTTTGCAACCAGCGAGAGTCCTGAGATGAAGGAAGCTGGGTAGATTCTCTCTGCATCAAGTGGAACTTCACTGCAGATAGCCAGGCGCCAATCCTTGTTTGCGCCAAATGAGCTTACTCCTCCTGTACCATTCCTTCTCTTTCATTGCAGCATTCATGTCAGAACTACTAGATCTTATTGCTGGGGTGGAGATGGGGTACCCCAAGCTGGTAGTTTTGGGAGAAATTCAATCTGCCTTTCCTTGACAAGGGTCATGGTATGAGTCAGAAGTAAATGGCTGCCATGACAATTATGGGCCTAATGCATATGACAAAAAAAAATGCACATTAGATTCGTACTTTGTCTCAATATGATCTGACCCATGACTTTGCCTGTTGTGGAGAATTTGCTTTATGATTGTTGGGGAGTTCTACGATGGAACCACCTCCTCAGTGGAAAAAGGCCTATTAACCCAAGTGCCTAACGGATGCTGAAGAGTGTGAAATAAATAGAAATAAACAAATCTGTATCTTTAATACTGTGGCCCTTTTTAAAACGACTTGATCCTTTTAGGGAAAGATAGCCACAATCATTTCAATAGCTGCTATGAAGAATTCTTGTGGTACTTTGTAGATTCAGATTCCAGAGCAGTTATATTTCAGTAGGAGAATGGAGATGACTGAATTTCATATCTTGTGATTATGATCTGGGATCATTTTGAATCTTGAGGAAGTATCTGGAATGTCAACTTCACCACTTCTTAGTTGGATGCCTATCCCTCAGGACTGGTTAGGGCCCCCATAAAGGGGCAGAAAGTTTGATTTGAAGAGTAATCAATCCTCCTCCAAGTGAGGACCTATACCCCTCTGTTCAAAGAACTTTGATTTGATTTGGATAATTTAAATCTATAATCTAGGAAAGATTCTAGAGAAAGTAGTGGCTCTGCAAGTCCAGAGAATCTAGAGAAAATGGTGTTTAGACATTTGTTAGTCATGTTATAGGCCAGGGTGCAGCATGGAAACTGCATTGGTTGCACTTGTGAATGACATGGAGAGACTAAAATTGGGGGAGCACAGCTACTATTGTCTGTTCTGAAGGAAGCTATGCTATAAGGTGTGGATTGCAACTGCATGACTTCTTATTTTCTGGGATTTTTTTATATTTTTGATTTTGTTATTTTTGTTGATGTATAATTTGGGACTAGTTTTTCCCCCCTTTCTGGATGTCATTTTCTTTTATAATGAGATTGTTAACCACCCAGAGCCTTTGGGAATAGATAGTATACAAATGAAGTAATTAAATAACCAAAACCATCTCTTACGGAGTAGAAGGTAATGTCTTGGACAACAAGCTGCTTTTAATTAACTTTAAAACAAAGCTCCTTAAAAAGGAAGGATAGCACATTGCAAAGGAAGGCAGCATCCTTCAGCTGCATCTTTTAGGGCAGCAATAGATTTGTTCCCGTAGTAAGGCCTTTCTGATAACTATATACTTTGTACTAGGAGAAATTAATGAATACGATGCATGCTTTCAAAATTCAAAATATGTTCTCCAATCCTTAGATTATTGTGATGCACAAATCATGATTAAAAGAAACCTTGCTTAGTGTAAAACAGGTACACCCTTGCAATCTGAGTGAATTTAATATACAATTGTGAATAATAAATACTTTAAAGCAGTGGTCACCAACCAGTGGGACGGGGACCACTGGTGGTCCGTGAGAAAATTTTGGTGGTCGCAGAGAAAAGTCACCCCCAAAGCACCCCCCAAATCAATTAATCCAGGCTGTGCGGGAACACAAGACTTGCGTCGCTTGCATTGCGAACAACACGAGGTAATGAGGGGAGGCGGGAAAGGGCGGAGGGGGGGAACTTGCCCCACTCACCTGGCCTGGCCACTGGGCTGCTTCTTTCCACTTCTTTCTTCTTCTGCTTTTGGCTGCACACAAGGAAAGCAGCAAAAGTCTTTCTTTCTCTCCCCCAAACTCTGCAGAAATGAGTCTTTGGGACCCTGCAAGGCATCTTGCTCCAAGAGGCTGTGCCTGTGTGACAAGTCTCACAAAGACTCATTTCTGGTGGAGTTTGGGGGAGAGAAAGAAAGACTTCTGCTGCTTCTGCTGCTTTCCTTGCATGAAGTCAAAAGTCTCTCCCTCCCTGAGAATGGAGCTGGAGACGGTATCCTGCGATCCCAAATAAAGAATGATTGATCGGTAGGAAAACAGGGTGGGGGATTTTCCTGCAGACTTTTTTGGGGATTTTCCTAGGGTCTCTGGTCCACAGGATTTAAAATTATGAGTTTGGTGGTCCCTGAGGTCCAAAATGTTGGCGACCCCTGCTTTAAAGAGTGCATCAGTTCTAGTTAACACAAAGTATGTAAGCAATGTTGGGACTAGCTGCCAAACACATTTCCCAGCCTTCTTTCTATTGAATAGGGGAGAATCACCCCTGCTGAAAAATTGCTGGAAAGGATGATTATTATTTAATGTTATACCTGGTACTTTGTACAGAGCAATAACATATATAGGGACAAATGCTCACAGAATGTCACGTATAGCAAATTTTTAATGAATGACTGATGCTCTAATCCAGGATGTTTCAATTTGTGTCCCGAGGAGCCCTTACTAAGAAAACCTAAAAGGCAGACAAGCTTTCCTAAAAACACAGTTTGCTTGGTTCTTTGTGAATATTTCCTAAAATGTTTAGCCGGAAAATGTTCTTAGTCACTACCGCTTGAAGCAACTGTAGGGAGCAAGCAGGCCTGTTGAAATGGCAGCCCCCGGGGTCCCTCACCCTTGTGAAATGAGGCGATAGTGCTGGAGATCCCCCCTAATCACATTCAGAGATACACAGCTGGAGATGGTAATTTAGATAATTGCCTCAAGTGAAGGAGCCTAAGAACAGAAATTAGATTTCTGTTTTTAAATCTAGACCGCCGAAGGAGGAGGAAATGAGCCACAAGCAAAGGAACTAAAAATAAATAAATAAATCCCTGCATCTTGTATGACTGCCTTTGTTGGGCCAGATGGGAATTGCATGGGAATAATCTGGAAGGACTTGAGGTGGAAAGCCTTACCTTTAGGGTGGTGAGAAAACTAGGAAGAGTAAAAGTATGAAGGGTGGAAAAAAATATTGAAGAACTGTTGGGTTTTCGGTTGTTACAGCCCATATTACAGGTAGTGCTCAACTTACAACGCCTTGGTGGCTCAGGCTGTTAATTGCCTGCACTTAAGATCCAGCTGCCCACAACTGCTGTAGGCTCAATTCCCACCAGGCTCAAGGTTGACTCAGCCTTCCATCCTCTCGGGGTAGGTAAATTGAGGACCCAAGATTGTTGGGGGCAATTAGCTGACCTTGTAAAAATGCCGCTTAGTAATAAGCAGGCATATACAATGGAATGAAGGCTATTGCTGAGCACACTGGGTTGTATCCCAAAAATTGTAAGCCGCCCTGAGTCTCCGAAGGGCGGCATATAAATGTAATTTAAAAAAAAAATTGAGCCCCAAATTTCCCTGGCTAAGCAAGATAGCTGCTAAGTGAGTTTTGCCCCATTTTATGACCTTTCTTGCCAGCGTTGTTAAGTGAATCACTGCGGTTACTAAGTTAGTAACACGGTTCTTAGGCGAATCTGGCTTCCCCATTGATTTTGCTTGTGCAGAAGGTTGCAGCTGCTGATCTCATGACCCCGGGACACCAACCATCATAAATATGAGTCAGTTGCTCAATGTCTGAATTTTGACCACGTGACCATGAGGATGCTGCAATGGTTGTAAGTATGAAAAACAGCCATAAGTTACCTTTATTCTTAAAATTCTTTAAAATTCCCTGTATTGAAGCAATAGATACGGCCAAATTCCAGTGCACAGGAATCTTATTTTTAAAAGTATCTTGGGTGCTATAGCTGATTTGTATCAGCAATGGATGCTTTAGGAAATGAGCCAACAGCCCAAAGCAACAAATGCACCTTAATTCTTACTCATCATTTCCAGCATATTAAACCTCTTTAATTAAGAGCATATATCTTTTACAAGTTAAATATCTCTTCCATGGGGCTAAGAATCCCAAAGTGTACACTTACTGCAATGCAATTGTCAACATCTCTCTTAAATAGTTCAGCAGATTCAGTTTTGTTGAATAATCCACAGCAATCTAATTTGTTTTCCAATGATATCCTGGTGTTGTCATTCAGTAATTTCCAGGTACCGCTCAAAATACTTTCCTGGAAGAACAGAGAGAGAGAGAGAGAAAGAGAGAGACAGAGATTTTGAAAGCCAGTGTCATACAATGCAAATTTCAGTGACATGACATAGGGGCGTCTTAATTTTTGTCAATGTAGCCAAGAGAGTTAAATTTTTAATCTTCTACAGATAGTCCTCGACTTATGACCAATTCCTTAGCCACTGAATTTACAGCAGACTTCCCCAGGACTACTTACGATCCGAATCCCAAGTCAAAAAAGGACGTAAAATGAGGCATAATTAAGTGATGACCTGTTTAACAATTGGCATGACCTACAACCATAATTTGGGGCTCAATTATGATCATAAATCAAGGACCACCTGTAAGGCTTTGCTACCTTGTGGGAAATGTCTGTGAGACAGCAGCTCAGGCCTATTCTCCAACCTGTCTCCCTCCTGATGCATTGCACAATTCCAGAAATCCCAAGTGGCACAGCAAAAGAAATTCTGGGAACTGTCTAATGCAACTGAGGAATAGGAAGTTGCACAGAATATAAACTTAATTAAATGACCGAAGTGAAATTAAATGAAAAGAAAGTAAATGCACTCACTGGCTGCATTTGTTCCACATGCTAGAATAAACGTGGTTCAGTAGTTTGCTGTTCATTATGTTGTGGGAAGCCAGTCATTATCTTAACATGCATCTTCAGATGCATCTTAAGATGCATGTTGGTTTGTGCAACATGTATCTTAACATGCATGTTGCACAAACCAACAGATCTTTGCTTAATGTGATTTGTTTTGCCACAGCACATTCCATGGATACAACTATTATATTAAGTTAATCACTGCACCACAACCCAGATATTGGATTCAATATTTAAAATATTAATTTATATATATATTAAACTAGTGGACAATTAAACAGCTACACAATGGGGCCGAAGGACATGCTGAACACACATACACACATGGACATACACAGAAACAAATGCAAGATTAATGTGATGCTCAGGTCAAGAAAAAAGTCTTCTTGTTACTAAGTTTGGGAAACAAAGAGGGAATTTACCCCTATGCTTATACTTTTGTTGACCCAAAAAGGATGGTTCTTACAGTTCCCTTCCTTAAAGTTGCCAAATCACAACTTTCACATTCAGTATCTCTATTTGTATCAGAAGTCTAAGGGATCAAATGGGCTGGAAGTCACAAATATCACTCTGTTCATGGGATTGGATGGGATATCTTGCTAGTTGCTCCATTTCTTGTTCCTTTGTTTGTTTAAATGATGGGACTAGACATGAAAGACCATTTTTTTGAAAGTACATTTGCTGCAGTGCAGGCTACATATAGCCAGAAAAACTGAATGAAACTTGAGCAGAAAGACAGACTTACCTGCTTATGTGTCTTCAGTGCCAGGCATGCACAGGAAATCCCAAACTGGAAAATAAAGATTAGCCCTAGAATTATCATATACTGAAGATGCAATTAAGGAAAATCTCAGGAAAAAATAATAGAGTTTGTGAACAGCAAATAAAACTGTTACAGATCAAATGATATATACACAAAGAAAATTAACAGGAAGTAAAATATTCTCAAAATCAATATGGATTTTCCCAAGGTTACAAAAGTGGGAATACTTTTGAAAGATTGGGAATGCCATTTTTTTAACATTAAGAATCCAGGTACACAGGATGCTTCAAACAATCAAAGATAAACTACTGTTCATCTAGCTCAGAGTGCTAATCCGAGTGGCAATGGTTTCTTAAGGATGGCGGCCAGGGAAGGATATTTTTGCCCTACTCATTAATAAACTCTTAAATCAATCATGGGTCTCGTATGTAAATAAGAATCCAGAAAATCCAGAAAACAATTTAGACTTCGCAGCTGACATTTTCCTCTCCACCATTATCATAAAAGAAAAAGATGTTTAAATATATCTTAATTCTCTCATCTGTCCCAATTAAATATCTATTTTGCTTAATTATAATAATAATCATTCCCTAGAAAAAATAGTTATTCTACATTATACTTTTCAATCAGATTCCGCAGTCTATTCTCTCCCTTTACTTCCATAAGATTTTATTTATAATATTGAAAGAAAAAAATAAAGAAAAAAGAAACAATTAATCCATCTAACTAATCCTGGTCCCTGATATTAATCCCATTTTAAGCCTCCTCACAATTCATCTCAATCATTTCAATATATGTACTAAACATTAACCTTACTTCTAATAATAAAAAAGAAACATACATTCATCTTCTAAAAGAATATCAGTGCCCCTCCTTCCTCTCTATAATCTATATTCTATAATTTATAATCACAAAGTACATTATTACTGCTTCTCATGTCAATGCGGAATCTCCTTTCTTAATTCATTAACCAGTATCTCTATATATTCTAGGTAAAAAAAAATCTCTTTTAATTCACAATCCCCATATTTCTTTCTTTCCTGTCCCTGTTTCTCAATACCTCTCTTCCCTTTTATTTTCCCAAACCCTTTCTTCCTCTGGGTAATATCTCTCTCTCTATATTTTTTCCTTCCCCCTTTTACTTTTCTGCTGTTTCTTTCTATCTTTCCGATTTTTACAAGTATTCCCCGTTTTAGTTACTTTCTTAAATCTCCCATTTTTAGCCCTCCTTCTTTTTCCTCTTCTTCATGGAATTCTTTGTGTTGATTAAGATGGCTTCTTCTTGAACTAACTCCTCCTTCTCTGAGGTTTCTTTTTCATAATCTTCAATCACCATTTCCAAATCTCTTAACACAGAGACAAGTGATTCACCTCTCACATGTGGTAGTTCTTTAAAGTTTTTAAGTTCCATTTTTAAGTCCCACAAAGATACCATCGTTGCACACTCTTATGTTTTATAGTCATTAAAATCCACAAATCAGGCTCTCTTTTTCTTTTTTCTTCTTGAAATTTTCTATATTCACAATTATTCCAAAACTGGGTTTATAGCAAAGTCACCAATCAATCCAGCATTCCATGTCTTTTCTTTTATTATGGTTCAATTTTCACTTTCTGGGGTGGTTATTATGTTATTTCAATTATTTCCTTTTCAGTATATCAAATCAGGTTAATAGAGAGATAGGAACTTCTCTTTTTCAGCTTATATTTTTGTCCACAAGATGACACCCTCCGTTATACAAAGTCCTCACCTTTTCCTCCCAATTTTATTGTTCAGGGCTTTCCGAGCCTCGATGTTCCAAACCAATCAAATCTCCAGTTAAATATTTCCCCCTCCTTTTTAATGTTCTTAAGTCCAGCTTTAAAATTTTATCTGTTTATTTCCACTGTATTTTAATGCGATTTATTTGAATATCTTGTTCCGGCTTCTTCTTACTCCGGTTCGAAGCCCCACTCAGCTGTAAAAGATATTTTCACTTTTTTCCTTCTCTTTCTAATTCCGCCGCTTTCTTATTCTTTCAAAAAAAAAAAAGTTCTTAAAACATCAATCCCGGGGTACCTTTTAGATTAGTTGTGCCAAATTGTCCCAGTTCTTATGTTGTCCACCTCTTTCTTCTCTCCTGCACAAAGCTTAGTCCAGCTAGGTCCCCCTCTTCAGGGTGGCCATTTTGGACCACCGCTCGGTCGACTTCGGGGGAAAAATTGCCAAGCCCAGGGAGGGGAGATGCAGCTCTCCTCAACCTGGCTTGCAGTTTCCCCTTACTCCGCCACCCCTCCGAGGCAGCCCCTAATCCAGCTGATTGGGGCTCTCCGACGAGAGCACGGACCGAAGCCACGCACAGTCACAGTCCCCGGTCCGTCCACAAGGAGGGCTTAAACCACTGAGGTGACACCCCCAAACTAGAAAAAGGTGAGGGGGAAATCTATGTCTTGTTTTATGAATACAAGCTTGTATTGATTTGGACTTTGTGGAAAGAATATGTGATGGAATTGCCAATTTGACAGACAAGAGAATTAAAAGGGAATAAATATGAAGATATGGAAATTATTAGTGATTTAAATGAGAAAAGAATACTTTGGAAAAGGTTATATTTAAAAGAAATGTTAATGCTTATAATGAAATAAATTGAAATGAATTGAGAAGATGTTTAGAATGAAAGTAATAATGATTAGGATTAATTTGTTAGTTCCTTTTCTTGTAAAAGTAGAGAGGTAAAATGAGAAAAGAACATTTTGGAAAAGGATGTGATAAAAGAAATATTAATGGCTAAGAAATATATTTGAAATAAATTGAAATGAATTGAGAAGATGCTTAGATGGAAAGTAACATCACTTAAAATAAATTAATGTATTTCTTTTTTTGTGTGTAAAAGTTGAAATGGAGAAGTAATAAATAGAATGAAGTTAAAAATGGATAAGATAGGATGTTGAATGATAAAAATGAATATATAATTACTGTCATATTTGCATGTAAAAAGGGTGACTCGGAATTATGTTGTACACTGAAAAGAGCTTTTTTTATGTTGTTTGGAAAAATTGAATAAAACTTGTTAAAAAAAGAAAAAGATGTTGGCTTTTCTAGAACCTTTCTTGTAATAGCCCTTTGTTGGTTAACTATTGCTGAGCTGAACTCAAAAGATGACTATTTTTGGTACAATTTGTATGTGTCAGCGATGTCTTGGCGCACACAGCAGCATTGACTGTTATTTCCTGTTGCCTTACATCAGTATTTTCTCATTTCAAGTTTGCTGGGGCAAATAAGGAAGTTGCTTGATACCACTTACACTGCCTGTCTTTCATTCATGAACAGCCTAATTCTGTTGAGAAATCCATAAGAAAACAGACATTGCTGTTGGAAGTGGGGGAGGTTGTTATGATAAAACAAGGTGATTTATGCTTCCTAAGCAGATTTCGAATGGTCAACAACTTGCCACAGTGTTTCAAAAGGCTGCTTCTCAGATTTTTTGTGGTTTTAGTAATGCTGATAACCAGGCTCTGCACAGAAACACGAAGACCTTGAAATACTCCGAAAGGTTCTTTTGAAGTCATTCCTTTTTCTTAAAAAAAAACCAAACCCCAACCTTTCTAAGAAACAAAACTGTACCACTCGGAAAACCAGCTGCAGCTCAAGTATCAGTCTGGATTCCTGTGTTAATTAACTTGGTTGGTTTCCACAAAACATAAAGGCAGGAGTGCAAAAAATGCAACCTTTGGATCAAATGTGGCCTTTCAGTCCTCTTTTAGGGCTCCAACAACCCTGGACTGGGTAGGGCCAAAAATTAATACACTGTTTGCAACTTTTCCAGGCGGGAAGAATTTTAAGGATAAAAATTGGTACTTTAAAAATTGGACGCTTATTTCACCTCTTAAAAATTCAGCTTCTGTCACCAAACATCTATCTCATTTTAATTTTGGGTCCTAGCTACATTTGGACCAAAGCCTCAAGTGACATAAGCTGTGTATCTCTGCATTAAGCTATAAACAATGGTTTATAATCTACAATGACTGGGTGTGCACAATTGACTAAACCAGGGGTGGGCAAACTTTTTGACTCGAGGGCCACAATGGGTTCTTAAACTGGACCGGAGGGCCGAAACAAAAGCATGGATGGAGTGTTTGTGTGAACTAATATAAATTCAAAGTTAGATTACTTCACGTAGCCTTCTGGGAGAGCAAGAGAACCCTCCGCGCTTTCAGCTCCGCGGGCCGGATAGAACAGCCGAATGGGCCGGATCCGGCCCCCGGGCCATAGTTTGCCCACGGCTGGACTAAACACAAAACCAAATCAACCACATCATGGTACAGTATTATATGAATTCTGGCTCAGTCTTCTTTCGTTAGACCATTCTTCAACAAAACTTGGCAAGCCAACTTCTATCCACCACACTACTGCTGAGGTTGTATCAAGTCTCCTCATAACCTGAAGAGCACTCTTTATCTCTTTACGGATGACAAGGTTCCTTTTCTTTCTTTTTCATAACTCATTAATCAAGTTATATTGTTTTGATTAATGACTTTTTTATAAGTCATTAGTTATATCAACAATCTGCTACTACCTGAATGAATTTATGGTTTAACCACTGAGAAAGTGTTAAAATCTTGTAGGGAAACAAGAACACTGCTTCCATGTTCCCCATACCTTCTCTTGCCCTATCATCAAAGTTCAATGAATAGCTTAGAACAAAGATCTTCAAACTTGGCAAGTTTAAGACTTGTGGATTTCAACTCCCAGAATTCCTGAGCTAACATGACTAGAGGAGAAATTCTGGGAGTTGGAAGTCCACAAGTCTTAAAGCTGTAAAGTTTGAAGACCCCTAACTTAGAATATAAAAATGTATTCCTACTAAGTCCTTTACATATCCAGCAAACTCTTCACACAAATGATGTTGGCACAGTGGATGGAAGTTACAAGAAGAAAATATTATCCTTTGCCTTATTTATAGTAGAAGGCTACCCAAGTCCAGAAAGCCATACCACATTAAAGAACCAAAGAATACCAATCATTTGTCCCAAAAGCAAACATTCAGCTACAATATATAATTCTAAAAACAGACTCACCAACTACTGTACCTTATCCCAAGCACACTAACAATTTCTATTTGGTAGATTTGCCCACATAAATATGAAAATGAAGAAGGAGCAATCCAGCTTTATCACTAATATAATCTCTAGTGATAAAGCTGGACTGCTCCTTGTAGATCCGGATATATTCTGCTATCTGTTGCATCCAAAGTGGATATGACAATTTAGGACAGTGCAAAAATGGATGGAGAACATTTAATGAAAGCAATAAATTCAGGAAAAGTTTATGCTTATATATTTGTTTTAACGATACCTCAGCTTCTGCCCCAGCAGATCATGGAAAGGAAGTGCTACCCTGAATCTATCCACTGACCAAAGATGGAGCAGCTTCAAAAAGTTTGCTTTCTGCCTCCCTGCCAAAAAGTATAATTACAAGATCCCATAAACCCATCCCCCCAAGTATCTTTCTTTCTATTGCAATATTTCAAATTATGATTTTTTTATTCTGAAAGTTTATGGGATGAGACTGACAATACAGATATTTGTAATAAATATAAGAGCTTATTTCTGACCTCTTTTTTGTAAGTTTACACACACTACTTTAGAATAGATTTTCTGCTGTAGTGCTTTACAGTTCTAGCCAAACACCAGATTTATGCATACATTTATACATGCAGGATTATAATCCTATCTTAATATTACATGATCTGAGGGCTAGAAGGGACTACATCATAATCAAATTTTAATTCCTTGCCCGAGGGCAGGATTCTTTACTAGTTATTTTCATCAACAGATTCACACTTTCCATACCATGACAGAAACAGAAGGAAACTCCTGGAGCAGAGCCTCGGAATTAGAAGGCAAGGCCAGCTATTATTCTCAATACAGAAGAAAAAATATTACCTGTTTCGTAGTCTCAAGTACCCAAGTGAAAGTGAGAAAAACTTATAAATATATTTCACCAACATATCTATCTTCCCCCCATATCCCTTAAATAAACTCCCATCAAGCATAGTAGGGATGCAGTGGGAATTGTAGCTCATCAAGATCTAAACAGCCACAAAGTTTCACTTTTAACTTAGGCAACCCACAATAGCAATAGCAAAACAATAGCACTTAGACTTACATATCTCTTCATACTGCTTTATCGCCCTAAGACCTTGAAATTCTCTGAAAGTTTCTTTTGAAGTCATTCCCCTTTTCTTAAAAACAAAAAACCCCAACCTTTCTAAGAAACAAAACTGTACTACTCGGAACAGTTTACAGAGTCAGCATATTGGCTGTCTCTCTAAGAGGTTTACAGAGTCAGCATATTGGCCTCCAACAATATGGGTCATTTTATTGACCTTGGAAGGATGGAAGGCTGAATCAACTTTGAGCCGGTCAGAACTGAACTGCTGGTAGTGAGCAGAGTTAGCTTGCAATACTGCATTCTAACCACTGCAGCACCGGAGCTCTTATTATAACTGGACAATGTCAATTTCAGTCATGCAATGAGACATCTGGTGGAATTCTCATGCATTTAATTTTGCAAGGTAGATTTCAGGAGACAGGCAGTAAGTTCTGCCAAGGCATTAGAAAAGATACAAAGAAAAGCATGACTTGGTGATGGTTGATAGCACCGATGAGTCCCACGATGGCGATGAGAAGCAGGAAGAAGCCCACGGCAATGACGCCTCCGATGATGTGAAGGCTGGGAACAACCCCAAATCCTTTACCCCAGGCAGCCACACCAATCAGTAGTAGACCAACCAGCTGCAAAACAAGGAAGATTTTGGGTTAAAAAAATGAAAAAATCAGAAACACTGAAAACAATTCCAATCTATTTAGCCTTTCTATTTTCTTCTATAAAGTTGCATTATTTCCATTCCCAAATGCTACATATTGTACTGCGATTATTGCTTTCATTTTAGCTCAAGCATAACATTGAATCTATGAACTAGCCTCCTTTGGATTATAAATCCATTTAACCTAATTCCAGTAAACTGGCCTGAACGTCTGCTCAGTATCATTACCATTCTAGTTTTTGCAGCTGATGACAAGACTTTCTCATCAACCAGATTGTGGAAAAACTGGCCACATCCTATAAAACAGTTTTAGTATATTACAAAATTGCCACAATATCTTTGGAGCTCCCTAAGAGACCTGAAATGAAAACAGGGATTTGTTTTTTTCTGTTTCCTATTGTTCATTCAAAATATTCAATGCCAAACTAGATATTTTTTTATTGTTTTGTTTTATTTATTTATTTATTTATTAATGAGACTTGTATGCCGCCCCATCTCCGAAGACTCGGGGCGGCTCACAAATAAAACAAGGAAACAATAAATAATTAAAAAAGAATTAAACTAACAAGCCCCATTAAGATGCAATTACACAAATACACAATAAAACTATAATAAAAGCCATCCCCCCCCAAAGGGTCACAGCCCGGCTTGGTTAAATAACCAGGTCTTCAATTCACGGCGGAAGGCGCGGAGGTCAGGGGCCAGACGGAGCCCCGGGGGAAGCTGATTCCAGAGGTCAGGGGCCGCAATAGAATAGGCTCGTCGTCGGGGGACCGCCAACCGGCATTGGCCAGCCGGTTTTACATTGTGTAAGCCACCTTGAGTCGCCATTGGCGAATAGGCGGCAATATAAATTAATTAAATAAATAAATATTATGTTATCTCCCCTCTAACACTGCTATATTTTTACATTTATTGTAGAATATCAAACTAACCCTAGAGAGAGGGGGGAAAGGAGAGTTTCTTCCAGTCCATTACAACAGAGTGACTAAGAGAGTGTTTCTTCACATTAAACAATCTTAAATATGTAGAACAACTTTATCAGTCTTATCAACATCCATATACCCATAAAATTATATTTTCACTGTACTATCTTATGTTTAAATTATTCAAAATGTTTCCAAGTCAACAGAATATTGGAAAGTTAGACAAAGACTGGCAAGTTATTGAGAGCTATAGTAAAGTCGTTGTCCTGATAATAACACACTTTGCCGTTTTACACTATTTGAACATTTTTAATTACCTAATTCAATTTTCCAGTACCTTAGCTTGCAGGGTGCTAATTTCCAAAATGGAAAGATTCCTTCAGACCTTTTGTTATGGGTACAGAGGTAAGAGACTTTCCGATTGATACAGGGCCCAATCAATGAGTGCCAAACCCAGCTATTCTCCACAAAAGAGAGAAGAGAATTACAGCCTCACTTACTGACCAGTTGTTCAAAGCTACGAAGATGCTGGGGGAAAAAAAAGAGTCAGCTGGTTCTTGAATTTCCAGCTGTCACAACATGTCATGTGATTGCAATCTGGCCTCTTGGCAACCAGCCCACACTTACCACATTGCAACATCCTGCGGACACATGATCATAATTTGAGATCTTCCCTGCTTAGCTTCCCATAAGCAAAATCAATGGGGAAGTCAGCAGGGAAGGTCCCACAGATTGCTCTGATCCGTTGCTCACACACTCTCCAGTCTGCCAGCAACCACCCCTGGCTCCACTGCTTTCGTGTTGCGCAAGCCACTTGCACCCCCTTTCCCATTCAGCACCAGGCAGCCGCCTTCCTTGCCTGCTTGCAAACCACCTGGGACTCACTTAACGACTTGCAGTCCTCACTTAACAGCAGCAGCTAAGCAATCATGTGGTTGTGTGAGGTAGCTCTTTACAACCACGTTGTAAAGAGAAATTTCAGTCCCTATTACTGAGGTTAACTGACAACTACCTACACTATATTTCATATTCAATTTCAAATGCTTTTCAATATAAGCCATGTAGGCCTTGGTGCTCTCTTGAGCTTGGTGGCCTTCTATTGTCTTGGTTCTCTTCTACTGATAAGCTTTAACCACAAGAAGTTGTCCAAATAAGGGGAAAGGATGCAGAAACAGTAATGTGACAAATGCGCTTCTCAAACAAGAATGCCAAGTACAAGGTCTCTTCAACATATACAAAGAGAAGATATTGCTCAGACATGTAGGTCCACACGTGCCATAGCAAGGACAGGGTACTGTCTAGTCATAAGTCATGGAGTATAACAGAATAACAGAGTTGGAAGGGACCTTGGAGGTCTTCTAGACCAACCAACCCCCTGCTCAACCCTATAACATTTCAGACCAATGGTTGTCAAAAACTTCCAGTGTTGGAGCACCCACAACTTCTGGAGGCAAGTAAGAACACTGCTATAGAGTTATGAGCTATATAATTATTACAATGTACTTATATTAGAACTCAAATTCAGAAACGCCTCTGCAAAGAAATAGGTGAAGCTATTTAAAAAAGGGGTGCAATTTGATTCACGCTGTGGGCTGGAAAGTTATCCCATTTTTCTCTCGCTTATTAGCAATTCTCTCAACATTTTTTGACATTGCAGGTTTGATAAAATGAAGAGTAGGAGCTAAACACAAGAAGATATATTTTAAAATGATAGACTGCTATTTGAAGTCTAAATATTATAGACTAGCATTTGAAGTTTATTTTATTTTTTCAACTTATTGAATAACTTATACTTATTAAATTAATATTGCTGCCAGTCTCACCTAACTGACTCTGGGCAGCTTACATAATTAAAAACAACAAAAATTAGAAATAAGTGCCACTGAAAGCAATTAAAACAGTTAATTAGAACACTAAAAGTAATTTGTAGGTGAGCCTGAGTTTGAAGGAAAAAGTACCATAGCTTCACTGGTAATAGGTGCAGTAGCAACTCAGGGGAATCTGACTTTCTAGTTGACCAATGCTGGCTGTATTGGCAACTATCTTTTATTCACCATCTCTTACTCTAGCTTTATCTGTTTGGGCAGGAAGGTAACAAGGATAGTCAAACAAGGCCTAGGGAGAAAATGATGGCTGCAGGTTTTTGTTTGAAGTGGGGAAGCTTAAGAGACATATTAACTTTTTAAAAGCATTTGCAGGACTATAACACCAAAGAAGCAGATTGTCTTCCGCCCCGTCTCTAATCTTCCTCTATGGAGATTCTGTCATCCAGATTTCCAGTTTTCCCCAAGGTGCTTTTTTCAAGAGGCAACTGGACTTTCCAGTTTTTCTTTGAAGGCATTTCGCTTCTCATCCAAGATGCTTCTTCATCTCTGACTGGATGGAGGGAAGTGGAAGGATTTATACTCCTGACAGAAAAGCTCCATCACCTAGGATGACCAGCTGTCTGCAAGGAGTATAAATCCTTCCATTCCCCACCATTCAGTCCGAGCTGAAGAAGCTTCTGCCTCTTGAAAAAGCACCTAGATTAATAGATGGTTAATAAAAGATAGCTGCCAATACCTTTTCCTTCAAGCTCAGATTCACCTACAAATTACTTTGTTTTCTAATTAACTGTTTTCATTGCTTTCAGTGGCTGTTATTTCTAATTTTTGCTGTTTTTAATTATGTAAGCTGCCCAGAGTCAGTTAGGTGAGATTGGCAGCAATATTAATCCAGTTGCTTGTAGTTCCAGAAGGCACTCAAGAAAGTGGATTATCTGGACTCTTTTCAATCAGGGTTCAGATCTCGTTACAGCATTGAGGGGGCCCCTCATTATGCTTGTCAATGACCTCCGCTGTGCTTGAGATGGGAGCAGTACATCCATCCTGGTTCTCCCTGATTTCTCATCAGCTTTCAATACTATTGATTATAGTTATCTTTCTGGACCAGTTCAGGGGACTGGAAGGGAGAAGTACACATGGGTGGGCTGCTGGGGGTTCGCAGGGGTTCAGGAGAGCCCCTAGCTAAGATTCTGTGCAGTTAGGAGAACCCCCAAATCCCACTCCTGGCTGGCCCCGCCCACCCTGCCCCTCCCAGGAGTCCCCACACGGCCCGTTTTGGATGCAGGTAAGTGAAGGGCACGCACGGAGGCTCAGGGAGGGCAAAAAACAGGCCTCCTAGAAGTTCGGGAAGGCCAGAAATGGGCCTGTTTCTGGCTTCCAGAGAGCCTCCAGAGCTCGGGGAGGCCATTTCCTGGGGAAGACAAAAATGCTCCCCCCCCGTCGTGGTGCAGGTGGCTGACTAGGCCACGCCTACTATGGCCACACCCACCCAGAAACTGGACAGAGAACCCTTTGCTAAAAATTTTTGAAGCCCACCCCTGGAGGCACAGTATTAAGTGGTTTTTCTTCTTTCTCCAGAATCAGTTCCAGTCGGTGTTGATGGGATGGGGAAATGGGAGGATTGAGCCTGATGCCCCTGCTTTGTGGTGTTCATCAGGGCTCTACCATCTCCTCTCCCTGTTTAGAACCTACGTGAAGCTGCTGGGGAAGGGTATCCATTGGCACAGGGTTATACCGTGTCCTACAGATGATATCAAATCATCCTGTCCCCCCCAGGAAGAGTAGGCATTATGGCTCCGGGCCCCAGCCACAGCCAGTTTGGGATCAATCTGCGGACGCTATACCTCCTGGACTTCTATGGACCTAATTGGCCCTGGTTGATGGGTATTTATTTACATCTACTGCCTTCTCTTGTCCTTGTCACTCTGGACTCCTTAGACACTAATGATGGTGCCTGGGTCATCTGCACCAATTCCATCATTTTTACGGACTTTGCTTTTCTCCCGGAGACTTGGCTGCCTCCCATTGTGGTGAGAGAACAGTGGGAGGATGTATTTTTCCCCTGCAGTGGGAGGGCAGGGGATTGTTCAGGACTGATCAGGACTTTCTGCCGCAAGCCACTATGGTGGCAGCATAGTGACTTGTTTTTGGACTCTCTAACTGCCGGCAGCTGTGAGAGAGCTGCCGACTGCGGCTTGTTCCTGTTCTTGTTCCTGTTCATTGCTACAGTCTGTCTCCTTCATTGTATTCCATTCTTACAATGTGTTCCATCGTACCAACTACCTCCATTACTGTCTGAGATGTTTAAGTTATGCTTGTCTACTCTCTATTAGATTTACGGGCCCTCCAGACGGTTCCCCAGTCTGTGGAATGGCCCTGCACGCTATCAAAAGCTTACCTTAATGACGGATCTTGGGATCCCGAGAGGTGGCATGTCATGACTAATGGGCCAAATTCCAAATTTAGAAGGAAGGGGAAACTTCTTAAATTTTTAATTTGTTGTCTTAAGGGGTTAGGGAGGTGGGGAAATGGGTCTGTTTGCAGCCCGTTCGTGGCAGGGGGGGCGGGGTTGGGGGCGAGGCCCCGGGACTCAGGTGGGGCCACGATTCCTAGGGTGGTTGGAGTCGGTGGCAGACGCCGAGGCATAGGGCAGATTACATGCCGGGAGTGCGCACCCGCCAGCTTTGTGCGGTTGCTCGCCCGACCCTATGGCCTCCTCCCGGGGTTCGGGAACAGGGACCCCTGGGCTTAGGCTGGTGTACTTTAATGCCAGGTCCGTGGCTAATAAAGCCACCCTCCTCCGTGAGATTATTGAGGAGGAGGCTGCGGACCTGGCTTGTATCACCGAGACCTGGTTGGGCCCGGAGGGTGGTGTCCCTCTGGTTGAATTATGCCCTCCAGGTTTTCGGTTGTGCACCGCCACGGGCCCAGGGAAGGGGTGGTGGGGTGGCTGTGGTTATTAGGGAGACCTTGCTTCCAAGGGAGGTCACTATCCCAGAGATAGGCGGAAGTGAGACCCTTCTCCTGAAGTGGGGGCCTAACGGTCAGGTGGGCTTGCTGCTCACATACCTTTCTCCCAGCTGTGTGACAGCTGCCTTACCGGGACTTCTTGACGCCCTCTCGGGGTGGCGGTGGAGCTCCCAGGCCTTATAGTCCTGGGGACTTTAACCTGCCGCCCCTGGGGATGCCGGGATTGGCCCGGGAATTCATGTCTTCTATGGAAGCCATGGGCCTGACCCACTAATTCATGGCCCCACTCACGAGGGGGAACACTCTGGACCTAGTTTTTGTCTCTGAGTGGTGGCGTAGTGACAGAGGGCATCCTGCTTATAATGCTCTGCCCGCTCCATGGTCTGATCACTATCTCCTGCGGCTGGTTTTCCAAAAGGCCACCCCCACTGCTGGGACAAGGAGCCTCTTGGATGGTTCCCCAGGCTTATGGACCCTGAGCGGTTCCAGGCGAACTGGGGCCTTTTCCTCTTCCCTTACTCACAGCTCTGTTGAGGATCTGACGGCCGCTTGGCAGCGGGCCGCTTCAGAGGCCCTTGACAGGGTTGTCCCCATGCGTCCCCTCACACGCCGGATCTCGGATGGCTCCCTGGTATACAGAGGAGCTCCGGGAGATGAAGCGCCGTCGGAGGGGCCTAGAGAGCAGGTGGAGGGCCACCCGCTCTCAATTCGACCAACCCAGTTAAGAGCCCATATTAGGACTTACCTGGGAGCTATGAGGATGGCGAGAAGGTCTTATCTCTCCGCCCTCATAGCGCCGCAGATAACCGCCCAGCCGCCCTGTTCGGGTTACGCTCTCTCCTTTGTCCTGGGAGGGGCGGATCCGCTATGGGAAGGGCTGAGGAATTTGGACAATATCTGTCGGATAAGATCACTAATTGAAGTGGGTTGTCCACTGATTTGCAGTGGTCTGAGGAGCGGATACAGGTAGTCTGGCAAGTGTGTTCTGGGATGAGTTCGATCCTGTTTCCGAGGATGAAGTGGACGGGATTATGCGCGCTGAGTTCCACCACATGTTTGTTGGACCCGTGCCCTTCCTGGCTGTCTTATGCCGCCAGGGAGGTCACCTGCGTTGATCCGGCAGTGGTCAACGCCGCTAAGGGAGGGTGTTTTCCCCTCCGCCCTGAAAGAGGCGGTGGTGAGGCCCCTCCTGAAGAAGCCTGCCCTGGATCCGACTGTGTTAGATAACTTTCGTCCAGTCTCCAACCTTCGCTTTTAGCGAAGGTTGTTGAGAGTGTGGTGGCCAGACAATTTCCGCTTTTCCTGGATGAAACGGACTACCTAGATCCGTGCCAATCGGGCTTCCGGTCTGGTTTCAGCACGGAGACGGCATTGGTCGCACTGATGGATGATCTCTGGAGGGAGCGAGACAGGGGTTCTTCCTCTGTCCTGGTCCTGTTAGACCTCTCAGCGGCTTTCATACCATCGACCATGGTATCCTTTGCGACGCCTCGGGGTTGGGGTGGGGGCACTGTTTTTCGGTGGCTCTCCTCCTACCTGCGGGCGGTCGCAATCGGTGTTAGCAGGGGGCAGAGATCGGCCCGAGGGCACTCACTTGTGGGGTCCCTCAGGGTCGTTCTCTCTCCCCTTTTATTTAATATCTACATGAAACCGCTGGGTGAGATCATTCGTGGCTTTGGGGTGAGGTATCATCAATATGCTGATGATACACAGTTATATATCTCCACCCCTGGCCAGATCAGTGATGGATCTGGATGTATGGCTGGATGGACATACCGGCATCACGGTCTAGTTTGGAATGTCCATCGCTGACCATAGGGGAGTGGTGCTGCCCCTGTGGATAGGGCTAGGAATCTGGGGGTCCTCCTGGATGCACGGCTCCGGTTGGAGGAGCAGGTGGGAGCCGTCACCAGGGGGCTTTTGCCCAGATCCGCTGGTTCGCCAGCTTCGCCTTCTGGACCGCGATGCCCTGCGGTCACTCATGCCCTTGTTACCTCGCGACTCGACTACTGCAACGCTCTCTATTTAGGACTGCCCTTGCACACCATCCGGAGATTGCAACTGGTGCAGAATGCGGCGGCGCGGGTGGTGATGGGAGTTCCCGTTCTCCCATGTTGCCCCCTCCTGCGTGGCTTGCATTGGTTGCCGTTGCGCTCCGGTGAGGTTCAAGGTTCTATCTTTAACATACAAAGTCCTTCACGACATGGGTCCCTATTATTTAAGGGAGCGACTGCTGCCGACATCGAACACCAACCGCCCTGTACGGTCCCACAGACAGGGGCTCCTTGGGGTCCCGCAGTGCCGGCGGCTGGTCCCCGACGACGGGCCTACTCTGTTGCGGCCCCTGACCTGTGGAATCAACTTCCCTGGAGCTTCGCTGGCCCCTGACCTCCGCACTTTCCGTCGCGACCTGAAGACCTGGTTGTTTAACCAATCCGGCTGTGACCCTGGGGTGGGGTGGTCTTTTTAGAGTTTTATCTCTGCTATTTTAGTGTTAATTCGGCTTGATTGTTTAATCTGGTTTTAACTAATTTATTGTTGTGTGCTTTTATTTTGTAAGCAGTCCTTTTGGAGAGGGGCATATAAGTCGAATTAATAAATAATAAATAATAATAAATAATAAATACATCGCTACTCCAGATTGACCAAGAGATGCTGTCAAGGTTCTTTCCCAATGTCTGGAGTCTGTGGTGAAGACGAAGAACACACTTCAGTTTGGCTCCAAGTAGGGTTGCACTTCCTCAGAAAGATCTGGTTTGCAATTTGGGAGTTTTCCTGGACTCAGGGTTCTGGCTATAACAGCAGAAGGCTTCTCTGACTAGGAGGGCTGTTTCATAGCTCTTTGCCTTGTGTGTCAATTACACCCATTTCTGGCACTGAGAAGCCCCAGTAACTCATGTCTTAGTTGTCCACTGGTTCGATTACTATAATGCAATCCACATACGCCCGCTCTTGAAGATGTTTCACAACTAGTCCAGAATGCAGCAGCATCGACTTTTGGGGACATATCACAATATGTTCATGAATCACCACTGTTCCATGAACCACAATGACTTTCAGTAAACTTTGTCAGTGCAAAAAATGTCATAAGTTACTTTTTTCCAGTAATGTTGTAACTTCAAACCGTCACTTAATGAACTGGTAATAAGTCGAGCACTACCTGTATTGTAGCCTTACAATAATGCAGAATTAGCTCATATGGTTGCCATTTCCTGTAAGTCTTACCTGGCAAATCTGATGACCTTGACAGAATTAATGCAATAACTAATTGTAATTATGCAATAAACAATAAGTAAGTGGGGGAGGAGTGCATGGTTGTACAATATAGCAGCAGGGATGCCCCAAAAGGAAAATAATGCCATCATCCTCAGTAAGATGTTTGCAGTTTGTGAATTGCAACTATTTTGGGAAAGAGAAATTTAACTCTCTCCCTTCCTCACAGATTATACAGGTCCCACAGACTATACAGGTAATTGTTGACTTACAACAGTTCATTTAGTGATCATTCAAAGTTACAACAGCACTAAAAAAAAGTAACTTGTGCTCATTTTTCACACTTACAACCATTGTAGCATTCCCATTGTCATGTGATCAAAATTCAGATGCTTGGCAGTTATGATGGTTGAGGTCATGTTACCACCTTTTGCAACTTTCTTACAAGCAAAGTCAATGGGGAAGCCAGATTCCCTTAACCATGACACTTAATGATTCACTTAACAACTGAAAGGTCTGACAGTACCTTTTATCACATGTGGTGGCTATGTCCTAAGGCCAGGGCTTATTGGAGTAAAATCAAAGATTGGCTACAAGAAATTACCAGACAACAAATTGAATTCAAGCCAGAACTTTACTTATTGGGGATAATCCAAAACCAATATTCGAAAAAGATAAAATAGTACTCCCTATTCAAACAGAGTACCGAGCATTTCGTTTTTCCTTTCTTGCAAGTTCATGCATCTGCATCTGTACTCAATAGTGCCTTACAATAAATATTATATAACGTACATTATATAATAGCAATCTGCTAATATTTAAGGGGCTGTCACAAAGAAGATGGAAACTTATCAAAGAGAGATCCAACCTAGAACTGAGAAATTTCCTGACAGTGAGATTAGTCAATGGAATGGCTTACTTTCAGAAGTTGTGGGTACACCATCACTGAAGGTTTTTAAGAAGAGACTGGAAGGCCATTTTGTCTGGAATGGTATAGGCTGGGGTCTCCTGCTTGAACAGGGGGGGGGTGGACTAGAAGACCTCCAAAGTCCCTTATAACTCTGTTATTTTGTCTACTATTTTTAGAAGAATTCTCAGGCAGATACTATCCCATGGTTGTGTAACAAAGCATTAATGATAGCTTGACCCAATGTTCTCTTCTGGCCATGATTTTCCACTGCCTAGGTTGCAATATCTAAAGCAACAAATATATGTTATCTGCTTTGAGAACAGTAACTTTGCTTCCAAAAATTTCTAATTGCATGAAAAATGCAGCCGAGTTGTTTGTTCTGTGAAAATGGAATCGGGTTATCCAACACAGAATCTGTCCCACTTCTTATACTTTTAAATAGGTTTCCTCAGTTATAAAGATTCTGTCCATTGATGCTGAATACAACTTACATTATTTGAAATCAATCTCAGGGCCTTTTAAAATTATTTCTTTCATCCAGGATTCTGCACTGCAAGACTTCTTACAGCAGAACATATGAATTCCAACAAATTCTTACTATCCTTACTTAATCTATCTTAGGCCTCTTGTCTTTCTCAAAGGGAGGAGAAAAGTTCATTTATTATTTATTTATAACCTGCCTTTTGTGCACCACACATAGCACTCCTTTCTCCCATTTCCCTATTACCACCACGTGAGGTAGGTTGCATTGCAAGAGACTGAACTGTCCCATTATCCAATGAATTTCTGTGGCCAAGGATGGATTAGGACCTCCTGCTCCCTAATGCCAGTCTTGCATTTTTAAATAGAACATATATATAGTTATAAAAACCACACATTTTCTGTCATTGTGCAAGGAAAACTATTAAAGTGCTATTAAACCAGTCATTTTCTGTTCTGCTCTTGTTTGAGCTAGATATTGCTAATTCTTATTTCTTCAAAGTTTCCCAGATGTTTCTGCAGTGTAGCCAGGGACCCAATCAAATGACACATAATCTTTGTAACTTATTTATCTGACAAAACATAGGTCAGCAAACAAGAGAAGGTTCAGTCAGTTGCTAGCAGTCAAGGGAACATTTGAGGCAAGATTTCAAATTTTCTTAGGTAAATATCACAAGCTTCCCATTCTATGCAACCCTGACAAGACATATGTTTAGTCCAACTCTTCTGGGGCCAATCCATTACCCACTCATCACCTTCCCCCAAAATGCTTGCAAACAAAGTATGCAGGATTTATAGCTTTTCTTCTTACTACATTATAATTTCCTGGCCCATAAAAACAGTCAGACAAACCAACCTCTTTTTCCTATCATGCATTCTCTCACAAATTAATCGTAGCCTTCCTCCATCTGTTCTGCTCTAAGGGACCATAACCACTCTTAACATTTCCAGCCATGTTAGTTAGAAATTCTGGAGACTATATAGGCAGTCCTCCACTTACAACAATTCATTTAGTAACCATTCGAAGTTGCTACAGCAGCGAAAGGGACTTATGACCATTTCCCACACTTATGACCATTGCAGCATCCCCATGGTCATACAATTTACATTCAGCTGCTTGACAACTGGTTCATATTTATGACAGTCGCAGTGTCCCGGGGTTAGGCGATCATCTTTTGTGACCTTCTGAGGAGCAAAGTTCATGGGGAAGCCAGATTCACTCAACCACCATGTGACTAATTTAACCACTGCAGTGATCCACCTAACAAACGTGGTGAGAAAAGTCGTAGAACGGGGCAAAGCTGGCTGAACACAATTACTCGCTTAGTAACATAAACTCTGGGCTCCGTTGTGGTCGTAAGTGGAGGACTACCTGCATTCCAACACAGCCGAAGGTCACCAGATTGGGGCAAGTGTTCTAGGCAGAAGCAGTGAGGTCATCCCTTCACCCAGCTCTTATTTTCCTCTAAAAATTACCGCCAGCTCCCATCCAACACACACACACACACACACAAAATCCTCAAGAATACAATCAGAAAAAGACCTGGCCAGATCTTTTGTCCCCCCCAAATCCAAGCTCCGCCCGGGGCACCCAGCAATCCTATTAAGGGTGGGGTTCTCCCACCCATCATGATGCGCACACACATGCACATAAACACACACACACACACACACATACCAGCCTTCCTCTTCCTGGATCTAGCCCCCCTCCCTTTCCCTCCATAGGAACTCCACGCTTCTCTTCTCCTTTCTAAGCTACCTCCGGGAAGAAGCAAAGCAGCCGTCCGTCCGGTTGTCATACTCACCACGTAAACGACGTTGAGGGCGCACAGAGCATTGCGTGAGCAGGCGAAGCCCCCGCAAACCATGTTTCCCAAACTGGAGGAACAAAGCCCACTCGCCTCGAAAAACGCCGAACTGAGACTTCCCTCCCGCCCCCCCCAAGGGGCAGCACCCGCGGACACTACCCCTTTAAATCCCGGCCTGCCTCCACCGCGCTTGCGCACCAATACTCAGTGCTGCCTGCCGGCTCGGCGCCTTCTCTAGATAGAACGCCCACACTCAGACGCCGCAGGCGCAGGCGTCCTTGGTGCGAGACTCGCTGCCCCTGGGGAGTTGGTCGTCTCCATCCGGGTTCTGAAGTGAAAAAATACGGAAGATGCGTAACTCAACTTTAACCACAGAGATGAGCTTTTGAAAAATAATGACGTGACGTCCTTGTTACTTCCGGTTGTAGGCTGCCATTTTCGGGGGGCGGGGTTGTTGAGTAGGGTGGGGTGTCTTAATGGAGAAAGGAGAGCGTAACTTGTTTTACAGTCCATTGAAAGAGTTTATATTTCTTTCTTAGGTGATATTCCACACATTCAGATGGGAAAGTAGCATCTTTCTGCATTCTGCTGTGTAATGTTTAAATATTTTATACAGTGATGCAACCGTTTCCCCGAAATGCTCCCATGGGGTCTTTTGCAGCAGAATCGAAGGTGCTTGTGATGCCTTAAAACCCGAAGACATTTATTGTCCCTTAAGTTTTTCTAGGTCATCAGCTCAGTAAACCCTATTTAATAGGTCAGTTGATAGCACAATCTGTGCTAAAAGTTTTGGCAATACATGTTTAAGCTAATATTTTTTAATGCAAATTGTATAGAGTTTTAAACATTAAAAAGATATTGGGCTCCAAATGTTCTTATACAAAAAGAAGGGAGTGTTTCATTCGTGAGAATGGAGTTGTGTAAATTTATTCCTGGAATAAATTCAGCGCTGAGGGTAATGAAAGGGGTACATAGATGTTTAAAAGAAAATCCATTGCACGTGGTTTGGGAGTAAGCCACTTAATTAAATGGGCTAACTTCTAAGTAGAAAATAATAACAACAACAACAATAATAATTCTACAAAAAGCTACCCTAATTGGAACAGCTTATATCCTCTGATGCTATCTTAACAGTTCCTTGGTCCTTGGTTAGGACTCGAGTTGTTGAGCTATCAACCAGCCCCAAAGGTTGTGAATCTCACTAAAGATATAATAATAATAATAATAATAATAATAATAATAATAATAATGATAATAATAATAGGAAATCCCAATAATATTGGGGTTGATTTTGACTGCAATTCTAAATCGGTCATAAATGTGCTAGTGCTTATTTTGAAGGAAGCAACATTAGGCAGTTCTATATGTTTACCTTTGGAAATAAATTCATTAATACTAATGTATATAACTCGGGCTTCTTCAACATATTTGTTTTTTTTCCAAATCAATAAACTACTTAATTGGTGGAATATTTACAGTAAGTGGTCAGCATGAAGACCCTAAGTCCCTTTTTCTGGTCCTCATTCTCATATCCTCTAACAAAAATGGCTAAAAATGACAACAGTTTCCCACAGTTCTGAATGGGAAACAAAAGCTGTTATGTATGTCATAGGCACATCATAAGGTAGTTAAAAACACCTTCCTAAATTCTTTCCTCCCAAAGAGTCTTAACCATAAGTGTGATACAGTTTTATACGGTTTGCAACCCTAAGGGTCCATTCCCAAAACATTTAGCATGGATTTTCCCATGACAATTGTTTACTTTTCCCAGAGAGAAATAAAAGTTTAGTCCAATTGTATCATAAACTATTTTCTTTCCATCCCCCCCTAGTATGTCCAGAATGAAAGCTATGGGTTATTACCCAAATATTAGTGTTCTGCAGTATTGGGATAATACTACTGCAGAACACTACTATGTACTACTACATTCTACATTAAGAATGTAGAGATACTTTGCAGCAGTCATCTTCTTAAATAGTCTATCATTATGTAAGGTAAGAGACTATTCAGGGTAAGTTTAACATTGAAAGTGATGAGATTTTCAGACAGAAATAAGAAATCAATTTGGCTCACCCCTCAGTAGTATTCTGAAGTTCATCTTTTCATTTTTTAACAAATTATATAAATGGTTACCATTCATTTCTGAGATGCATATACACGTGTGTGTATGTATGTATGTGTGTGTGTGTGTGTGTGTGTGTGTGTGTACATATGTATGTGTGTGTGTATGTATATATATATATATATATATATATATATATATATATATATATGTAGGTCTTGGTGTATTCGGGTCTTGTCCCATGTAAGATTGAGAATACCTTGGCAACGTTTCGACGAAATCTCATCCGTCATCTTCAGGCTGGTGTCTTCAGCTTCGTTCTCCACAGATGAAAGGCAACCACCGTCCAGAAACCAGACCATGGCTGCAACACCAGCTGCTACACCCCTCCAACCCCAAACTAAGCAAACTGACACACACTATAAACACATAGCCAGACCTCAAACTCGGAGCCAAACCAAGGCCCAGAATGCCACATCACAGCCTTCCACCCAGGATACTACATCACAGAACTCAGGAGATCACAACACAAAACATCAGGAGGTTGCAGCACAGACAACGACCCAGGAGATTACAGCACCACACCCAGGACGTCACAACAATAGAACTCAGAAGGTCATCACACAGCCCATTACCCAGGTCGTTACAACACAAAAGGCTGAGAGACACACAGCCAGCACCTCAGCCATACAGGGTCTCAGGAAAAAGCCATCCAATCTGCATACATCAACTCCACAAACCAATCAAGTAACAACACAGCCAACTCTAGAGTTTAAAGGGAAAAACAGCCACGATCACACACTTCTCCCAGGAGAACGAAGCTGAAGACACCAGCCTGAAGATGACGGATGAGATTTCATCACGTTGCCAAGGGGAAGATGAAGACACACAGCCTGAAGATGACGGATGAGATTTCATCAAACGTTGCCAAGGTATTCTCAATCTTACACGGACAAGACCAATACACCAAGACCTACATACCTTTACCCGTGAAAATCTACGAAAACAAATATATATATATATGTAGGTCTTGGTGTATTCGGGTCTTGTCCCGTGTAAGATTGAGAATACCTTGGCAACGTTTCGACGAAATCTCATCCGTCATCTTCAGGCTGGTGTCTTCAGCTTCGTTCTCCTGGGAGAAGTGTGTGATCGTGGCTGTTTTTCCCTTTTAAACTCTAGAGTTGGCTGTGTTGTTACTTCTTGATTGGTTTGTGGAGTTGATGTATGCAGATTGGATGGCTTTTTCCTGAGACCCTGTGTGGCTGAGGTGCTGGCTGTGTGTCTCTCAGCCTTTGTGTGTTGTAACGACCTGGGTAATGGGCTGTGTGATGACCTTCTGAGTTCTATTGTTGTGACGCCTGGGTGTGGTGCTGTAATCTCCTGGGTCGTTGTCTGTGCTGCAACCTCCTGATGTTTTGTGTTGTGATCTCCTGAGTTCTGTGATGTAGTATCCTGGGTGGAAGGCTGTGATGTGGCATTCTGGGCCTTGGTTTGGCTCGAGTTTGAGGTCTGGCTATGTGTTATAGCGTGGTCAGTTTGCTTAGTTTGGGGTTGGAGGGGTGTAGCAGCTGGTGTTGCAGCCATGGTCTGGTTTCTGGATGGTGGTTGCCTTTCATCTGTGGCGTGGGCTTGGGTTTGAGTCTGGTGAAGGAGATTGGTGGTGGCATCCTGTGTTACTTTGGGTCGGTGTTGGTTTTCGGCTGGGACTCGTTTGTTGACCAGGGCTAGTTTCCAGATGTCTGTAGGCGGGGTATCATCCCGTTATATTCATGATTAATGTGAGGTGTTTTCTCTTTTCGTGGTCTTCTTTTCTGACTGTTCTGGTTCTCGATGATGAGGTGGCTCAAATTTTGGCTCCTTGGTTTTCTAGCTGGAGTTGATCTGTGCAGGGTGGTGATTTTTGGATTTTATCTGTGGTGCCTTTGATTGTGCATTTAAGTATTGTGCTTCTTTGGAATTAGTGTGTGTCTTTTTCTGGTAGATGGTGTACGGAGTTGATCCTAGGGATTGCTGTTGGTTTTTTTTCTGGTAGATGGTGTGTCCTAGGGAGCGGTTGGTTTTTTTGTAAATAAGGACGTCCAGGAACGGAAGTTGATTGTTATATATATATGCAGGTCTTGGTGAAAACAGAGAGAGAGAGAGAGAGAAGGTCACCAAATTTATAAGAATAGACAAAATAGCTAGTTATTTATTGTGTCATCAGTAAAATGACCTTTCAGTTCCTGATTTCAATATCAGTTCTTGAATTCACAGCAGCAGAGTGACTCTTTAGGGAAGAAACTGGCCTCCCCCTCAGATGTATCTCATTTTTCATTTCAACAGGTTTTTTTAAATAGCAATAGGTTTTCTAATACTGTATTAGACTAAAAAAAGTTGTTCCAATAATATTCTTAAAATAAAAAGGATGAGGAATCATTCTTTTTAGTTTCATGAGTTCAAAGCAGCACATATGTGCTCTCTCCTTCCTTCCCCCTCATACCAATTCCGTGAGATGGTTTGAGCTGAGAGACAACTATAGGCCCAGAGTCATCCAGAGATTTTGGACCCGAGTCTCCCCACTTTTAGTCCCTTCACCTTAACTGCTACATCCCACATGATTACTCTCAGTAATCAAACAACCACACCTATTTGAATAGTATTGTTTCTTACCGCAGCCTTTTATTTTGCTTCCTTAGCTTCCTCAAATGGACAGTGCATTGTGAATTTTGAAGGTGCTCCTAATGTGTTACTTTTAATTCATATTGTTAAGTTTGCATGAAGAGACAGACGCGGAGTGCTTCAAGCTCTTTGTTTATTAGTGACTACAGCTCAGAATGGACCCACTTTGGCTGGGCTGCGGCTGCTACTTATAGCCAGCAGCCGCAGTTGCCAGCCAATCAGAGTGCAGGGTTTTCCCGCACTTTTTAAACCAATCATTTCTTACATTTTACAAGAACAGTTCAAACTAAACCAATGACTTTAAACCTGCATACATAACACCCCTCCCCACTAGGTTCAGTCCATACTCAAACCCCAACCTATCTAATGTATTCTTTTAAATAGGTGGGGCTCTTACGTGTGACGTGGCTGACCACAGGGAGTTGCCAACCAATCAGAGTGCAGGGTTTTCCGCACTTTTAAACCAATCATTTCTTACATTTTACAAGAACAGTTCAAACTAAACCAATGACTTTAAACCTGCATACATAACACTTAGGTTCAGTCCAGTATTCTTTTAAATAGGTGGGGCTCTTACGTTGAGACCTAGTGGTTCAGATGTTTAAGGTTCTCACCTTGTGTGTGTCTGCTGACATTTCCTTACTAGGACTTGTAGTAATGGTAGAACCTGTTTGGTTACTACAACCTGGTCTCTCCTCCCAATCCATCTCCAACCCAATGTCAGCACCTAAATCAGGTAATGATGTGCAATCTTCCATTTGTGAAAATGGTTGTTGGTATTGTGACAGGTTTTGGGATGGTTCCTGTCATGTTAGCTCGTTACACATGGGGTTGATTCTTGCTTGTTCATTACACTCATGATCCTCCCTTCCCCTAGAAGAGGCAGTAGGTATGGGAACCAGAGAGGAGCAAAGCGATGCTCCTGAGGCAATCTGGATCTTAACTGATCAATGTGCCTGCTCCAGAGGACACCATCCTCGTTTGTACCCTGTAAGACCTGGGGCCTGTGATTTGGGTTATCTCAGCAGGAATCCATAATGGTTCACCCATAAGGTTCTTAGCATAAACAGAATCACCCACAGTGAATGTGCAAATTTTGCTAGTGGAATCTAGTGGTGCATTGGAAGTGCGATCAGGGGAGACCTGAGTTTCCTACCCATCAACAATTCAGCTGGGACAAATTAGTTGAGGGGTTGGGAGTGATATGCTGAACACTGAGAAGTTTTTCAACTCTCTCAGTGATATCCCCTGGACCCAATTGCTGAAGTTTTTCCTTGGTAAATCGTACCATCGTTCAGCCCGGCCGTTAGCGAAGGATGCCCAGGGACTGTCAGGGCATGTCTGATACCCTGTTGTGCTAGATATGATTCAAAAGGTTGGATGTAAATTGAGGGCCATTGTCAGAAACAAGCACATCAGGTAACCCGTGAGTTACAAAAGCTTTTTAAGCTGTTTGATGACAGCTTCAGTTGTGGTGGATGCCATAGGGGTAACCTCTAGCCATTTGGAATATGCATCAACTATAATAAGGAAAGTGTGCCCTCTGGTAGGGCCAGCAAAATCAATGTGAATCCTGGACCATGGGCCCCTAGGACATTCCCATTCCTGTGTGGGGGCAAGAGGTGGGGCAGGCCTGACTACCTGACAGTTGGGACAAGATGCAACCCAGTTTTCAACCATTTTGTCAATACCTGGCCACCATACATAACTCCTGGCCAATCCCTTCATTCTGACAATACCTGGATGACCCTCATGTAACATTTCCAAAACCTCTTTTTGCAGTTTTGTAGGAATAACCACCCTGTTACCCCACAAAATACATCCTCTTAATACAGATAATTCAGTTTGCCTGGATTTAAAAGGTTGGGCAAGTTGAGGTAGATCTTGAAGAGGCCAACCTTTCTTAATCCAGCCTATAACAGGAGCCAATACAGTGTCTTTGGCAGTCTCTCTGGCAATTTCAGCAGCGTGTACTGGAAGCTTGGCAACAGTTTCTAGGAAAAAGGTGTAAGTCTCAGGAGCAAAGTCCTCAGTGTGAGAAGGAAGTGGGCAGCGACTCAAAGCATCTGCATGCCCAATGTCTTTGCCAGGCCTGTGGATGAGTTTGTATGAATAAGCAGCAAGAAATTCAGTCCACCTCAGCATTCTTGGTGACAGGATAGTGGGTAGGTTTGTCTCCTGCCACAATGCCTAACAGAGGTTTGTGATCTGTGACAATGGTAAATGTTCTCCCATATAGATACTCATGGAATTTCTTGACAGCTGCAACAATTGCCAAGGCTTCCTTGTCCAGTTGGCTGTAGTTCCTCTCTGCTTTGGTCAAGGTGCGAGAGTAAAATGCAATAGGAGCTTCCCTCCCGCTGGGAAGCCTGTGGCTCAAAACCCCCACTCCAAAGGGGATGCATCACAAGTCAGTACAACAGCAAATTCTCAGAGAACTGTATCAGTACAGCATCAGACGTGATTAGTCTTTTAATATTGTTAAATGCAGATTGTTCTTTTCTGCCCCAGACCCACGAGACTTTTTGTCTAATAATCTGTGCAGTGGTTCTGCAATGGTTGCCTTCTGAGGTAGGAACATGTGATAAAAGTTAATGAGTCCAAGGAAGGCTTGCAAATCTGTTTTACATTTTGGTCTAGGGGCTTCTTTGATTGCCTGAACCTTGGCATCTGTGGGGTGGATACCATGCTTGTCAATCATATAGCCCAAGAACTCAACCTTGTCAGTTCTAAGAGTGCATTTTTCTTCCTTGACTTTTAACCCGCTTTTTGAATCTGGTAAGGACTTCTCTGAGTCTCTCTTGTAACTGAGTGTCATTTTCAGCAGAGATTAACAGATCATCAAAGTAAGGTACTACCCCTGGCAGTCCTTGGAGCATCCTTTCCATAAGGCTTTGGAAGATGCCAGGTGCCACGCTTACTCCAATCTGTAACCTTTTACATTTGAAAGCACCTCTATGAGTCACAATGGTTTGGGCCTCTGCAGTGGCATCATCAACTGTTAATTGTTGATATGCCTGGGCCAGATCCAATTTGGCAAAACTGTACCCCTGCCAAGTGAATGTAGTAAATGATGCACCACTGGAACTGGATATGCGCTGTTGAAGCGCATGGTTCAATGTCCCCTTATAGTCTCCACAGATTCTCACTGACCCATCAGTCTTGACTGGTGTGACTATGGGTGTCTCCCATCTGGAGTGGTCAGTGGACTCTAAAACTCCTTGAGCTATTAGTTTATCTAATTGTGCATCAATTTTTTCCTTTAAGGCAAATGGGACCCTTCTGGGCTTTAAGCGAATTGGTGGCACCTTGGGATCTAGATTGAAAGTGATAGGGGCCCCTATATACTTGCCCAATCCTTCGCTGAAGACCTCTGGAAACTCAGACTTCAAGGCCTCCTCCCATTCAGTGTTGCTCACGTGATTGATGCCAGTCACCTCGATGCCTAGTGGATTGAACCACTCAAGTCCCAGCAAGCTTGGGCGATCCTTGTCCACAATGGTCAGGGGCAAGCGTTTGGTGTGGCCTTTGAACTTCACGATGAATTCTCTTGTTCCAACTACTGGAATCTTGTTCCCTTGGTAGTCTTTAAGAGTCAGTGCTTGCTTCTGGAAATGCTTCTTCTGAATGTTTGGGAGTAGTCTGTGAATAATGTCCCATGACACCATAGATAAATAGGAGCCTGAGTCCACTTCCATTTGGCAAGGCCTTCCTTCAATTAGTACCTTCACATGTACTTTTCTGCTTCTTAAGGGTGAAGAATGACCAATGGTGATTGTTTGATGAGTTTCGTTCTTCCCCTTTGCTTCTGTGCTGCGCCCCATTTTCTCACTGAGGTTGTTGGGCTTGAATTCTTTGTCAGGAAACTTCCTTCTGTTGGGTGGAGTTCTGGATGATTTGCAGACTCTTGCTAAGTGTCCTCTTTTTTCACAATGGAGGCAGATGGTATCTAGGAACTTGCATTCAGTGCCGGGGTGGCTTCCCCTACAACCTCTGCAGTAGAAATCTTGCCTCTTTCTTCCCAGGTCTTTCTTTTTCCGCTCCATTCTGAGTCTATAAATTCCTTCCTCCACCTCACTACAGTCTGACTCAGAATCTATTTGCTCACAATGAGTTGTTGTGGACTTTTCCACATCAGGATGGCTTGTGGCCTTGTTGATTTTCTTCATGGCTGCTGCTGAGGACTTGGTAGCTTCTGCTGAAGAGGCCTCTTCTATTGCTTCCTTCAGCATGATCTTAGGTCTTAGTAATAACTTGCTCTGAAGCACCTTGTCTTTAAGGCCCAGAACAAATTGATCACGCATGGCCTCTTCTAAATTGTTAAATTCACATGCACCCCCAATGTCTCTTAAACTTGCCACAAAGTTGTTTACGTTTTCGCTTTCCCCTTGATCCCGACGGTAAAACTCGTGCCTCTTAATGAGGCACGATACTTGTGGTAATGGGCTCTTAACAACTTTTCTAAGTCAGGCCATTCCATTACCTTCACGTCTGCAGCTCCCGCCAATGCCTTCGCCATCTTGAAAACTGCTGGACCGCAGTGGGTGAGAAAGACCGCCCTCTTCCGCTTCTCGGAAATGTCGGCAAGATCGTTTCCTTCCAGATACATTTGAAACGATCTGCATACGTCCCAGTCTTCTGCCGTCGGATTGAATGGGGCTGGGGGGGTGTTCAGCGCAGCCATCTCTCTCTTCTTCTGTTCCGTGTTGCCTTCTTCTTCAGGGAGATCCCATCCTCATCGCCAGTGTTAAGTTTGCATGAAGAGACAGACGCGGAGTGCTTCAAGCTCTTTGTTTATTAGTGACTACAGCTCAGAACGAAACCCCCTTTGGCTGGGCTGCAGCTGCTACTTATAGCCAGCAGCCGCAGTTGCCAGCCAATCAGAGTGCAGGGTTTTCCCGCACTTTTTAAACCAATCATTTCTTACATTTTACAAGAACAGTTCAAACTAAACCAATGACTTTAAGCCTGCATACATAACACATATAATCCTTAAAGCTTAATATAATACTGCTTAAACATTGTCTATCCCCAGTTTATATCCTTTTTTTCTTCTTTTGGTCTCAGCAATCTTGGTCTCAGCCTTGGTGGGGCAGGCTGTTAAATGCCTAGCACTTAAGTTCCAGCTGCCTGCAATTAGTGCAGGCTCGAATCCCACCAGGCTCAAGGTTGACTCAGCCTTCCATCCTCTCGGGGTAGGTAAATTGAGGACCCAAGATTGTTGGGGGCAATAAGCTGACTTTGTAAAATTGCCGCTTAGTATTAAGCAGGCAGATACAATGGAATGAAGGCTATTGCTGAGCACATTGGGTTGTATCCCAAAAATTGTAAGCCGCCCTGAGTCTTCGGAGAAGGGCGGCATATAAATGTAATTAAAAAGAAAAATCTCTTGGGAGGTACTGTATGTAGTGGATATGGTCAATATAATAGATGGTGGCAAAACTCAAAGGGTCCCTCTGATACCAGGTTTTTTTTTCCAGTGACACTCCTATCTCTCTCTAAGAGTACAATGTAGGGAAGAGCCAGATAGTTCTTATCAATAGTCTGAACAGAACTCTTGCAGATGGCTTTAAACTAGGTAGGAGGGTGCCCAACGTTAGTCTGAGAGTCTCAAATTGCTCTCTCAAACTAATAGGGTTCACTTCATAATAGCTTAAGATCAGTTGTTTTTAACTCCTGTGGTATAAAAGCAATTTATCCTACCCTTTGAGGGAGGAAAGATTAATTAGTGGTTAATATGGTGACTGTAGTTCTGGTTGTTATTTTTGATACATTTCCCTGTGTAACCCCAGTCTTCTCCATCTGCTAGGATCCTTCCGGTAGATCTGTCCAGATTCCAGAATTCTACAGATTAAAAGCATGCAACAGATATAGCACTAAATGCCAGTTTTAAAAGATTATTTATTAAATTTATATGCTGCCTGACTTGCATTGACTCTGGGAACTTAACACGTTATAAATAGTTAAAAATATATGAAAAGAAGGAAACGAAGAAAAAAAAAAGGATGGCAGAGATATCTGGATGGCAACAAAGAAAAGGAAGAAAAGGGATCTTCAGTCACTTTCACCAAAAGCCAAGTCTTTGGGGTCCTTCAGAACCCCAGAAATACTGAACATTACCATGTTTCCCCGAAAATAAGACACTGTCTTATATTTTTTTTGGCTCCCAAAAACACTAGGTCTTATTTTCGGGGTAGGTCTTATATATTTATGGTGCCAAATAGTGGGTGTGAGTGTGTAGGGGGGGGGTGTTTCGCCGGTGCACGGTTGCTCCCTGAAAAGTCTTCCTGGAACTGGAGATTTACACTAGGTCTTATTTTCGGGGTAGGTCTTATATTAGGGCAGGTTTAGAAAATAGTGCTAGGTCTTACTTTCGGGGTAGGTCTTATTTTCGGGGAAACACGGTACTTGGGTGCATTTTGTGTTTTGTTCAGAGTTCAGTCCATAGCACAGGAGATGGCTCGGCTCTTTTTACAAAACATTTTTTCCCACATGGGTTGCTAGAATCTGGTTTCCAATTGCAGTCCACCATTTACTTCCCTGATTTTGACAGATGATGTTTGAAAATCTGGGTTTCCAGATCCATGCTATTGGCACTCCATCCTCAATTTTATAGATGTACATAGAGATTCTTGACAAAGTACGAATAGGACAATTGAGTGCAGCTATTGACTTTTACAGAGTTTGTATATAACTATGCCCAGCATGTGTTCAGTCAAATGGCTCTCTTTGTAGCAAATTATGATTTCCAACCCAATGTTTCCTATTACCACAACTAGAGTTCTCTATTCTGGCGAGAAACAAGCTGTTGCAGGAATCACAAGCCACCAGGTCCTCCAAGTCCAGCTCCAAAATGCCAAGAAATCTGCAAAGGTTTCATTGATTAGCATTGGCAGTCTAGGGCTTCCCTGGTAATGGAGCACTTGGTGTGGATTAACACATCAATGCCATGGCCTTTGGGAAAAGTAGACCATTTGCTACCTAGACTTGTTTCCTATAGAGGCTGTAATCAACATTGTGTACAGGATCAAGCTGGTTTGATGCTGAAAGTAGATTCCAGAGTTCATTCCTCTTAAAGTTACCTTGGCCCATGCTGTCATGCTACACCACTTCTGCCATGTGTTAATTCTGGAAGCATTCAAATATGACTTGATATACATTCTAGAGAATCTAGACCTTCCATCATTGGGATTGCGTACATTGGGTACTTCATAGATTGGAAGGACTATTGTAATGGTATGTGAGAATGACTCTGGGAGACAGGAGAGACAGCTGCAGACTGGACAACCTGCATGTAAAAGATGTCTCAGCCCACAAAAGAAGGGATGGCAATGGGAAATGTTTCAAGAAGGGACGCTCCCCAGAGAGTGAAAGAAGAGGAGAGAAAAAATGCTTTCAGTCTTGCAAGAATCTATTAACCTTACCCTGGTTGCATTAGTAATCCTGGTTGGGCTTCTTATGTGGACTACCGTGCAGGGCTAATAATCACAGACTGGAGAAGTCCTTGTGTGAAGACATGGAACAAGCCTGTGGCTGATGCAACTCTTTCATTTTGGTGCTCTCCCTTGGAGCCCAGGTCCTTGGTCAGGAAAGAAGGGGGCCCTGGGAAATCGGGGAGGAATAGTGTCATGTCTGACTTGGTTTCTGAGGAATCTGATGCTAAAGAGCCCTCTTCAGACATACTGCGTGAATGATAGCCTTGGGAACCAGGATGTAGTCAAGCACCTGAAGCAGATTCTTCCAGAAATCTTTCAGAGCAGCTGGGTAGGTAGTCAGATGACAAGGGAATTAATCTCAGGCAACACAGGATGCACTGTGCACCTCCGAGAACAAAATAGTGGCACTTGGCACACTTCCTTGCTTGGCAAGAGTGCCATTATCTCTAATTTATTCTTACCTGGTGGTTGCCCTAAATCAGGCTCCCAGCTAGCCAGTACATCTCCACTGAGGACAGCCATTTCACCTTGGATCCTGGGTGTGCGCATGCTGCAGAACTAGTACAGGTAGCCATCTGTTTGCGATCACAATTGAGCCCAAGATTTCTCTTGCAAAGCAAGACAGTTGTTAAGTGAATTTTGCCCCATTTTAAGACCTTTCTTGCGCCAGTTGTTAAGTGAATCACTGCAGTTCTTAATTTAGTAACATGCTTGTTAAGTGAATCTGGCTTCCCCATTGACTTTGCTTGTCAGGAGGTTGCAAAAGTGATCACAGGACCCCAAGACACTGCAACCATTATAAATATATGCCAGTACCCAAGATCTGAATTTCAATCATATGACCATTGGGGTGTTGCAATGGTTGTAAGTATGAAACACGGTCAGAAATCATTTTTTTCAGTGCAATTGTAACTTTGAATGGTCACTAAATGAACTGTTGAAAGTTAAGGACTACCTATATATCCACAGGCTTTGCTACTCTGACCAGTGAATAACTATCCCATGAACTCCAGTAAATGCCTTGACTGTTTTGACAATGCTACTGCCTCTCTTGTGGACTTGGACTTGCTGTAGGCAGTCTTGTTTGTTCCAGTGTTTGGGACTTCACTCACTGTGCACACAGTTGTGCAAATGCTTGTGCTGCCTGCAGATTTTTGCTTTCAAATGAAATAAATTGTTGCAGCCTAATCTTAGTTTGCATGCTTGGACAGGAACAGAACATTAACCAAATGGAGCATTTGTACTATGACTAGATATCAATAAACTTAATAGTTACATTAGGAGCATAGAAAAGGAGCTTCAGCTATTGTAACTATTTCTTCCCATTGTGATGACAACCTGTTCTATTCAATATAACTGTTTTATCCGTGTCACTTCCTAGTCAAGTTGCCCAATTTTTCTCTGCTACGAACTATATTTAAAGACACAGAATTTCCAAATTTTAATTTCTATACGGAAATCATCAGAAAAGATTCACCTGTGTCAGCACATCATGTTGTGGGTTTAAATTTTTTTTTAAATTCTTTTTAGGGTCTAGGCAACCCAAATATTTATGTGACTGTATGCAATCTTCCTTGCTATTGATAATATCATCTTGATTTTTTTTTAAAAGGAAGACTTAGTGTTTTTTTTCTCCAAGTATGATAAAAGGTGTTGTTATTGTAAGAGGTCTGAAGTATTTTTTCCCCAAATTTCTGCCATTTCTTCCAAATTTAAAGTGTGCTCAAATATAATAGGTATCCTTGAGATACACAGTACCAGTGAGCACTCTCTCCTATGCCACAGTGCTGACGTGTGAGTGTATGGATCTGAAAGCTTGCAAGGAAACAGGCTGTTAAGGCTGCCATCTGGATGCTACCAGTTTAGTAGATAAAAGTATATTTTATGTCTGGTTCAGATGTGTGCTTCCTTTTGTTGTTATTAGCACATTATGAGATTCACCCCTGGCTCTGAAAACTGATCTTTCTGGCTTGTACTTGCTCAAAAGCATCTGAGAAGGATGATGATAGATTTAATAAGGAGAGAATAAAGAAGGAAGGACTTTCCCTCCTGCTTATGTTTGGCTGTTACTGATGAGTATCTGCCGAGCAATCCGATCCCTATCTGCTAAAAAGAAAACAAGCCTCATCAAATATGATTTATTCCTGGGCAGATGCAGCACTGTTCAACTATCACCTGAATAACCTGTTTAAATTTTCACTTTAACTGCACCTTGGATTTCATGCACTGTTGGATGTCATGATTGAGCCACAGAGCAGAGGTCTGTATTTGCAGCCTTCTGCATTCAAAGCTGCTGGCTGTCATTTTCTTTCCTCCTTGCACTGCAAGTATAATTTCTTACTGCACAGATGTGGTTTGCCTGACAACAGCTGGTTCCTGCTGGCTGCACAGAACCAGCAAGGAAACAGCCTTCTTCTGAGGAGAAGGTGATTGGCTAGTTGCCTCCTGTTGCTGGACAACTTGTCTGCCTCCCACCTGACATCTAGCGGATAATTATCAGAACTTTAGGGCTGGTGCTGGAAGGAATGCATTATGGCTAAGAAAATCTCCTTCCCTCAACACATCTTGAATGTAACAGACAAGTTCAAGGCAGTCTGTTATCTTGGCAGATCAAGCAATTGCCACCCTGCAGCTCTCAACATCTATTCATCTTCCTTCCTTCCTCCCTCCGTCCCTTGTAGTTTATGCCTTCTAAAACCAATTCATGTAAAATGAAACTCTTAAAATAACATCCAGGGCAATATATAATGTCATATAACCTCAAATGGTTGCCTCCAATTATTTTTCAATCTTTGCTGATAAATAATAATCAGAAAGATTGGCTGGGAAAGCATGGTCTTAACCATTGGCCTAAATTTTTATAAAGAAAGGACATTCTAACATGGGGGGAGAGTTATTCCAGAGCCAAAGAGTCACAACCAAAAAAGGGTCTGGGGTTCTTCTGTTATTTGTGAATGTAATCTGGGAGTGATCTGGAACGTAAGATACGCAAAATAAATTGAAGCACAGTATATCACACTTCCTGTTTGCTTACAGTGATCAAACATAGTGCTAAGTCTCAATGGCATTCAGTGATCATATAATGATTTCTAAACTTTTGATCTTGTTTCTGGCTGTTGCATAGGTACCTTTTTGTTACCTGGAATATCAAACTTCAGCATCAGCTTTTTAATAAAAGAGGTATTAGCATTTTAACATGGTATCCTTTTGAAATTCAGGAAACCATGTTTTGCTTTTAGCCCAAACCATTTTTTTTCACATGAAAGAACTAATCTCTTCAGAAATTGAACAACAGGGAGCATATTCCGGAAGTCCTTGAATACACTTGGAAGAATTAAGAAATATACAAACTTGACTGGGAAAGAGGGGCTTGTAACCCATAAATTTACCATTTAGAGAACGTTATCCAGCACCAATGTTTTCTATTGTTTAATTCTCATATGTAATTAATGTCTCTTATTGTTTGATTTGTCGCTTTCTGATGCATGTTACCAAATGTTTCATTTTTTCTCTACCTATGCTATATAAAGATTTCACCGCCTCTTAATAAATGCTTTTTGCTTTGCAATCAACACAATAGCCCTATAAGACAGATCAAGTATTAACCAAATTCTATACATTAGCAACGTATCTATAAGATAGTGACTACACAAAAGGATTTGCATCTACAAATCTTGAGGATCCTCTGAAATTTAATATTCCACTGTTTAGGAATGTGGTCCTTTTTGTTTAGAAAGTCATCGGCCCACTTTACCCCAGTTCAATATTAAAGGGAATAATGAAATGAAGCCAATTTCTTTCTTTTTTTTCAGATTGAGCTTGCTTTGCTAGAACATCAAAGGTTTCTTCTTGTACAGTGTAATGGAACTCCCAAAATCATGAATGCTACCGGAAATAAGCTAGAAATGCTAGAAATATTTTCTCAAATAGTATAATATCTTCGTATATTCTAATTTGCTGCTAAAAACATCAGCACAGGTCTGGGGAATGGTGTTTACACTGTCATTTCAATTTATCACAGTTTTCTCAAACGCTCATTTTAAAGGTGCAAAGTAGAACTGTACAGGAATCAGTTTATCACCAAAATATTTTGCTTGCTATAAGATTTTTATAGTATACTTTCAAGAAGTCCTGGTAAATTTGATAATTAGAAAAACACAATTCTCTTTTCTTAGCACTGTTAGTTATAAGGAAATCTAGGGGTGTTTGCAAATAACAAGATTAAAATTGTTTATCAAGTTGACAAGGTAGAAAAGATCCCTGACTGATATCCATTTGGAAGCTCCTTGATTTGTCATGGGACCAGGTCCATAACAAGATTGGAAGTATTACTTTTCCTTTCCTTCATGGACTTTTGTGGAAAATCTATAAATTGTATTTTTAATAGAACTGACTATTTTATAAGTGCAATGTATCTTGTTAAAGAGCTGAATCCTGACAAATTTCAGATAAATAATTACAGTAATATTGCTTAGCTCTCTGTTTTTTTTTATTTTATAAAAGGAAAGGATCAAAACCAGGTTTGTTTGCAAAAATGAGGTGCCAGTTAAAAGCACATGTTGCCTTTTCTGTGAAGATACATCCTGAGCAATCTCAGGAAGAGATTCAGAGGTTTGGGGGCTAGTTGTAGGGTAATAAAAGTAATTCCATAAACGTAATTTTGATTTGATAAGCGGTTTCTAATAAACAAATAAGCAATCTTGCATGGTAAGATTGGTTTCCCCATAGCCATTTTGTAGTTCCTGAACTCAGCAAGGAGCACTGGTGTTTGCTTTAAGACTGGTCAGAAACGTATTTGCATAATTAAGATAACTACAACAGCTTGCTCCCATTTTTGGAAATGGAATATGACGATCTTGTCATAGGTGTCTATGTCTTAACTCTATAAAGAGGCTAGAAGGAAGAGAAATGAGATTATCTATGCAACCAAAAGTCTAATAAGGCCTAATAACAACTGTTTATTGTTTATCCAGAACCAAAGACAAAATACAGAAGGATGAATGGAACAATGTAATCTACAAAATCAGCTGCAACCAGCTGCAACCAATTCTAAGTGGGACAAATATCACATCAATTAAAAACCAGGATCCATGAATACCAGCTGACAGTCAAAAGCCACGATCCCAAATCCTTAATCTCTTCCCACACCAACACCAAACAGCACCAGTTCAATTGGATCAGCCCAAAAATCATCAGCCACACTACCACCCATATCACGCTCATGAGTTCATCGAAGCTTGGCACTCCACAAGCAATTCCATCAATAGACACATTGACCTACAACCAGCCTATGAAGCCCTCAGAATCCAAATCAACTGTACAGCCAACCAGAGACAGCACTGATGTTCAACCAACCCACGCAACACTACCACCACCAGCAGTTCACCTCACAATGACCTGATGTAATCCCCTTATCACAAGACCTTCAGAAGACTCACTAATGACTCACAAGACCTGTCACATTTGACACACTTGAAGCCCTTATAAATAGAAGAACACTGACATCCCCTAAACTCTGCCAAAGATATTACCTAGCCTGGTAACAAAATTTTCAGAAACCAACCCACAAGCTCGGAGAATGAACCTTTACCCTCATTCTACACCCAGCCTACAGATATTTAGTGTTATGGTTTTAGAGGACAGGATATGCTAGAATTCAAAAGACAAAAATTCAGAGAAAATACCAGGAAATGAAAACAATGATTGGTTGAAAAAATTGGTTACAAATATAAGAAGCCACACAACACAGCAGCAAATCCTCCATCAAGCTCTTCGGTAGTCCTCCTCAGGTGACAGATACCTCATAAAGTGCACCCCAGCAAATTGGAGTAAACCAGCCACTTCAATGTTCTTCAAAAGCTGTGATTGGAGAACTCTTGGTGAGTTAACTTCTGAGATATTAAAGTGAACCTGCCAGTGCCATAATTTTCCTCATTTGCGATTTCCCATACATAGAAAAAATTAGCAGATTTTTTTTCCCTTTTCTGTAGGTTATCTTTCTGTGAATGCTAATATGCCAAATTACAAAGTTTTGAGATGCCCAAATTTGTCATTTTGGAGAGAATCCCAAAGGAACACTGATAGATCTTGAATTCTGTGGTTTCTTCCCCAAACCCCAAAAACTTTAACCTTAGACTGTCTACTCTTGACCTCACCCTTTCTAGAGGGGTAGGGGTTTTGTAACCCCAGTACCTGGCATCGTCGCCGGATGGTTGGATCGAGCTGGGGATTCACTGGCGACATCTCTTTTCCCCCCTGTTCCTGTATTTGCGGAGTTTGCGGAGGTGCCGGTATGACACAGCAGCAGCTCCGGGTGCAGCGGCGAGCCCGGCGATGTTTTCCCCTCCCCGAGCCTCCGAGTCAGCTGGAGCACGGATTTGAGGCTGCAGCTGATTCAGGAGAGGTAGCCCAGGACGCTAGGAAGAGTGGGAGTGATGGCGGCATCGGGAGCGATGGCGGCGCTGACGGCGCTGTTTGTGACTAGCCCCTGGCCTCTAGCTCGGCCAGAGGGCCGATGTGACACAGTGGCTGTCCCGGGCGTGGTCCTGAGAGCAGCGAGGAATGCGGCTAGCCCTCAGTCAGCTGTGATGGGCAGAGGCTTTGACCCCGTCCAAAGGCTGTTAAGGGCTATACCGGCTTCATCCATGGCGTTGGGGGCTATGGCGGTGATGATGGCGGCCCTGCTGGTGGAGAGGATGGAAGACCAATGGACGATGGTACGGGACCCGAGGTTGGTTAGTGGTAGTGGTCCTGGGGCCACCGTTGACTCTATTCCTTTCCTGGGGTGGCCTTCGCCGAGACGCCATCCATTTATTGCCCTGCCGCCCTTCCCCTGCTGCTTCCTATGGCTTGACTCTGGACTTTTCCATCCACCACAATGTTTGGTCATTTTGTCTTACCTGTGTTGCCTTTTCCACCTTTACCATCTGTTCCATCTGCGCCAGTCTCAAGGTACCTTAGCTACTGGGACAGAATCATCTATGCCGTACCACAGGCCACGGAAGGGTGGGTTTGGACACCCTAGTGACCTGGGCCCGGAATCCCAGTGCTGATTGTACACCCTTGAACATGGTTTGTGGCTATTGGATTTTGTTGTGTCCCTCGCTGTGGTGAGAGAACAGCAAGGGGGACACACTCTTTTCCTTGATAGCCATTCAACATCTTCCAGCCATCTGTCCAACTGGCGCCTGTTGGGGATGCCCACGGTGAGAGAGCGTGGCTTGACCCGGATGAAGGCCTCAAACATCGGCCACGGGACTGCTATGAGAGGGCAGCCTGGTTCTTGGATCTGGATCCCCCAACGGGTAGCACCTAGGACTTAACCAAGTCCTCATATTCCGGACTTTATCACTTCCATCTGTAGACACTTGTCCTTGTTCCTTGACATCCTCATATCGGTAACATTCGAACTTTTAGGGCAGCAGAGCTGCAGGCCTTTAGGAGGCTCCCTCCCTCCTGGATATGGCCTGCTACATTATCACTGGCCTACCTCGAGGATGGGTTATGGAACCCGGAGAGATGGCATGGCAGGGAGTTGGGTCGGGGTTGGGGCTCTAATAAAACAAAAAAGAGGGTCACTAGGGCCCCTTTAATCAAATTTTTAAATAAATTTTTAAGTAGGTTAGAGAGGAGGGTGGGGAATGATGCCAGGAGAGTGGATTGCAGCCTGGTCTGTGGGGGGGGGGGGGGGGGGGGAGTGTGGGCGGGTTGCGATCCCCAGGGTGGTTGGGATCAGCAGGAAACAATGAGGCATAGGGCCAGATCATGTGTTGGAAGCGCGCTCTCGCTATCTTCGAGTGGTGGCGCGCTCCGACCCTATGATCTCCTCTCCTGGGGGCAGGGGAGTGGGGACCCCTGGGCTCAGGCTGGTGTATTTTAATGCCAGGTCCATGGCTAATAAGTCTTCCCTCCTCCGTGAGGTGATTGAGGAGGAGGCTGCGGACCTGGCTTGCATCACCGAGACCTGGTTAGGGCCAGAGGAAGGAGTCCCTCTGGTCGATTTATGCCCCCCAGGTTTTTGGATTTTGCACTGGTCACGGGCTCAGGGGAGGGGTGGTGGAATGGCTGTGGTTATTCGGGAGACCCTGATTCCAAGGGAGGTCACTGTTCCTGAGATAGGCGGAAGTGAAACCCTTCTCCTGAGGTGGGGGCCTGGTGGTCTGGTGGGTTTGCTGCTGACATACCTTTCCACCAGCTGTGTGGCAGCAACCCTGCCTGGGTTTCTCGATGTCCTCTCGGGGGTGGCGGTGGATTTCCCGGGACTTATGGTCCTGGGCGACTTCAATCTGCCTTCCCTGGGGGAGGGCATCGGGTTTGGCCCAGGAATTCATGGCCTCCATGGGGGCCATGAGCCTGACCCAGTTGATTCAAGGCCCGACTCACAAGGGGGGAAACACCCTTGACCTAGTTTTTGTCTCAGAACAGTGGCGTAGTGATAGAGGGCAGGCCAGCTGTACGACACTGCCTGTCCCATGGTCCGATCACTATCTCCTGTGGTTGGTCTTCCAACAGGCTACTCCCCGCTGCTGGGATGAGGAACCACCTAGATGGTTCCGCCCCAGACACCTGATGGAGCCTGAGAGGTTCTAGGCGGAAATGGGGTCTTTCCCCACTTCCCTTGCCCACAACTCTGCCGAGGACCTGGCGGCCGCTTGGCAACAGGCTGCTATGGCTGCCCTTGACAGGGTTGTCCCCATGCGTCCCCTCACACGCCGTGGATCCCGGGTGGCTCCTTGGTATACTGAGGAGCTCCGGGAGATGAAGTGCCGTCGGAGGGGTTTAGAGAGCAGGTGGAGGGCCACCCGCTCCCAATCCGATCGAGCCCAGCTAAGAGCCCATATTAAGACTTACCTGCTAGCTATGAGGGCGGCGAGAATGTCTTATCTCTCCGCCCTCATAGCGTCTGCAGATAACCGCCCGGCCGCCCTGTTTAGGGCCACCCGCTCGCTCCTACATCCGGGGGAGGCGGTGGACCCTCTTCGGGGAAGAGCTGAGGAATTTGGCCAATATCTGTCGGATAAGATTGCACAGATTTGGGGCGGGTTGTGTTCCACCTTGCAGTGGTCTGAGGATCGGGGTGCAAGTAGTCTGGCCGATGTGATCTGGGCTGAGTTCAACCCTGTTTCCAAGGATGAAGTGGACAGGATTACGCGGCGTCTGAGTTCCACCACATGTTTGTTGGACCCGTGTCCTTCCTGGTTGGCTTATGCCTCCAGGGAGGCCACCTGCGGTTGGCTCCAGGCAGTTGTCAATGCTTCGTTGAGAGAGGGTGTTTTCCCTCTGCCTTGAAGGAGGCAGTGGTGAGACCCCTCCTGAAGAAGCCTGCCCTGGACCCGACCATGTTAGATAACTTCCGTCCAGTCTCCAACCTTTGTTTTTTGGCGAAGGTTGTTGAGAGTGTGGTGGCTCAGCAGTTTCCACTCTTCCTGGATGAAGTGAACTACCTGGATCCGTACCAATTGGGCTTCCGGCCTGGTTTCAGCACGGAGACGGCATTGGTCGCACTGATGGATGATCTCTGGAGGGCCCGGGACAGGGGTTTTTCCTCTGTCCTGGTCCTATTAGACCTCTAAGCAGCTTTCGATACCATCAACCATGGTGTCCTTTTGTGACGCCTCGAGGGGTTGGGAGTGAGGGGCACTGTTCTTCGGTGGCTCTCCTCCTACCTCTCAGGCAGTCGCAATCGGTGTTGACAGAGGGACAGAGGTCGGCCCCGAGAGCGCTCACTTGTGGGGTCCCTCAGCGGTTGGTCCTCTCCCCCCTTTTATTTAATATCTACATGAAACCACTGGGTGAGATCATTCATGGTTTTGGGGTGAGGTATCACCAGTACGCTGATGATACCCAGTTATACATCTCCACCCCAAACCAGATCAGTGATGCCCTCTCCGTGATGACTCGCTGTCTGGATGCGGTACGGATCTGGATGGACGGAAACATGCTTCAGCTCAACCCGGCCAAGACTGAGTGGCTGTACATACCAGCATCTTGGTCCAGTCAGGAATGTCCATCGCTGACCATAGGGGGAGTGGTGTTGCCCCCTGTGGATAGGGCGCGGAACCTGGGGTCCTCCTGGATGCGCGGCTCCAGTTGGAGGAGCAGGTGGGGGCCATCGCCAGGGGGGCCTTTGCCCAGGTCCGGCTGGTTCGCCAGCTTCGCCCGTTTCTGGACCGAGATGCCCTGCGTACAGTCATCATGCCCTTGTCACTTAGACTCGACTACTGCAACGCCTCTATTTAGGACTGTCCTTGCATACCATCCGGATTGCAGCTGGTGCAGAATGCGCCGCGGGTGGTGATGGGAGTTACCCGATTCTCCCATATTACCCCCTCCTGCGCCTGCATTGGCTGCGGTTGCACTCGGTGAGAGATTCAAGGTTTTGGTTTTAACATTCAAAGTCCTACACGACATGGGTCCACAATATCTAAGGGAGCGACTCCTGCTGATATCGAGTGCCAACCGCCCTGTACGGGCACACAGGCAGGGGCTCCTCGGGGTCCCGTCAGCAAGCCAATGTCGGCTGGCGGTCCCCCGGCGGCGAGCCTATTCTGTGGCGGTCCCTGACTTGTGGAACCAGCTGCCTCTGGACCTCCGTCTGGCCCCTGACCTCCGCACCTTCCGCCGCGATTTGAAGACCTGGCTATTTGACCAAACCGGGCTGTGACTGCCTCTCGGGGGGTATGGGATAGTTTTAAATTATTTTAATTTGGTATTATTGGACTTTATACTTGTTTAATTCTTTTAAATTATTTATTGTATATGTATGTTTTAGCTGTGAGCCGCCCCGAGTCTTCGGAGATGGGGCAGCATATAAGTCCAATAAAATAAATAAATAAAATAAATATATATCCATTTCATGTATTCATAACCATGTTTATACTTACACCTGTTATCTTCTAATTGCTTGACAAAATAAAATAAAATAAATAAATACAATGCACATCCTTATAGATAATAAAAACATCCTAATAAAACCATTACAGCCAATGTTACTTTCTAACTTAACACATGGATGTGTTGTAAGAGCTAAAATGTTAGTTTTTTTATATGTGTTTTTAACAACTGTCTATTAGACTTCATTAATTTGTTTAAACAATATCTTATATTCTGTACTGTATGATTTGATGATTTGTAACTTTTTTATCTGAAGTATTAAGCTAGATGAGTGTAGAGCTCAAATAATTTTCTTGGTTTAATTGTGAAACTTACTCAGTCACATAAAAAGAAGAAGGTGGCTCACACTCATTTGTATGGCCTATGATTTGCCTGCCTGATCTTTCTTACTCTTTGGAGCTCAGCTGCTCTCAGGTAACAGAAGGAAACAACATGATATTGGCTTGATAATTCTTCAGTCTGGGTTCTTTGCATTAAAACCAGGTTGTTCATAGATGCCACCTACTGGAAGATTACTAAAAATTTGCTTTGCCTCCAATGTGTCAAACCTTGTCGTCTGGCTTCCTATTGTGAAACAAACAGAAAATAGAGAGGAAAAAGTCTTCCAAAGAACAACACCAAGCAATACTTAGTATGTGTACCAAGCGGTGGTGTGGGTTAAAACAATTTTTTATGGGAACTTCTTCAACAACTATAGTATTTTTCTCCCTGCAGGCAGAGCTGAGGAAGGAGAGTTGTTGAATTTGGAGAGCAACAAACAGTTGTGTTCATTTCTTGAACTCCAATAACTTGTGGCGAGGAAGGCAGGTGTTTTTCCAGTTTTGGGTGATATTGACATTATAAATATCTATTTGAAACTGCCCTGTGTTTTCTCATCACTATTTTTTTTAGTTTCTATTTTAAGAGTGCTAAGAAGGAATTTATGCAAAATGTTGCAAAATGTCTTTACTGGTTGGGTTTTGAACCATCTATCTGGAATTAGTCCAAGAGAGGAAGAATAGTCACCACTAATCCTCCTGCCATACTTAACAATATAAATGAATTAGATTGGATCTGCAAAAAAGGATATATATCTTTATTCTATTCTATATCTAATCTATCTATATTTTATATTCTATATCTAAAAGTGAAAGACCACTCACACATCATCACAAAATCTCCAGAACCATAAAGCCTACAAACTTGAAATTTGGCACATGTGTTCCTCTTGGCTTCTAGGTGCTCACTAAGAAATGATTTTCAAAATGACCATCAGAGCATTAGCATTTCGTATATTATTACTAACATGCTCTGATGCTAAGGAGTTCTACTCCCCCTCCCCAACTGATGCAAAACACAAGCAGAAGAGAGGAGAGGAGTTTCAGTTTCAGTTTTAGTTTCACAGCACCAAGCAGCTTTAGTACAGAACAGTTGAGCTAAGCCATGCCCAGGCTCCTTGCTGTCTTTCTCTTGCTCACACAGCAAATACTTTTTCAGTTTCCAAACAGCCCTCAAAACTCTCACACACTGACAGGACGCCAGCCAGATGAATGGATGCTGGTAGGCAGAGTCAGAATTTTGGCCTCCTTATTTTCTTCCCCCAAAATTAAGCCTGACCACATAGTTTCGTAGCGAAGCACGGGTATCAAGATAGTTTTTAATAAATATACTGGTAAGCTTTGTTCAGTGGTGAGTAAGCATTTTCAAAGGACTTTGGTGAAGGAAAAGGATATTACTAAGTAATTCCACAGTTTCTGTTTGTGTAGAAATTCTAAGTCTAGGTTCAGCAACTGGAAAACTACCATAGTGCAATATTAGATTCCTGGGTTTCACCTTGATAAGGATGGCATACTTTTTGAGATGAAGGATACATACTATTTTAAGAGGAAGGATGCAAGAAGGAAAAGCATCATAATCTCATTGAGAGGAAGTCAAAGGAGGACATTTTGAAGTTTTAAAAAAGCATAGTATTCTTTGTCGAGACCATTTAATGAGATTCAAGCAGATGTCTTTGTTGGGATAGATTAATCAGAAGCCAAGTAGGGCAGGCTTTTGACTTATTTTACAGAACTGGCTGAAATTTCTCTCTTTATGTTTTTGATGTTTCAGAATGCTAGGAATGAAAACATCGCTCTGGATTCTGATGCATGCTTTTTTAAATTACATTTATATGCCGCCCTTCTGTGAAGACTCAGGGTGGCTTACAATTTTTGGGACACAACCCCATGCGCTCAGCAATAGCCTTCATTCCATTCTATATGCCTGCTTATTACTAAGCAGCATTTTTACAAAGTCAGCTTATTGCCCCCAACAATCTTGGGTCCTCAGTTTACCTACCCCGAGAGGATGGAAGGCTGAGTCAACCTTGAGCCTGGTGGGATTCGAGCCTGCAATAATTGCAGGCAGCTGGAACTAAGTGCTAGGCGTTTAACAGCCTGCACCATCAAAGTTCTTGTTTTTGGCTTTTGATTACCAGATAAACAGCAATAATAATCATAATCATAACATTAAAAAATCCATTGTATCTCTAACAGCAGCATGATCTGCAGAAATCATCCAGTAAAGCATTTTGGAGTAGGAGATAAGCATGCTCATCTGCTGATTCCTATAACCAAGAAACATTTCAAAGCACACATATTGGAGAGCTGAAAAGCCAACTAGACTTGGCATGGGGGATGCCCATTTGTCTCTTGCCTAGTACTGCTGGTTAGTTTGAGCAGCTTTCATTTGAACTACAGGTAGTCCTTGACTTATTATAACCTTTTGTTTAGTGACCATTCAAAGTTACAATGGCACTGAAAAACGTGATTTATGTGGTGGGATTCAAAAATTTTTACTACCAGTTCTGTGGGTGTGGCTTGATGGGCGTGGCAGGGGAAGGTTACTACAAAATCCCCATTCCCACCCCACCCCACTAACCTGCTTTCCAGCACCTTTCTCCTGTGCAGGGCAACAAAAGAAGACCGGGCCAATCAGCTGGGAGTTGGAAGGCAGGGAATAGATGGGGGCAGGGCCAGTCAGAGGTGGTATTTGCCGGTTCTCCAAACTACTGAAAATTTCCGCTACCGGTTCTCCAGAACTGGTCAGAACCTGCTGAATACCACCTCTGCTTATAATTGTTTTTCACACTTACGACTTACGGGGATGTTGCAGCATCCCACTGGTCAGGTTATCAGAATTCGGATGCTTGGCAGACTGGTTCATATTTACAATGGTTGCAATGCCCCAAGGTCATGTGATCACCTTTTGTGACCTCCTGACAAGACAAGTCAATGGGGAAGCCATTGATCCCAGATTCACTTAACCATCCATGTTATTAACAATTGCAGTGATTCACTTAACAATCGTGGCAAGAAAGGTCGTAAAATGGGACAAACCCCACTGAAAACTGTCTTGCTTAGCAGCAGAAATCTGGTGCTCAATTGTGGTCATAAATCAAGGACAGCCTGTACTGTAGGAGGTATTGAAATGTAGCAGATTTCTGAAACTTCCCTTGCTTCACTGTGATTAAAATATCCTTTCGCATCTGGCCATTTCCATTCTAAGCAAATTCTCTCCATTCTCAACATTCTTCGGTTTTGGAAAGAACATCTGTTTCTCACCAGTTTTATCAATGGACAGCCTGTTAGCAAAGCTAAAAAAAGTCCAAACACAATTTTGAAAAAAAAAAAATTCAGGGTCCCCCCCAATCTCCTTCCTCATATTACAGCAGTTGCAAATATTGTCACCTCAGAATTTTTGTCAGATGAAGGGCACCTGTTTCCTTTCTAAAAGAAGAATTAAGGAAAAGCTGAGCAGGCCTAAAGAAAAAGAACAGAGAGTAGGAATAAATGGAAACATTTCAAATTTGAGAGGAATTTGAAGTGGGTTTCCCCAGGCTTGAGGGTGGAACTGTTACTTTTAAATCAAGTGTGTCCAACTAACCGCCTGTGGGCTGCATGTGGCCCTGGAGGCCCCACAAGATTTATTTTAAAAAAAGGAACTTCGTTATTTACATCCATTGACTATATTATATGTTTTATATGAGGCCCAAGACAATTCCACTTCAATGCAGCTCAAGCAAGCCAAAAGGTTGGATATCTATGTTTTAAATGTTTCACAAATTATAGATTAGAGGTGAATACTGAGATGTTTAGTTTTGTTGATGATGCTAAACTTACTATCAAGATTGTAATTCAACAGAGGACAACTTAATGAAAATGCCATCAGGCATTTCTTCTAAAAAAAAAGTCATATTGGACCTTGGAAATATTAGGAAAGCAAGTGAAAATACAACCACAAATATTAATTATAACATTTAATAAGCATTACCACAAATGATGAACTGGACAAATTTTTTTAAAACAAAAGTATTATTAGAAGCACAAAATCCAACACTTCTTATATGTGGAGACAAATAAGAACAATGTGAAATACCTAGTTTTCTTCATCACTCACAAAAGCACTCACGGTCATCCATTAAAATTAAACACAGAGAGATAAGGATCAATAATGGGAAGTATTTCTTTGTGCAGTTCGAAGGCATATAATTATGCTGATGTGTATATAAGCTTGCTAACCTTCACCATCATCATTTTAGTCATTGTCTATCTATTGTAGAATGAAGGCTTCTTCTATGTTTCCAACTAATACAGTCCTGAACTTTCTTTTGCCAATTGGGCTCACAATACCTGATGATGTTGTCAATCCATCATGTTTTAGGTCCTTTTTGTAGACCTTTTTATGAAGGGGGAACATTTTATGGCTGCCTTGGTCCACCTGCCATCAGAGCCTTGGTGGTGCAGGCTGTTAAATGCCTAGCACTTAGTTCCAGCTGCCTGCAATTAGTGCAGGCTCGAATCCCACCAGGCTCAAGGCTGACTCAGCCTTCCATCCTCTCGGGGTAGGTAAATTGAGGACCCAAGATTGTTGTGGGCAATAAGCTGACTTTGTAAAAATGCCGCTTAGTAATAAGCAGGCATATACAATGGAATGAAGGCTATTGCTGAGTGCATTGGGTTGTATCCCAAAATTGTAAGCCACCCTGAGTCTTCGGAGAAGGGCGGCATATAAATGTAATTTAAAAAAAACAGTTCTTCTTGCTATGTGACCAGTCCATTTCCATTTCAATTCTTTTACTCTCTTGATGGCTTGTTATCCTTAATGAATAGGGTGTGTTTAATTGTGGAGTTTGCTGCCATCAAATGAGGTAGGGATGACAGATGGTGTAATCGACAGCTGTGGAACAACAGAAGAGAAATGTATCACTTTCTTTCCTGGGTTTGTCTTGTACCTAGTTGGCCACTGAATGACACAAAATACTGGGTTAGAAGTACCCGCTAGCTTGATCCAACAGAACTGTTCTTATATTCCAATGCCACTTGATTAAGAAGTACTGGGGTCGAATATTTTTGGAAGCCATGCAAATGATCCCAGCCCAATCACCAAGTGTGAGCCGGAAGCAATTCTATTTTGAGACCTTTTTGGTCTACTGCCAGTAAAGCAGGACCAAACTAGATGCACTGGTCTGAGTTTCCTGTTTTCAGAAGCAAGGCAACCTATGGAGGGAGCCACAGAGAATCTCCATATATTACTGTGCAATAGGGAAAGTTGAAATTCTGAAGATTAACTTGCTGCTCACAGGTACAACAGTAAAGTGTCTTCCTGAAATCGTATTCTATTGCTGCTGCTGCTCTAGGTGGTTTTTGTCCTGAAATCAAATGCCATCCTATCTCTTAAGAAGCAAATATCTTGAGCCATTCTATGTTTCAGCCCTAAGGCCACCATAGGAAGCAACAATATATTTAACTGGTTATTGCTGAGCTACTATTTGTAGGAAGATCACAAAGAAAGAAATCCACACATTTTCCCGCACAACTTTTCTTATGTGTATTTTTCTAGCCATGCTAAAGGGAAAGTGTTTCCTTTTGTCTTTTTTTTTTCCAAAAGAAAAAAAGAAATTTTCATAGAATAGAAACGTTTGGCCTGTGAGAAGCTGCGGGTCCCAGATCACAAGCTGTAGGAGGCAGCAATGGAAAAGGGCAATCAGAAGTGAATTCACCAGAAAAGAGCGGTGACAACATATAGGGAACTTTGGTTTTCTACTGCTCCTAGATTTTTTCCCAATTTGTTAGGAAATTGCTGTGGATAATATCCACTTTAGTTGTGTCCAGCACAATCTCAGAAATTTTTGACAATGAGAACAATTAATCAGTGGAATAGTTTTCCGCCTGGAGTTGTGGAAGTTCCACCACTGGAGGTTTTCAAAACTAGGCTGGGCAGCCATTTGATCAGGATGGTATAAGGTGGTCTGCTTTGAGAAGGGATTAGAAGACCCCCAAAGTCCTTTCCAGCTCTATTATCCTGTGTTCCATGTTCTATGTTTTGTGTCCAGATCAGAATAAACACGTGCCCGTACTACAGGCCACTCAATTCAGTTATCCAAGACACAGTTTGATGTCTATTTATTACACAAACATCAGAACAGCTAACTGGTAAAAAATGGGATAAAAAGCAGGTAAAAACAGGGAGAGAGAGACATGAACAAAAGGCAAGAATTAACCATTTATATATTTCAGTCCTGCTATCAAATCCTGCCATGCTATTTCATTATAATGGGAGTGTGTGAGGAGTGTGAGAAAAAGTGAGTGAGAAATTCTGGGAAAGTTTGCCAAAGTATATAATCTCAGCAGGGTCACTCAAGGCATGTAAGTTATCCCAGCTGCCCAACAGCACTTATGTTGGGCAACACAGTGATATAGGAATATGCTGGAAATAGATGACAACTTTAGTGATGGCACCAAAATCATTTCCTATTGTGCAGGAGAAGGCAGTGGAAAATTGCTCCTATATTTTACCAAGAAAACAGATAGACAGTACAAAGTTATTGATTATATATTACCAGATATTGGGGCACTTCAGATTGGATGGCAATATGCTACTGAGGAATAGTTGAGAATCTTTCAGAAGATTAATACCACTTTATAATGCCTTGGTAAGGCCACACTTGGAATACTGCATCCAGTTTTGTCACCACAATGTAAAAAAGATGTTGAGACTCTAGAAGGAGTGCAGGGAAAAGCAACAAAGTTTATTAAGGGACTGGAGGCTAAAACATATAAAGAACAGTTGCTGGAACTGGGTATGTCTAGTTTGATAAAAAGAAGGACTGGGGTGACATGATAGCAGTGTTCCGATATCTCAGAGACTGCCACAAAGAAGAGGCAGTCAAGCTATTCTCCAAAGCACCTGAAGGCAGGACAAGAAGCAATGGGTGGAAACTAATCAAGCAACCTAGAACTAAGGAGAAATTTCCTGACAGAACAATTAATCAGTGGAACATCTTGCCTCCAGAAGTTGGGAATGCTCCAACGGTGGAAGTTTTTAAGAAGAGATTAGATAACCATTTGACTGAAATGGTATAGGGTTTCCTACCTAAGCAGGGGGTTGGACTAGAAGACCTCCAAGGTCCCTTCCAACTCTTCTGTTGTTGTTGTTGTTGTTAGTTGCGAAGTTGTGTCCAACTCATTGCGACCCCATGGACAACATTCCTCCAGGCCTTCCTGTCCTCTACCATCTTCTGGAGTCCATTTAAGCTCACGCCTACTGCTTCAGTGACTCCATCCAGCCACCTCATTCTCTGTTGTCCCCTTCTTCTATTGCCCTCAATCTTTCCCAGCATTAGGCTCTTCTCCAGTGATTCTATTCCTATTCCTATTCCTATTCCTATTCCTATTCCTATTCCCATTCCCATTCCCATTCCCATTCCCTATTCTATTCTATTCTATTCTATTCTATTCTAATGTGTTTGTGACGTAGCTAGATCAAACCTTTGGGACATCTAGTTGCTGATGTTGCCATGCAGGAAAAGCTACACGATAGAATTACAGTGGGACCATGTAACAGAAGAAGCATGAACATGAGAACTCTCAGCATAGAGAAAGATGAAATTGATCGGCTACACATTGTTATCTTAGGGCATCAGGAAATTGAAAGGACTGGAATTAGACACTTTTGATGAGAATATCATACTGTTTTATTATATAAGATCTTATATAAGATCTGAAAAACAAAGAAGCAACATTGGGAAGTTAGGAAGGATATAGCAGGGACAGAGCTTGGCTACAGTTTAATCAATGATTGAATAATACCAAGTAGAGTTCATGAGCAATCCTTTAATATGATGATTATTGAAATTTGTGCTGGTGACTGTAGTATTGGTTCAAGGGATGAAATCAAATACAGAATAATCCTAGTTGTTTGTGGGTTCCATACTTGCAAATATGGAAATATGTAACCCACACAAAAAAGTTATTTACAAAAATGTTTTTGTAAACCCAAAGCCAGTACTTGCAGTGCTGTTGCAGTCATTGGAATCGCCTGATGCTCAGTTCCCAGCACACACTTTAGCATTAAAGAACACTAATGAACAGATAGTACTAAGTCAAAGAAGATCAACCAAAAATGGAAGTAGTATACAGGCAGTCCCTGACTTAAGACAGATCGCTTAGTGACCATTCAAACTTATGACAGACCCTCCAAAATCTTATGACCCAGATCATATTTTGGGCACTCAGCCCCCAGCCTGCATTTATGGTTATCATGGCATCCCTCAGTGACACAATCACAATTTATTAAGGGTTTTTTTGCCAGAAACCAATGTTTACTTCTACCTGCCCATTGTGGAAAATGGGTTTGCTTAATTGTAGTGTTCGCTTTATGACAACCACATTCACTTAGTGACTGCTGATACTGATGGGGGAAAAAAGATGTCATAAAATTGGGCCAGTCATGTGATGATCAGTTTAACAACTGGAAACCATAATTCCGGAATCAATTTCAGTTGTCCAGGACTACCAGTATGAAATTCTATCCAGCAGGGATGGCAACATTCAAGATACCTTATGACGTATTCCCGACTGTACTTACAAGAACCTCTAGTACAGGGGTGTCAAACTCAAGGCCCACAGGCCAGAGGTGGTATTCAGCAGGTTCTGACCAATTCTGGAGAGCCGGTAGTGGAAATTTTGAGTAGTTTGGAGAACCAGCAAATACCCCCTCTGACTGGAGATTTTACAGTCTCCTTCCCCTGCCATGCCCACCAAGCCACGCCCACAGAACCAGTAGTAAAATAATTTGAATCCCACCACAGGGTGCTTTGATCTGGCCCGCGGGGCTGACCTAGAAACCGTGAAGGACTGGCCCGCGGTGCCTCTGCCGGCGAAAACAGAGCTTGGGAAGGCCACCTGTAGCCCTCCCAAACTCCATTTTCAGCTGCAACAGCCTCCTGCAACCTTCTGCCAGCAAAAATGGAGCTCAGGAGAGCCACCAGCAGTCCTTCTGAGCTCTGTTTTTGCTGGTAGAATGCTCAGGCCACCACAAGTGCTCCTGACACGAGTGATGTCAAGCTGGCCACGCCCACCCTGGTCACATCACCCCACCCCACCCCCCGAGGTCAAATACAACCCTGATGAGGCCCTCATGAAATCGAGTTTGGCACCCCTGCCCTAGATAGAACCTGTGAATGACCCTTCCTCCTTTCTTTCCTCCCCACTTTTTTTTTTAATATTCTCAAACTACAGATAATTCATATTAATTTGTTTTGGGCCCCATATTAGAAATCCCAAGACCTCCCCAATCCTCCTCCTCCTGCATCTCTGGGACAATTATATGACTTCGTTTGCAATCACTAGTGACCACTAGGACAATATAATGAAAGTATAGTGCCTCCTAGTGTTCAGTAATTAATGTAACCATTTTAATACATATAATGCCAGATATTAGATTAACAGTTGGGGCATTATCAAGTTGGAAGGTTTGGGAATAGCCAGAGAAATTTGGCAAGCGATAAAAGAAGAACCAGTAAATGTTTTAATCAAACTATGCCAGCAAATCTGCAAAACAACAGAATGGCCCACAGATTGGAAGAGGTCAGCCTGTATCACACTACACGTAATCCTCAACTTACAAGAATTGAGTCCAAAATTTCTGTTGCTAAGCAAGACAGTTGTGAAGTGAGTTTTGCCCCATTTTACAATCTTTCTTGACACAGTCATTAAGTGAATCACTACAGTTGTTAAGTTAGCAACATGGTTGCTGAGTGAATCTGGCTTCCCTGTTGACTTTGCTTGTCCGAAGGTAGCGGAAGGTGATCACATGATCCCAGAACTGCAGCCATCACAAATATGAGCCAATTGCCAAGCATCCAAATTTGATCATGTGACCATGGGGATACTGCAATTGGCGTAAGTGTGAAAAACAGTCATCAGTCACTTTTTTTTAGTGCTGTTGTAACTTTGATCAGTCACTAAACGAATGGTTCTAAGATAAGGACTATCCAAAATGAAGATGGTGCAAACTATTACACAATATCCTCAGTTCCCGTGCTAGCAAAATAATGTTTAGGATAATCTAATGCAGATTAGAGGCCTTTCTTGAAAAGAGAGATGCACATGTTCAAACTGGCTTTAGAAAAAGCGGAGGGATTATTGCTGATTATTGCTAGATAATTGAGAAAGCCAAATAATTGCCCAAAGAAGTCAAACATGCTTTGTGGATTCTTCAGCCATGTCAAGCTGTGGTGTGTGCTTAGGGAAATAGGGATCCCAGAACATCTCATTGTCTCATATAAAGCCTAGGCACACTGTCAGGAAACCACAGTCCAGATAAAGGTAAAAGTTCCCCTTGCACATACGTGCTAGTTGTTTCCGGCTCTAGGGGGCAGTGCTCATCTCCGTTACAAAGCCAAAGAGCCAGCGCTGTCCGAAGACATCTCCGTGGTCATGTGGCCAACATAACTAAATGCCGAAGGTGCACAGAATGCTGTTACCTTCCCACCAAAGGGGTCCCTATTTTTCTACTTGCATTTTTACATGCTTTTGAACTGCTAGGTTGGCAGAAGCTGGGACAAGTAATGGGAGCTCACTCCATTACACAGCGCTAGGGATTCGAACCACCGAACTACCGACCTTTCTGATCAACAAGCTCAATGTCTTAGCCACTGAGCCACCGAGTCCCTACAGTCCAGATAGAACATGTCAAAACAGATTAATTCCAAGTTGGTGCAAGAGTGAGACAAGCTGTGTACTCTCCCTTATTTATTCAACCTATGTAATGAATACATATATATGAGGGAAGCTGGATTGGAAGAAGATGAATGTGGTTTTAAAACTGGAGGAAGAAACACCAATAAACTGTGTTATGCTGATAATATTACTCTGATAAGTGAAAATGCAAATGATCGGGAATGTGTAGTAATGAAAATCAAGAAGCACAGTGAAAAAATAGGACTAAGATTAAGAATAAACTAATCACAATAAGTGTAGTAACCAGCCTTGAATTAACAGGGAACAGACTGTTGATTAATGTTGATTAATTAAGTGTTGATTAATTATCAACAATAAAAGAACCAATAGTCAAGAAATATGTCACAAACCAGCACTTGGTTAGAATAGCAATGAAGACCTTGGAAAAGATATTAAAATGCCATGATGTTTTTATATCTACAAAGATCAGAACTGTGTGGGCAACTGTGTTCCCTGTAACATTCTATGGAAGTGAAGGCTGGACTTGGAAGAGGCAGGACAGAAAGAGTATTGACATTTGAACTTCGGTGTTGGAGAAGACTGAAGTATACCATGGACAACCAAGAGAACAAACCAATGGATCATTGAACAAATCAACTCAGAATTTTCACCCAAGACACAAATGACCAGCTCAAATTATCATATTTTATGTATTTATGTATTTATGTATTTATTTATTTATTTATTTATTCAACTTATATGCCGCCCCCTCTCCAAAAAGGACTCGCGGCTCACAGCTAAAAATACAACAATAAATAAATTAGTTAAAGCATATTAAACAGATTAAAGCCGAATTAAAGTTAAAACCCCATAGTTAAAATAAAACCGACCCCCAGAGAACCAGCACAGCCCGGATTGTAAAAAGAGCCAGGTCTTAAAATCGTGGCGGAAGGTGCGAAGATCGGGGCCAACTGGAGCTCCAGCGAAGAAGATTCCACAGAGTGGGAGCCACACAGAGTAGGCCCTCCCGGTCGCCAAGCAACATTGAGTGCAGACGGCACCCCAAGGAGACCTCTGTGCCGGGCGGTTAGTATTGATGTTGGGAGGAGTTGTTCTCGTAAATTTTGGACACATTTTGCAAAGAATAGCTCCTTGGGAAATCTTTTGCACAGGGAAAGGTGGAAAGGATGAGATGCCCAACAAGAAAGATGGATTGACTTATAAATAGGTGCATCAAAGGAAGACATGAAGGACCAAGTTGGGGACATAATATCCTGAAGGAAAAGTTATGTAATGGTTAAGATTTGACAGAGTTGATGGCACATAATCAATTATCACATATGGACACATATGATCTGTGGTCTTCAACTCCCATGACTGGCCTCAGGAATTTTGGGAGCTGAAGTCCACAGGTTGTAAAGGGGCCATAGTTGCCCACCCAATGCCATAGAATAGATGATTAGCATAGGAAGTGGCCTTTGATTATTCCCAATTTTAGCCATTTTACATAAAAGCAGCAGAATAGAGACGGAAGGTAGGACACCAAGTGATCGCTCCTCTCTTCTTCTATAGGAAGGAAATAATTTGGTCGGTGGGGATGATGTATATCCACAGTGTTGAGGCAAAATAATTGCAACAAAATGTTGGGGAAATGGAAATTCATCTGATTAGGATTGTCTGTTTTACTCCTCTTTGCTGAATGGGATGCAAGAGATCCAGGTTCCCAGGTTACCCACAGGCGTGAAACTCACTTGCTGTCTTTGAGTCTCGGTTTTGGTCTCTCTCTCTCCTCCCCTCCCTCCTCCTCCTCCTCCCTCCTTATCTCCCTCCCCTCTTTTCTCCCACTTCATAGCATTGTTGTTTTAGACAAAAGTTTTATGTATGCTACTTGGAAGTTTTTGAACAAAAGGTGGGATAAAAATCAGACACCTATGTCCCTAATTCTTTTTAAAGTTGGGCATTAACCATATTTCTAACAGATAACGGAGAGAAATGCATTGATTTGTCTTACTAGATCTTGTGTTATTGAAATGGCTTTTGTAACCTCCTTTGGGCTTGAGGAAACTTTAAATAGATAAATACTGGAAATGCAGAGAAATATTTTCTTAATGGACAATCCAGTAATTACAGGCTTTGGTGCTGTGCTTCAGGGAATGTCAATTGATGTTGTAGCTCTTCCAGGCCTCCAGGGGCAGGAAGGGGTAAGAAAATGAATGATTCGAGCAGGTGGAAGCTGAACTGCCATCATTCACATCAAAGCAGCTTTTCTAAGAACACAAGGGAGAGAGATATATATGTGTGTGTTTGTGTGTATGTTACAATAAATCAGTCAGGTGTATTGGTTGGATCGAGGTCTTGGCCTTTCAGCCCTCAGGACTGTAAGAGCAGCAACCTTGTGTCTAAACTGCTGCAGAGCAGCATACTGATCTGTCCCTTGCTAACCATCCATCAATAAAGCTTGCATTTCTTCATGCTGCCAGTGAGTTCCCTGAGTAGCCGGCTAGTGGAAGGCTAAATTTAAAATGGAGACACCAAGTTTCATGAGATGACAACTGTAAACAGTTTTCTTGTAGTTCAACGCCCAGGGCTTGTTGGCCCAAGGCAAAACAGAAAGGAGGAGAGAGATTTAAGAAGCATGATCTATTTAATTGTCATTATCATTCCTGTGCTTTTTAAAACAAAGCCCTTTTTGACTTGAGGAAGATATCTACCTTCCTTTAGAGCCATGGTGGCTCATTGGATAGAATCCAGTACTGCAGGCAAACTCTGCCCACAACCAGGAGTTAGATCCTGAACGAGCTCAGTTGACTCAGCCTTCCATCCTTCCAAGGTTGGTAAAATGAGGACCCAGATTATTAGTGGCAATATGCTGACTCTGTAAACCGCTTAGAGAGGGATGTAAACCACTGTGAGGCGATATATAAGTCTAAGTGCTATTGCTATTTAGTTTAGAGTGGTCATCTATTGATTCTCTGTGAAAGGAGGTGTTGCTAAGCATAATATTTGCTGCAGATGGATAACTTCACAATGCATAAATGTCTTTTCCTCACGCTGGCTGGCATTGCTCTGTTTACTGTCTATATATTCAGAATGGAATGATATTAGTGGACTACGAGATGTTGCTGTTACGTTTGCATGAAGAGTCAGGCAGGAATTCCAGCAAAAGACTTTATTAATGACAACAGCTCGAATGGACCCGTCCGGGTAAGGCTACTGCTGCTTTTATAGCCGGCAGCCGTAGCTGCTAGCCAATGGGAGTGCAGGGTTTCTTCCCGCACTATTTAAACCAATACCATTTGACATTTTACAAGACCAATTCAAATAAACCAATAACATTTAAACCTACATACATAACACCCCTCCCACTAGGTTCAGTCCATACCAAACCCCAACCTATCTAATGTATTCCCTTAAATAGGTGGGGCTCTTACGTTAATGCGTTGAGACCTTCGTGGTTCAGAATCTTTATTGTTCTCACCCAGTGAGAGGGAAATGTGTCTGCTGACATTTCCCTGTTAGGACTTCCTGTGAAAGAAGACCCTGTTAGACTGTTAGAATCTGGTCTCTCTCCCAACCCATCTCCATTCCAATGTCAACACCCAAATCTGGTAGTGATGTACAATCTTCCACTTCTAAGGATGGATCTAGGCATTGTGACAGGGTTCGGGATGGTTCCTGTCGTAATGACTCTACTTCTAAGGATGGATCTTGGCATTGTGACAGGGTTCGGGATGGTTCCTGCCGAATGGCTCGTTACACAAAGGTTGATTCCTGTTTGCTGATATTCCTCCTGTTCCTCCCCCCCTAGAAGAGACATCAGGTGAGGGACCTAGAGAGAGACAGGGCGATGTTCCTGAGTGAACCGGATCTAAGTTGGTCAATGTGCCTGCTCCAGAGGAGGCCATCCTCTGTTTGAACCCTGTAAGAAAAGAGGGCCAGTGATGTGAGTTATTTCAGCAGGAATCCACAAAGGTTCACCTGTAAGGTTCCTAGCATAGACAGAATCTCCCACACTGAAAGAACGAACTTTGGAAGTGGAATCCAGTGGTGTATTGGGTGCATAAGTGGATGAAGTCGGTCAAGGGAAGACCTAAGTTTCCTGCCCATTAACAACTCTGCTGGGGACAAGTTAGTTGATGGGCTAGAGTGATGTGCTGAACACTAAGAAGCTTTTCAAGCTTCTCAGAGATGTCCCAGGACCCAGCTGCTGAAGCTTTTCTTTGGTAAAGCGCCACTATTTCAGCCCGCCGTTGGCGAAGGGTGCCAGGGGCTGTAAGGGCATGTCTGATGCCCTGTTGAGCTAGAAAGGATTCAAAATGTTAGGCGTGAATTGAGGGCCATTGTCAGAGACAAGGACATCTGGTAACCCATGGGTTACAAAGAGCTTTTGAGCTGCTTGATAACAGCCTCAGTAGTAGTAGAAGTCATGAGAATAACCTCTAGCCATTTGGGTATGCATCAAATTACTAGAAACGTGTGCCCTCTTGTAGGACCTGCAAAATCAATGTGGATTCTAGACCATGGGCCCCTAGGACATTCCCATTCCTGTGTGGGGGGAGGTGGGCAGGCCTGACTACCTGTCAATTGGGACAAGATGCAACCCAGTTTTCAACCATTTTGTCAATACCTGGCCACCATACATAACTCCTGGCCAAACCTTTCATCCTTACAATCCCAGGATGACCCTCATGTAACATTTCCAAAACCCCTTGCAGTTTTGCAGGAATAACCACCCTGTTACCCCACAAAATACATCCTCTTAATACAGATAATTCAGTTTGCCTGGATTTGAAAGGTTGAGCAAAGTGAGGTAGATCTTGAAGAGGCCAACCTTTAATCCAGCCCATAACAGGTGCCAACACAGCATCTTTGGCAGATTCTCTGGCATCTCAGCAGCATGGACTGGAAGCTTAGCAACGGTCTCCAGGAAAAAGGTGTGAGTCTCAAGTTCACAGTCTTCCTTGTGGTGTAGGGCAACGACTCAGTGCATCAGCATGTCCAATGTCCTGCCAGGCCTGTGAATCAGTTTGTAGGAGAAGCTGCAAGAAATTCAGTCCACCTCAGCATTCTTGGTGACAGGATAATAGGTGTAGGTTTGTCTCCTGCCATGCATGCCAAGCAAAGGTTTGTGATCTGTAACAATGGTGAATGACCTGCCATACAGATATTCATGAAATTTCTTAACAGCTGCAACAACTGCTAAAGCCTCTTGTCCAATTGGCTGTAGTTCTCTCTGCTTTGGACAGTAAAGTAGAGAATGCAATTGGGGCTTCCCGCCATTGGGAAGCCTGTGGCTCAAACCCCTCCCACTCCAAAAGGGATGCATCACAAGTCAGAACAACAGGTAAATTCTCAGAGAATTGAATCAACACAGCATCAGACGGATTAGTCTTTAATACTGTTAAATGCTGACTGTTCCTTCCCAGATCCAAGCAGCCTTCTTATCAAGTAAACGATGTAAGGGTTCAGCAATAGATGCTTGTGAGGTAGAAACATGTGATAAAAGCTTAATAAGGCCAAGGAAGGCCAGATCTGACTTGTAACGAGGTTTAGGGCCTTTGATCGCTTTAACCTTGGCATCAGTGGGGTGGATGCCCTGTTTATCAATCATGTACCCCAGGAATTCAACTCTTCATTTGAGAGTATTTGTCTTCCTGACTTCAAACCTGCTTTTCTGAATCTGGTAAGGACTTCTGAGTCTTCTCTTGAAGCTGAGTGTCATTTTCAGCAGATTAACACATCATCAAAATAAGGCACTACCCCAGGCAGTCCTGCAACATTCTTTCCATAAGACTTTGAAAATGCCAGGTGCCACGCCACTCCAAATTGTAGTCTTTACATTTGAAGGCACCCCATGAGTCACAATTGTTTGTGCCTCTGCAGTGGCATCATCAACTGTTAATTGTTGATATGCCTGAGCTAAGTCCAATTTAGTACACTGTACCCTGCCAAGGGAATGGAGCAGATGATGCACAACAGGTACAGGGTATGCGCCTGCAGCAGCATGGTTAAGTGTCCCTTGTAGTCACCACAGATTCTCACTGACCCATCAGCCTCAGTGACTATGGGTGTTTCCCATCTGGAGTGGTCAGTAGGTTCCAAAACTCATGAGCGATGAGCTTATCTAATTGTGCATCAATTTTTTCCTTTAAAGCAAATGGAACCTCCTGGCTTTAAACGAATTGGGGGCACCTTGGGGTCTAAACTGAAAGCAATAGGGGTCCCCATATATTGCCCAGTCCTTCGCTGAAGACCTCTGGAAACTCAGACTCAAGGACTCTTCCCAGTCAGAACTGCTCACGGATGGATGCCAGTCACCTCGATGCCAAGTGGCTTAA
>CM019149.1:164981626-165044595 GCA_009733165.1 Naja naja
GTTTGGCACCCCTGCCCTAGATAGAACCTGTGAATGACCCTTCCTCCTCCCCCTTTTTTTTTTTTTAATATTCTCAAACTACAGATAATTCATATTAATTTGTTTTGGGCCCCATATTAGAAATCCCAAGACCTCCCAATCCTCCTCCTCCTGCATCTCTGGGACAATTATATGACTTCGTTTGCAATCACTAGTGACCACTAGGACAATATAATGAAAGTATAGTGCCTCCTAGTGTTCAGTAATTAATGTAACCATTTTAATACATATAATGCCAGATATTAGATTAACAGTTGGGGCATTATCAAGTTGGAAGGTTTGGGAATAGCCAGAAATTTAAGCGATAAAAGAAGAACCAGTAAATGTTTTAATCAAACTATGCCAGCAAATCTGCAAAACAACAGAATGGCCCACAGATTGGAAGAGGTCAGCCTGTATCACACTACAGGTAATCCTCAACTTACGAGAATTGAGTCCAAAATTTCTGTTGCTAAGCAAGACAGTTGTGAAGTGAGTTTTGCCCCATTTTACAATCTTTCTTGACACAGTCATTAAGTGAATCACTACAGTTGTTAAGTTAGCAACATGGTTGCTGAGTGAATCTGGCTTCCCTGTTGACTTTGCTTGTCCGAAGGTATGGAAGGTGATCACATGATCCCAGAACTGCAGCCATCACAAATATGAGCCAATTGCCAAGCATCCAAATTTGATCATGTGACCATGGGGATACTGCAATTGAAGTGTGAAAAACAGTCATCAGTCACTTTTTTTCAGTGCTGTTGTAACTTTGATCAGTCACTAAACGAATGGTTCTAAGATAAGGACTATCCAAAATGAAGATGGTGCAAACTATTACACAATATCCTCAGTTCCCGTGCTAGCAAAATAATGTTTAGGATAATCTAATGCAGATTAGAGGCCTTTCTTGAAAAGAGAGATGCACATGTTCAAACTGGCTTTAGAAAAAGCGGAGGGATTATTGCTGATTATTGCTAGATAATTGAGAAAGCCAAATAATTGCCCAAAGAAGTCAAACATGCTTTGTGGATTCTTCAGCCATGTCAAGCTGTGGTGTGTGCTTAGGGAAATAGGGATCCCAGAACATCTCATTGTCTCATATAAAGCCTAGGCACACTGTCAGGAAACCACAGTCCAGATAAAGGTAAAAGTTCCCCCTTGCACATACGTGCTAGTTGTTTCGCTCTAGGGCAGTGCTCATCTCCGTTACAAAGCCAAAGAGCCAGCTGTCGAAGACATCTCCGTGGTCATGTGGCCAACATGACTAAATGCCAAGTGCACAGAATGCTGTTACCTTCCCACCAAAGGGGTCCCTATTTTTCTACTTGCATTTTTACATGAACTGCTAGGTTGGCAGAAGCTGGGACAAGTAACGGAGCTCACTCCATTACACAGCTAGGGATTCAACTACCGACCTTTCTGATCAACAAGCTCAATGTCTTAGCCACTGAGCCAGGAGTCCCTACAGTCCAGATAGAACATGTCAAAACAGATTAATTCCAAGTTGGTGCAAGAGTGAGACAAGCTGTGTACTCTCCCTTATTTATTCAACCTATGTAATGAATACATATATATGAGGGAAGCTGGATTGGAAGAAGATGAATGTGGTTTTAAAACTGGAGGAAGAAACACCAATAAACTGTGTTATGCTGATAATATTACTCTGATAAGTGAAAATGCAAATGATCGAATGTGTAGTAATGAAAATCAAGAAGCACAGTGAAAAATAGCTAAGATTAAGAATAAACTAATCACAATAAGTGTAGTAACCAGCCTTGAATTAACAGGGAACAGACTGTTGATTAATGTTGATTAATTAAGTGTTGATTAATTATCAACAATAAAAGAACCAATAGTCAAGAAATATGTCACAAACCAGCACTTGGTTAGAATAGCAATGAAGACCTTGGAAAAGATATTAAAATGCCATGATGTTTTATATCTACAAAGATCAGAACTGTGTGGGCAACTGTGTTCCCTGTAGCATTCTATGGAAGTGAAGGCTGGACTTGGAAGAGGCAGGACAGAAAGAGTATTGACATTTGAACTTCGGTGTTGGAGAAGACTGAAGTATACCATGGACAACCAAGAGAACAAACCAATGGATCATTGAACAAATCAACTCAGAATTTTCACCCAAGACACAAATGACCAGCTCAAATTATCATATTTTATGTATTTATGTATTTATGTATTTATTTATTTATTTATTTATTAGACTTATATGCCCCCTCTCCAAAAAAGGACTCGGGCGTGCTCACAGCTAAAAAATACAACAATAAATAAATTAGTTAAAAGCATATTAAACAGATTAAAGCCGAATTAAAGTTAAAACCCCATAGTTAAAATAAAACCGACCCCCAGAGAACCAGCACAGCCGGATTGTAAAAAAGAGCCAGGTCTTAAAATCGTGGCGGAAGGTGCGAAGATCGGGGGCCAACTGGAGCTCCAGCGGAAGAAGATTCCACAGAGTGGGAGCCACCACAGAGTAGGCCCTCCCCCGGGTCGCCGCCAAGCAACATTGAGTCGCAGACGGCACCCAAGAGACCCCTCGTGCAAGGGCGGTTAGTATTTGATGTTGGGAGGAGTTGTTCTCGTAAATTTTGGACACATTTTGCAAAGAATAGCTCCCTTGGGAAATCTTTTGCACAGGGAAAGGTGGAAAGGATGAGATGCCCAACCCAAGAAAGATGGATTGACTTATAAATAGGTGCATCAAAGGAAGACATGAAGGACCAAGTTGGGGACATAATATCCTGAAGGAAAAGTTATGTAATGGTTAAGATTTGACAGAGTTGATGGCACATAATCAATTATCACATATGGACACATATGATCTGTGGTCTTCAACTCCCATGACTGGCCTCAGGAATTTTGGAAGCTGAAGTCCACAGGTTGTAAAGGGGCCATAGTTGCCCACCCAATGCCATAGAATAGATGATTAGCATAGGAAGTAGCCTTTGATTATTCCCAATTTTAGCCATTTTACATAAAAGCAGCAGAATAGAGACGGAAGGTAGGACACCAAGTGATCGCTCCTCTCTTCTTCTATAGGAAGGAAATAATTTGGTGGGTGGGGATGATGTATATCCACAGGGTTGAGGCAAAATAATTGCAACAAAATGTTGGGGAAATGGAAATTCATCTGATTAGGATTGTCTGTTTTACTCCTCTTTGCTGAATGGGATGCAAGAGATCCAGGTTCCCAGGTTACCCACAGGCGTGAAACTCACTTGCTGTCTTTGAGTCTCGGTTTTGGTCTCTCTCTCTCCCTCCCTCCCTCTCCTCCTCCCCTCCCCCTCCTTATCTCCCTCCCCCCCTCTTTTTCTCCCACTTCATAGCATTGTTGTTTTAGACAAAAGTTTTATGTATGCTACTTGGAAGTTTTGAACAAAGGTGGGATAAAATCAGACACCTATGTCCCTAATTCTTTTTAAAGTTGGGCATTAACCATATTTCTAACAGATAACGGAGAGAAATGCATTGATTTGTCTTACTAGATCTTGTGTTATTGAAATGGCTTTGTAACCTCCTTTGGGCTTGAGGAAACTTTAAATAGATAAATACTGGAAATGCAGAGAAATATTTTCTTAATGGACAATCCAGTAATTACAGGCTTTGGTGCTGTGCTTCAGGGAATGTCAATTGATGTTGTAGCTCTTCCAGGCCTCCAGGGGCAGGAAGGGGTAAGAAAATGAATGATTCGAGCAGGTGGAAGCTGAACTGCCATCATTCACATCAAAGCAGCTTTTCTAAGAACACAAGGAGAGAGATATATATATGTGTGTGTGTTTGTGTGTATGTTACAATAAATCAGTCAGGGTGTATTGGTTGGATCGAGGTCTTGGCCTTTCAGCCCTCAGGACTGTAAGAGCAGCAACCTTGTGTCTAAACTGCTGCAGAGCAGCATACTGATCTGTCCCTTGCTAACCATCCATCAATAAAGCTTGCATTTCTTCATGCTGCCAGTGAGTTCCCTGAGTAGCCGGCTAGTGGAAGGCTAAATTTAAAATGGAGACACCAAGTTTCATGAGATGACAACTGTAAACAGTTTTCTTGTAGTTCAACGCCCAGGGCTTGTTGGCCCAAGGCAAAACAGAAAGGAGGAGAGAGATTTAAGAAGCATGATCTATTTAATTGTCATTATCATTCCTGTGCTTTTTAAAACAAAGCCCTTTTTGACTTGAGGAAGATAACTACCTTCCTTTAGAGCCATGGTGGCTCATTGGATAGAATCCAGTACTGCAGGCAAACTCTGCACACAACCAGGAGTTAGATCCTGAACGAGCTCAGTTGACTCAGCCTTCCATCCTTCCAAGGTTGGTAAAATGAGGACCCAGATTATTGGCGGCAATATGCTGACTCTGTAAACCGCTTAGAGAGGGATGTAAACCACTGTGAGGCGGTATATAAGTCTAAGTGCTATTGCTATTTAGTTTAGAGTGGTCATCTATTGATTCTCTGTGAAAGGAGGTGTTGCTAAGCATAATATTTGCTGCAGATGGATAACTTCACAATGCATAAATGTCTTTTCCTCACGCTGGCTGGCATTGCTCTGTTTTACTGTCTATATATTCAGAATGGAATGATATTAGTGGGCTACGTGAGATGGTTGCTGTATTTGGAAACTTGCGATTGAGAAAAAGCAACAAGGTACCAGAAGACAGTTTTTGGTGTACATGCAGCTTCTCATTGTTGAAGTAAGATTTTGTGGTCAGAAACAGAGGTGGTATTCAGCCAGTTCTGACAGGTTCTGGAGAACCGGTAGTGGAAATTTTGAGTAGTTTGGAGAACCGGTAAATACCACCTCTGACTGGCCCCGCCCCCATCTATTATCTGTCTCCCAAGCTGGGTCTTCTTTTGTTGCCCTGCACAGGAGAACGGAGCTGGAAAGCAGGTTAGTGGGGTGGGGAGGGAATGGAGATTTTGCAGTATCCTTCCCCCAGGAGTGGAGTGGAAATGGAGATTTTTACAGTATCCTTCCCCTTCATGCCCACCAAGCCACGCCCACCAAGCCATGTAACACCCAGCAAGCCACACCACCACCAAGCCACACCCACAGAACCAGTAGTAAAAAAATTTGAATACCACCACTGGTCAGAAGTGTCAGCTTTTATAGACTTGTGGGATGGGGAGGGGGCATCACAATGTTAGGCATGGCTTGGATTAGCCCTGCTTCTACCTATCTTTGCTTTGTTTTTTTTGAAAAGCACCTTTGGGATTAAAAGACAAATCTTTCCTTGTAATTTGAGATTCATGCAAGGCCTAGACCATGGGTCTTCAAACTTGGCAAGTTTAAGACTTGTGCACTTCAACTCCCAAAATTCCTGAGCTAACATGACTGGAGGAGGAATTCTGGGAGTTGAAGTCCACAAGTCTTAAAGCTGTCAACCCCCTAGGCTTTCTTTTCAGTCTCTGCCTTTCTCCTAGCTGCGAAGGGAGGCTGATCAGCAATATCTAACTGTCCTGAAGAAAATACTGCAATTACTAACACAATACAGTTGTAGTAAAGAGCCAGCCTCCTCCCTGCCATCTATTAGGAAAGCTGAGTAAGAAAAAATGCTGCTGGTGAAAGGAATAAAGCACAGATGATTGACTGAATCCTCCTTCACAGGCAGTAATGTAGCACAACAGGCACCAGAAAGAGAATCAATCACGGTGAGAACAATTAATCGGTGGAATAGCTTTCTTTCAGAAGTTGTGGGTGCTCCATCATTGGAGGTTTTAAAGGAGAGCCTGGATAGCCATTTGTCTGGAATGGTATAGGGCAGTGGTGGCTAACCTTTTGGGGCTCCTGTTATGTATGCAGGTTTGAATATCATTGGTTTAGTTTGAACTGTTCTTGTAAAATGTCAGAAATGATTGGTTTAAAAAGTGCGGGAAAATCCTGCACTCTGATTGGTTGGCAACCGCGCTGCTGGCTATAAGTAGCAGCCGCAGCCCAGCCAAATCAGGTCTGTTATGAGCTGTAGTCACTAATAAACTCTTCACTGAAGCACTGGCCTGACTCTTCATGCAAACTTAACACTGGCGAGGTGGGATCCTTCCTGAAGAGAAGACGACGCGAAAACAAGCTGAGAGAGATGGCTGCGCTGAACACCCCCCAGCCCTGTTCGATCCGACGGCAGAAGACTGGGAGTCGACGCAGATCGCTTCCAAATGTATTTGAGGGAAACGATCTCGCCGACATTTCCGAGAAGCGGAAGAGGGCGGTCTTTCTCACGCACTGCAGTCCGCAGTTTTCAAGATGGTGAAGGCATTGGCGGAGCTGCAGACGGAAGGTAATGGAATGGCCTGATTTAGAAAAGCTTTTAAGAGCCCATTACGCCCAAAGTATCGTGCCTCATTAAGAGACACGAAGTTTTACCATCGGGATCAAGGGGAAAGCGAAAATGTTAACGACTTGGGCAAGTTTAAGAGACATTGGGGTGCATGCGAAGTTTAACAACTTGGAAGAGGCCATGCGCCGATCGATTTGTTCTAGGCCTCAAAGACAAGGTGCTTCAGAGCAAATTATTATTAAAACCTAAGATCACGTTGAAGGAAGCCATAGAAGAGGCCTCCTCAGCAGAAGCCACCAAGTCCTCAGCAGCAGCCATGAAGAAAATCAACAAGGCCTCAAGCCATCCTGATGTGGAAAAGTCCACAACAACTCATTGAGCAAATAGATTCTGAGTCAGACTGTAGTGAGGTGGAGGAAGGAATTTATAGACTCAGAATGGAGAGGAAAAAGAAAGACCTGGGAAGAAAGAGGCAAGATTTTTACTGCAGAGGTTGTGGGGAGCCACCCCGCACTGAATGCAAGTTTCTTGATACCATCTGCCTCTGTTGTGAAAAAGAGGTCATCTAGCAAGAGTCTGCAAATCATCCAGAACTCTACCCCACAGAAGAAAGTTTCCTGACAAATAATTCAAGCCTAACAACTTCAGTGAGAAAATGGGGCAACACAGAAGCAAATGGGAAGAATGAAACTCATCAAACAGTCACCATTGGTCATTCTTCACCCTTAAGAAGCAGAAAAGTACATGTGAAGGTACTAATTGAAGGAAGGCCTTGCCAAATGGAAGTGGACTCAGGCTCATATTTATCTATGGTGTCATGGGACACTATTCACAGACTACTCCCAAACATTCAGAAGAAGCATTTCCAGAAGCAAGCACTGATTCTTAAAGACTATGAAGGGAACAAGATTCCAGTAGTTGGAACAAGAGAATTGAATGTGAAGTTCAAAGGCCACACCAAACGTTTGCCCCTGACCATTGTGGACAAGGATCACCCAAGCTTGCTGGGACTTGAGTGGTTCAAGCCACTAGGCATCGAGGTGACTGGCATCAATCACGTGAGCAACAAACACTGAATGGGAGGAGGCCTTGAAGTCTGAGTTTCCAGAAGTCTTCAGCGACGGATTGGGCAAGTATATGGGGACCCCTATCACTTTCAACCTAGATCCCAAGGTGCCCCCAATTTGTTTAAAGCCCAGAAGGGTCCCATTTGCCTTAAAGGAAAAAATTGATGCCCAATTAGATAAACTAATAGCTCAAGGGGTTTTAGAGCCCACTGACCACTCCAGATGGGAGACACCCATAGTCACACCAGTCAAGACTGATGGGTCAGTAAGAATCTGTGGAGACTATAAGGGGACATTGAACCATGCTCTTCAACAGAGTGCATATCCAGTTCCAGTGGTGCATCATTTATTACATTCACTTGGCAGGGGTACAGTCTTTGCCAAATTGGATCTGGCCCAGGCATATCAACAACTAACAGTTGATGATGCCACTGCAGAGGCCCAAACCACTGTGACTCATAGAGGTGCCTTCAAATGTAAAAGATTACAGTTTGGAGTAAGCGTGGCACCAGGCATCTTCCAAAGCCTTATGGAAAGGATGCTCCAAGGACTGCCAGGGGTAGTGCCTTACTTTGATGATGTGTTAATCTCTGCTGAAAATGACACTCAATTACAAGAAAAAAAATTGGAATCCCACCACTGTTGTGGTTGGCTTGCAATCTTTTGGGCATGAATTTTCCACCAAAAAATGGTTCTGTCTACACTTGATAATTCACCTTTTATCTTTGGATTGATCAGATGAGCTTTCCTTAGAGTACCATACTTACTTTATTCATGTTGGAAGCACCATCAGATTATAGACATATAACATTCAACACTGAGCAAGTAAAATAGGTATCAAATAGGTCATATAAATATACCACACCATACCAGGATAAATTATGCATTGTAAAGATCACTTGAAGGTGGGAGATACTTTCAGTGTAATCTACCGTGATACTTGCAGTGTAATCTATACTTCCCTTGCATGGATCGCCCTGTGACTCTGTAGGAGAGACTTCTCTCTGTAGGAGAGAAGCTAACCACCAGATTGCAAGAACACAAGTGAGCAATCAGATAAGAGGACCTGAACTCATAGCCTCACATTGCAATAATCAAGGACATACATTCAATTTTGGAGCTAGCAAGATTGTTGGACAACCAGGCAAAAAACAGCCAGGGAAGTGATTGGAGCCTGGGAAATGGGCCCCTCATCGGCTAACAGGAGTGCTGATTTACTTCCATCTTATCAAGTACTTAGGAAGTAAGGACTTGGTAGTATAAGGAAACGGCAACCAACCACTTAATAGCCAGCCATCAACACCCTAATCAACACCTAAAAAGCCACACACAACAGGCACCATATGAATACCACGCACAGAATAACCCGAATAACCCACTCTGCTAGAAAGAAATTCTCTGAGGATGGGCTCCAGCATGAGTCCAAAAGCTTGAAAGACTAAACCTCTGGTCCTAGTGACCGACCCAGATTGGATCCATAGAAATACAGCATATGAAAAAGGTATGTAAAAAATAGGATTAACATTAAATGACATTTGCCTAGTATCGGGCCACAGTGCTAGCATTTTCTCTCACCAGCATGAGGTCTTTTTCTATTCTTGTTGAAGGACATTGTCATGCCCCTCCGAGGAAGAGGAGGAACAGCCAACAGGGCGTGGGAGTTTGGCTCCAGAGGTGGTGGAGGAGGCTGGGGAAGGGCAGAGGCCAGCTGAGCAATCAGAGGAGGATCCAGGCCCATCTCCTATCCATCCCAGGGCACGCAGGGAGGAGAGGATCAGGGAAAAGCGTGGTCTCCTCAGGAGGAGAGGGCCATGATCCTCCTCAGGGCTTACAGCTGGGAGCTATGTATATAAGTGTGTAACTGCGTATTCAGAATTGCTGGAGTCAAAGTTTGTGTTTCCTTTGAAGGAGGTTTATCCTTGTTGGAGTTTTTCCCAAGGACTTTCCTCGGTTATCTGCTTGGAACGTATGATTACTTATTTTTATTTATTTATTTATTTTTAATTACATTTATATGCCGCCCTTCTCCGGAGACTCAGGGCGGCTTACAATTTTTGGGATACAACCCAGTGTGCTCAGCAATAGCCTTCATTCCATTGTATATGCCTGCTTGTTACTAAGCGGCATTTTTACAAAGTTATCTTGGTTTGATTCGGAACTCTCGCCGAGACGGTTTGTTCTTGTTTTCCTTTTGCCTTATTATTTACTTTTGGGACTTTAAACTGTGATTAATTAAGTTGAAGGCATTGCCGGACTTTAATTCATGTTTTGGGTTTTGGGTTATTTTGAGAGACTACGGGTCATCACAGACATTGTATGTACTGCCGCATATGAGACGTTTTCCTCCATAGTCACACGGGATGTCTTCTATAGGAAAACCCCATTTTCTTAGGTTGCCCTCTGATCTTCTAACAGTATCCCAAAACCATGCTGGATTGCGGCAAAGTCCCACTGAAGCCAGCAATCTGTGTGACACTGTGGCCAAATAGATATAATTGGGAAATGTACCCATTCATTGGAGGCTGATAACTTTCCTTCCATCATCACCTCCTGGGAACCAGTATTTAAGGCAGATTTCAGAAAGTAGGAAATTATAGGAAATCAATGTAAGGGACTATTAATAGCCTGATACTCCATAAACCTGTCTAGTACTGGCCTTGTTTTAAAACCATCCAAACTGGCTGCTGTTGTCACAATTGTTGATTGCAAATTTCACAGTTTAATTGTATTTAAAAAACAGTTTCCTCCTTCTGATCTTAAACCTCCCTGCATTTACTTCAGCAGATGAGTTAAGGTTCTGACCTTGTCAGTGAGGCAGGGAAAACTTTTCCCAGCGGTGTTACCTGCTCTATACAAATTTTTTATAGCTTGGTCATGCTTACTCTTATTCTCTTTTAAGTCTTCTTATTTGGCCCTGGTTTCTCCTTACTGCTTCCCATGGGACAGGTTACACCTCATGGGCAAGATAGGTCTATGGGTGTGCCTACCTCGTTGGGTGGTGAGGGTAGCTGTGTGTGCCTCCACATGGTTCTCTGTTTACCTAGGTGCAGCTGCCAAAAATACTTTGCAGTAATTATAGCTTTTGGGAACCAGAATTCCAGCACCTGTGAATCCTGTCCTGCCTGCTTTGGAGTATGTAGCCTGGGATCCTAGAGGATGATTAGCAGCCTTGGCTGAGAAGGCACTGGCTGTGCTATGCTTTTTTTTTCTTCTTTTCAACATAGATACGCCCTTGCCTAGTGTCAAAATCAGATAGGGATGGGGTGATTCAAAGCTCAGTGGCTTTGAAATGTGACGTTCTCAGGAAGTGCAACCGACAGAGTGTGTGTGTGCGTGTGGGGGGAACCGATCAGGTTCACGAGAGTGAAGTGGGCATTTTAAGGTTGCCTGGGGCCTGCTTAACTTCCCTGGTGAAGAAAAGACAGGAGGTTGCACCATGGGCTGAGATCCTGAGTCACTTCTGCCAACAACAGATACACCATGAATTCGCAAAGGCAGTTGATCTCTGCAGCTATCCGGGCTGAGGCCCAAAGGTATGAGGGGATCAAAGCACAGCTCAACAAACTTTTCCAGCTGGTGGAGCTGGTTGATAACCCTCGGCTGAAGAACAACTTCAAGGTGTCACTGAGCATTGTACGAGGTAAGTGACTTGGGCTTGCCATAGGATGGAGGGTAGGGAGGGAGGCGTCTTCTGGCTGGCTAAAAACCTTTAATGGTGTTTAGAACTTTCTCTGAAGCTACCAAGAGGGGAGATTTGAACTGATAGACCCCCAGAAAAGACCTCCTGCAAATCTAGGGGGAAGGAACCTGCAATATGAAAGATCCCATGAGGTTTTAAAAAGCGGAAATGAAATTCTGACACCTGTAGGTAATAGTTATGGAACATTTTAAGAGTAAAAGCCCCTGCTTTTATAACCGAGAAGAAAAGGCATTTCTTCAGGAGGCATTGGGGCTTTATCATATTAACTTGTCATATTAAAGAAATGATGAGAAGCAATTTTGCCATTATTGGAATTTTCCTGTTTAATGGGGAAGAATTGGGGGAAGACACCAAAGCCCCGTAGAGGAAGTAGGAAGGCAGGAATGAGGTAGGAAATTCCAGTCAGTGGGAATCTGCCTGGCCCTGCCATTCCAGAGACACCATGCTGGCAAACTAACTTCTGGAATTGTTGAAGATCTATGGCATTGTGGGGATATATGAATCTGTATGTATGGTCCCTTCATCTTTATTTACAGCAGAAGATAAATAGCGAATGACAGTGCTAAACTGTGTGCTTTACTTGCTAACGACTGCTTATCTAGATTGTGTTAGAGGTACAGCTTCTCCTTTCATTTGTGGTGGCCACATATTCAACTGTAAAGCCTCATAGTTATCTCCTTCTGGTCAGCTTCACATTAATTGAGCTAGGCAATGAACTTTAACAATGAAAGTTTTAAGTGACCAATTGTATTGCCTTTTGTAGAGCTTGGTTTGTTTCTGTCTTCTTCTTCTTTTTAAATCCCAAGTGTAAGTTTGATGAGTTCCCAAAGGAATCAGTGGATAGATGTTAATCATGTGTGAGATGTTTCTCTATTCAATCAGTAGAACTCAGACATGCTAAGGTTCACAGGGATTGTGTTCCAAATCTGGGCTGCAGGAACATAGAATGTATTTAATTCAGTTGAAGTAAATCTATATCTGGGTTTCTCTGAACAGCACGGTCACGTTTAATTACTTAATCCATTTTAAAATGTTCATGTTAAGAATTAGGCTGGTTATATTAAATACAGTCTGATCTCTCCTTCTCAATACCTCTGGGCTGTCAGTGTGCATGGTGTCAACAATTATGATACTACAGATTCATGGAAAATGGGAAAGTTGTACAAGAAACAAGGGTCATATCCAGATCAAGGCTGTATGCTGGAAACAGCAGGCTTGACTTAAGATGGTTTGCTATCTAGGATATAGGACAAAATAGCATGTGCATCCTTCATTTTATAGTGGGGGAGAGAGTAATTAAATTTTACTTTCACACTGATGTCTTGTACCTTTCCTGAGAGTAGAGATTTACTGCTAAGTGCAGGGAAAGCAAATAGTACATTAACTGGGATCCTTGAATATCACCCTGATCTTTCTCCTCCAGCAACTTCCCCCCCCCCAAGAAAAACCTGCCTCACCTGGATACTTCCGTTGCTTTCCCCACTTCCTGTCTATGTTCTAAAATTCACAGCATCTGGAAGGGGAGAAACAACAGCCCCAGTCATTTTCACTTTCACATGTTCATTTCCAGATTGGCTGTATGTAGGTGCAGTTAGAAATGGGGTGTATACAACCCATGCTCCTTTCTGATAGGCCAGCCCTGCCAAATGATCCCTCTGAATTGTGGCAGGTTTCTGTCCCCTAAATTGCTCCCCAACACCTTTTGAGTAATATTGGGTAATATTCTGGGTAATTTTGGGTAATATTCTGTTCATATTTTGTTGGTGGAGCATACTAAAGTTAGAAGATGCTGCTTGTGTAGAAAGAAAGAAAGAAAGAAAGAAAGAAAGAAAGAAAGAAAGAAAGAAAGAAAGAAAGAAAGAAAGAAAGAAAGAAAGAAAGACAGAAAGAAAGAAAACCAAAAGATATTTACATAGAATCTGCATATGCAAATATACATTTATAGATGCCCACTTATAAGGACTTCTAGGGAAGAAATGGCAAACACTCTTCATACTCTACATAAATGACCTCTGTGATCATATTAAGAGCAACTGCGTTCTCTTTGCTGATGATGTAAAGCTATTCAACACCACAGACAATACTGCTACCCTTCAAAAAGACCTCAACTAACCAACAAAAAGACCTCAACTCTACTGCCGGCAGCGATTTCCCAGTGCTGGTGCGCTCCCACAGACAGGGCCTCCTTAGGGTGCCGTCGGCCAGACAGTGTCGGCTGGTGGCCCCCAGGGAGAGAGCCTTCTCTGTGGGAGCACCCATCCTGTGGAACCAGCTGCCCTTGGAGTTGTGGTTGGCCCCTGACCTTCAATCTTTCTGTCACGACCTGAAGACATGGCTCTTCCAGCAGGCCGACCTGGACTGAGGGGGGGTAATTGGCTTTTACTGGTTTTATTGTTTGTTGTGGGTTTTTAAATTATTGTTGGGATTTAATATTTTTTAATAATTTTAATTTTTGTATTCTATGTCTTCTTATGGTTGTGAGCCACCCTGAGTCCTTTGGGAGATAGGGCGGCATATAAATCCCATCATAAATAAACAAACAAACAAACAAACAAACAAATAAATAAATAAATGTATCAGAATGGTCAAACAAATGGCAACTTCAAATCTCCACAAATAAATGCTCTGTCTTACATATTGGCAAAAAAAATCAGAAAATAAAATACAAGCTGAATAGTCAAGACCTTGTTGATGATCCAAACTCCATCAAGGACCTTGGAGTACTCATCTCTAATGATCTAAGTGCTAGAGCCCACTGTAACTACAGAGCCGAAAAGGCATTAAGAGTCGTTAAGCTAATCCTACGTAGCTTTTTCTCTGGTAATATCACACTACTAACTAGAGCATACAAAACATTTGCTAGACCAATACTCGAATACAGTTCATCAGTCTGGAACCCACATTACGTATCTGATATTAACACAGTTGAGAAAGTCCAGAAATATTTCACAAGAAGAGTTCTCCACTCCTCTACTCGTTGCAGAATACCTTATGCCACCAGACTTGAAATTCTAGACCTAGAAAACCTAGAACTACGCCGTCTTCGGTATGATCTAAGTACAGTATATAAAATCATACATTGCAATGTCCTTCCAGTCAATGAATACTTCAGCTTCAACCATAACAATACAAGAGCACACAATAGATACAAACTCAAGGTTAACCGCACCAAACTTGATTGCAGGAAATATGACTTCAGCAACAGAGTGGTCAATGTCTGGAATACTCTACCTGACTCTGTGGTTTCTTCCCCAAACCCCCAAAACTTTAACCTTAGACTGTCTACTATTGACCTCACCCCTTTCCTAGGAGGTCTGTAGGGGGCGTGCATAAGTGCACCAACGTGCCTACCGTCCCTGTCCTGTTGTTTCTTTTATTTCTCTTATATGTATTCATTTCTTGTATTCACAACTATGTTTATCCTTATACCTATTACCTTGTAAGAGATTGACAAATCAAATAAATAAATAAATAAAAAACTAAAGATAGCTCTGTTAAAAGTGGAGCCAATTACCATCACAGAATAGAGAGCCAGCAAGTATTTGTCTGAAATGGTAGGGTTTTCCGCCTGAGCAGGAGGTTACACTAAAAGATCTCCAAAGTTTTTCCAACTTGGTTATTCTGTTAAGTAGATTGGCTCTTTGTAATTCTTCTTTGGACAAGAAGTGGAATTGAGATTGCCCACAAGTGCTCCATACATTTGCCCCTTGTGATGAGACAGCATGACAGCAGTCTCTGGTAGGTTTACAGCTCTGGGACATGAGAGAATACCATGTTTTTGCTGAAATCACAGTTGTCAAAAAGGACACTGGGTTTGCATCAGGGGTGGGATGCTATTGGTTCTCTACCGGTAGCTCTGAAGAGCAGCAGACACAGAACCGGTTCTATGTCTGCTGCTGTTTGGCCCACCTGCCCACTCGGGCTGTTACCTGACCTTTATTTCCGGCTTTTTCAACCTCAGCTGCTTTGAGCGGCACAGCTGAGGTTGAAAAAGCAGTAAAAAGGTGCTTTTTCAAACGCTGCGCACCCGCACGCAGCACTTATCAGCTGTTCGGACAGCACAGCTTATGATGTAGTACATGTGTGTGCAAAACATAATTACAGAACCGGTAGTAGTGCCGGTTGAATCCCACCCCTGGTTTGCATACATTACTTTTCTAGTCACTTTTGGATATTGCTTTTACTAACTGCTTTTCAACTATTAGGAACCTTAGGATTAACAAATTTTATACCACTGGTGAGTTTCCTTCAAGGAGTTAAGCACCAGACTAGAAAGTAAGACACCATCAGTTCTAGTCTTACCTTAGGGATGAAAACTGTCTGGATGACTCTCTCTCTTTCTCACCCCAAACTACCTCATAAAGTGGTTGTTGTGGGGAAAATAGGAAGAAAAGGAATGTTAGGTATCTTTACTAGCTTGTGTTATTTATAAAAAAAAGTAAGACTGGAATATAAAAAATACACATAAATTTAAGAGCTTAAAATTATTTTGGAATAAACAGCAAAGGGATTATTAAAACTTTGATTTTGGAATGTTACAGATGGATTAAACATCCAAATGGATTTGAAATAAGATGTTGGAATTATTTGTAAATATCCTTCCCCCCACCCCCCCAAAAAAATGATAGGATGAGACTTTGAAGGTTGGACACAAGAGGGAACCAGAAGGAACTAAAGGTTTCAATTAAAGGAGCACTTAAATTTGACTTATAGCCCCATAAATGGAACAAAATGCTAAACATTGCGCATGTTGAAAGATATTTTTAAACAATGGACCCAGAAGTTAATTTTAAGAGGATTAGGGTCTATAGATCAACTGAAATACGTTATGGAACAGGAACAAGTTTACCAGACAAGACTGAGATTGAACTGAAAATGGATCTAAAAATGACAAGCTACAAGGATAATATGTATGGAAAAAGAGGCTACAATGGATATACAAAACAAACCGGCTGATGTTCTAATAATCTAAAGGGATATATAAATAACAAACCAAAAGAGGGATTTGGATAACTTTCCTATATTGGATTTACAAAAGTGGCTTGTTAAAACTTTTTTTGAGAAGGGACAAAGAAAAAATGAAATGAAATGAAACTCTAGGTCTAGGACATTATTTGAATGAACTAAAATCAAGATTGTTAAAAGTAAAAGGAAGTGTACAAACTTGGTTTATTTGATCAAGGTTAAAAAGATAGTGTTGTTTTCTCTGGTAAGCGCATTGGGTTGTGCTCCAAAAAATTGTAAGCCGCCTTGAGTCTTCGGAGAAGGGCGGCATATAAATGTAATTAAAAAAAAAACTTTAGCTGATTATGACTGAATGACAAGGCTTTAAAGATTTTTTGTATAGTTAACAGATGGGACACGGGAAAAAATAGATCATTTGCTGTATTTTAAGAGAAGGTGATAAGTTATTAACATTTTTATAGTTGTGATGAAGGGGAAAGTCATTTCTTTATACAGTATATTTCTTTTCTTTTTCTTTAGTATACTCTTTTTTTCATTTTTCCCTGCACTTTCATTTTTCTTTTTTTCCTTTTGAGTTTAGTTTTTATCTTTTTAATTGTAATGTTTAATAAAATTACTGTAAAATATAAAGAAGAAATAAAAACTTAAAAAAAAAATAGAAATTTTTTTAGAAATAAAAACTTTTTTTTAAAAAGGTATATTTTCGTCTTGTGGAGAAAACTGTGATCTGTGCATCGGCCGGTTTTGCTGTGCAAATGTTCCCAGCAAATGGGCAAAATTGTAACCTGTCCCTGGTTGCCTTCTTTAAATCAGAGGATCTTTCAAAATAGATTTTTTTCCTATTAAATAATTCTGGAATAATCTTTTTTTAATCCATTTTTTTTCTGCAGCCTCAGAGTAGCTTACATGTATGCAAATTGATTGACTGAATGACTTTATGGTTATGCTGCCACACTCCCTAAAAAAACTGCGGTTTATAACAAAATGAAACTATAAAACCACCCAATAAAGCAATATATCATAAATATTTATAACATAAATATTCATAAATATTTATAACTAGGTATTCCCAACTGACAGTGATTTTAACCATTAAGAACTCTTCCCTAAATATTGGAAGAGATTGTATCATACACATCTCTGAGGACAGGGCTCCCCAAAGTGTTGGGGCCATAACTGAAAACCACTAGATTTTGCACCCCATCTCTATAATCTTCCATGCCAAGGAAGCCTCAACATCCTCATCAAGATTTGGAGGCCCAATAGGTAGATTCTCTTTTACATAAACAATGTGAACAGTGTGTGCCTGTGTATACACACTATGCAGGGGTTTGTTACATTTTGTATCAATAGAGATCTATTTCTTGAAGCTTTTATCCCACTCAGTTCTCAAAAGTACTGAACATGACTACCACTTAATCTCAAGCATCAAAACTGATTGCAGAAGAGAAAACTAAACTTACAAAATCACAGTAACATAGATGCGTTATTTCACTCTGTTCTGTATTAATTTTTTTAAATTCATATTTATATCCCGCCCTTCTCTGGAGACTCAGGGTGGCTTACAATTTTTGGGATACAACCCAATACGCTCAGCAATAGCCTTCCTTCCATTCTATATGCCTGCTTATTACTAAGCGGCATTTTTTACAAAGTCAGCTTATTGCCCCCAACAATCTTGGGTCCTCAGTTTACCTACCCCAAGAGGATGGAAGGCTGAGTCAACCTTGAGCCTGGTGGAATTCGAGCCTGCAATAGTTACAGGCAGCTGGAACTAAGTGCTAGGCTATTATCAGCCTGCACCACCAAGGTTCCTATTTGTTAGGATTTGTCCAATTTGTTAATGTATTTATTAATATAACTCTATTCACTATTCTAAAGGGGGAGCAGGTTCTTTCTGCATGTCCCCAAATGCTTTCCCCAAGAGCCAATGTATTTACAGCTCTTTTTGAAAGCCCAATAACATAGGAGATGTCCAGATGCTTAGAGACAAACTTTTCCATGGAAAGGGAGAGCACCTGCACCTAGCAAGACCTCTGTTCCAGATGTCACTGAAAAGGCACATTCAGTCCAGTCAAGGTGGCTTCATAGGATTAAAGCCCTGTGCTGTAAAAGGGCTTTAAAACTGACAATCAGCACCTTGGAATGTATAAAGAAATAAGCTGGCCTTCAACACAGCTCCCACAGTAGCAGTCCCATTGGAACATCGAGGTACATCCATAACTAATTAGACTACTGTACAATGAACTAATTTCCTAAGGGACCAGGCCTCAAGGATAGCTTCATGTAGAATGATGTGCAGTAGCCCAGCTTCTCCCCATCTGGATCCTTATAACCTCCAATAACTGGGCCAAACCTTCCACTGCATTGCCAGCTTAGCCTAGAGCAGAGAACAATGTCCCCAACTCCTAATCCTTACAGGAAGTCCAATGGGCAATCCAGAAAGGTAGCATGAATGATGGTATTGTATACCACTAGAAGGTCTAAAAAGATCAGGAGGGGATGCTGTCCCTTTATCCTTGTCCTGATCACCTACCAGTACAAACACAATCTGTGCAAAATTTATGTCCCATGGCTAGCTCTAAAATGTAATTGAAAAGGGTCTAGATAATCTTTTTCCTCTAACCCTGCATTGCAGTTCTATCATGCTCTTCCAGAAAGGATATTTTGGGGCCTGGGCAATAATTATCCAATGTGATTGGTTCCAGGGAAGGCTGGTTGAAGACAGGAAAAACCACTACTTCGTTTATAGTGGCTGGCATCACTTCCTCTCTCCCAATAAGATGTTGCTACTAATCCAGCGGTGGGCAAACTATGGCCCGGGGGCCGGATTTGGCCCGTTCGGCTGTTCTATCCGGCCCGCGGAGCCGAAAGAGCAGAGGGTTCTCTTGCTCTCCCAGAAGGCTACGTGAAGTAATCTAACTTTGAATTTATATTAGTTCACACAAACACTCCATCCATGCTTTTGTTCCAGCCCTCCGGTCCAGTTTAAGAACCCATTGTGGCCCTCGAGTCAAAACGTTTGCCCACCCCTGTACTAATCTCTCTGAGCCAGCTAATTCTCACTAACTTCCCGATAGACTCAAGGAGGGCATGAGGCTAGCCTCATATTGCTGACCAAAACCACAGCCACTTCTTTAGAATCAACAAGATTAAGTGAAGCCATGTAGATGTCTATCAATTTCCTTGCAATGCACAGCCTGAAATTCATTCTACAACTAAACTATACTTTCAATTCCTGATAAATTATTATGTTTATAATATACATAATATAGAAAGCTTTTAAAGCGTATCAGCCACATTAAAAGCTTTTGCACAAATGAAAAACAGCTGTTAACGGAATAAATGAATACAACATTCGAAGTCAAGTTATAGTATATCTTGTTATTTCTGTTTCTCTAATAGCTGAGGACAAGACTCACAAAATAATTTATGACATGAGAAATTCAGCCATGTATATTTACCAATGTTTGAAGTAATCACTGTATTATCAAAAGAAGAAGTAGTATGGGCCAGATTTAGACTCCATACATATCTTACTTATTTTCCTCTATCTATTCTCAGCACTCCTTCCGTAACACTTCTGAAGTAACTAAACAGTGATCTCACTCATCTTCACTTCCTCTTGTTCAAAACTAGGTATTTGTGACTTTGTTCTGGTTTATAGTTTTCTTAGAAGCAACAAGAAAGATATTCTAGTTTAAATTTCAGAGCATCTCCTTGGGGGTTTTAGCTTTGCTTATGGTGATAATTTACATTGACAATCCAGTATGTGTTGCAATCAACACAGCCAAAAGAAAGCTACAAACAGTTGCAGCATTGTGCTCAAAAGAAAAAGTCAGTACTGGAGATTCTCATTGTGGTAGCACTTCTACACAAGTATTTTGTGCCTCTGAAACCATTTCTGGACCTCTGTGTCTTCATAACGTTGGCTGGCTTTCTGATTCCAAAATGGGTATTTTCTTTGCAAGACACTGGCTCTGCAGATCGTCCCAAAGGTGCTTTTTCAAGAGGCAACTGGAATTTCTGGTTTTTCTTTGAAGATGTTTCACTTCTAGAAGCGAAACATCTTCAAAGAAAAACCAGAAAGTCCAGTTGCCTCTTGAAAAAGCACCTTTGGGACAACCATGACCTGGATGACTGAAACTCTCCATAGACATCTGACTCTGCAGACTTGTGAGCAGAGTCCCACTCAGGAGGGATTGGATTCAAGGCAACCCCCTGCTTCTTACATTTAGTGTATTATTCATTTAGAATATATTTTCCCTTGGAATGGAACCAAAGGGAGCAGTGTCTGGTTGAAAAAATGCCATGGTGCTTTTCTTTCACTGTTATTGGTGAATTCACTGCATTTTCCATGCCATTAAATGCATGGAAAGGTGGCTTGGTGATTTTAAAGCTTCCCCATTTGCCACTGTTCAGATATGCAAGGAATGGATTAAAATGTGCATCTGGAGGTAGAAAGTGCTAGCCATTTATTATCTCTCCATTTTAAGTGGAGTGTGAGAGTAAAGTGGTGTTATTTTGGTTACTCCTGGATTGTGGTAAATTGGAACATGGACTGAATGATATTCTTTGTACACACACATTGGTCAGCTAGAGAGAGCGTGGATAGGTGTATTCTTGAAGTTTTGAGATCAGCCAAAGATGACTACAAGTGACCTTCTGATTGGTCTGAAGCAGTGTTTCTCAACCTCAACAATTTTATGATGGCTGGATTTCAACTCCCAGAATTTTCCAGCCAACTTTGCTAGCTGGGAGTTGAAGTCAACTCATCTTAAATTTGCCAACATTGAGATACACTGCTCTAGAGAGATTGGTGAGTGAATGAGATAGAAATGTGAAAATGTCCCTAATTTGTTTTGTTATCCAGGCAGCCGTAGTACTTTTAACCCAAGATTTTAATGGCCTTAAGATAGTAGTGCATAATCTCCAGGTTGCCTCATATAGATCCCCAATGTAACTGCATTACACACACTTCAGCAAAGTGTATTTTAAGCGATTTTATACAACATGGACTATAGTAACAACAATCCTATTAAAATGTAAGTTTTTAATGAATGAATACAAGTAGTTCTCAACTTATGACCACAACTGAACCCAACATTTCCTTTGCTTAGCAAGACAGTTGTTAAATGTCCCCATTTTACTACCTTTCTTGCTACAGTTGTTAAATGAATTACTAGAATTGTTAAGTTAGTAATATGGTTGCTAAGTGAATCTGGCTTACCCTTTGACTTTGTCAGAAGGTTGCAAAAGGGGATCACATGACCTCAGGATCCCACAACCATCATTAATATGACCCAAGTGGCCGAATTTTAATCACGTGATAGGGATGCTGCAATGGTCATAATTATGAAAAACAGTCATAAGTTACTTTTTTCATGCCATTGTAACTTTGAATGGTCATTAAACAAATAGTTGAAAATTGAAGATTATATGTAGACCCTCTGGCGTGTATAAAGGTAAAGGTTCCCCTCGCACACACGTGCTAGTCATTTCCAGCTCTAGGGGATGGTGCTCATCTCCGTTATAAAGCCGAAGAGCAAGTATTGTCCGAAGACATCTCCGTGGTCATGTGGCCAGCATGACTAAATGCTGAAGGCACATGGAACGCTGTTATCTTCCCACCAAATTTTTCTACTTGCATTTTTACATGTTTTCGAACTATTAGGTTGGCAGAATCTGGGACAAGTAACGGGAGCTCACTCTGTTAAGCAGTGGTAGGGATTCAAACCGCCGAACTGTCGACAAGCTCAGCATCTTAGCCACTGAGCCACCACGTCCCTTCTGGCATGTATACTAAGTGCACAATTGGCTTATCATATCAGAGCAACCACTAGAGTGCAGCGAAGCAGCAAAAAGTTTTCTCTTCCTTTTCCCTGCCACCTAGTGGTCACCCGCATATTTGCAGACTGTTGTCTGGTAGCTACAAAGTTGTCCACCTCAAAAGTAAGAGTGATGCCTATCTTCTATTTATAATTTACACTGCAATCAGAAATACAGATCACTAGAGGTTGAAAAATAGCAGGATTTAATTTACATTTTCTTTTTTTTAAATACTTTATTGACTTTTATTGCATTAAAAAAACTTAAATTGATAAAAGACAAACTAGACGCACAAACACTCACCATTAAAACATTAAAAATATTACATTCATAACAACCTGTGGTGATATTTATATAATCATTTTCTATACACTATTAACTCCTTCTCAAGTATACTTGCTCTGTCTAACTCTCTAATTAATAGTTCTTAATCCCATTACTTTCTCCGCTCTAACCAATTGTACCAACGTTCCCACACCATATAGAATAATGAATCTTCTTTGTCTTTCAAAGTCAATGTTAACTTATCCATCTCAGCACAGTTCATTATTTTTTGTATGATCATTTGGTCTCCTGGCATCTCAGACTGTTTCCAGCATTGTGCTAGAGTAATCCTTGCGGCTGTTAATATGTGTATTAAAAGATATTTTATACTTTTCATATTTCTGTCATTTTCATGTAAATTAAATCAATATTCATTTATTAGATTTATATCTAATCTTTCTTCCAAACGTATGTTGCATTACTGAACTTCCATTGAGGATTTTTTCCCCTCCAAGCAATCTTAAGGCTGGACTGAGTGATCAAATCATCTGCTGAACCTCCACAACTGAGGGTGGACCCAAGTGTCCCCTTACCCTGGTGATTGATCTCACGGTGTTGCCAGGATGAAGAATTTGCACTTGGTGATATGCTGAGCTCTACCTTATAGGCATGGGAGCCCTGTTCTGTTTTGCATGTGGTTATTATTCTCCCGTTGTACATAAAAGAATGTAGGAAGTTGTCTTCCGCAGCCACATGAGGTTAGGCTGCCTTTGCAACAAAACTTCTCTCTTCAGCAATGCTACAGAGAGAGCATACTGTTCCCCTGGCTTCAGGAGTAAGCTCTAAGAAGTGACAGAGATGGGGAAATAAGGTTTCATCCTCTTTCTTTTCCCACTCACCCTACAAAGTCTGTGAAGCTGAAGAACAAAGTACAGGCTTCATCTATGCACAACAGCCCTTGCTAGGTGCCATTTTCACTTCCCATGTGGGAGACTTTGAGAAATCAGCTGATCTCCAGATGTTTAAAATGTTATATGTAAGAGGCATCCCATCCTAAAGACGGTATTGGGGAGCTTGCTTCCATAAGGGTTCACTGTGGCGATAAATGGTCCAGAAAGTAGATAGTTATTATTTATTTATTTATTTATTTATTAATGGGACTTCTATGCCACCCCATCTCCGAAGACTTGGGGCGGCTCACAGATAAAAACAAGAACAACAATAAATAATTAAAAACAGATTAAACTAGATAAGCCCCAATACAATTACAAAAATACAACAAATAAAACCATCCCACCCCCAAAAGATCACAACCCGGATTGGTTAAACAACCAAGTCTTCAGATCATGGCGGAAGGTGCGGAGGTCAGGGGCCAGACGGAGCTCCAGGGGAAGTTGGTTCCTCCTAATGTCAGTGGCAAGACACTTATTTGCATCCCAGGCAAACAGGCCATAAACACCAAATTTATTCCAGTTCTGGAATGTGAAGTCACATATGGGAGAATGTAATAGATCAAGGGTGTCAAACTCGTGTCATCATGGCAGCATCACGTGATGTATCGGGACTTTTTTCCCCTTCACTAAACCGGGCAAGGGTAGGGCCAGCACATGAGGCATCCGGCCCACGGGCCGTGAGTTTGACAACCCTGTATAGATAAAAGGAAAAATTTCCCTATTCAGGGTATGGTTAAACAATAGGATTCCTTTTGGAAAGTGTAATAACAGCCAACCCAAGGTACAGTTTTACAACATGAATAGAGGAACCCAGAATAGGATAAGGGAAATGTCTATTTGTAATTATTGGCAATATGTTACCTGCAACATCAGTCAATAAATTGCTCAACACATTTAAAATCATTGCTATCTAAGCAAGGCTATGCTGATCCCACAAATATTTATTGGGGAAAGCTGATGAAATCTGAATCAGATATCTGATTCAGTATTTTTAATAGTAATTGCTGGAAGCTGCCCAGAATCTCAAAAGGTTTTTTTTATCTGTTTTATCTGGACTTGCTGAGAATAAGATGTAATAGACAAAAAACCCCTACCCATTGTCCTCTTTCCCTATGGGGTGAGCAGTATCATGTTTCAACACAGAAATAGAGTAAGGAATAGTAAGCCAAGTGAATGAGTAACTAAAATGAACTTATATAATCTTATTCACCACACCTCTGCATATCTTTGTTTTACCCATTTAATAGTTTAATCTATTCAATTTATTGTAACACTTCTTTTAATATAGCATAAATTTTCTTCTCCTGTTCATTAATTGCTGAAAAGCAAAAATCTGGTCTCAATGTTAATGTTTTTGCACTCATTCTTGCCTCCTTCCCCTTCATCTAGGGCAGCAGTGGGGAACTATGGCCCCTTTCTGACTTGTGGACTTCAAATGTGGCAGGCTCAGGAATTCTGGGAGTTGAAGTCCACAGTCATAAAAGTGCCATAGTTCCCCACCCCTGATTTAGTGGAACAATAATGGCATTACTCTCAACCTTAGGCACAGATGTAGTCTTCAAACAAATTACACAACAACTTTAGAAACAGCAATATCCATGTTTAACAGTTCTGCAGTTACACTGTCTACACCTGCAGCCTTACTATTTTTCAAAACCCTTAGAGCTTTTCATCAGATTTCTTCTTGGGCACATTTATAGCATTCATCAATAAAGGAGAATATTTGTAGATCAGGGTTGAAATGAAGGGTCCTTGGTGCTTTCTGAGCTTGCTTGTTTTCTTGCAAATGTTTCATTACCCCAACTAGGTAACATCATCAGTGCTAGTAAGCAAGCTCAGCAGACAGCACCAAGGACCCCTTTATAGCATTCATTTCTGTTCTAAACTCTGCAATATGTTTGACATATGACATGTCTTATACAGGTCTTTAATATATTCCTTCCAGCATTTCCTCACTTTAGTTTCATTCCAAATTGTTTCATTTTTTTTATTCCATTCCTGATGGAGACTCCCTGTTTAGCCTTTATAAAGCTTCATGCCAAGCTGGACAATAAATTTTAACCTTGTAATCATCTGATTTGGCAGAAGGCTTTCAGAAATGATTGTGCTAAATTATTAAACAAATAATTAAACAAGGACTACCTGTATTAGTAAAGGTGTTAAAAGCTGACCGTGGGGAAGCTATGAGAGAGCTCTTAAGGAAGGAAGGTAAGAGCAAGCCATTCAGGAGGTATTTAGAAAAGAGATTATCCAGTCCAGAGGTAGAAAGAAGCACAAGAAGAGCCTTGGTGGTGCAGGCTGTTAAATGCCTAGCACTTAAGTTCCAGTTGCCTGCAATTAGTGCAGGCTCGAATCCCACCAGGGTCAAGGTTGACTCAGCCTTCCATCCTCTCGGGGTAGGTAAATTGAGGACCCAAGATTGTTGGGGGCAATAAGCTGACTTTGTAAAAATGCTGCTTAGTAATAAGCAGGCATATACAATGGAATGAAGGCTATTGCTGAGCGCATTGGGTTGTATCCCAAAAATTGTAAGCCGCCCTGAGTCTTCAGAGAAGGGCGGTATATAAATGTAATTAAAAAAAAGAAAGAAAGAAACTCAAAATTATTTTCCTTGATTTTGTTTACTATAAGTTGGGACAGAGAGCAACTTGGATGGGTTTTCAAGATTCTCTTATAACACCATACAACAATAAAGTAGCACGTGTGGAATCACTGTGATATGTCTTCCTAGATTTGGCATGCTGTACCTCAAAAGACTGACAACATTTCAGGATTTAAATTCTAGACTTTTCGCTCCTAGTTTTCCAGGTCAATGGATATTTGGCTTTTCTGTTGATGGGTTGGAAAGCATCTGACCTAGCATGACATAATAATTCTCCAGAGCATGGAAAACTATTGGTTCTTATCCTGCCAGCCATTTTTACCTATTTTCAAACCGGTATTTTATTACTATAAAAATGAACCACATTTTTTCTGCCTCTTTCAGCCTTAACTTTGCCTCTTTGTCTACATTTTATGTAGATATTTTTTCTTCCTGTAAGTATCTTTCTCTTATTCTTACAGTATTTTTGTGACAGTCGTTCTCTGATATTCATTTTTCTCATTTACCTCTTTTACTTCATATCTCTAAACATCCTTTTTCATACTTCCCTAATATAAAGTTATATTAATAACTGTACTTGCCATTAACGTAATAATTCCCATTACCAAAATATTGTACTTTAATATATTGAATATATTAAATATATTTGTGGAACTCTGTAACAGGGTTATTTTTAACCAGTTTACATATCCTATTACCTTTTATTCTATTAGAAGATTGTTTTATCTTTTAATGTTTTTTGAAACACAGGTGTTGTATTTTTCTCTTCTTGCAGTTATTTTATTTTTAGGTTTTTTTTCTCCTGCTCCCCTTCCTGTTCCCCCTCATCATTCCCCAAGATCTTCTCTTGACACCACCAAAGCCTGGTTGTCCCACATTCAGAATCTCTCATTACTATTCACTACTTCATAGGCTTTCATCCTAAACAATAAAGCAGTCATCCTTTTAGATTAATATTCATTCCTTTGACGTGGGTATGTATGAATAGTCTTATGGTTAAATCCTGTTTTTAGAACACACAGAACTTTTCGAAGCAAATATTCTTATTCTTATTCATGCTGGCCTCTGAATGGCCAATAATTTTTTCTGCACCTTCGCTTTTCATTCTCACCCATCCATTGATACCTTTTCCCCCCACTGAATTACATATTTTAAGAATTTTGCATTGTTTTTCCAAAACTTATCCCTGATTATTACATTAGCACCATTTACTAGAGTTTAATTTGCAACTAGCACCAACCCAGGATTCCTACCCTCATATACACCCATAACAACTTATATGACACCAATTCATACTTTCTGACATAGATTTCTGCATTTTTATCCACAATTAAGTCAATTACTTCATTTCCCTGCATATTTGTCAATTCCACCCTACAAGATCAGTCTACTCTCATGCAAAACTATTACACTGTACTCCTTCCTCTCTGTTGCACAAACATATCTATTTTTCCTTAATTTCATGTATTAAAATGCCATTTGACATTGGCTCCTCTAGTCTTCTTCTATATGCTATGGTTGTCATCTGATGGACCCTGGAAGTGGGCACTTACTAGCCATCATGACTTTGGTCACTGGAAATGTTTCCATAACACATTTGAAGATGTAGTTAGAGGCGGTGTAGTTAGTCATCCTATATCACATATAGTGTCAAGGAATTGTGATAGAGATGGGAACGCCTGGAAAAATTGGGGGAAAAACAGTTTACTGTTTTGTTTTTCTTCATTTTTTTCCAAAGGTGTTTGGGGAAAAAAACAGAACAAAAACTGTTTTCCCCACAATTTTTCTGTTTTTTTCAAAGTCTTCTTATCTCTAATTGCGCAGCAGCTGTCCAGATGAAGTCAGAGACCCTGACACAAACTTCTTGTAATATATATATATAAATTTGAATATATATATATTCAAATTTACAGCAGTCAGATAACAGATAACAGATAATCAGAGTTGGAAAGGACCTTGTAGGTCATCTAGTCCAACCCACTGCCCAAGCAGGAGACCCTACACCATTTCTGACAAATGGCAGTCCAATCTCTTCTTGAAAGTCTCAAGTGATGGCGCTCCCACAACTTCCGAAGGCAAGGTGTTCCATTGGTTGATTGTTCTTGTTAAGTTTGCATGAAGAGTCAGACGCGAAGAGCTTCAGTGAAGAGTTTATTCAGTGACTACAGCTCGAATGGACCCGAGGTGGCTGGGCTATGGCTGCCTCTTATAGCCTGCAGCTGTAGTTGCCAGCCAATGGGAGTGCAGGGTTTCTTCCCGCACTATTTAAACCAATACCATTTAACATTTTACAAGAACAGTTCAAATAAACCAATAACATTCAAACCTACATACATAACAGTTCTCACTGTCAGAAAGTCTCTTATTTCCAGGCTAAATCTCTCCTTGTTCAGTTTCCATCCATTATTCCTTGTCTGGCCTACAAGTGCTTTAGAAAATAGCTTGACCCCTTCCTCCCTTTGTCATCATCCAGAAAAGGAAGAACGTAAGATAGTCAAGAACACAGGAATATTGTGAGGTAAATCTAAACAGTATATAGAACACACAGAAGAAAAAAGGAGGAAAAAAGGGTAACTCCACCTTTATATTTACGGCAACACATCATAGCGTAGATTGCATCATGCATGAGTCAGCATTCTCTAACTAATCACCTAAATCTGTGTTCTGGCCTACTGCGCGCTTTTCTGTTCCAGCTATTCAGGGTCCTAACACAAGGGTCTCCCACAGTGGTGGAATTCAAAAATTTTTACTACCGGTTCTGTAAGCGTGGCTTGGTGGGCATGGCAGGGGAAGGATACCACAAAATCCCCATTCCCTCCCCACCCCACTAACCTGCTTTCCAGCTCTGTTCTCCTGGGCAGGGCAACCAAAGAAGACCCAGCCGATCAGCTGGGACTCGGGAGGCAGAGAATAGATGGGGGCAGGTGTGGGGATTCAATAACCAGTCATTTCAGTGTCCAAAGATGTCTGACTGCCTGGGCAGTGTTTATTCTTTTTATACCATTTTTACAAGCAGAAAAGTGCAGCATAGATACAGCATTGGGATTGGAGAATAGATCCACATGGGTGAAACCCTTCAATCACATTGGCATAACCCCTCAACCAATCCTTAAGGTTAGTGGTGATGTTAGTAAATGATATCACCTGTACACCTGGAAAATCAGAGATGTCCCATCCCTATCCCAACAGATAAGAGGATGAATAGAAGATGAGCTCATGGGATAGCAAAAGAGGCCCCCTCCACCAGGCTGCTGTGTGCTGCCAGCTTCTAGTGTCATCCAGGGAAACTCAGTGGCTACCACAGGCAGGGCCAGTCAGAGGTGGCATTTGCTGGTTCTCCAAACTACTCAAAATTTCCACTACCAGTTCTCCAATACCTGCTGAATACCACCTCTGGTCCCCCAACTCCTGGTCCGCGGACTGGCACTGGGTCACGACATGCCAGAAACCGGGCTGAACAAACAAGTGCCATTCACAAGATGCAGGCAGAATGCGAAACCATGCCCTCTCTGGTCCAGGGAAAAACCTCTCTTCATGGAACCGGTCCCTGATACCCAAAAGGTTGGGGGCTACTCAGAGGTGGGCTGCGCTTTCATTGACAAGGGGTTCACTGGTCATGAGCACATACTTTGGGGCTGAAACGCAGCTTCAAACAGGCAGCTGATCGACTCAGGCAGCTCCGGTGAGTACAGCAGGGCAGTGCCAAACTCACCTGGGCAGCCTGAGTGGGGGAAAAGTTAGTTATTTAGGGAAAGCATAGCACAAGGGTGAGTGGACGGGCCCAGCCAGAGATCACAGCTAGGGGTTCACCCAATCCTCACTGACCATCCAGCAGCCCACCACTGGGACCACTATCCTAACATATAGCACATCCTAGTAAAGGTAATTCAAGTACCAATCAGCTTCAGCACATTTTGGGCAGCATGCTACAAGCCCCATCATAATCTAGATTTATGCCAAGCATGCTCAGGCTATTTTATGCAAGCTAGGATCTCCACTCTAGAGACTAGCTTGCATGCCAACATGTTCATACCAAACCAAGCAGTTGGTGTGGGTGAGCAGTTTGCTCACCCACACTCTAAAAGGAAGGCAAATAATTTTGCAGAAGCATGCTGTACTATTGACCTGTTACTGCAAATTCTACATGTCAAACTAATGGAAACAATTTTGCAGAAGCATGCTGTACTATTGACCTGTTACTGCAAATTCTACATGTCAAACTATGGAAACAGAGTCTAAGAAAAAAGGAAATGAGAATATGTCATCGTTTCACTCAGGCCCTTTTCATGTGTAAGACATTTGATGGACTTCCCCTCCAGATGCCAGGATGCAGAAAAAACGGTATAAAGAATAAAGTATGATCAGTTAATAGATGAACGTGTGGCACAAAAGGTAACCACAGGGAAGTGACTCAGGAACTCACAGAAGAAAACAAAGGCATTGTGGGATTTTTAGTTGGTATCTTTCATCCAACTGATATAGCTTGGAGAAGCAAGGGCTTTTAGTCTTTATTTATTTATTTTTTGCAACTATTTATAGCGTTGCGTTTCCAGGATTTGGTGAAACTCTGAGGTAGCATGTAATGTCAGCCCAGAAATGATTTGCTCAGAGCATAGTAATGTACCTGGAAATCAGCAGGAATTTCTTGGCAGGTGAAAGCATGCTGTGAGCATGTAAACTTCCTTGGTTATTTTGCCAGTGGTGATTATCAGTTGAGCAGAGTGAAAATTCAAATGGCCTTTTGTACATCAAAGGGCTCTAAATATATGAAATTAGCAGCTGATAAGATTCGGCCTAAGAAATTAGGCATCTTTTTCTTTTTGTGTTCATATTTTGCAAGTTGATGAGTTTGACCATTATTAGCAATGTGGTTTTGATCAGATTCTTAACTGTGTCTTTTAAAACCATATGATGTACAAGCATCTTTTAAAAATGTGTTCTAGTATGTTTTAAAGCTGTTGCTGAATGCCATTACCTTGATGTTTAGCAGGGGACAATTGAAATTCATTTAATATGAAACTGAGCAGTTCTGTAATATATGATTGTGGGAAATGATCACAATATGCAAAGCCTGTTGTTTGACTGGTTGAACTATTTTGTAATGTAGATATATTTTGTTTCAGTAAATTATATTTCTCTTAAAACAACTAAATGAATGATAATGGCATCTGATACTTCACTTTGCTGAAATATAGCTTTTTTAAAGTTATAATTGGTGCCTTAACAAGTAAAGTAAAAGTATAAGAATGTTGATTTAAATATATTTATTTGATTCAAGATTGGGTTTGGCCCGTAGATTAATAGTGATTGGGTTTTTTGACATATCTGGAAGGTGCAGTCTCCTATGGTTATTCAATGAATGAGTCTTTAACACTTGCAGAAAATCTTATTCCTAAACAGAAACATATGTCATTCCCCTTGATGATATCCAAGGAATATCACAGCCCTGAACAAAGGTTTAATGATTACAGTTTACCTACAGAATTTCCTGGACAGAGGTTTGAGATCCAGAATAGTATCTTTTATAGGAAGATAGTAACCATAATACACAAACAGGGGCAGTTTTAACTAGTTGGTTTCTAGAGTTTCTAGCTGATTTCTACCATATGCTGCTAAGTCCTAGGGTCTCTAAGCAAAGAGTATCTGTTGTGAGCTGCTACATGCTTTGATGATGTGGAGAGAAATATACCATATTACCAAGAAAGATAAGGATCTAGAATCAAAGTAAATACTGCTCAGCTATCTTTATTCCTTGTCTTATTCCTTTAAAGAAGTGGAAAGTGGAAAACTGGAAAATGTGGACTGGAGAACAAATCCTGATCCTGCCTCAGCTTATTGATACAAATGGAGAAATAGTCTTCACAGAAGCTCAGTACACATTAAACAGAGCTTTAGATCCAGTTCCTGCAGTGATTGTGTTATATTATGATATTTCCAGCTGCTAGCGGACTCAGTGCATATTGCCAACTAAATAAGGTGGGGGGAAAAACAGGCTGGCTTTTCTCTTGAGCTTTTAGAAGCAATCTGAAATCAGTATTTCCCATGATGAAGCATTATCATTTGATAGGAAATTAAGAAGATGCTGTAAAAACAAAGCAATATCCAAGGCCTTGTAATTCATGCCTCCAAATTACAGGTAGTCTTGACTTACCACCATTCATTTAGTGACCGTTCAAACTTACAACCACTGAAAAACGTCACCTATGACTATTTTTCACACTTAAACCTCTTCAGTGTCCCCATGGTCATATGATCAAAGTTTGGATGCTTGGCACCTGGCTCATATTGTTGATGGTTGTAGTGTCCCAAGGTCACACGATCATCTTTTGTAAACGTTTTACAAGCAAAGTCAATGGGGAAGCCAGATTCCCTTAACAACTGTGTTACTAACTTAAAAGCAATAGTGATTCACTTAACAACTGTGGCAAAGAAAGAAAATGGGGTAAAACTTACTTAACAAATATCTTGCTTAGCAATAGAAATTTTGGATTCAATTTTGGTTGTAAGTCGAGGACTACCTGTATTAACATCTAAAGCCTGAAGTTTGTCAGCATCTTACATGCCAACTATAGAGTTCTTCTACCTTTAACATCACTCCAAGGAACACAGATTAAACAGGAAATGTTTCATGGGTATCAAAACTGACAAGACTTTCCTTCTTATTGTGAGCAGTTTTCTTCTAAAGGTACGGAAATGATGCCAGAGGAAAAATTGGCAAATGTCCATGGTAGCAGCTTGCTTATTTAACTTTCAGAACCATTCCAGGAATCCTTCCTTCCTGTTTAACATAAAGCAAGAAAACCTGTTTTTCTCTGACTGCTCATTAAGCACATGATTTCATTCTATGTGAAGAAAAAAAAATAGCAGGAAGTGGCTTGCTGACTATTGTGCAGTTAGGGGTATGGCAAATAGAGTACCACAAGGCCTACATTTTTGATGCTGAGCACTGTGGTTTTCCTGCCAGACACAGCCTTCTGCATCTTGTACTACTGATTTGACAAGTTTTTTTCTTCTCTTTTAAATTGAGAAGTTTATTTGCTATCGTCCTCCTTTACCATTTATAATAGGAAAATCTGCTCTTTTCCAAAACAACTGGGAAAGGGAAATAATGGGTTTAGGCTACCTTTTGTTTGTTTGTTTTCAATTGCAGTCATGCTTTATGATTGCTGGTGTTCTTTGTGTATTTTTATCCTTATATAATGAGCATCAACTATTTGGGATCCACTAGTGAAGAAGAGGATACGTGGCAAGTTACTGAACATCCAGATAAGCACCTGATTGTTGTGAACAACTGGATTATTTGTATTTGTAATCCAGCTTTACTTTACTGTTAATGTCTTTCAGTTGTTTGGTTTTTTTTTGTCAATTTCCTTGTTGGTAATCTCTACCAAAAACAGAGCTGGGTGATCTGTATAAAGGAGGAAAATTGAGAAATGTAGATTATCTATTGGTGTTTCTGCTTGGAAAATACTGGGCGTAGGACTTAGAGAGAAACAGTTGGTGTCATAACTATAACACCAGGCTAGAAACCAGGAGATTGTGAGTTCTAGTCACGCTTTAGGCAGAAAACCAGCTGTGTAAACTTGGGCCAGTCTCTTTCTCTCTTAGCCCTAGGAAAAAGACAAGGCACACACTCCAAAAATCTTGCCAAGAAAATTGCACAGACTAAGCAGTCACTAGAAGTCAGCACCCTTTTCCAACACCAAAACAAGGGCTTAAAGTTATGCATCATATTAGAACTCCTAATCCTCCTCTTCAGCCCTCCATCTACCTATCTTTTTTCTCTGTCCAGTTTCTCAGGGATGTTTTAGAATGCTTACTTTCTGAAGACAATAATCTCCACCTCCTTGTTTCTACTGTTTTCAAATGGGAGAAACCAACAACATGTATATTGAATCGTCCACGAAGGTACATGTTTCACACCGGGATAAAAAACATACCATCAATAATTCCTGTATTTACCTTTTTGGAACTTCAATTGTTATTCTACTTTTCTGGAATGATATCAAGTCCCAGAATTTGTATTACCTGTATTCTTACTGGCAGCCACTATTCTGGGTATTAATTGCCATACATATTTTTCATTGCCACCCATACTAATTCATATACTTTCTATGTCTAGGATTGCTTGAAGAGTGAATGCAAAAATTCTATATGAGAGTCACATCCTAGCTCTAGGAAATAATACATGCCGCATATCTTTAAATAGAAAATAGGGGGCAGGGACAATTCCATTAACACTTAGCTGTGACGACTGGACAGCTTATGGGAGCTCTGATGGCGCAGTGGTTAGAATGCAGTATTCAATCCTGACAGACTCAAGGTTGACTCAACCTTCCATCCTTCCTAGGCCAGTAAAATGAGGACCCAGATTGTTGGGGGCAATATGCTGACATTGTAAACCGCCCAGAGAGCACTGTAAAGCACTATAGGGTGGTATATAAGTCTAAGTGCTATTGTTATAGCTATTGTTATCCATTGTTATCAAGTGGGTTCCCCGGATGTAGTATCAGCATTTATCATCCCAAAAGTTTGATATTAATTATTTAAATATGATATTTAAAGTACAAGATGTTTTGGGGTGTTTTCACACAGGATAAGTTGTACCATGGTGACTTGCCCACGAATGTACTCTGCTGAAGCCATGGGTTTTCTGGAATTTTAAGCCATGTAAGAAATCTGTTTTCTGGGCCTTATTGTTTCAAATAAGCAATTGATTCTGATCAAGGTTGCCTTTAGTTTGGGCCTTAGCTCCATTTTACTGGCAACCCCTTTCAATAAGAAAGATGTATCAGGTGGCTATCACTATCTTCAAGTTCTTAAAGTTGAAATCCCAGTGCATTTGGAAGATGTCAGATTGTAAAGGTTTTTTCTCACTGGCCGAGGGCCTATAGTATTTCAGAGAAGGAGACATTAAGCACAATACACAAAGCAGGTGCCCTGCCACTGACCTGTGGTTTTGTAGCTTTGCAGTACAGGCGATACAAATGCATGCATTTCTTGGTTTTGGTTCAGCAAAGGCTGCTCTAAAGACATGGTCAGGAGGAGAGACTGAAAGGGGGCAGCCTATAATTTTTAGCTATGCTGAAAGGAACTTGGGGAGACAGGTAGCAGGAAGAGACTAATAGCAGACAGCTTTGTAAAGCAGAAGGTGTAGAAAAAGTGACAAACAGACCATGCTATCAAGGTCAGAAACATAAAGAAAAGGACCATCAACTTTAAATTAATCTGCACTATATAACATCATTACAGACGGCTACTGTTTCAATTTCCATGATCTGAAGAAGCTGATAACACAGAAGCACTAATTCACATGGTGAATCTGAATTCTTTCCTGTGGGCTGGCTCCTTATTAATCAGCTTAGTCACACTTTATCAGGTTTCAGTGTGCAACCGTGTTCTCTAACCAGCTCTCTCAAGATTTTCTGGACCCCCAATTCACATATTTTCTAGCCAGCAGAGGAGTATTCATTAAAATTCATGGAAACCATAGTACATCGTATCTGGAGGATTCTAGGTTGGAGATCACTGCTGTGTAATAAGCTTTTGAAATTTATTTGAATGAGAGGAGGTGTATAATTTATCCAAGATTGGTATGTATGCACCTGATACTCACCTGTAAAAAAAACCAGTTCTAAATCTCCTGCACCTCATTGGTCAGCTGTCTTTTTAACATACTGGTAGTCCTCAACTTACGGGCATTTGTTTGGCGACTGTTCAAACTTATGACAGTACTGAACAAAGCGTCTTACTCTTACAACCACACTTCCACTTATAATCATCTCAGTGTCCCACAGCCACGTGATGACCATTCAGGCACTTGGCAACCAGCATTTATTTATATGGTTGCAGAGCCCTAAGGCCATGTCATAGCCATTTGCAACCTTTCCAGCTGGCTTCCTACAAGCAAAATCAATGGGTAATCGTGTGATTCACTTAATGACAACATGATTTGCTGAACAACTGCAGCAAAAAAAGTTGTCAAATTGGGTGTGATCACATGTTGCCTTGCTTAACAATTGCACCATTTACCAGTGAATTTTCTGCTCCTTATTGTGTAATCGAGGACTACCTGTACTATAGTTATATCTGACATTAATTTGTTTCTAATTCTTCAGCATCTCAAATTCCTTCTCATCTTGCTTATTTCCCAACCCCATGACTCACTGTGTGAGTCAAGACTACTGTCTCCCATATGCAGCTGTCATTTTCCTCCACCCCTCAGCCTCCAGCTGTTCTTCCAACTCCTGGCTGGCATACTCGTTTTGCCAGTTTTGTGTTACACCATTTCTCTCATCTCCCATAGAAAGCAAGGTTACTGAGAGATCTGGCTTGCTATGCCAGCCTTACACTTTTCTTATACCAGCTTCTTATGTCCAGCAGATCATCCTCTTGGCCTTGACTTTACCACAAAGAATACATATCTGCCACCCTCCCTCTTTTTTCCTCCCTTTCTACCACCCCAGTCATGCTGCATCTGCTGCTCTAGACAATTGCTGCCATCTCCCACATAGCAACCTAATGTTCTGCTGCCATGACAACCGGACAGCGTGGGAAGGATGGAAGGTTGCTAAGAATGATATGTGGCACCTTTCTCAGAGGTGATTCAGCCATAGCCTGAGTACAGTAGTAACCTCAACATGACAGTGCAAGGAATCTTGCTTAGGGAGAGATTTATATATAAAATATTAAATACTTTATTACAAGTCTATTTCCCCCCCCCCAAAACCACAAGTTTTCACTTCGAAAAAACTCCAGAACTGTTTACAGTACAACCTTACTTTTTAAAACAGGATATTATGACACGGTAGTCTCTAATCTTTGGAAACAGATTCAGGTTGCTCTCTCTGAGTGTGATTGGCAGAACATCATATGTTGCTTTGTTTTATCCCCATCTTGCCATTTTGGTGCTCTAAAACTGATTTATATACAGATTTATATACAAAAGGAAGCTTTTGCATCCTTTTTCAGAAAATTCTGTCTGCTGGAATAGGAAATAGTTCTATCCAGGTGGAACCTTTGAAAACTACTGTTGGTTAAAATCATGCCATATCAGATGAATAGTCATGTATAAAGCAGTTTCTGATGTTCTAGGAAGGTATGCAGAACAGGGTCACATAATGTCCTCTCAAAACTTGGGTGTGTCCCCAAAAACTCCTCCAAAATGCTGTCAATTTTTCTTTTCCATGTGGTAAGAGGAAACATGGTTAAATACATGGGAAGTCACACTGTTCACTATATAATTTTAATTACAAAGTCCTCCTACTTGCCTTCACAATCAAGAATACTGAATAAACCAGTATTGCTAGGTTAATACAGCAAGCCAAGCCATAACACTTCGTTTATATTTAATTTTAAATTAAGGCGATATTTTTGTCTTGGCCTTGCCTTTCTTTTTGTCTTAATCTCACCATAGTTTTCAGTCTAACCCAGTCTGCCATTCAGGTGTATTTGAATAGTTGTAAGTGGATTTTCATGAGGAAGCTACGTCTGGGCTCATCCAACCTACTAATCCATAGTGTAATTTGTGGCTTGCGGCCACTGAGGTTTATGAACCACGTTTTATAGTTTGGCATGCTGTGTGAATCCAGGAAGTACTGGTTTAATCAGTAATGATTAAGCAAACCAAGAGTAGTGTGATGCGTAAACTAAGTCTGTTGGTCTTCAGTCAGCTGGCATAATGTTGACCTGGAAGATAAATAGACATGCCTCTCTCATGTACACACATAGTCATTTGGATATTATTACATTTTCCACAGGCACATTTTAAAACAGCAGTTCAATCTTCCAGGTGTGGAGTAGGTGGAAAATCCCTGTTTTCATATATACGATATAAACAATCCAAAAATACAGATTAATTTATTAAATTTGCATGGTTTATTCTCAGTGCAGTTTCCATCACCCTCTCTTGTTCTGTACAATATGAATATGTATTTGTGCTTATTCATAATTCTCCTGAGGTCAACCTGGTCTTGCCCATTATAGATAGCATTGCAAAATTGTCCTAAATCTCTTGGATCTGGTAGGCTCAGCGATGGTTATTGTGCTGTACCTGCTGAGATCAAGCGTGTAAATCTGGATAGCTCAGCCCATTTATCACTGAGGTTTTGGGGAAAATAGAGGAGCAGGATATCTGGGTATATTCTCTCCTCCTGTCTCCTGCTTAGAGGTGACATGGGAAGAAAACTTACGAAAATCCATTCTTCCATTCTGAAATTTGAAATCTGATGTGCTTTCATTTTTGAAAATTCATTTACAGTCCTGGTTTGCCAGATGGAGCTGCAAATCTGGCTTGCTTGGTTGAATCCTTGGGCCTACTGTGTGGGCTTTGTGCCCTCCTGTGATTCATCTCTTCTGCTACCCAAATGTGCCAGTGAGATGGGGAGTGGAGGGGGGGTAGAAAATGCTAGTCTGCTGAAAAAGAAAGAAAAAAAATCTGGAGACAGAATAATATAGTTTAGATTAATATCTGTAAAAAAACAACAGCCAAAATCAATGAGGCCAAACAGAGAGAATGTCGATCCTTCTAAATCATAGATTTCACCTAAATTCTGCCCTTGGATTACACATCTGGGGAAATCTTTAACCTGCAGCATCTTGGCTCTGGCTAGCCATACCTGAAGATGTGTAATTATTTCCAGATTCGAAAATTAATACCAAGAGCCTGAAGCTGGAGTTTGAAGCACATCAAGCAGAATGCACTGCTCTCTGCTAACAATGGAAAGGCAAAAGGGCAACTTCCTGGTATTTTTGTACTAGAACAGTCATACTGACCCCAGACTAGACTTCAATATAATTAGTGGGGGGCTTAGCATGTCATATGAACCTATTCACTGTGACTTATTTATTAAGTTGCACTTAAACAAGCACTGATTTAATGCAGTATTTGGACCCAGTCATTGCCTGGGTTTTATTCTATTCTACTTTGTGTCTGAAGAGGGCTCTGAATTCAACAACAAGGGTTCCTTCTCAAAGTCAAACATCCTGTGCCTCTTTTTTTGCGCCCCCGCTTTTTCTGATTAGAATTGTTGAAAAGCTTATCAGTTTTTTTAAGGACAATTTCTCCCAAAACCTGGTAAATGAAAATTTAAAAATCTCTGGCTTGCTTATTTGCACCATCAGTCTAGCCACTGAAGCACTCACTTCTCCGAGAAGAATTGGGATTCCAGCCACCAAAATCTTGCACGTTCCTGGTATAATCTCTTGAGAAACTTCAGTGCTGTGTTTTGTTTTGTCTTGTTTTCAGTACAGGTCCTTTAGTTATTTTGAAATACTTTGCCAGAAATTCAGGAACTTTGCAAATAATTTTCTCCCTTAAATATAAGCAGATAATTGAAGTTTTATAATTAAGGCCATCACTCAGGAAGAGAAGCAGCCAATTCTTACTCCATCTCTCTATAAACTATTAGCTATAATCATGGAATATACCAAATATACCATTGGGAATATACCCCCAAACATGCTATCTCAAATGCTGATAGCACTTTCAGAAGAGGGTACTTTAGACTGGGAAAACTATTGGAAAAGGAAATATCTTTCAAACAAGCAAACATCATTTCACCTATATTGTGATCCTAATTGGAATTAGACAGGGTTCCACTAGTACTATCTGAAAAAAGATGGTTGTCTCAAACTCTTAAAATTATTTTAGCACCACAAATGACAACAAAGGATAAAAAAAATTCTGAGTGGACCGGTTACAAAAATGATTAAAGCTAGAGTAGCCTTCTCCCCTGCCCTGGTTTTCATATTTGGAATAAGTTGATGGCTTTCTCATAAAATGGCTGACACAGGAAACTTTGCCTATTAACAAAATGGCTGCTGATCAGCACAGCAGTCATAAAATAGAGATTTTCCAGAAGGAAAAGAGCTGACCATCTCCTATAACTTTTCCCATTTCCCCAGGATTTTTTAAAAGAATCTCTCTCTCTCCCCCGTGTTTTTTCTTAGCAGAAGGCACATTTTCAAAGTATTCTGATCAAAAGCCACCTACTGTATGTATGTCCGTAATTTTTCTTCTCAGTACCTCTTACTGTAATGTGGTGTCCAAACGTATTCTTGTAAATATATATCATGCTAGAGTTTGGAATTTTGTTTGCAGTGCACCTGCTTTCTAGTTATTTTCTGCATAATTCAAATAAACTCAAGAAAAGAAAAATGGGCAGGGAGCCTCAAAGGAGTTATCCAGAGTCATCACATTGCATATTCCTAGTTAAGATATCAAGTTATTTTCCTTGTGACTTTTGGACAACGAATATGAATTAAAGCTCATTGACACAATGCCCTGTTTGCAGAAAATGTTGCAGAAAGTGCCAGGTCTTTAAAAAAGAGCCCCCCACTCAAAAAAACAACATTTTTGAAAAGGTCATACCACACAGCAGAAATATAGCTGACATTTTTTATGGGATCTAGCAGCTGGAATTACACTTGCCAACTTGGGAGAGACATGTTGGTGTCGCCGTCCCAGTTTTCTATGTATAACACAAAACCTTCAAGAGGATTATTAAGCACATTATGTTTTTAAATCCCACCTTGCTTTCTATCATTAGGTAGTCATGTGAAATGCCTTTCTTCTTGGCCATCACAATGATTGGTGATGTCATAAACAAGTCTTTGTGACTTCATGGGAGATAGGAGGAGAACTTAGCTAAGGAAAGTGTCAAATGCTGCTTGGGGCATCTTTTTGCAGGGATGCATCAGGAACACCACCTTTCCCCACAACATTGCAGCCCCTTTAAGGACGTCCTTGTCTCGTGTATGCGGGGGCGAGGGCTGTGCTTTGTTGCGATGCATGGTGGGGAGGGGAGGAAGGCGTGTGGCAGAGCGTGACTGAGAGTCCCATCCTACACAACTTGCTTCCTTACCTGTCAAAAGCTGACAGGCGGATGGGGAAACCAGCCCCCTAGAAGAGCTCCAAGGAAGGAGGGGTGGGGATGGAGGAGAACAGGGAAGACAGTGAATTCTCAGTGGCTTTTCAGTGTGAACGAATGGATCTTTTGCATAGGGGGAGTAGGTTAGTTGTGTCTGTTTTAAATAGGGCAGAAGGCAGGGACAAACTGTTGCTGGAGGCTAATCCGGGGTCCCATTAAGGGAAGAAAATAATTTGCCCATTACAAAAAATGTTATTTTGTTAGGGATGATGGTTGAATTTTCCATCTCAGGTCTCAGAAAGTCTGAGATCATCTCTGGAGATGTGATCCATGGCTGAGAATTCTGGAAGTCCAACGGCGTTGGGATCAACACTGCTGAAGAGGAGGTTCTGAGATATAGGACGATAGGTAGTCCTCAACTTATGACCTCAACGGAGCCAAAGTTTATGTTGTTAAGTGAGACAGGTGTTAAGTGAATTTGGTCCCATTCTACGACCTTCCTTGCCACAATTGTTAAGTGAACCACTGCAGTTGTTAAGTTGGTAACGCGGTTCAGTGAATCTAGTTTCTCTATTGACTTTGCTTGTCAGAAAGTCACAAAAGGTGAGCCCCTGACCCTGGGACACTGCAACTGTCATAATAGGAGTCAGATGCTAAGCGTGACCATGGAGATGCCTGCCACAGTCATAAGTGTGAAAAACAGTCATAAGTCACACTTTTCAGTGCTGCTGCAACTTTCACTGTCACTACATGAGCTGTCGTAAGTCAAGGACTACCTGTATTTTTACTTACATTATCTTATTATTTACATTATCGCAACATCTTTGAAACACTTTTGTTAGATGAGCCAGTTTTACCATTTCCATGTGCAAATGTCCATAAAACTCCCATCCTTGTGGCTTTCGGAAGGTCTTTAAAAGGTAGCTTCATTTCACTGACACACACACATACACACTCCTGCAATCCTAACTAGATTTTATTGGTGCCTGTCATAGGGAAAATTGATTCATGATTATTATGTTTTAAAATATAGAATTTAGATTTATTCTATTCATTCAATCATTAAATTACATAACAGAGTTGAAGGATTTAGGAGAGCAACAGTAATGCAAGCTAGATAGTAAACTGACATGCAAGATGAGATTCAGCAAGTACAGTAAAATCCTGATCTTAGCTTGTCATATCCACTTTAAAATACAGTACAGCCATAAATTCACTGGGCAATATTAGACAAATTAGACAAATCATTTTCTCAGCCATAATTCTGCTTTTTTTAACCAGATGAGTAGATGCATAAATCTCTTCAAGCCCTTAACATTCTATGGGAAGTTCATTGCCATGAAGTAACTTCTGAGTTTCATTTTAATATTCATACTCAGCTTTACACATTCTTTTAATGCATTTGTGTTCTCCAAGTGGAAATTCTAATAGGCAATGGTGAAGATGAGACAATGTCGATAATTTAATGGTGGGAAAGATCATCACATTTAAATGATCACTTCAGTTATAATGCTTTTGAATAGTGGCTCTTCCCTATCTCAGTTTTGACTGCATATCATTGAAAAATGAATGCTGAAGAGATGAGAATCCATATGTGAGTAAGTAAGGAGTAGTACAACTAGAATGGTTGCTTTCATTCATTCATTAATGTGGAATAAAAATGCAGGATATTTTGTATATCCTGTGTGGGATGTACACTCTCCTTTACCTCCTTGCCTCACTTTCTAGCATGACATTTCCCGCACTCCCATCCCTTCCATTCAATCATGTTCAGTTCTCAGAGACTGCCTGGACAAGTCTTTGTGGTTTTCTTGGCAAGGTTTTTCAGTAGTTGTTTGGTATTGCCTCCTTTCTGGAGCTGAGAGAGAGTGATTGGCAGGGATTAGAATTTACAAGTCTCCCAGTTTTCACCTGGTGCCTTAAACACTGCACCAAGCTGGCTCTCAGCATTGTTCTATTTAATCAGTTTTCCAGCCTTGTTATTGCTACTACCTTGTTAGTTGGCTTGAGCCGAGAACTTGAAATATGAGATCACAAAGTCAAGTCTGAATAATTTGCTCAAGTTAGTCAATCAAGAAAATCAAGTGGAACTTCTCTTCGGTTAGCAGTCCTAGCACCAGTCTTCCTCACACCCCCATCATTTCATATAATTTTATTGTAAGAAGGAACTGTACTTGCCATCATAGTTTCAGCCCTAGCTTGATGGGTTATGAGTCCTTAACAACTTTTACAACCGCTCTTTTGAACCTACATGCTGTCCAATGAGGAAAATACATTTTTGTACTGTTTACTACACAACCATTTGTATACCTACCTACTTTTAAAGACTCAAGAGCCAGTTTTTATAACAAGCAAAATAACAAACAGGGTGATGATACCAACCTAGGTCTATCATTTACATCAAAAGTTCCTCAGGTAAAATTTGTTTTTGAAGTCTTAATGAAAGGGAACAGAGATGGGGGGGCAGTCTGAAAGAAGCAGAGTTCCATAATGGTGGGATGCCTCAGTTGAGTAGGTAGGTATGTGTCTGCACCATCACTCTTTTTACCTCATATAATGTGGAGAATCTAAGCAGTCCCTCTAAAAATTTTGGGCAGGACAGATGGTCCTGTAATTATTTGGCTGCCAAGTCATAGAGAACATATATAGGTAGCCCTTGACTTACAATAGTTTATTGATTGTTTGAAGTTACAATGGCAATGAAAAAAGTGGCATGTGACAGTTTTTCACACGACCATTGCAGCATCCCCATTGTCACAAAATCAAAATTCCGCCGCTTAGCAACTGACTCATAGTTATGATGGTTAAGTGCTCTGGGGTCATGTGATTCTCTTTTGCGACCTTCTGACAAGCAAAGTCAATGGGGAAACCAGATTCACTTAACAGTATTACCAATTTAATGATTGCAGTGATTCACTTAACAACTGTGGCAAGAAAGGTTGTAAAATGGGGCAAAACTCACTTATCAAATATCTTGCTTAACAACAGAAATTTTGGGCTTAATTGTGGTCAAAAGCCAAGGACTACCTTCAGGCTGTTAGCTATACAGCCTTTTTTTTTGATTAACAAAATTCTAGGTTTTTCTTTTAATTATGCACCAGACTCATCACTTTTCCCCACCTTCCATCAGCACTAATAATGTAAACTCTGCTTCCTAGTCTTTTTTTAACCTCCTAGATATGTGTAAATTGTGCTAGGCAATGGTTTTCTGTTTTAATCCTGATTTGTGAGTAAGCTTTAGCAGCAGATTTCATATCTTGAACTTTTATAAACCACAAGGGTTGTGTTTGCCCAACACTCTTAAGTTGAAATAAAATGAACCACAATGTGTCATAGCATAATGTGTGAATCCAGTGATCAGCCCAGATCTTAAATAAGTGGACAAAAAGAAATTCTCAAGTCTCATTTATCCTTTTTACACACACACACACACACCCATCCCAAGTATATTCCTAAGCATCCTGAAAAGCCATTCTTTAGAGCCAGGAAAAGATGCTTTGAAGGATACAGAATGGATTATTCTGCAATATGGTGGAAGCAAATTATATGTCTCAGTGTGAGACTAACATTGATTCAAAAGTTCTCTGATTCAAAAGTTCTCTGACTGTCCAAAGAATTGTCTTAAAGTGGTTGTCATGGAGGGCAACAGTATCAATAAACTTCAAATTATGACTTATATAACAAAAAATAATATACAGAACATATTGGACTCCATTACATTTATATAAGAAAGGACTGTCAAAAACAGCATTTTGTTGGAGATGTAATAAGGATAATGCTCCTTTAAAAGATACGTTTTGACAATGTTCTATACTTACTACATCTTGAGAGAAAGTAGTGGATGATACATATATAATTATATGCCAAAAGCTAAAATTTAACTTTAAAGTTTTGTTTTAGAAAAAAGCTGAATGTTTGGTGCTCTATAGTTGCCAAAAAAAGACAACATCCTTGAATGCTTTCCAGGTGCTTTTGTCTGGCCCCACTAACAGATCTTTAAACCACTTGCCACTGATGATGTATCTGATTGGTGGACAACAAAAATGTCTTTCTTATCTTGGCATCAGCTATTTTTGGAAACATCTGTCTCAAATAGCAAAAACCTTCACCTTCCGTGTTCATCGCTTTCACAATTTTTTTCATCAGTTTGAGTTTTACTTGAAGCAGAGCAAAATATCTATGAAGATATCTCAGTCACCCAGGACATGATTGTCCCAAAAGCACTTTTTCAAAAAGCAACTGGACTTTGTTTTGGTTGAAGATGTCTTACTTCTCATCCAAGAAGCTTCTTCAGTTCTGACTCAGAACTGAAGAAGCTTCTTAGATGAAAAGCAAAACATCTTCAAGGAAAACAAAGCCTCGTTGCCTTCTGAAAAAGCACCTTTGGGACAAGCAGAGCAAAAACAACTTTGTTGAGTCAACAAGTGGTTTATTATTTGCCATGTTTTCTGTCCTGGAACCAAATTCTTTTGGGATAGCCATTTCTTTTTGATGTGATGTGACTCTCTTGCATGGCTGTCCCATTTGCATATGCAACAACAGTACTTGGTATATCTGAGCTGCATTCCAAGCAGCAGAGCCTCTACTTTTAGATCTCTTCAGGTATTTTCAGTTGTACCTGGTGCACTGGATGTACTTCAACAATTCCATGTTTTTGTATGTTTCTCTCATCAGCGTAGCCAACAGGTACTGAAGGATGTACATTGCCATTGTGTAAAAACAGAAGATTTCTACAAAAAGGTACATGGTAGTTTAAATTACAGGTAATTTTGTGATTAGCAGCCACAAATCTATATGATACACCCAAAAGTGTTCAGAAAGCAAAACCATGGTTGTCCAGTGTTTTCAAAGGATAATATTCTCTTGAATTATATACCAAGTACATGGAATTTGACAACCAGATAATGTAAATGGATCCTCCATGCCCTTACTTCTGTATAGCCAAAAGACTAATGTTGCAGCATCAAAAAGATAAATGTATGGCCTCTTTTACTCAATGGATAGAAACCCTGATTGCATTTGTCACCTAAGAATGGATTGCTTATAGATAAGGACTTTGTATGGACAAGTGTAATGAAATATGGGACTCATTTATACAAAACACAACAGGTTAAAACATTATTCAGGTATGTACATGTATCTAATGCCTATATAATTATCATAAGTGCATTAGAAATATATACATACTTGAATAATGTTTGCATTAGATAAATATAGAATTGTAACTGTTTAGTGTTGTAATGATTTATCATACTATGGTTTTTTCCCTTGTCATATTTCTTTTGCTTTTTATTAATTGAAGAGCAATAACATTAATTTTAAAAATAGTGGTTGTCAGGGAGAACAAAAAGAGGAAATCTTTTTAGAAACTTGGATCTCAGGATCCAAGGCATAGTAAAACTCTGTTGTAATTCTTCACACATATACACATTATGGTAATATGTTACATGTTTTATTTCATGCATAAGTATATCCATATCTGTCCAATATATTCAGACCAAATCTTCAACTTTGACCATAGACCAGTATAAAATATAACCAGGAAGAATTACCTCCATTTCAATAATAACACTGAAGAGATCAAAGATAACTAAAAGCTAGGATTGCTAACATAATACAATAAAATCAAAATGCTAAGATACCTCTATTAAAATTTCTCAATACTAAAACTAGGGATTAAAGGAGGGCCTCTAAAGCCATAGAAAAAAAATAAATGAAAAATAAATAAGAGGAATTCTTATTATCTGCGCTCGGCACTCTTAATTATCTGTCTACAAATTGTAATTGCTGTCAGGCAAAATCTAGTGGATGTTGTATGCAATGAACAGTTCCTTGCCTTGGAGGAGAACATCAAGAAGAAAACTTTTATTGTGACTGTAACTTGTGTCAGTAAAGGAAGAATGAAAGTTTCTCAGGTAATAGTAGAAGCAATGTCAAAACACATGTTTATGATCTGCCTTGGTGGTGCAGGCTGTTAATTGCCTGCACTTAAGTTCCAGCTGTCTGCAATTAGTGCAGGCTCGAATCCCACCAGGCTCAAGGTTGACTCAGCCTTCCATCCTCTCGGGGTAGGTAAATTGAGGACCCAAGATTGTTGGGGGCAATAAGCTGACTTTGTAAAAATGCCGCTTAGTAATAAGCAGGCATATACAATGGAATGAAGGCTATTGCTGGGTTGTATCCCAAAAATTGTAAGCCGCCCCAAGTCTTTGGAGAAGGGAGGCATATAAATGTAATTTAAAAAAATAGCATTTGTGCAACACGGACGGGTTCTCATACACATGGGGACTCTCAGAATTGTAGAAGATAAACATCGAGCCTAGCTCCGGGAAAGGCTTTTTGTTGTGCTGGAGACACTGAGGAATTAATCTGCCCTGTTCCAAGCTGTGTGAGATCTAACCAGCTGGAATGTGGCTGCCAGCCCTTTGAGGTAGTCCAGACAGGAAACCAAGACCAGGAATACTCATATCATCTTTACTCTAAGGTTACAGTGACGGAAGCTTGCCCTTTGCCTTGCCTTTATTTTCCAGAAAGCGACTGAAATGCTTTCTCCACCCCTCATTTTGCCTCTGGGTTGAGATACCTCTATAGTCTGCTTGTTGCTTTGGCTGCGGTTCTTCCTCTTGTTTCCCAAGGTTATTCTCACAGCCCATTACATCACCTCCCCTGTCAGCCTTAGATCCCCTCCAGAGTTCCCAGAGGAATCTGAGTGTGGCCATGAGAACAAAGTGCAGCTGGTTACTCCCCTCTCCTGCTGGTAACTTGCCAAGATCACTCGAGCCACACAATGATGATACCTGCAAAAGTGACATTGTTTTGTTTTATTTATAACCCGCCCTTATTACTTGTATAAATAGCTCAAAGCAGCTAGTCCTCAACATACGGCCACAATGGAGCCCATAATTTCTGTTGTTAAGTGACACGCTTGTTAAGTTGCCCCATTTTATGACCATTCTTGCCACAGTTGTTAAGTGAATCGCTGCAGTTGGTAAGTTAGTAACCTGGTGGTTAACTGAATTGTGGTTCCCCACTGACTTTGCTTGTGAGTAGGTCGCAAAAAGTGATCACATGACCTGGGGGCCCAGTCACAAATATGAACCAATTGCCAAGCATCCGAATTTTGATCACATGATTATGGGGATGCTGCAAAGGTCATAACTGTGAAAAACGGTCATGAGTCACATTTTTCAGTGCCTTTGTAACTTTGAACAGTCACTAAATGAACTGTTGTAAGTCAAGCACTACCTGTACTCCTTCCTCCTCTGATTTTCCTCACAACAACAACCCTGCGAGGTGTGTTGGGTTGAGAGAGAATGACTAGCCCAAGGTCACCCAGTTAGCTTTCATGGGTAAGGCGGAATTAGAACTCACACTTCTCCTGGTTCTAGCCTCATGCCTTAACCTTAAGAGAAGAGGGTAAAAGATTATTTTAAAACTGGAACAGCTAAAGATAACCTTAAACTGCCTCAACTGTGGGCTGGTGAAGAGTCAAAGGAGGACATTGGTTGAGGGGACATGTGGATGAGCACAGAAAAAAAGCTAGGGACAGGATACAAAGAGAGCTGTAGAATTTACAGGATTTATTTTGCTCACATAAATATCCAGTTAAGAACAAAGCTTCAGTTCTGTCTATATGCACATGCCTTTGTGTTTCATCAAGCACAATGCTGCAATAAACAGATTTTTTTTTCTTCACAGATCTTCCAAACACCTTCTGGCCCTCAAACCTGTTGCTATCGTTGATGCCTAATTTTGCCCAGGATATTTCTTTATAGGGAGACCCATCTTCAGGACTCTAGTGGGAGTGGAAATAGATGATAAAGCCAGCAGGAACCAGGGACAATGTGGGTGGGTCGCTATGGAAACTCCAGCAGCACTATCATTGCAGTAAAGGTTGCCATTCTTCAACCTTCCTCCTCCTCTTGGTATGGCACAATACTGGTTACTGCAGGAGATCCATGCCCTGGGGAAAAAATAAGGAAAAAAAAAACTCCTTAAATACTCTCCCTTTTTTTGGAATGTGAGATAGAAATGGGAGAAGGAACACTCTTTTAAGTCAGCTTCCTTAGTTTTCTACCTTTCACAAGACTTGGATTTTCACAATCTGTAGAAAACTGTGGTGGCAGAAGTGGAATAAACTTTTGTAATTAGGTAAATACTTGCCAGCTTGTTAAAACCGATATTATACAGGTAGTCCTCAACTTACAAACGTTCATTTAGTGACCATTCGAAGTTATAACAACACTGGAAAAAGTAACTTATGACTGTTTTTCACTCTTATGGCCGGTGCTGCATTCCCATAGTCACATGATCAAAATTCAGACGCTTGGCAACTGACTCATATTTATGACGGTTGCAGGCTCCTGGGTCATGTGATCACTTTTTGTGGCCTTCCGACAAGCAAAGTCAGTGGGGAAGCCAGATTCACATTACAATTATGTTACTAACTATAGTGATTCACTTAACAACTGTGGCAAGAAAAGTTGTAAAATGGGGCAAAACTCACTTAATAACTATCTCACTTAGCAACAAAAATTCTGGGCTCAATTTTGGTTGCAAATCGATTATCTGTATCTACTTTTCAGCACTCAGGTTTTCTTGGATCTGGATTTCATACAGCCAGCCAAACATAGATGCAAATGTCTGGAAGAAGCAAAATTACTCCTAGTTTCTCAGTTTCCTGAGAATTAAACTAAAAGTAGTTTTGCTTATTGCAAACAAATCCATGCATGTCTGGCTGTTTCTTCTTCTGCTCCATCATTTGGGATTTGAGCCTATAATCAGCAAAGCAAAGCAGATTTAGTATTAGTCCTAGCTGACATATAATGTTAAACCAGGGGAATGATTTGTTTTTGATTTAATATATCAACCACCCATTATGATGTGAATCAAGCTTATTCCATGGCTAACATCTGGGTTGTTTTGTGTGTAATCCTGGCCAACCTGTAATGGGCATAAAAGAATATACATTTGTTATGTTCTCAAAGCATGTATGATCAACCTGATAAATCCAAGTTGCTTTGCATGACAACATCCCATAATCTCTAAACTGTAACTATCCTGACTGGGATTTATGGAAATCTAATCCAAAATTTCTTGTGGGTGCCACTTACCTACGTCTGCCTCAATGGTGGGAATCAAACATTTTTACTACTGGTTCTGTGGGTATGGCTTGGTGGGTGTGACTTGGTGGGCATGGCAGGGAAGGATACTGTAAAATCTTCATTCCCTTCCCACTCCTGAGGGAAGGTTACTGCAAAATCCCCATTCCCTCCCCACCCCACTAACCTGCTTTCCAGCTCTGTTCTCCTGTACAGGGCAACAAAAGAAGACCCAGCCAATCACCCGGGGCTTGGAAGGCAGAGAATAGATGGGGGTGGGGCCAGTCAGAGGTGTTATTTGCCAGTTCTCCAAACTACTCAAAATTTCTGCTACCAGTTCTCCAGAACGGGTCAGAACCTGCTGAATACCACCTCTGGTCAGCCTTAGGGAAACAAAACATTAATGCTATAGATCCCTGTGTTCTAGCTGGGCTTACTCATCATATAACGCTATAACATGGATTGCTTAATTTTTGCTTACAGTAGCGTAATTGTGAACCTAGCCACTGTGTTTGTAAATCATGGGGTTTTGCCTTAGCTTGTTGTATAGTTTCAGCCAATTATGGCTTATTAAACATGTTTAAGACAATTCCATGGCTTGCCATAATGTGTAAATTCTTCCTAAGTCTATACGTGATCCTACAATAAAAGGCATTTATATATGGAATTTTAGAGCGGGCTAGTAATCCCATTTACCAGTTGCACAATCCCACAATCAGTAATGTGAAAAGATGTTACTATCTAAAATAGTGCCTCTTTCACGTACAAGGAAGAAATTTGACTATTGGGATGAGAAGGGTTGGATAACAAATGCTAAAAAGAGCCTTCATTTTAATTCTATTTCTGCATTAAAACTGGATCCAAATCAGGATGGTCCCTTTCAGTGTTTGTGAAAGAAGATTTGGCTGAGATCAGGTGAAGCTTTGTTTGCTGCATGATGAGAATGACGTGCTAGTTCTGGAGGACATAGCAACCTCTATCCTACAGACAGGGTGAAATCATTGTGCTGTCAACATAGAAGTGAATTGTCTAGCAAAAGAATGTTTTAACCCTTACTGATGTGGGTATCAAACAGGTAATGCAGGACGTCCACCACAGGTAGAATAGGATGTCTGTGTTTTGCTTACTTTGTTACCAAGCTTAGGACTCCTCTGATTTCTTCTCTTCTCCTTTAAATGCGCATGAACAGGTTTGCTGGCATCACCTATCCTTTTATCATTACAATATTGTCATCGTATTCCATTCCCCCACCCAACAGACTGTTATTTTACTCTGCATGAATATCTGAGCTGTTTGCGAGATTTGCTGGTAATGTAGACTTTGGAATTCCCATTTGCAAAATGTTTATTATTTTTTTTAGAGAAAAATGCCCTTCCCCACCCAAACTGAGAAATCAGCTTGGGGAATAAGCAAACATGCCATATTATTAATGTCATATTGATTGGCATACGGCCTAGGCCTTTGGGAAAACAGGAGTGATGTTTCTATTTTGTACTAAGTTGCCTTGCCTGCTAATTCCATTGTACCAGCTCCCTCTGAGTGTCAATATTCAAGAGATGAGGGAGGGAGGGATGTGCCTATAAATAGGACATCCAGAGAAAAGTAAAAAGGAGGTGGGTGCTTGGTTTGGTGGGAAAGAAGAAGGTGAAGGAATAAAGGAATAATTTGCATTGATCTCCCAGTAGGAAAAGGGCGCTGTCAGATTAAAGAGAAAGGAACTGTCTGTTTTGGAAGAAAGTTCATGAAATGTGCAGGCAAAAGGCCTGCAAAAATTAGCAGAAAACCCCATGAGCTTTGTTTCTATCTTTACTGGCACTTACCTGGAGATCCCGTGCCTCCTGTTACTGCCTTAATTTCAGCCATCTGTGAAGAACATGTCTCCTTTCCAACACAGCTGGAACAATGGAGACAAGGCTGGTGTTTTTTTGTGGGTCTACTCCCTAGCTAAGTTGCTTTGCAAGGATTTTTCACAGTTAAGCATGGATATTCTTCCTTCTATTAAACAGATGACTGCCAGTAGTAGAACTTGGCTCCTTTTCCTTCTGGCTTTAAAAGTTCTGTACTTTATCACTTTCCATGACACTGCGTGTACACAAATGGAATACCTCCACATAAATAATGGAATATTTGCTTGCATATTGTTTTTTGATTTGAAGTGAGATAGAAATCAGTAACGCATGGAGCATGGGCTGTGTATTTTTGCAGTCCTTAGAGCACCCCAAAATTCTGATTCCCATAACCTAGTCCAGGGGTATCAAACTCAAGGCTCTCGGGGTGCTCAGATCTGGCACGCAGGGCCATCCTGGAAACAGCAAAGGACCACCCTGCAGTGCCTCTGCCAGCGAAAACGGAGCTCGGTAGGGCACATGCAGCCCTCCCAGGCTCCGTTTTCAGCCACAATGGCCTCCTGCTGCCCAGTTTGGTAGCTGGAAGGGAAGAAGATTCTAGGAATCACTTGTTAAAAGTGTGGAGAGAGGGTGCATAAGCTGGTCTACAACTCATTATGCCCCCCTAAAAAGACTAACAAACTATGCCATTCCATCCCACTCCAAATAAGTGGACAAGAAGCTGCAGTAGAAGTGGAGTCTTTATCTTAGCTCAAAAGTATACAGGGATGTGAAATGAAGAAATATCTGTTATTTAGGAAAAGGTCTAAAACTAACAAAATGTTAAAGTGCAGAGACACATCATACTGTCCAAAAAGAGGATGTATTCTCAGAGATAAAAGGGTTTTTTTATGTTGTAACAGATGGCTATGAAAGTTCCTATCATCAGGAAGGCTGAATAAAGAAGTCACTTATGCCTTTGAATTGTGCTTGAAAATATTATTGATTCAGCCTTATTCACTATAGACGGATTCTTCTTTGATTAGCTACATTTATTGGTGGCTGGAAGAAGTTATCTTAAGGACTTCTTGCGTAAACATGGAAAAAGATATTTGTGATCTATGGCTTTGATGATTAGACTGGATAGGTTATAGAAAGAAGAACAATATGAGGTAACCTAGAGAGGGGATGAAATATATTTGTACTTATAACTGTTGTGGAGAAAATTGGAAGCCACTTCTTTATATCTTTTTTCTTTTCTTTTCTTTTCTTTCCTTGCACTTTTTGTATTTTCTTTTGGAATTCTTGCTTTTTCTTTTTTTTCTTCCTTACTTTCTATTAGTTTGTGTTAGTTTTTATTTTAAATGTCTTACAATACATATACATATTCCTATGTAGCAGTAAGAGGCGAGGTACATAGGGTGAAGGATGGAAATCTCTACTTCTTCTGTCAAAACCTGCTTCTTCCTTGATCATTTCTTTCATAATGCAGCTGATATATACGAGCACACAGGCAGGGGCTCCTCGAGGTGCTGTCTGCGAGCCAGTGCCGGCTGGCGGTGCCCCGGGGAAGGGCCTACTCTGTGGCAGTTCCCGCCTTATGGAACCAGTTGCCCCTGGGGCTCCGCTTGGCGCCTGTCCTTCACACCTTCCGTCACGATTTGAAAACCTGGCTATTTGAGCAGGCCGGGCTGGGCTGACCTCTTGGGGGAGGTGGTTTTACATTTTTAAATTTCTAAATTTATAATAGTATTGGGATTTTATATTAATTGGGCTTGTAATGTTTAATAGTATTTTAAGTAATTAATTTATTGTTTGTTTTTAGTTGTGAGCCGCCCCGAGTCCTTTCGGAGAGGGTGTGGCATACAAGTCCAATAAATAAATAAATAAATAAATAAATAAATAAATAAATAAATAATAATAATAATAATATATTGTTCCTGCTGCCACCTATCAACTGGGGTTGGTAGTAGTTGCCTTTATGTGCACCCTTCCTCTTATCCCAATTTATGAGGAAATAGGAATCCCACTGGTAAATAACAGGGAAATAATAGTAATAATAATTCTACTTCTCCAAAGGAATTCAACAAATACCTGCAAGCAATTAAAGTCTTTTTGACTAAGATCCAGGCTCAGCTCCTTTTTGGAGTTCCGGTCAGGGTTTTTTTTTCCCCTCTTGAAAGAGTTCAGTTCTTGAGATCAATTTTTCAAGTACCTTGCTGCATTCCAAACTTGGTGCTTTGCCATGAAGCTGGCTTACTTAAAATAGAAACTTCTGCCTGGATTTTTATTTTCTACTGTTGACTTAAGAGCTCTCCTTTACTTTAGTTGGCTTGGACCCTCTAATTATGACCAATAGCTTTCAAGCTTCCTTCTATTGAGCAACATGTGCCAAATTGCAGCTTTGTGGCTTTTCATGGCCAGCGATCTCTCTGATGGACTGTGAATGCACACTAGCTGATGTCAGAGTCAGAAAATGGGCCGTTGGTTTAGAATTGCAAGTAGGTATATCAATTCTTCCTGGAAACATCTTTCTAAACTTCTCTACACATCTTCTCTAACCAACCAGATATCTTAGTTGCATACCAGGACTTTATACTTGGTCAGATTCAATGCCCTCCCAACCTCTATTACTAAAGAGAAATACTGAAAGATCTCCTGTGAACAGTGACTGTTGTCCATGTGATGGGAGAATAATTAAAACAATGGAACACATTATTTTGTATTGTCTCCTCTACATAGATGCTTGCCAAGGAATTATTATTTCCATTCCTTATTAAACACCCTGGTCACGCCAACTCGTTTTATCTTATTATCAGATCAGTTTGAATTGATTTCTTTGACCACAGTTAAGCACTGTTTTGTAGTTTGAACAGTATGCTGTACTACTACTTTTAATCTTTTTTTATATTTTAGAAGAACATTTTTTCTTTATTATCCTAAATAATTAAGATTTTCTTGTTTCGTTGCTGGTCAATGACCAAATAAAAATTGGCTGATTGATGTGTCTATGGAGATTCTCAGATCATGGTTGTCCCAAATGTACTTTTTCAAATTGGACTTCCTTTGTTTTTCCCTGAAAATGTTTCAATTCTCATCCAAGAAGCTGCTCACCCCCAAAAAATCCAGATGCCTTTTGAAAAACCACCTTTGGGATGGATTGATTGATAATGGTAGTAATAATGGTGAAAAAGGGCAGTGTGTTGTGTTGTGCCAATTCCTGGCTATCAGCCTTATGAGATGGTCCAGACAGGAAGCATGCCTGGATGAACGAATTCTATTTTATTGTAAGGTTATAGTAAGAGAATCTTACAAGTCTGAAAGTACATTTCTCCCCTGTTCTCTTTTGCAGCGCAGTAAACTAAAGGGAGTCCCTTCTGAGGTGTTCCCCACACTCATATTTCTTCTGTAGGTTAAGCTGCCTCTTATCTGACCATTCCCTTGGCTATGGCTCTCCCCTTCCCCCATCTCCCATCTCCCAAGGTCATTCCCATATCCCTTTATTCTGAATTTGTGGCTTTTAGAGAAGCAGGAACATCTTCTCTTTTTAGAACCATATATACAAAGGTGTTGGAATAAAAATGCAGTCCTGTTCCAAGCCAGGAGAGAGACTCTAGAAATACAGTGGAGGCAAGACTCATGGAAAGAAAGTCTCTGTTTATTTGGATGCCAGAAACTTTAGTGACGGCAGCATGTTTCTGGCATGGCTGACAAAATGGGGTTGGGATAGGTGGGCTTTTATACATTCTTTGGGGCTTGGTAACTGAGATGTCTGTTACTGGGTAAGAATGTGTCCTTTAATCTTTTAGATGGTATAGGTTCTCCTGCTTGAGCAGGGGACTGGACTAGAAGTCCTCCAAGGTCCCTTCCAGCTCTATTCTATTCTAAATTCTAAATTTTAATGGCTGTTGCCAGATTCCTATGGGGTCATGTAGAGGTCATAGCTGGCTCTTCAGGCAAAAGGGGAAATGCAAATCCTATGTGTTTGTCTGAGCTAATCTTGTCAGCTTGCCTAATTGTATTGCTTATTTGAAGTCTCTGTTTGCTCTTTGCTTATGAATAGATTGGCCCAGTCTCTCTGAATGGATACAAAATCTCCATTCCGAAAGACCAGCCTCTTCAAGCTTCTACTTGAGGCTGTTTTCCTATGGCAGGATGACTGGGGCTGCTTTCTGCCTTTAAGAACATGTTTCTCCATTTCTCCTTTGGGGAAATATAATATTCTGCCTCTTTTAATATCCCCCAAAATATTTCATTCTCGGGAATGGTGGTGGTGGTGGGCTTCCCACAAGGGAAAATTAAACCTAAGCTTTCCTTTTTCTAAAAAAGGGAAAGAGAATATAAAACTTTTCTGGAAATTCTATGAAGTCACATGGAAAATGCTCAGTGGTAAATAATATAGAAATATAGAGTTGCTAAAATATAGCAAGTGACTCCAGAGAATCTATCCCTCACAAAAAATTAATAAGAGAAACCTAAAATTAGAAGAATCTCAGCAAAACATAAGATAGCATTAATTTGTTAATAATCACAGAGAGTTAGAGATTCAAAGGGATGTAAACAAACGTAAACACCAGTTTTGCATAGATTACAAAAAAACCAACCCCTTCTGATCACAATCATCAAATCCAGAGGAGCAGATTTAAGTATACCCAGCCAAATAAAGTCTCCACACCTGGTAGATTTCTTACTAAAACACCTCTTAATGCTTGAAGGTAGGAGTTCCTGAAGCAAAGGATCCATCTTGCTTCCCTGAACCTTATGAGGGTTTGGTAGATTGCAATCCTTTTGCAGGGCATCCATTTCCTTGCCTCAGTTTTCCAAAGCATCTACTATGTTTAATGGAACAACCATTTTTCTTTTGAGAAAGAGGAAGGGCTTAAAGGGTCTCCATGGGTGTCTATCTACAGGTAAGTATGAATTCTCCTACCTGAGATAAATTATTTATTTATTTATTTATTTATTTATTTATTTATTTATTTATTTATATTGGGATTTCTATGCCCTATCTCCCGAAGGACTCAGGGCTGCTCACAACAATAAAAACATACAGTACAAACCTTAAAAATATTAAACAAACATCCCAATATACTAATTAAAACTAACAACCACCACTAAAACCCCTCCCCCCCATCAGTCCAGGTCAGCAAGCTGGAAGAGCCATGTTTTTTTTTTTAATTCATATTTATATCCCGCCCTTCTCCAGAGACTCAGGGCGGCTTACAATTTTTTGGGATACAACCCAATGCGCTCAGCAGTAACCTTCCTTCCATTGTATATGCCTGCTTATTACTAAGTGGCATTTTTACAAAGTCAGCTTATTGCCCCCAACAATTTTGGGTCCCCAGTTTACCTACCCCGAGAGGATGGAAGACTGAGTCAACCTTGAGCCTGGTGGGATTCGAGCCTGCAATAATTACAGGCAGCTGGAACTAAGTGGTAGGCTATTAACAGCCTGCACCACCAAGGCCCGGAAGGATTGAAGGTCAGGAGCCATCTGAAGCTCCAGGGGCAACTGATTCCACAGGGTGGGCTCCCACAGAGAAGGCCCTACCCTGGGGGTTGCCAGCCGACACTGTCTGGCCGACGCCACCCCAAGGAGGCCCTATCTGTGGGAGTGCACGGGACGTTGGGCAGTCGTTGCTGGCAGTAGATGTTATGACTTCCTGACAGGAAGCTGATAATCTCTGATGAGAGGACAGGAGTCTGGGGAATGCTAGATGACTGAGCTGGCTTCACAAGAACATGAATGTGAACAACCAAACATTCCATGTCAGATGAAGCACCAAGAGGGAAGCTAAAACTTAGATTTTCTGAACACAGAATGAAAAAAGCAAGAGTCACTGTGAAGACCCTAGTAATAAGCAGGCATATACAATGGAATGAAGGCTATTGCTGAGCGCATTGGGTTGTGCTCAAAATTGTGCCCTGAGTCTCTGGAGAAGGGCGGCATATAAATATGAATTTAAAAAAAAAGACCCCGATGCTTAGAAAAACGAAAAAAATATCAAAAGGAGACCAACAGAAGAAAAGATGGCAAGAGATCACCACCAATGATATAAGCAGGAACATAGTTAAAGAAGCAGTTACTGTCCAATAAGTGACAAAATGATGTCTATCAGGTCATAAAGAATCAAAAGTAGCTAAACCACAGCAATCTGTAATATGAGTGCTCTATTTTTAGAAAATCCCTTGTGGGTTTCTGTTTTAGTTACTTCCTTAGCTTAACTGTCATTATGTTGAAAAATATTTAAAGCATACCATCAGACCAGTCTTAAATCATTTTCTAATATTTTCCATCTTTTTATAGAACACACAGGGCATTGTGTTTAATAGAACATTAGTTTATTACAGGTTAAAATAAGCAAATCTGATATCAAAAGATTAGAAGGAGCTTTGTATGGCACGGCATTCACACAAGCAAACTGACTAATATAATCCTATATCAAGATTTAGAAAATGTTTATTTAACAAGGCCATATTAACCATAGAAAGAAAAAGAAAGAAAGAAAGAAAGAAAGAAAGAAAGAAAGAAAGAAAGAAAGAAAGAAAGAAATGGGCTAATCTAATAGTTGCTTAACTGTTTGTCTCTCAAGTTTGAAAAGTGTTTGCAGGCATCTTTTCTCCCAAATCTAAAAAAGTTGTTTACAAACTCTTTATTACTCTATTTGTATTTTTTTCCTGAGATAGAGTTAAACAGATAAAACCATACTGCCAATTTTAGGAATGCTGTACCTCTTTAACTATGTTTCTTTCACTTCCCAAAAATATGTCAGAATAATAGAATAACAGAGTTGAAAGGGATCTGGGTGGGGGGGTCTTCTAGTCCAGCCCCCTCCTCAGGCAGGAAACCCTATACAATTTCAGACCAATGTTGTCCAATCTCTCCTTAAAAACTTGCAGTTGGAGCACCCACAACTTCCGGAGGCAAGTTATTCCACTGATTAACTGTTTTCACTGATAGGAAATTTCTCCTTAGTTCTAGGTTGCTTCTCTCCTTGATTAGTTTCCACCCATTGCTTCTTGTCCTGCCTTCAGGTGCTTTGAATAATAGGTTGACACCCCTCCTTCTTTGTGGCAGCTCCTTAGATATCGAAACTCTGCTATTATGTCATCTATAGTCCTTCTCTTCATTAAACTAGACATACCCAATACCTGTGCAACCACTCATATGCTTCAGTCTCCAGTCCCCCAACCATCCCTGTCGTTCCTCTCTGCATTCTTTCTTGAGTCTCAACATCTTTTTTATATAGTGGGAACCAAACTTGATGCAATATTCAGTAACTGTCTAAGACTTATACAAGGAATTTATGCCTCTAACGCTCTTCCTAGCTTCAACTTCCACTGATATGATATCACTAGATACCAGGATCAAAATGAAGGTAAGGGTTGTAGCTTGCTTTCTGTTAAATTAGTTCAGTTTCTTCCTCCCAGAATTCATGTCATTAGACTGAAATCAATGCTGTTTTTTTCTTGGAGATTTTCTATGTTTGATTCATTGATATTTTCATTCAATTGAATTGTGCAAGTAGTGCTTCCTCTATCATAGCAGAAGGATAGCTTTATGATAAATATCAGCTTGTCGTGTACCCTGTTTGATTCTGAAACCTGGAGAACAATTCCAAAATAGATCACGACATAACATCTTCAGATTCAAGCTTGTTTTCAGAGGTTTTCCAAAACTTATGGTACAGTGGGATACGTGTGAGGTTTATTTCCTGGATCCTTATCAGAATGGGAGTGATTAGCTCAAATGAGAATAGAGCAAGCCAAGCAAACAAGCCACATTCACAGAACTGAACGTCTGCTTCATGTTCTCCAAAATAGGATGAGATGTTCTGCAGCAGACCATCATGATTGAGGAAGCTGGTTTGTGGCAGAGCAGCTGAAAAGCAGCAGGGAAGCTTCAGTTTATAAGAAAGTAGCAGGAGGGAAGGCTTAATTCTCTGTGTAATGCTTCTCCCTGCTTTTTTCTTTTAAATAAACAAGACGGCATAGAGTAGGCTGCTAAACCTCCTGTTTTACATTCCAGAATCAGAGCTGCTAACATGTATGATCATCACATAACACTAAAATATAAAGCAAAGGGGATCTCCACCCGGTTATTTTATATCCTTGGAGAATGATAGCTGTCTTGTACAGTGTTCCCTTTATTCCAGATCTTGAACCTTGCAGAATGCTTTTGGAATTCCATTTACTGAGGTTGTTCCCTGGAATGTGAGCTAGACAGGGCCTTTTATCTTTGACGGCTGCTTTAAGGTGAACCCTGAGTCCACATCGTGTTAAGCCAATTCATCATGATTTAAAAGCACAGTTTATGTTTCCTGCTAAATAGTAGATAGCAATTGCACTTAGACTTATATACTGCTTTATAGTGTTTTACAGCCTTCTCTAAGCTGTTTACAGAGTCAGCATATTGCCCTCAACAATCTGGGTCCTCATGTGACCCACTTCAGAAGGATGGAAGGCTGAGTTGACCTTGAGCCAGTGAGAATCGAACTGCTGGCAGTGGGAAGAATCAGCCTGCAACACTGTATTCCAGCCACTGTGCCACCATGACTCCATTGGCTGTCAGTAGAGAGAAAGTGGTGGACAATGTCAGAACCAGGGCAAGTACTGCTATAGCAGCCTAAAAATAAAACTAAAAATAAGGTGAATATTACTAAGTGGCTGAGATCACATTACCCAACATTATTCAAGTTATAACATGAGAATATTGAAATTTGAGTCGATTTTGTCAGATCTCAGATAAAACAGCTACCAACGTTCAGTAAGCTTCAATGGTGGCAGGGACCTGGGAAAGTCCATTCTCATGATGGAAGGCCTTGGGTTTCCAGGTTTGAAACCACAATGGGAGTTGGAACAAGTTTGAGGAGGGAGTTGGACTAGAAGACCTCCAAAGTCCCTTCCAAATCTGATGATGTTTTATGTCCTAGGTCAGTGGCCCTGGGAAAGAAGTGACTTGTGTTTTGTCATTGCTGCGTGACCAAGCATTTGGAGCAGTGGCCACTTGGGCCTTTTTCCTTCTTCCTTGCTTTATTTCATGAACCTGGGATTGAAGTGGATAGGAATCTGCCATGCCTGTTACATTAGTGTTTTTGCAGAGGCTCTTGGTTTATATAGTCTGTGTCTCCAAGGACTTGTGGGAGAATTGTGGCTGATTGGGCTGGAGACTTGGATGCTAGATGGTTTGGAGAAAAGGTATTGGAAGGAAGCCAGAACCATTCCCTCCTTTTCAAATGAAAGACGGGGTGGGAGGATGTGTCTGGATGGTTTGGAGAGGTGTGGGAGAGAGTTTTCTCCTCTGATTCACTGAACAAGAGCAGAAGAGTTGTGAGATGGGAGGGCTTAATGTAGGAAAGAAAATGTGGATAGTCAGACTGGCCACATAATGAGAGGTGCTGGGGATAGATGGTAGATGCAATGGGGCCTTTGGCACCCATGGATCATTACCTAGTGATCCTGTTTTAGGTGGCTCAGTCTCTCCTGGGTAAGCTGAGTCAGGGGATCCCCTGTAGTCAAATTGTAAAGTGAGTACCCTACCAAGTTGTTCAGCTTCCCTCAGAATTAGATTCCAGCTGTGCTGGTCCCGTGAAGAAATGTTACTAACCTCTAGCTTCATTATTTGTTTAGGTATGGTCAAAGGACAGCATTCACAGCACATGGCCTAATTCACACACAAGTGCTAACCTAGAATTCCCTGCCACTAGTTACACATAGCTCCTGAAATCTCCAACTGATTCCCTAACACCCAGGATGTTTTTGACCATGATTCACTAAATAAGGCCTAGTGACTTTGTTCACATATAAGAGTGGGATTTCTGCAAAAGAAATTACTCATACAAGAAATCAGAACAGGCAATTCATAATTTGGTGTGATCTCATCTCTCCCTCCCTCCTCCCTCTCTCTCTCTCCTGCCCCCCCCCCCCCAAAATTATCCTTTTAGCATAGGTCTGAGCACAAAGGAAATCATCCTAACTAGAATTTTTAACTGCTGTGCATGTACAGATACACTCAGAAGAGAGCAGTGGTGGGATTCAAATAACTTAACAACCGGTTCTCTGCCCTAATGATTTCTTCCAATAACCAGTTCACCTGAAGTGGTGCGAACTGGCTGAATCCCACCACTGGAAGAGAGCCATAATTAACTGAAGTTCCCTGTTAAATATATTACATTACAAATTGCAATAGTAAACATTCAAAAGAATTTCAAATATTGAGGTTTTGTGAGAGGAGAGAGACACTTTTGTTTTGTCCTTTAACAAAGATCATCGCTTCTGTTAAAAATTGGGATATTTTTTTAGATTGTAGATAAAGGAATTATTAATTTTGAAATGAGAGACAATACATACAGCCAAATGCTATGGTTATCGCAGCCAGCGATGATTATTATAAAGATCCAGAGAAAGGTTATGTTCATACATCATGCTTATCCACACTTAAATGAGTATGATTTGAATTAATAAATTTAATTTAAATTTAATTTAATTTAAACACACTGAGCCATATAGTAGCCAACCAGCTTCTAGGCTAGCACATCAGGTGAATCCATCCAATGAGTGGTTCAAATATGGTGCTCAAGTCCTGAATAAAACCACAGTTAATTGTTCTCCATGGTAGCCAAAATCAAACCACATTATGGCTTAGCACAATGCTTAAGTCCAGTTGGTTTCTACAAGCCAATGGTACATTTAGACAGCATCAAACTCCCCTATATTCATTAATTATCAGCTATTATTATCCACTATCAATGTCAGACTTTGCTCTCCAGTAAGATGAGCAAAAATGCATATTTAATCAATGATCACAATAAAAGATATGATTAAAGAGTATAAAGAATGCATATTTATTGATTGGATTTAATTAGTTGCCCATCTCAACCTTGTAACTCTAGGCACCTCACAATGCACAAGTGTAAAAGGCAGAACCAAAGGTAGTATTCAGCAGGTTCTGACTAGTTCTGGAGTACCGTAGTGGAACATTTTTTAAACAAGTTTTATTCATTTTTCCACCTTTTAACATCTCATTTTAGAAAACAGCATGATTACAGGTTTCACATATACATACAAATATGACCACAGTTACATATTCAATTTTGTATTCAATTTCTTATCTTAACAATGCTTTTATACATTTTCTATTTTATTGTATTATTCCCAATGCATATCTCATTTTTAATTCACATATATTAACTTCATAATTGTTATACTTTTAATACTTTTAACTGTCACATTTGTATAGTCCTCTTAAATTCTGATTAATAATACTCCTTCTATAAATTGGTTTTCCCCTAAAATATCAGTTTAAGTGTGCTACCTCCAAGTTACATATTCATTATCTCCCTTTAAATCCCATTAAGTGTTTAACATTTTATTACCTAAAACATTAAAAATAACATTCCCTATTAAGATTACAACATATATAAATCAGATTCTGCATGGTTTCCTTTTTGATTTCATAGAATTTATCTACATTTTCAAAAAGAACAAAGG
>CM019149.1:165045595-165062060 GCA_009733165.1 Naja naja
CATATATGATTTAAGTAAACCTCAAACAACTATGTAGAATTTGTTCACAGGCAAAGCTACATAGAAAGCAAGTTTAGTGGAGTGGTTAAGGCATCAGGCTAGAAACTGAGAGATTGTGAGTCCTAGTTCCAATTTAGGCATAAAGCCAGCTGAACTGCTTTGGGTTAGTCACTCCTCTCAGCCCTAGGAAGGAGGCAATGGCAAACTACTCCTGAAAAATATTTCCAAGGAAACTTTTGTCCAGACAGACTCTGAAAATCAGGCAGGATTAAACAGAAGGGGGAAGGGTACATAAGGATTGAAGTGTGAATTATTGTACATTAAGAATTTTTGGAACAATTATGGAACTGATGGATTCTGCTGTTAATATGTTTTCCCACACATCTCAGTTTAGAAGAAATGACTTTGTGAGACAAACTTTATTCTCAACCTGTGTTTTATCCTCAATCTGTTTCAACATTAATCTGTCAAAAGATTTCCAACATTAATTCTCAAATAGCACAAGGGTATTACTATCCTTCATTATTTGTTTTTCAACCTCTGGAATTACAAACTATGTCACCATTGAATTTGTAAGCTTTACTTTGTTCCCAAACCAAACTGATAGTGTGGTCAAGTCAATGGAAGTAATCAAAGAACTGACTACAACCATTATTTCTTCGTTCAAAGAGAGACATAAAAACACATTACTGGAAAGTTATTTTCCACTATTCTGAATTTGATAGCTCTTCTAAAAATTATTCAAGAACATGCACACACAAGTTAAGTAAGCACATTCAAGCTTGTAAATTTTATAGCTTTCATTATCTTAAAATCTTTTAGCAGCTAATCCAGTATGTACATGGTATCTTTTAAATAATTTTCTGTTTTTCAATGCAGCAATATGCCAATATATTATGAGAAAACAGCCAGAGAAGCAAATCTTTTACTTCCTTTGTGTAATGGCTCAGACTTCAAAAGAGCTACAAGAGGGGTGGGCTCAGTTACTAAGCAAATAGTGATAAGCTTATCATATTATACCACACATATCATTAGGTAAAGAATCTGCTGTTGTTTATTTTGCTAATTTTGGTATGCAGCAATCTCTTTTCCTTTGCTATAATTAATGGATTTCTATTCACTAGAAACAGTTGAATGAGCAGTAAGTCCACCGGTTTAAAAAGAAAAGAAAATTACTATCTTCTGATATCACTGGTTTCTTTCATTCCATAACTTCATACAGGTGTAAACATCCCCTCCGAGATTTATTTTTAAGCTGGTAAACTTAAGCTTCCTTTTTTTTCGATTTTAGAAGAGATGGGAATAAAATGTGTGTTTGAAGGAAGTCTTTCCCATCATGTTTCAATACATCTCGTTTTAAATTCCGAGGACCAAATGGTGCTGGAGGCTAAAGCTAGAGGTTTTGAACGGGCATAGCTCGGACCCCACTTCTTCCCTACTTTTCGCGCACCTTCTGCAAGTACGCGGAAGAGCAGCGAACCACGTGCGCCCCTCTTCAGCGAAATACAAAAGCTCCGTCAACGGCTGCCTCCCGCTTCCCCCTCTTCGCTTTGAAGTGGAAGGGGGGGACAGGCAGGCAGCCCTGGGAAAGGAAGGAAGGAAGCAGCACACCCTCTGACCCTCCTCCTTCCTGTAGGACGGAAAGGAACAAATGTGTCCTGCCTGGAGGTGCACCGACCCAGTCCTCTAAGCGCAGCATTAGAGAGGCTAAGGTCGACCCGAGTTCAGGAAATCAAAAGCCAGCTTACGAGTTGCACCTTCTGACCCCGCACTTTTTTTTTCTAACAGAATAGTTTCGGTGATCCCTCAGCGTTAAAACTCCTCGCAGGGTGTCCAAACCGCCTCTCTGGGACCCATTAAGGGACCCCTGGACCGAAAACAAAATCGCTTTCAGGTCTCCCGCTGCAGCCCCTCTCCTCAGGAATACAATAAATCGCGCTGAATTCAGCAGCGATTCCTTCTGAGTGAGCCACAGCGAGCTGTGACTAGACTCAGTCTGCAGACGAGGCAGTGTCTTCTCTTCTTCCACCACCACCATCCCTCCGGCAAAGACCCACAACCGGCGCTCACCGAGCCGGCTTAGGCTCTTCCCCACGGCCGCCTAGGCGCGAACCTGTTCCCGCGGCAACAGGTCGGCGCGCGAGGGTCTCACTTACAGCCGCCGCTTCCTCGGATCCTGCCTCCTGGGAGCCGCGCAAGTTCACGGCATGGGGAGCAAGCTCTGTCCTTCGTCGCGCACGTTCCAGTGGGCGCCTCTCCCTGGTAGTTCGTCTCGCGTGGAGAGACCGAGAGCGCCCACCTTCCTCCGGGAGACCAGAAGCGCAGCGCGGTCCTTGCTCGGCGGCTGTCCCGGTTGTCTCCACGCGCTTGTACGAAGGAGAGCGACGGCGGTGGCGCTGGCGCTGCGGCGCTGCTGCTGCTGCAAAGAAGGCGGGCAGAGGCCGAGGAGGAGGGCGCCGCTCCTCCTGTGGCCTCGGCGAGTGCGAGGCAGAGAGTATATGGGCCTGCCGGCGGGGAGGGCCCAAAATGCAAAGAGTGAATGACACGCGGGAGAGGGGAGGAAGGAAAGGGCGGGGCCTGGCTCGGCTGCTGAAAGAGTCTCTGGACGTCGCCCGGGAATCACTCGGGGGAGAGGAAGAGAGAGAAAAAAGGTGCGGGCGGGAATGTGGATGAGGCGCTTCCTTTCATTTCGCTCGGATGTGAAGGAACATCCCGGCTCTGAGTTTTTACACCGGCCATGCACGTTCCGCAGATTTCTATGTGGGAGACGTCCGGACAGAAGGGCCCAGGTTCTTTTTCGTGCAGAAGAGCCTGTTTTGCAGTTAAGAACGCAGGCATTGTTGGACCGCATTCCTCGACAGGGTGCCTTTGAGACGCATTGAAGTGCATTCTGGCTGGGAAGTGATGGTAGTTGTACCCAACACACAGTTGCAGAATCTACAGAAGGATAGTGAAAAATGGTACACAGACGCACGCCCAGACATCTTATTCTTACTTCTTCTAGTTAGGTTGCATACCAAAGGGAAAAATACAATAAAATTAAAAAATAACTTCCTTAGTAAAGTAATCCCAACTCTGAATTTGGCACCCAGTGAATTCAACTGAGAATAGATAATATAGTTTCTCTGTGAATTTAACAGAACATAAAAAATAGGAATGTAGACTACAACTCCTGCCACTTCTAAGCATGCAACATATTTATTTATTTATTATTTATTAATGGGACTTATATCCCCCATCTCGAAGACTGGGGAGGCTTACAATAAAACAAACACAATAAATATTTAAAAAGAATTAAATTAATGGTCCCAATTAATACAAAACATTAAAAGCCGCAAAATCTAAAACACCCCACCCATAGGTCACAGCCCGGTTGGTGAAATAACCAGGTCTTCAAGTCATGGCGGAAGGTGCGGAGGTCAGGGGCCAAGCGGAGCCCCAGGGGAAGTTGGTTCCAGAGTTCAGGGACCGCGACAGAGTAGGCACGTCGTGGGGGACCGCCAGCGCATTGCCGGCTGATGGGACCCCAAGGAGTCCCTGTCTGTGACTTCGCACAGGGCGGTTAGTATTCGATGTCGGCAGCAGTCTCTCCCTTAAATAATAAGGACCCATGTCATGTAGGACTTTGTATGTTAAAGTTAAAACCTTGAATCTCACCGGAGAGCAACCGGAACCAATGCAGGCAGCGCAGGAGGGGGCTAACATGGAGAACGGGGAAACTCCCATCACCGCCCGCGCCGCGCATTTTGCACCAGCTGCAGTCTCCGGATGGTATGCAGGGCAGTCCTAAATAGAGAGCGTTGCATAGTGAGTCGCAAGGTAACAAGGGCATGAGTGATCGTCGAGGGCATCCGGTCCAGGAACGGCGAGTGGCGAACCAGCGGGACCTGGGCAGTCTCGGATGGTATGCAAGAGCAGTCCTAAATAGAAGCGTTGCAATAGTGGTCGCTGAGTAACAAGGGCATGAACTGATGCAGGGCATCCGGTCCAGGAACAAGGCTGGCGAACCAGCAGGACCTGGGCAAAGGCCCCCTGGCGGCGGCTCCCACCTGCTCCTCCAACCAGAGCCGTGCAGGAGGACCCCAGGTTCCTCGCCCTGTCCACGGGGGCAACACCCTCCCCTATGGTCAGATGGACATTCTAAGCTGGAGCGGGATGCGGTATGTACAACCACTCAGTCTTGGCGGGTTGAGTCGAGCATGTTGCCGTCCATCCAGATTCGATACCGCATCCAGACAGCGGTCATCACGGAGAGGGCATCACTGATCTGGTTTGGGGTGGAAATATACAGTTGGTATCATCCGCATATTGATGATACCTCACCCCAAAACCAGGATGATCTCACCCGGTTTCATGTAGATGTTAAATAAGAGGGGGAGGACCGACCCTGAGGGACCCCACAAGTGGCCTTGGGAGGACCTCTGCCCCCTGCCAACACCGATTGAGCCCGGTAGGAGAAAGCCACGAAGAACAGTGCCCCCCACCCCAACCCCAAAGGCGTCGCAAAGGATACCATGGTCGATGGTATGAGAAAGCTGAGAGGTCTAATAGGACCAGGACAGAGGAAAAACCCCTGTCCCGTGCCCTCCAGAGATCATCCAACAGTGCGACCAATGCCGTCTCCGTGCTGAAACCAGGCGGAAGCCCGATTGGACGGATCGAGGTATCCGTTTCCTCCAGGAAAGCGGAAATTGCGGGCCACCACACTCTCGCCAAGAAGCGAAGGTTGGAGACTGGAGCGAAAGTTGTCTAACTGCAGTCGGGATCCAGGGCAGGCTTCTTCAGGAGGGGCCTCACCGCCTCCTTCAAGCGGAGGAAAACACCCTCTCTCAAGGCGTTGACAACTGCCGGATCAGCGAGAGTGACCTCCCTGGCGGCATAAGCCAACCAGGAGAACGCGGGTCCAACAAACATGTGGTGGAACTCAGGCGCGCATAATCCCGTCCACTTCATCCTCGGAAACAGGATCGAACTCATCCCAGAGCGTAATGGCCAGACTCCCGTATCCGCTCCTCCAACCACTGCAAATCAGAGGACAACCGCTCGAATCCGGCGATCTTATCCGACAGATATTGTCCAAATTCCTCAGCCCTTCCCACTTAGCGGGTCCGGCCCCTCCTCTGGGCGAAGAAGGCGTGTGACCGGAACAGAGGCGGCTGGTTATCTGGGGCGCTATGAGAGCGGAGATAAGACATTCGCCGCTCTCATCGCTCCCAGGTAAGTCCTAATATGGGCTCTTAACTGGGCTCGATCGGCCTGGGGCGGGTGGCCCTCCACCTGCTCTCTAAGCCCCTTCGGCGTTTCATCTCCCGGAGCTCCTCTGAATACCAGGAGCCATTCGGGATCCACGGCGTGTAAGGGGTGCATGGGGACAACCCTGTCGAGGGCTTCCGGCGCAGCCCGTTGCCAGGCGGTCGCCAGATCCTCGGCAGAGCCGTGAGTCAGGGAAGAGGGAAGAGGCCCCAGCTCCGTCTGGAACGCTCCGGGTCCATAAAGCCTGGGGCGGAACCACCTACATGGCTCCTCATCCCAGCAGTGACTTGTTGGAAGACCAGCCGTAGGAGATAGTGATCAGACCATGGGCGGGCAAAGGCGTAAAGTAGTCTGCCCTCTGTCACTATGCCACCACTCAGAGACAAAAACAAGGTGAGAGTGTTCCCCCCTCATGAGTGGGGCCATGAATTAGTGGGTCAGGCCCATGGCTTCCATGGAAGCCATGAATTCCTGGGCCAATCGCCCCCAGGGAAGGCAGATTGAAGTCCCCAGGACTATAAGGCCTGGGATCTCCACCGCCACCCGAGAGGCGTCCAGGAGCCCAGGCAGGGTTGCTGTCACACAGCTGGGAGAAAGGTATGCAAGCAGCAAACCCACCTGACCATTTGGCCCCACTTCAGGAGGAGGGTCTCACTCCGCCTATCTCTGGGATAGTGACCTCCCTTGGAAGTAAGGTCTCCCTAATAACCACAGCCACCCCACCACCCCTACCCTGGGCCCGGCGGTGCACAACTCGAAAACCTGGAGGGCATAATTCAACCAGAGGGACACCTCCCTCCGGGCCCAACCAGGTCTCGGTGATGCAAGCCAGGTCGCAGCCTCCTCCTCAATGATTTCACGGAGGAGGACGGATTTGTGGCCACGGACCTGGCATTAAAACACACCAGTCTGAGCCCAGGGGTCCCAATTCCCGAACTCCCTAGGGAGGAGGTCATAGGAGTCGGGCGGCCATCAGAGTTGGCGGGCGGCTCCCGGCAATATGACCCTATGCCCGCGCTGCTGCCAACCCCAACCACCCTGGGAATCGGCCCCATCTCAGACCCCGGAGCCCCACAGGCCCCCAACCTCCACCCCACCACCACGAACCGGGCTGCAAAAAGACCTATTAACCCTCCTCCCTAACCCCTTAAGACGACTAGTTAAAAATTTTAAAAGTTTCCCCTTCCTACTAAATTTGGAATTTGGCCCGTTAACTGCAGCATGCCACCTCTCGGGATCCCAAGATCCGTCATTAAGGAAAGCTCTTGATAAAATGCAGGGCCATTTCACAGACTGGGGAACCGTCTGGAGGGCCCATAAGTCTGCTGGAGAGTAGGCAGGCATAACATGTACATCTTAGGCAGGACAGGGGGCAGCTGGTTGGATGGAAAAAATTGTAGAGATGGGAATACAATAAGAGACGGACTAAATGAAAATCAGGAAATAGTCCGCAATCGGCAACTCTCTCACAGCTGCCGACAGTTAGAGTCAAATAAACAAGTCACTGTGCTGCCACCATAGTGACTTGCGGTATAAAATCCTGAATAATTCCCTGCACTCACACTGCAGGGAAAAAAAAATCACATCCTCCCACTGCCCTCTCACCACAGTGGGAGGTAGTCCAGTCTCGAGAGAAGTATAGGTCCATGGAAGTGGTGCAGATGACCCAGGCACCATCAATAGTGTCAATGAGTCCAAGATGGCAAAACCAGTGAAAGGGCGGCGGTCACAGATGGAATGTCCAAAAGTCCAAGAGTCCAAACAAGGTGCAATGTCCAGAGCCAATCCCGGCCATAGATCTGGGGCCACAAGCCATCCTTTCACGGGAAGGGCACCACCAACCGACTCTGCCCATAATCCCCAGCCAGGAAGGCGCCTCAGTCCAGGCCATGGATGAGAACATGCCCCTGGAACTCCTAGATATACAGGCCCCCCTCCCTTCCGTATGTCCGACTCTCCCAGAACTTCTGGGAGAAAGTAAAGGGCTCCCAGGGGTGGTTCAAAAACCCACCCCCCATAGCCACACCACCCAAGTCAGAGCCGGAAAGGGAAGGAGAAGCCATTGGACCGACCAACAGCCCTCCACTGGGGACTCCATGGCTACCTACATATAACTGCCTGTAGGCAGCCACAGCACCAAGTCCAGGCCATCTCCGCTGCCATCAGCTCCCGTTTGGTGGGGAAAAAACCCCAGCCACAGTCAGACCGTAGCTGGTCCAGCCCATTGGAACCCGGTCTTGCCACACTCGCCGCCAGCAGTCCAGAGCCGGCGACTAGTAGCGATGGTGTCGGGTCCACAGGGTCACACACTGGGGCTCGCAGCCACCAGGCACAGGACACAGGGCTGGGCAGACAGCAGCCAGGTCGCAAGGCAGAAGAAAAACAAACAACGCCCGACGAGCTCCAAAGAGCAAACAACACGTCGCTGCCGCTGCTACCGCTGGCGCTGTTCTTGCTTCAGCTGACAAACCGATAGAGAAGCCGGGGGGAGATTCGATCTAGACATGTCGAGCCGTCGGCTCAAATTCCACCAAACGGCTCCTGTGGCACCCCCAGACGCTCCCGAGATGGCTCCAGGGACAAGGGGAGGCAGCGGGTGTCCTCCTCCCCAGAAAACCAGCTGAACCCCGAAATGCCCAGGCAGCCTCTCAGCCACAGACCGCCATCTTGAGCATGCGCAGTTAATTAATTTTTATGAGGGTTTGGTAGATTGCAATCCTTTTGCAGGGCATCCATTTCCTTGCCTCAGTTTTCCAAAGCATCTACTATGTTTAATGGAACAACCATTTTTCTTTTGAGAAAGAGGAAGGGCTTAAAGGGTCTCCATGGGTGTCTATCTACAGGTAAGTATGAATTCTCCTACCTGAGATAAATTATTTATTTATTTATTTATTTATTTATTTATTTATTTATTTATTTATATTGGGATTTCTATGCCGCCCTATCTCCCGAAGGACTCAGGGCGGCTCACAACAATAAAAAACATACAGTACAAACCTTAAAAAAATATTAAACAAACATCCCAATATACTAATTAAAACTAACAACCACCACTAAAACCCTCCCCCATCAGTCCAGGTCAGCAAGCTGGAAGAGCCATGTTTTTTTTTAAAATTCATATTTATATCCCGCCCTTCTCCAGAGACTCAGGGCGGCTTACAATTTTTTGGGATACAACCCAATGCGCTCAGCAGTAACCTTCTTTCCATTGTATATGCCTGCTTATTACTAAGCGGCATTTTTACAAAGTCAGCTTATTGCTCCCAACAATTTTGGGTCCTCAGTTTACCTACCCCGAGAGGATGGAAGGCTGAGTCAACCTTGAGCCTGGTGGGATTCGAGCCTGCAATAATTACAGGCAGCTGGAACTAAGTGGTAGGCTATTAACAGCCTGCACCACCGAGGCCCGGAAGGATTGAAGGTCAGGAGCCATCTGAAGCTCCAGGGGCAACTGATTCCACAGGGTGGGCGCTCCCACAGAGAAGGCCCTACCCCTGGGGGTTGCCAGCCGACACTGTCTGGCCGACGCCACCCCAAGGAGGCCCTATCTGTGGGAGTGCATGGGACGTTGGGCAGTCGTTGCTGGCAGTAGATGTTATGACTTCCTGACAGGAAGCTGATAATCTCTGATGAGAGGACAGGAGTCTGGGGGAATGCTAGATGACTGAGCTGGCTTCACAAGAACATGAACGTGAACAACCAAACATTCCATGTCAGATGAAGCACCAAGAGGGAAGCTAAAGCTTAGATTTTCTGAACACAGAATGAAAAAAGCAAAAGTCACCGTGAAGACCCTAGTAATAAGCAGGCATATACAATGGAATGAAGGCTATTGCTGAGCGCATTGGGTTGTGCTCCAAAAATTGTAAGCCGCCCTGAGTCTCCGGAGGAGGGCGGCATATAAATATGAATTTTTTAAAAAAAGACCCCGATGCTTAGAAAAATGAAAAAAATATCAAAAGGAGACCAACAGAAGAAAAGATGGCAAGAGATCACCACCAATGATATAAGCAGGAACATAGTTAAAGAAGCAGTTACTGTCCAATAAGTGACAAAATGATGTCTATCAGGTCATAAAGAATCAAAAGTAGCTAAACCACAACTATCTGTAATATGAGTGCTCTATTTTTAGAAAATCCCTTGTGGGTTTCTGTTTTAGTTACTTCCTTAGCTTAACTGTCATTATGTTGAAAAATATTTAAAGCATACCATCAGACCAGTCTTAAATCATTTTCTAATATTTTCCATCTTTTTATAGAACACACAGGGCATTGTGTTTAATAGAACATTAGTTTATTACAGGTTAAAATAAGCAAATCTGATATCAAAAGTTTAGAAGGAGCTTTGTATGGCACGGCATTCACACAAGCAAACTGACTAATATAATCCTATATCAAGATTTAGAAAATGTTTATTTAACAAGGCCATATTAACCATATTAAGAAAGAAAAGAAAGAAAGAAAGAAAGAAAGAAAGAAAGAAAGAAAGAAAGAAAGAAAGAAAGAAATGGGCTAATCTAATAGTTGCTTAACTGTTTGTCTCTCAAGTTTGAAAAGTGTTTGCAGGCATCTTTTCACCCAAATCTAAAAAAGTTGTTTACAAACTTTTTATTACTCTATTTGTATTTTTTTCCTGAGATAGAGTTAAACAGATAAAATCATACTGCCAATTTTAGGAATGCTGTACCTCTTTAACTATGTTTCTTTCACTTCCCAAAAATATGTCAGAATAATAGAATAACAGAGTTGAAAGGGATCTGGGTGGGGGGGTCTTCTAGTCCAGCCCCCTCCTCAGGCAGGAAACCCTATACAATTTCAGACCAATGTTGTCCAATCTCTCCTTAAAAACTTGCAGTTGGAGCACCCACAACTTCCGGAGGCAAGTTATTCCACTGATTAACTGTTTTCACTGATAGGAAATTTCTCCTTAGTTCTAGGTTGCTTCTCTCCTTGATTAGTTTCCACCCATTGCTTCTTGTCCTGCCTTCAGGTGCTTTGAATAATAGGTTGACACCCTCCTTCTTTGTGGCAGCTCCTTAGATATCGAAACTCTGCTATTATGTCATCTATAGTCCTTCTCTTCATTAAACTAGACATACCCAATACCTGTGCAACCACTCATATGCTTCAGTCTCCAGTCCCCCAACCATCCCTGTCGTTCCTCTCTGCATTCTTTCTTGAGTCTCAACATCTTTTTTATATAGTGGGAACCAAACTTGATGCAATATTCAGTAACTGTCTAAGACTTATACAAGGAATTTATGCCTCTAACGCTCTTCCTAGCTTCAACTTCCACTGATATGATATCACTAGATACCAGGATCAAAATTAAGGTAAGGGTTGTAGCTTGCTTTCTGTTAAATTAGTTCAGTTTCTTCCTCCCAGAATTCATGTCATTAGACTGAAATCAATGCTGTTTTTTTTTCTTGGAGATTTTCTATGTTTGATTCATTGATATTTTCATTCAATTAAATTGTGCAAGTAGTGCTTCCTCTATCATAGCAGAAGCATAGCTTTATGATAAATATCAGCTTGTCGTGTACCCTGTTTGATTCTGAAACCTGGAGAACAATTCCAAAATAGATCACGACATAACATCTTCAGATTCAAGCTTGTTTTCAGAGGTTTTCCAAAACTTATGGTACTGTGGGATACGTGTGAGGTTTATTTCCTGGATCCTTATCAGAATGGGAGTGATTAGCTCAAATGAGAATAGAGCAAGCCAAGCAAACAAGCCACATTCACAGAACTGAACGTCTGCTTCATGTTCTCCAAAATAGGATGAGATGTTCTGCAGCAGACCATCATGATTGAGGAAGCTGGTTTGTGGCAGAGCAGCTGAAAAGCAGCAGGGAAGCTTCAGTTTATAAGAAAGTAGCAGGAGGGAAGGCTTAATTCTCTGTGTAATGCTTCTCCCCTGCTTTTTTTCTTTTAAATAAACAAGACGGCATAGAGTAGGCTGCTAAACCTCCTGTTTTACATTCCAGAATCAGAGCTGCTAACATGTATGATCATCACATAACACTAAAATATAAAGCAAAGGGGGATCTCCACCCCGGTTATTTTATATCCTTGGAGAATGATAGCTGTCTTGTACAGTGTTCCCTTTTATTCCAGATCTTGAACCTTGCAGAATGCTTTTGGAATTCCATTTACTGAGGTTGTTCCCTGGAATGTGAGCTAGACAGGGCCTTTTATCTTTGACGGCTGCTTTAAGGTGAACCCTGAGTCCACATCGTGTTAAGCCAATTCATCATGATTTAAAAGCACAGTTTATGTTTCCTGCTAAATAGTAGATAGCAATTGCACTTAGACTTATATACTGCTTTATAGTGTTTTACAGCCTTCTCTAAGCGGTTTACAGAGTCAGCATATTGCCCTCAACAATCTGGGTCCTCATGTGACCCACTTCAGAAGGATGGAAGGCTGAGTTGACCTTGAGCCAGTGAGAATCGAACTGCTGGCAGTGGGAAGAATCAGCCTGCAACACTGTATTCCAGCCACTGTGCCACCATGACTCCATTGGCTGTCAGTAGAGAGAAAGTGGTGGACAATGTCAGAACCAGGGCAAGTACTGCTATAGCAGCCTAAAAAATAAAACTAAAAAATAAGGTGAATATTACTAAGTGGCTGAGATCACATTACCCAACATTATTCAAGTTATAACATGAGAATATTGAAATTTGAGTCGATTTTGTCAGATCTCAGATAAAACAGCTACCAACGTTCAGTAAGCTTCAATGGTGGCAGGGACCTGGGAAAGTCCATTCTCATTGCGATGGAAGGCCTTGGGTTTCCAGGTTTGAAACCACAATGGGAGTTGGAACAAGTTTGAGGAGGGAGTTGGACTAGAAGACCTCCAAAGTCCCTTCCAAATCTGATGATGTTTTATGTCCTAGGTCAGTGGCCCTGGGAAAGAAGTGACTTGTGTTTTGTCATTGCTGCGTGACCAAGCATTTGGAGCAGTGGCCACTTGGGCCTTTTTCCTTCTTCCTTGCTTTATTTCATGAACCTGGGATTGAAGTGGATAGGAATCTGCCATGCCTGTTACATTAGTGTTTTTGCAGAGGCTCTTGGTTTATATAGTCTGTGTCTCCAAGGACTTGTGGGAGAATTGTGGCTGATTGGGCTGGAGACTTGGATGCTAGATGGTTTGGAGAAAAGGTATTGGAAGGAAGCCAGAACCATTCCCTCCTTTTCAAATGAAAGACGGGGTGGGAGGATGTGTCTGGATGGTTTGGAGAGGTGTGGGAGAGAGTTTTCTCCTCTGATTCACTGAACAAGAGCAGAAGAGTTGTGAGATGGGAGGGCGAATGTAGGAAAGAAAATGTGGATAGTCAGACTGGCCCATAGAGGTGCTGGGGATAGATGGTAGATGCAATGGGGCCTTTGGCACCCATGGATCATTACCTAGTGATCCTGTTTTAGGTGGCTCAGTCTCTCCTGGGTAAGCTGAGTCAGGGATCCCCTGTAGTCAAATTGTAAAGTGAGTACCCTACCAAGTTGTTCAGCTTCCCTCAGAATTAGATTCCAGCTGTGCTGGTCCCGTGAAGCTAACCTCTAGCTTCACTATTTGTTTAAGTATGGTCAAAGGACAGCATTCATAGCACATGGCCTAATTCACACACAAGTGCTAACCTAGAATTCCCTGCCACTAGTTACACATAGCTCCTGAAATCAACTGATTCCCTAACACCCAGGATGTTTTTGACCATGATTCACTAAATAAGGCCTAGTGACTTTGTTCACATATAAGAGTGGGATTTCTGCAAAAGAAATTACTCATACAAGAAATCAGAACAGGCAATTCATAATTTGGTGTGATCTCATCTCTCCCTCCTCCTCTCTCTCTCTCCTGCCCCTCCAAATTATCCTTTTAGCATAGGTCTGAGCACAAAGGAAGTCATCCTAACTAGAATTTTTAACTGCTGTACATGTACAGATACACTCAGAAGAGAGCAGTGGTGGGATTCAAATAACTTAACAACCAGTTCTCTGCCCTAATGATTTCTTCCAATAACCAGTTCACCTGAAGTGGTGCGAACTGGCTGAATCCCACCACTGGAAGAGAGCCATAATTAACTGAAGTTCCCTGTTAAATATATTACATTACAAATTGCAATAGTAAACATTCAGAAGAATTTCAAATATTGAGGTTTTGTGAGAGAGAGAGACACTTTTGTTTTGTCCTTTAACAAAGATCATCGCTTCTGTTAAAAATTGGGATGTTTTTTAGATTGTAGATAAAGGAATTATTAATTTTGAAATGAGAGACAATACATACAGCCAAATGCTATGGTTATCGCAGCCAGCGATGATTATTATAAAGATCCAGAGAAAGGTTATGTTCATACATCATGCTTATCCACACTTAAATGAGTATGATTTGAATTAATAAATTTAGATTCACTCAACACACTGAGCCATATAGTAGCCAACCAGCTTCTAGGCTAGCACATCAGGTGAATCCATCCAATGAGTGGTTCAAATATGGTGCTCAAGTCCTGAATAAAACCACAGTTAATTGGGTTCTCCATGGTAAGCCAAAATCAAACCACATTATGGCTTAGCACAATGCTTAAGTCCAGTTGGTTTCTACAAGCCAATGATACATTTAGACAGCATCAAACTCCCCTATATTCATTAATTATCAGCTATTATTATCCACTATCAATGTCAGACTTCTTGCTCACCAGTAAGATGAGCAAAAAATGCGTATTTAATCAATGATCACAATAAAAGAGATATGATTAAAGAGTATAAAAGAATGCATATTTATTGATTGGATTTAATTAGTTGCCCATCTCAACCTTGTAACTCTAGGCACCGCACAATGCACAAGTGTAAAAAGGCAGAACCAAAGGTAGTATTCAGCAGGTTCTGACTAGTTCTGGAGTACCGGTAGTGGAAATTTTTTTAAACAAGTTTTATTCATTTTTCCACCTTTTAACATCTCATTTTAGAAAACAGCATGATTACAGGTTTCACACATACATACAAATATGACCACAGTTACATATTCAGTTTTTGTATTCAATTTCTTATCTTAACAATGCTTTTATACATTTTCTATTTTATTGTATTATTCCCAATGCATATCTCATTTTTAATTCACATATATTAACTTCATAATTGTTATACTTTAATACTTTTAACTGTCACATTTGTATAGTCCTCTTAAATTCTGATTAATAATACTCCTTCTATAAATTGGTTTTCCCACTAAAATATCAGTTTAAGTGTGCCACCTCCAAGTTACATATTCATTATCTCCCCTTTTAAATCCCATTAAGTGTTTAACATTTTATTACCTAAAACATTAAAAATAATATTCCTATTAAGATTACATAACATATATAAATCAGATTCTGCATGGTTTCCCCTTTTTGATTTCATAGAATTTATCTACATTTTTCAGAAAGAACAAAGGGACATATTAATCTACTCATTTAGTCCTAAACCCTGATATAAATTCCATTTCAGCTCTTCTCCTAAATCATTCCATTTATCTCAATATATTTCAATATATTTAATTAACATATTCTATTATTTGTTACCATTATCTCTATACATAAAGGAAAAGAGCATTAACAAAAAATAACAATTCTATTTTCCATCTTATCAATCTATATGTCCCCATTTCACAACTACAAGTTTATTTATATTACTCCCCAGCACCTTGCAGAATCCCTCCCCAAATATCATTCAGCCATTATCTCTGTGTCTAATTTAAAAAGTTTCCCATTTTTAGAATTCCCATATTTCTTGATTCCCAAGTCCTGTTTCTTTTCCTTCCTTCCCTAATATTTTCTCCTTTATTCTTTCACTCCAGTTTTAACCCCCTCTCTTTATAACTCCTTCCGCCCTTCAATTTCTGCTGATTCTTTTTCCCTTTTTAATTTTCTGGATATTTCCTCTTTATTCAATTTCCCAAATCTCTGATATTTATTCCCAACTCTTTTCCTCTTTCTTTCCAGAGTTCTTTGTTCTCGATGGTAGTTAAAGATGGCTCCTTGCTCCTCCTCCTCTTCTGTCCTCTGTTGTTCATACTCTGCAATCGCCTCTTCAAAAATTTTAAAACAAAGCCTAAAGTTTCACCTTGTTCTTGTAATGTTTTTTTGTTTCTAAGTTCCATCTTTAATTCCTGAAGAGATATCGCCATTTTACAGCTTTCTAATTAGTCCAAATAATGTCTTTAAAATTAGTTTCCAACAGTCCACTTTTAGTCCTCAGCTAATCCAATGCCAAATCCATATCAGAATCAACAATTAATCCAAGGGCAGAATCTTCATGTTTCTTTCTTTATTTCAATGTTTCAAAGTTCTTGTTTTATTATATCAATTTTCCTTGTATTTTTAAGAAACAGAGTCTTTTATAAGAAAACAAATTAAAGTTAACTCAGATGGCATGCTTTGTTCTGACAAATCCACACTTCCTCTTTCCTTTTCCTTCCCAATTATTCAGAGCTTTTTTTTTTGAACCACAATCTTCCAAACAGTTCAGATCCAATTGATATTAAATTTTCTCTTTAAGAATTTTATAGTTCAGCTTTGTTAATGCCTATATAAAATCAAAATATACTTATCCAAGTTAATTAGGTGCTTTCTCCTCCAGCTTCTACCTCTCCCGGTTCAAAGCTCTGCACTATCAAAGGCAATTCACACCTTTTTTATTCCCCTTTCTGTTCGCCACTGTAAATCCTTTCTTAAAGATTCTTTGAAATGTTAATCCTGAGGGTATCTTCCATTTAATTATATCATCCCATTCCTCCTGCTGTTCACTTCTTTTCTCTCTCCTCCAATCTTATTCCAGTCTCATCTTCCCTTCAGGGTGGCCATTTTAGACCACCGCTTCAGGCCTTTCAGGAGGGAGTAATTGCAAGCTGGGAGGATTTGCAACCCCTCTACTCAGCTGATGGTCTCCCTTCCTCCACCCCTCGAGCAGCTTCTCCCAATCCAAGGATTGGGGTGCTCCAAAGCATGAACAAAGCCGCGCATGATCACGGTCAGCGTCCGTCTTCGGAAGCTTAAAACAGGAAGTCCCGGTAGTGGAAATTTTGAGTAGTTCAGAGAACCAGCAAATACCACCCTGACTGAGGTTTGACAGTAACCTTTCTCCTGCCACGCCCACCAAGCCATGCCCACAGAACAGCAGTAAAACATTTTGAATCCCACCACTGGGCAGAACATCATGAAAACAACATTACAAATTAT
>CM019149.1:165063060-165161700 GCA_009733165.1 Naja naja
GAAGCGTTGACAACTGCCCGATCACCACACAGAGGCACCTCTCTCATGCATAAGCCAACCAGAGGGGCACGGGTCCAACAAACATGTGGTGGAACTCAGGCGCCGCATAATCCCGCCCACTTCATCTCGAAACAGGATCGAACTCATCCCAGAACGTAATGGCTGCACTCTATCTCGCCTTCCAACCACTGCAAATCAGAGGACAACCCGCCTCCTCCCGAAATCTTATCCGACAGATATTGTCCAAATTCCTCAGCTCTTCCCCTCAACGGGTCCGCCCCTCCTCTGGACGAAGAAGGGAGCGTGACCCGAACAGGGCGGCTGCTGGGCGTTATTCGCGGACGCTATGAGAGCGGAGAGATAAGACATTCTCGCCGCTCTCATCGCTCCCAGGTAAGTCCTAATATGGGCTCTTAACTGGGCTCGATCGCCTGGGAGCGGGTGGCCCTCCACCTGCTCTCTAAGCCCCTTCGACGGCGTTTCATCTCCCGGAGCTCCTCTGAATACCAGGAGCCATTCGGGATCCACGGCGCAGTAAGGGGTCGATGGGGACAACCCTGTCGAGGGCTTCCGACGCAGCCTCGCCAGGCGGTCGCCAGATCCTCGGCAGAGCCGTGAGTCAGGAAGAGGGAAGAGGCCCCAGCTCCGCCTGGAACCGCCTCCGGTCCATAAGGCTTGGGGCGGAACCACCTACATGGCTCTCATCCCAGCAGTGGGGGCGCTTGTTGGAAGACCAGCCGTGAGATAGTGATCAGACCATGGAACGGGCAAAGACGTAAAGTAGTCTGCCCTCTGTCACTATGCCACCACTCAGAGACAAAAACAAGGTCGAGAGTGTTCCCCCCTCATGAGTGGGGCCATGAATTAATTGTCAGGCCCATGGCTTCCATGGAAGCCATGAATTCCTGGGCCAATCCCGACGCACCCCCCAGGGAAGGCAGATTGAAGTCCCCAGGACTATAAGGCCTGGGATCTCCACCGCCACCCCGAGAGGACGCCCAGGAGCCCAGGCAGGGTTGCTGTCACACAGCTGGGAGAAAGGTATGCAAGCAGCAAACCCACCTGACCATTTGGCCCCCACTTCAGGAGGAGGGTCTCACTCCCGCCTATCTCTGGGATAGTGACCTCCCTTGGAAGTAAGGTCTCCCTAATAACCACAGCCACCCCACCACCCCTACCCTGGGCCCAAGGCCGGTGCACAACTCAAAACCTGGAGGGCATAATTCAACCAGAGGGACACCTCCCTCCGGCCCAACCAGGTCTCGGTGATGCAAGCCAGGTCAGCAGCCTCCTCCTCAATGATTTCACGGAGGAGGACGGATTTATTGGCCACGGACCTGGCATTAAAACACACCAGTCTGAGCCCAGTCCTCCCCCTCGAACTCCTAGGAGGAGGTCATAGGTCGGAGCGAGGCAAGACGGTTGGCGGCGCCGCCCCCGGCACATAATATGACCCTATGCCACCACGCCTGCTGCCAACCCCAACCACCCTGGGAATCGCAGCCCCCATCTCAGACCCCCGAGCCCCACAGGCCCCCAACCTCCACCCCACCACCACGAACGGGCTGCAAAAGACCTATTAACCCTCCTCCCTAACCCCTTAGACGACTAGTTAAAAATTTTAAAAGTTTCCCTTCCTACTAAATTTGGAATTTGGCCCTTAACTGCAGCATGCCACCTCTCGATCCCAAGATCCGTCATTAAGGAAAGTTTGATAAAATGCAGGGCCATTTCACAGACTGGGGAACTGCCTGAGGGCCCATAAGTCTGCTGGAGAGTAGGCAGGCATAACATGTACATCTTAGGCAGGACAGGGGCAGCTGGTTGGATGGAAGAAATTGTAGAGATGGGAATACAATAAGAGACGGACTAAATGAAAATCAGGAAATAGTCCGCAATCGGCAACTCTCTCACAGCTGCCGACAGTTAGAGTCAAATAAACAAGTCACTGTGCTGCCACCATAGTGACTTGCGTATAAAATCCTGAATAATTCCCTGCACTCACACTGCAGGGAAAAAAACATCATCTCCCACTGCCCTCTCACCACAGTGGGAGGTAGTCCAGTCTCAGAGAGAAGTATAGGTCCATGGAAGTGGTGCAGATGACCCAGGCACCATCAATAGTGTCAATGAGTCCAAGATGGCAAAACAGTGAAAGGGCGGCGTCACAGATGGAATGTCCAAAAGTCCAAGAGTCCAAACAAGGTGCAATGTCCAGAGCCAATCCCGCCATAGATCTGGGGCCACAAGCCATCCTTTTCATGGGAAGGGCACCACCAACCGACTCTGCCCATAATCCCCAGCCAGGAAGGCCGCTTCCTCAGTCCAGGCCATGGATGAGAACATGCCCTGGAACTCCTAGATATACAGGCCCCTCCTTCCTCAGATGTCCCGACTCTCCCAGAACTTCTGGGAGAAAGTAAAGGGTAGGGGCTCCCAGGGGTGGTTCAAAACCCACCCCCATAGCCACACCACCCAAGTCAGAGCCGGAAAGGGAAGGAGAAGCCATTGGACCGACCAACAGCCCTCCACTGGGGACTCCATGGCTACCTACATATAACTGCCTGTAGGCAGCCACAGCACCAAGTCCAGGCCATCTCCGCTGCCATCAGCTCCCGCTGGTGGGGAAACCCCAGCCAGCCACAGTCAGACCGTAGCTGGTCCAGCCCATTGGAACCCGGTCTTGCCACACTCGCCGCCAGCAGTCCAGAGCCGACGACTAGTAGCGATGGTGTCGGGTCCACAGGGTCACACACTGGGGCTCGCAGCCACCAGGCACAGGACACAGGGCTGGGCAGACAGCAGCCAGGTCGCAAGGCAGAAGAAAACAAACAACGCCGCCGACGAGCTCCAAAGAGCAACAACACGCCGCGTCGCTGCTACCGCTGCCATGCCGGCTGTTCTTTTTGCTTCAGCTGACAAACCGCGATAGAGAAGCCGCGGGGGAGATTCGATCTAGACATGTCGAGCCGTCGGCTCAAATTCCACCAAACGGCTCCTGTGGCACCCCCAGACGCCTCGAGATGGCTCCAGGGACAAGGGGAGGCAGCGGTGTCCTCCTCCCCAGAAAACCAGCTGAACCCCCGAAATGCCCAGACGAGCCTCTCAGCCACAGACCGCCATCTTGAGCATGCGCAGTTAATTAATTTTTATGAGGGTTTGTAGATTGCAATCCTTTGCAGGGCATCCATTTCCTTGCCTCAGTTTTCCAAAGCATCTACTATGTTTAATGGAACAACCATTTTTCTTTTGAGAAAGAGGAAGGGCTTAAAGGGTCTCCATGGGTGTCTATCTACAGGTAAGTATGAATTCTCCTACCTGAGATAAATTATTTATTTATTTATTTATTTATTTATTTGTTTATTTATTTATTTATTTATATTGGGATGTCAGCCCTATCTCCCGGGACTCAGGGCGGCTCACAACAATAAAAACATACAGTACAAACCTTAAAAATATTAAACAAACATCCCAATATACTAATTAAAACTAACAACCACCACTAAAACCCTCCCCCATCAGTCCAGGTCAGCAAGCTGGAAGAGCCATGTTTTTAAAATTCATATTATATCCCGCCTTCTCCAGAGACTCAGGGCGGCTTACAATTTTTGGGATACAACCCAATGCTCAGCAGTAACCTTCTTTCCATTGTATATGCCTGCTTATTACTAAGCGGCATTTTTACAAAGTCAGCTTATTGCCCCAACAATTTTGGGTCCTCAGTTTACCTACCCGAGAGGATGGAAGGCTGAGTCAACCTTGAGCCTGGTGGGATTCAGCCTGCAATAATTACAGGCAGCTGGAACTAAGTGTAGGCTATTAACAGCCTGCACCACCGGGCCCGAAGGATTGAAGGTCAGGAGCCATCTGAAGCTCCAGGGCAACTGATTCCACAGGGTGGGCGCTCCCACAGAGAAGGCCCTACCCCTGGGGTTGCCAGCTGACACTGTCTCACGACCACCCCAAGGAGGCCCTATCTGTGGGAGTGCATGGGACGTTGGGCAGTCGTTGCTGGCAGTAGATGTTATGACTTCCTGACAGGAAGCTGATAATCTCTGATGAGAGGACAGGAGTCTGGGGAATGCTAGATGACTGAGCTGGCTTCACAAGAACATGAACGTGAACAACCAAACATTCCATGTCAGATGAAGCACCAAGAGGGAAGCTAAAGCTTAGATTTTCTGAACACAGAATGAAAAAAGCAAAAGTCACTGTGAAGACCCTAGTAATAAGCAGGCATATACAATGGAATGAAGGCTATTGCTGAGCGCATTGGGTTGTGCTCCTAAATTGTAAGCCGCCCTGAGTCTCTGGAGGAGGGCTGCATATAAATATGAATTTTTAAAAAGACCCCGATGCTTAGAAAAATGAAAAAAATATCAAAAGGAGACCAACAGAAGAAAAGATGGCAAGAGATCACCACCAATGATATAAGCAGGAACATAGTTAAAGAAGCAGTTACTGTCCAATAAGTGACAAAATGATGTCTATCAGGTCATAAAGAATCAAAAGTAGCTAAACCACAACTATCTGTAATATGAGTGCTCTATTTTTAGAAAATCCCTTGTGGGTTTCTGTTTTAGTTACTTCCTTAGCTTAACTGTCATTATGTTGAAAAATATTTAAAGCATACCATCAGACCAGTCTTAAATCATTTTCTAATATTTTCCATCTTTTATAGAACACACAGGGCATTGTGTTTAATAGAACATTAGTTTATTACAGGTTAAAATAAGCAAATCTGATATCAAAGTTTAGAAGGAGCTTTGTATGGCACGGCATTCACACAAGCAAACTGACTAATATAATCCTATATCAAGATTTAGAAAATGTTTATTTAACAAGGCCATATTAACCATAATTAAGAAAGAAAAGAAAGAAAGAAAGAAAGAGAAAGAAAGAAGAAAGAAAGAAAGAAAGAAAGAAATGGGCTAATCTAATAGTTGCTTAACTGTTTGTCTCTCAAGTTTGAAAAGTGTTTGCAGGCATCTTTTCTCCAAATCTAAAAAGTTGTTTACAAACTTTTTATTACTCTATTTGTATTTTTTCCTGAGATAGAGTTAAACAGATAAAATCATACTGCCAATTTTAGGAATGCTGTACCTCTTTAACTATGTTTCTTTCACTTCCCAAAAATATGTCAGAATAATAGAATAACAGAGTTGAAAGGGATCTGGGTGGGGGTCTTCTAGTCCAGCCCCTCCTCAGGCAGGAAACCCTATACAATTTCAGACCAATGTTGTCCAATCTCTCCTTAAAACTTGCAGTTGGAGCACCCACAACTTCCGGAGGCAAGTTATTCCACTGATTAACTGTTTTCACTGATAGGAAATTTCTCCTTAGTTCTAGGTTGCTTCTCTCCTTGATTAGTTTCCACCCATGCTTCTTGTCCTGCCTTCAGGTGCTTTGAATAATAGGTTGACACCCTCCTTCTTTGTGGCAGCTCCTTAGATATCGAAACTCTGCTATTATGTCATCTATAGTCCTTCTCTTCATTAAACTAGACATACCCAATACCTGTGCAACCACTCATATGCTTCAGTCTCCAGTCCCCAACCATCCCTGTCGTTCCTCTCTGCATTCTTTCTTGAGTCTCAACATCTTTTTATATAGTGGGAACCAAACTTGATGCAATATTCAGTAACTGTCTAAGACTTATACAAGGAATTTATGCCTCTAACGCTCTTCCTAGCTTCAACTTCCACTGATATGATATCACTAGATACCAGGATCAAATGAAGGTAAGGGTTGTAGCTTGCTTTCTGTTAAATTAGTTCAGTTTCTTCCTCCCAGAATTCATGTCATTAGACTGAAATCAATGCTGTTTTTTTCTTGGAGATTTTCTATGTTTGATTCATTGATATTTTCATTCAATTAAATTGTGCAAGTAGTGCTTCCTCTATCATAGCAGAAGCATAGCTTTATGATAAATATCAGCTTGTCGTGTACCCTGTTTGATTCTGAAACCTGGAGAACAATTCCAAAATAGATCACGACATAACATCTTCAGATTCAAGCTTGTTTTCAGAGGTTTTCCAAAACTTATGGTACTGTGGGATACGTGTGAGGTTTATTTCCTGGATCCTTATCAGAATGGGAGTGATTAGCTCAAATGAGAATAGAGCAAGCCAAGCAAACAAGCCACATTCACAGAACTGAACGTCTGCTTCATGTTCTCCAAAATAGGATGAGATGTTCTGCAGCAGACCATCATGATTGAGGAAGCTGGTTTGTGGCAGAGCAGCTGAAAAGCAGCAGGGAAGCTTCAGTTTATAAGAAAGTAGCAGGAGGGAAGGCTTAATTCTCTGTGTAATGCTTCTCCCTGCTTTTTTCTTTTAAATAAACAAGACGGCATAGAGTAGGCTGCTAAACCTCCTGTTTTACATTCCAGAATCAGAGCTGCTAACATGTATGATCATCACATAACACTAAAATATAAAGCAAAGGGGATCTCCACCCGGTTATTTTATATCCTTGGAGAATGATAGCTGTCTTGTACAGTGTTCCCTTTATTCCAGATCTTGAACCTTGCAGAATGCTTTTGGAATTCCATTTACTGAGGTTGTTCCCTGGAATGTGAGCTAGACAGGGCCTTTTATCTTTGACGGCTGCTTTAAGGTGAACCCTGAGTCCACATCGTGTTAAGCCAATTCATCATGATTTAAAAGCACAGTTTATGTTTCCTGCTAAATAGTAGATAGCAATTGCACTTAGACTTATATACTGCTTTATAGTGTTTTACAGCCTTCTCTAAGCGGTTTACAGAGTCAGCATATTGCCCTCAACAATCTGGGTCCTCATGTGACCCACTTCAGAAGGATGGAAGGCTGAGTTGACCTTGAGCCAGTGAGAATCGAACTGCTGGCAGTGGGAAGAATCAGCCTGCAACACTGTATTCCAGCCACTGTGCCACCATGACTCCATTGGCTGTCAGTAGAGAGAAAGTGGTGGACAATGTCAGAACCAGGGCAAGTACTGCTATAGCAGCCTAAAAATAAAACTAAAAATAAGGTGAATATTACTAAGTGGCTGAGATCACATTACCCAACATTATTCAAGTTATAACATGAGAATATTGAAATTTGAGTCGATTTTGTCAGATCTCAGATAAAACAGCTACCAACGTTCAGTAAGCTTCAATGGTGGCAGGGACCTGGGAAAGTCCATTCTCATTGCGATGGAAGGCCTTGGGTTTCCAGGTTTGAAACCACAATGGGAGTTGGAACAAGTTTGAGGAGGGAGTTGGACTAGAAGACCTCCAAAGTCCCTTCCAAATCTGATGATGTTTTATGTCCTAGGTCAGTGGCCCTGGGAAAGAAGTGACTTGTGTTTTGTCATTGCTGCGTGACCAAGCATTTGGAGCAGTGGCCACTTGGGCCTTTTTCCTTCTTCCTTGCTTTATTTCATGAACCTGGGATTGAAGTGGATAGGAATCTGCCATGCCTGTTACATTAGTGTTTTTGCAGAGGCTCTTGGTTTATATAGTCTGTGTCTCCAAGGACTTGTGGGAGAATTGTGGCTGATTGGGCTGGAGACTTGGATGCTAGATGGTTTGGAGAAAAGGTATTGGAAGGAAGCCAGAACCATTCCCTCCTTTTCAAATGAAAGACGGGGTGGGAGGATGTGTCTGGATGGTTTGGAGAGGTGTGGGAGAGAGTTTTCTCCTCTGATTCACTGAACAAGAGCAGAAGAGTTGTGAGATGGGAGGGCGAATGTAGGAAAGAAAATGTGGATAGTCAGACTGGCCATACGTAGAGGTGCTGGGGATAGATGGTAGATGCAATGGGGCCTTTGGCACCCATGGATCATTACCTAGTGATCCTGTTTTAGGTGGCTCAGTCTCTCCTGGGTAAGCTGAGTCAGGGGATCCCCTGTAGTCAAATTGTAAAGTGAGTACCCTACCAAGTTGTTCAGCTTCCCTCAGAATTAGATTCCAGCTGTGCTGGTCCCGTGAAGCTAACCTCTAGCTTCACTATTTGTTTAAGTATGGTCAAAGGACAGCATTCATAGCACATGGCCTAATTCACACACAAGTGCTAACCTAGAATTCCCTGCCACTAGTTACACATAGCTCCTGAAATCAACTGATTCCCTAACACCCAGGATGTTTTTGACCATGATTCACTAAATAAGGCCTAGTGACTTTGTTCACATATAAGAGTGGGATTTCTGCAAAAGAAATTACTCATACAAGAAATCAGAACAGGCAATTCATAATTTGGTGTGATCTCATCTCTCCCTCCCTCCTCCCTCTCTCTCTCTCCTGCCCCCCTCCAAATTATCCTTTTAGCATAGGTCTGAGCACAAAGGAAGTCATCCTAACTAGAATTTTTAACTGCTGTACATGTACAGATACACTCAGAAGAGAGCAGTGGTGGGATTCAAATAACTTAACAACCAGTTCTCTGCCCTAATGATTTCTTCCAATAACCAGTTCACCTGAAGTGGTGCGAACTGGCTGAATCCCACCACTGGAAGAGAGCCATAATTAACTGAAGTTCCCTGTTAAATATATTACATTACAAATTGCAATAGTAAACATTCAGAAGAATTTCAAATATTGAGGTTTTGTGAGAGGAGAGAGACACTTTTGTTTTGTCCTTTAACAAAGATCATCGCTTCTGTTAAAAATTGGGATGTTTTTAGATTGTAGATAAAGGAATTATTAATTTTGAAATGAGAGACAATACATACAGCCAAATGCTATGGTTATGCAGCCAGCGATGATTATTATAAAGATCCAGAGAAAGGTTATGTTCATACATCATGCTTATCCACACTTAAATGAGTATGATTTGAATTAATAAATTTAGATTCACTCAACACACTGAGCCATATAGTAGCCAACCAGCTTCTAGGCTAGCACATCAGGTGAATCCATCCAATGAGTGGTTCAAATATGGTGCTCAAGTCCTGAATAAAACCACAGTTAATTGGGTTCTCCATGGTAAGCCAAAATCAAACCACATTATGGCTTAGCACAATGCTTAAGTCCAGTTGGTTTCTACAAGCCAATGGTACATTTAGACAGCATCAAACTCCCTATATTCATTAATTATCAGCTATTATTATCCACTATCAATGTCAGACTTCTTGCTCACCAGTAAGATGAGCAAAAAATGCATATTTAATCAATGATCACAATAAAAGAGATGTGATTAAAGAGTATAAAAGAATGCATATTTATTGATTGGATTTAATTAGTTGCCCATCTCAACCTTGTAACTCTAGGCACCTCACAATGCACAAGTGTAAAAAGGCAGAACCAAAGGTGGTATTCAGCAGGTTCTGACTAGTTCTGGAGTACCGGTAGTGGAACATTTTTTTAAACAAGTTTTATTCATTTTTCCACCTTTTAACATCTCATTTTAGAAAACAGCATGATTACAGGTTTCACATATACATACAAATATGACCACAGTTACATATTCAATTTTTGTATTCAATTTCTTATCTTAACGATGCTTTTATACATTTTCTATTTTATTGTATTATTCCCAATGCATATCTCATTTTTAATTCACATATATTAACTTCATAATTGTTATACTTTAATACTTTTAACTGTCACATTTGTATAGTCCTCTTAAATTCTGATTAATAATACTCCTTCTATAAATTGGTTTCCCCCCTAAAATATCAGTTTAAGTGTGCCACCTCCAAGTTACATATTCATTATCTCCCCTTTTAAATCCCATTAAGTGTTTAACATTTTATTACCTAAAACATTAAAAATAACATTCCCTATTAAGATTACGTAACATATATAAATCAGATTCTGCATGGTTTCCCCTTTTTGATTTCATAGAATTTATCTACATTTTCAAAAGAACAAAGGGACATATTAATCTACTCATTTAGTCCTAAACCCTGATATAAATTCCATTTCAGCTCTTCTCCTAAATCATTCCATTTATCTCAATATATTTCAATATATTTAATTAACATATTCTATTATTTGTTACCATTATCTCTATACATAAAGGAAAAGAGCATTAACAAAAATAACAATTCTATTTTCCATCTTATCAATCTATATGTCCCCATTTCACAACTACAAGTTTATTTATATTACTCCTCAGCACCTTGCAGAATCCCCTCCCCAAATATCATTCAGCCATTATCTCTGTGTTTAATTTAAAAAGTTTCCCATTTTTTAGAATTCCCATATTTCTTGATTCCCAAGTCCTGTTTCTTTTCCCTTCCTTCCCTAATATTTTCTCCTTTATTCTTTCACTCCAGTTTTAACCCCTCTCTCTTTATAACTCCTTCCGCCCTTCAATTTCTGCTGATTCTTTTCCCTTTTTAATTTTCTGGATATTTCTCTTTATTCAATTTCCCAAATCTCTGATATTTATTCCCAACTCTTTTCCTCTTTCTTTCCAGAGTTCTTTGTTCTCGATGGTAGTTAAAGATGGCTCCTTGCTCCTCCTCCTCTTCTGTCCTCTGTTGTTCATACTCTGCAATCGCCTCTTCAAAAAATTTTAAAACAAAGCCTAAAGTTTCACCTTGTTCTTGTAATGTTTCTTTCGTGTTTCTATGTTCCATCTTTAATTCCTGAAGATATATCGCCATTTCACAGCTTTCTAATTAGTCCAAATAATGTCTTTAAAATTAGTTTCCAACAGTTCACTTTTAGTCCTCAGCTAATCCAATGCCAAATCCACATCAGAATCAACAATTAATCCAAGGGCAGAATCTTCATGTTTCTTTCTTTATTTCAATGTTTCAAAGTTCTTGTTTTATTATATCAATTTTCCTTGTATTTTTAAGAAACAGAGTCTTTTATAAGAAAACAAATTAAAGTTAACTCAGATGGCATGCTTTGTTCTGACAAATCCACACCTTCCCAATTATTCAGAGCTTTTTTGAACCACAATCTTCCAAACAGTTCAGATCCAATTGATATTAAATTTTCTCTTTAAGAATTTTATAGTTCAGCTTTGTTAATGCCTATATAAAATCAAAATATACTTATCCAAGTTAATTAGGTGCTTTCTCCTCCAGCTTTCCCCTTTCTGTTCGCCACTGTAAATCCTTTCTTAAAGATTCTTTGAAATATTAATCCTGAGGGTATCTTCCATTTAATTATATCATCCCATTCCTCCTGCTGTTCACTTCTTTCTCTCTCTCCTGCGCAATCTTATTCCAGTCTCATCTTCCCCTTCAGGGTGGCCATTTTAGACCACCGCTTCAGGCGTCTTCAGGAGGGAGTAATTGTCAAGCTGGGGAGGGGATTTGCAACTCCCCTCTACTCAGCTGATGGTCTCCCCTTCCCCTGCGACCCCTACGAGGCGGCTTCTGCCCCGAATCCAAGGGATTGGGGTGCTCCGACGCCAAAGCATGAACCAAAGCCGTGCATGATCACGGTCAGCGGTCCGTCTTCCGGGAAGCTTAAAACAGGAAGTCCCGGTAGTGGAAATTTTGAGTAGTTCAGAGAACCAGCAAATACCACCTCTGACTGGAGGTTTGACAGTAACCTTCTCCTGCCACGCCCACCAAGCCATGCCCACAGAACCAGCAGTAAAACATTTTGAATCCCACCACTGGGCAGAACATCATGAAAACAACATTACAAATTATAGTGCAATCGAAATTCTATGAATGTGATGCCAGGCTTCAAAACTGAGGGAAAAGCCATGCCTGCAAAGCTTTCTGGAAGGCTACCCAGATCTTTTGGAGTGAGGGATGGTAGCAGGTCTTCTGACAGAGAGCTCCCTGGGTCCCACCAGATGATACATTTCATGGGATGGACCCAGAGCATGTTCACTCTGTCAAATCTGGTGGGATGGACAGTTCCAAATGAGGACAGATGATCCTGCAAATAAACTGGCCTTGGACTTGTAAGGCTTTATAGGTGACCACCAAAACCTTAAACTAAATCTCAAAGCCTACCAAGACTATAAAAGCTCACAAAGCTTCTTGTTAGTGAAGTTTTAGCATCGAATTAAAATGTAATGTTTATTCATTTATCTATAATTACTGATGGGGTTCTCACACTGTACAACATCAGGGTATGTTTCACTAGGGTTTATTAGATCAATCCCAATCAATTTAGCATAACATGCTAAGCCAAAACCAAACAAAACCATGATATTGCTTAGTCTATTGTGTGGCTCCAAATACAATAGTGGTTTCTTTTTTAAGAGCTATAAAATATAGTCTTGATAATCCCTGGCTTCTAATTTCAGAGGGAGCACATGAATATTAATTAGTAAGGAAACAGCACTTACCACAAAGTTAGAGGCACTCTTCCTTCCTCTTTCTGATTTTGAATCTAATGTCTGGCATTGAAAGTAGGTCACTGAGGTAGGTTTAGCTCATTGTAAAATCCAGACATCAGTTCATAAAAGATATAGGACTATACATGTGTTTAGTAGGTAAATCCACATGCTGGTTTTGCTGAAAGGTGAATTATTAACTTGCTGATCTGAAGGGTACTAAGTAGTTTAAAATCGTACACTTGGATGTGTCTGGATTGGGGGACACTAAGCAGCCCATCTTCCCGCTCTTCCTGCTTACCCCCTCAACCTCCGCAGCCTACTCATCCAGAGGTGGGATTCAATTTTTTAAAATACTGGTTCTGTGGGCCTGGCATGGAGGCTGTGGCAGGGGAAGGATACTGCAAAATCTCCATTCCCTCCCCACCCCACTAACCTGCTTTCCAGCTCTGTTCTCCTGTGCAGGGCAACAAAAGAAGACCCAGCTAGGACTCAGGAGGCAGAGGATAGATGGGGGCGCGGCCAGACAGAGATGGGATTTGCCAGTTCTCCGAACTACTCAAAATTTCTGCTACCGGTTTCCCAGAACTGGTCATAGCCTGCTGAATACCACCTCTGTACTCATCCTGATGCCTCCCCTGGAACAAAGACCAGTTTTCAAAAGCCTAGCATCCCTTAGAGTTGTATGCTGGTGCCAGTCCATCCTGTTTCAGGCAACCCCTCCCAGCTGGCCTTGGCATCAAAGAAAGCAAAGAGGAGCAGCTGGATCTGTGCACCTGCTGCTGAGATTTTGTTTGCAAGGCTTTGTGGGCTGGCATCAGGCCATTCAGTGTGTTGAACACACCTGACCAGCCAAAGGTATTCCCTGATGTGGGCTTTGCAATAACCCTCGACACTTATCATTTCTGGCTTTCAGAAAAGGCTGCTGGGCTGCAGTTGCAAATTAACAAATCTTTGGACTAAATGTGGCTGGGTTCCCCCAGCATGCTGGTTGAGATTTGGCTGGCTAGTTGGTGGTTTTATATATTTGCCTGAACACTGCCTTGGATTCCCTCATTATCTTTTTAATAATTGAATACCTGCCTATTCTATTACATTGGCTGGGACTTTCACAATGGGGAGGGAGGTGCTGTCATCCTGGAAGAAACTCCTGCTCTAAGAAGTCCCAAACTTTGGCAAGTTATCATCAAGTATAGAATAAAAGCAGAGACTTGAAAAGACTAAAACCCACACAAAGGCAGGTGAATTTTTGGTGTGCTCTGCAAAAGAGAATGCAGAATGACTGTTATTTTTTACTTGCATGTACAGCTAGTCCTTGACTTATGACCACAATTGAGTCCAACATTTCCATTGCTAAGTGAGATGTTTGTTAAGTGAATTTTGCCCCCATTTTATGACCTTTCTTACCACAAGTTGTTAAACGAGTCGCTGCAGTTGTTAAGTGAGTCTGGCTTCCCCACTGAGTGTACTTGTCAGAAGGTTGCAAAAGGTGATTACATGACCCTGGGACACGGCAACTGTCATAAACATCAACCAGTTGCAGAGCATCTGAAGTTTGAGCATGGGACCATGAGGATGCTCCGTGGTTGCCACTGTGAAAAATGTTCATAAGTCACTTTTTTTCAGTGCTAGTGTAACTTTAAATGGTCACTAAATGAACTGTTGTACATTGAGGACTACCTGTACTGCAGAGGTTGCTGGTTTGTGTGAATGACAATTGCAGTAAACTGGTAGGCACAGTGATAGTATTCAATTTTTTTACTACCAGTTCTGTGGGCACGGCTTGGAGGGTGTGGTGTGACTTGGTGGGCGTGGCTTGGTGGGCGTGGCAGGGGAAGGATATACTGCAAAATCCCCATTCCCTCCCCACCCCACTAACCTGCTTTCCAGCTCTGTTCTCCTGTGCAGGCAACAAAAGAAGACCCAGCCAATCAGCTGGGACTCAGGAGGTAGAGAATAGATGGGGGCGGGACTAGTCAGAGGTGATATTTGCTGGTTCTCCAAAGTACTCAAAATTTCTGCTACCGGTTCTCTAGAACCGGTCAGAACTGGCTGAATACCACCTCTGGTCATGCAAAAAAAAAAAGGCAGTCATTGTATCCACGGTGTTGGAAAACACAATAAAATAATCCCAAAGCAATGATCAGAGAGTTGTGGTGAATTGATTTTAAAAAAGACAAATAAGCCTTTATTAAAGTACAGATGGCAGTTCTAACAAGGATGACAAGCTGTCCCAGTACTTGTCACCACCGAAGATTTTCAAGGTTCAGTTAGGTCTCACATTCTGGATATGCCTACAGCAAACCATGGAAATATTGAAAGCACTCCAAAAGGCATGAAAATGGTTTATTTGTTAATGTGGCTTTTGTCTCGGTATCTCAGAGACAAGCACCACATTGTTCTGAAGCTTCAACGAAAGAAATTGATGGGCAATTTTGAAATCTTACTCTCACAATGCATTTAGTTGGGTCTGTCAGGGTTTAAGCTAACATATATTAAAATGGAATCCGTTGACCCAATCAGCTAACCCGAGATATTAAATTTAACCCAAAACAGAATGAATTAACAGTATCCCAGCTCAGTTGTGCTGTGAGGGCATCTCAACTCTGTCAACTGATTGTTTTGGACTTCCAGAATTCTTTCCAATCCTTTAATGACAGCCCTACCCTGAAGTCATGCGATTGGGAAGGGCTTAAGAATGGAGCGTTGGTGATCCAACTACCTCTACACAGAACACTGAAGTGTCCTCACAACAGATCCTCCATCTTGGTGCCAGCCAGTTGAAGCTGGATCAAGGACTGATGGTTTCCATTGAAAAACACAAAACAACCCATTATGCAACTATTCTGACAGGGTAGGTGCCTAAGACAGGTTGGTGACTTGCAAGGCTCCAACTTGTTTGCTGCAGGACATCCCCCTCCCACCCAGTTCTGGGCCCAGTGCCTCTGTCACCATTTCTATTTGGGTTGCCAGGGAGAACAGAACCTGCCTAACAACAAGATTCTTTAGTTTTCTTTGGGAGAAATAGGGATTCCATGATGTTTCTGTTCCTAAGTACAGGCAGTCCTTGCCTTACAACAGTTATTTATTATTATTTATTTAGACTTGTATGCCGCCCTTCTCCCTAAGGACTCAGTTCATTTAGTGACCGTTCAAAGTTACAACAGCACTGAAAAAAGTGACTCATGACCATTGTTCACGCTTACGACCATGGTCATGTGATCAAAATTCAGACACTGGGCAACTGATTCATATTTGTGACACTTGCAATGTCCTGGGGTCATATGATCACTTTTTGTAACCTGACAAACAAAATCCATGGGGAAGCCAGATTCATTTAACAACCGTGTTACTAACTAAGCAACTGCAGTGATTCACATAACAACTGTGGCAAGCAAAGTTGTTAAATGAAAGGTCATAAAATGGGCCAAAACTCACTTATCCAATGTCTCACTTAGCAACATAAATTTTGGGCTCAATTGTGGTCGTAAGTTAAGGACTACCTGTAGTAACTTCCACTGCCATTTCCTACCAAGTGGTTCCTGTCTCCATAGATTGTTCTCCTACTCAGCACGCAGAGAGATTTATTACAGAAGGAAAAAAGGTGGCTAAGTTTCTCTCTTCTCCAGTATAGATACTTCACACACACACACACACACACACACACACACACACACACACACACAGCTCTCCACTATATCTCTCCTTGTCTCCATTGTACCCTCTGGCAGTGGTAACAACCATTCTCAGTCTCACCCTTGCGTGAGGGCAGCGGTTTTGAAAGAGGTGTGCTCTCACTGGTGATGTAGAGAAAAGCCTTCAGATATGGATGTTGTGGAAACAGGGTCATGCATACCACTGAAGGCATTAATAGTTTTTTTTTAAAGGATCCTGTTATGTATGCAGGTTTGAATGTCATTGGTTTAGTTTGAACTGTTCTTGTAAAATGTCAAATATGATTTGTTTAAAAAGTGCGGGAAAAACCCTGCACTCTGATTGGCTGGCAACTGCGGCTGCTGGCTATAAGTAGCAGCCGCAGCCCAGCCAAATCGGGTCTGTTATGAGCTGTAGTCACTAATAAACTCTTCACTGAAGCACTCCGCGTCTGACTCTTCATGCAAATCTAACAGATCCTATCTCTTTCAACAATATTTCCTGATGGATTTCTGTCTGGGAAAAGTATCTATAGAAAAAAAAATCTTAGTGAAAACATTTTCTTCCTGTAGTGAATCAATTTAAGTCTTCAAAGATGCTGCAGCTCAATGATTAAGTATGAATTGCACACTTGAAAGGCTTCTTTCGGAAAGCCCTTAAATGTTACTTCATAACTCACCATGATGATGACAATGAACTGTTTCACTCAGGCTTCACAAAATAAGAGGAGCTTGTAATCTATATGGAAGTTAGAAAATTAGGCTAGCAAATGCAGGTATATTGTTAATATGTCGCTTCAATGGGAGGAACCTCCAACCCACAGAACAGGATGCCTGAATTCAGTGACCTGTTTGCTCCTCCAGCATGTATCTTCATTAGAGGATAAAGCTTCTGGTCTGATCCTATGCATCTCACTTTCCCTTGTCTTTTCTAATCTTCCAGTTCTTTCCAAAAGGCTTTCCAGTTCTTTCCAGTTGAAAACCAAGGACAGAAGAAAATTTAGGGATAGCAATAGCTTAAAAAAAAGTTTGCAGAGGAAGTGGAACATTTAAAAAGGGATTTGGGGTGATGTCCAAAACAATTTTGAGCAGCAGACTTCTGTCCCCTGCCATGATGCATTATGTGTGCATCTGTTGGCACACTGCATTATGCTATCAATCCTTTTTAAAAGAAAATTGGTGTACTATCTGTCAATATAATGGAGGAAAACTTTCAGAAGGCAGACTAAAAATATGTTCGATTGCAACTAATCAGAAAGCTGGATATCAATGGATCAGTTGCAAACATCCAATTCTAAGGATGTTTATTTATTATTTATTTTATTTATTTTATTAGACTTGTATGCCGCCCTCTCTCCCTAAGGACTCAGGGCGGCGAACAGTAAAAGAAACCCAGTACATATTACAATAAAAAAAACCCATTAAACAAATACAAGCCTAATCAGTATTATACAAAATTTAAAATTAATTAAAACAAATACTAAAAACCAACCCGCATCCCCCGAGGTCAGTCCAGACCAGCCTGTTGGAATAGCCAGGTCTTCAGGTCCCGGCAGAAGGTGCGGAGATCAGGGGCCAAACAGAGGTCCACAGGGAGTTGGTTCCACAGGGCGGGTGCTCCCACAGAGAAGGCCCTAGCCCTGGGCACCGCCAGTCGACAATGCCTAACCGACAGTACCCCAAGGAGGCCCTGCCTGTGGGAGCGTACCGGGCGATCAGAATGTGATGCTAGCAGGAGGCGTTCCCGCAAGTACCCTGGACCCAAGCCATGTAGGACTTTGTAAGTTGTTACTAACACCTTGAATTCAATGTATATTAAGCAAAAAACCCCATTCTAATGGTGGTACTTTTACCTGATCCTGTAAAGAGAGTTGATTTGAATGTTTCATACATACTTTTGCTAGAAACATTGCCTTACAATTTTTTTTTGTATACTTTATGGATATACATGTCTGATGAGGAAGTAAAAATATTGGTTTTGGCACTAACTATTCAAATTGCAAGGTCTAACTGTTGGGCAACCTGTGCTCTCTCATTTTGTGAAATATGCTTTACTTAACATACATAATGCTGTAATGCTCTCGGTGGAATTCTTCCAGTTTGGTTAGAAAAATTCACCTTCTTAGAAAATTCAGCAACTCATGCTGCAGCTGTAGCATATGGAGAATACACATTGATCTATTTACACCACTCCAGAACCAGCTCTACACCTCTGCATTCTCACACTATCATCCATGTTCAGGAACTTGAGCTGATTTATTTCGAGCTAGGCTGTGATGTCAACTAAACTGGAAAAAGGTAATATTTCTATTTACAACAATGAAAGCCCAGAAAAGCTGGTGGGTAGCCAATGGTGCACTGAAATATTTATTTCCCTATTCCTGAGCCTGATGTGTTAGCAGATGGAATATATTTTCCTGGTTCCTTGAAGCACGCAAGGCAGGGGTGGGAACCAACCGGTTGAACTACCAGTTCGGTGATTTTACATTTTGCTGCGCGCGCATGTATATCGTCATCATCTAGCTGCCTGGACAGCTGAGCTGTGCTGCATGCGGGTGCGCAGCGGTTGAAAAAGCACTTTTTTCCTGCTTTTTCAACCACAACTGTGTCGCACAAAGCAGCTGCGGTTGAAAACGCAGGAAATAAAGGTCAGGAAAGAGCCCGGGAGGGCAGGTGGGCCAAAACAGCAGCAGACATAGAACTGGTTCTATGTATGCTCTCTGTTTGCTTCTTTTCAGAGCAACCGGTTCTGTAGAAGTGGACAGAACCAGTAGAATCCCACTCCTGACGCAAGGTCTGTGATTGCAGAACAATTGTCAAGATTTATTCAGCTAACCAACTTTTAATGGATTTGCAGACCCTAAAGGAGGCTGAGTATTTCAGCTGGCTGAAGGATTTCAGTGGTAATGCTGTGTTCATGACATATTCAGTCATGATTTATTAATTAAACTATAATTGGCTGCTTCCACACAATGCATTAAAACAAACCGTGGTTTTACAAACTGTAATGGTTGCATTCACATGCTAAGCAACAAGTTAGCAAACCACATTTTGGCATAGTGAAAATCAATGTCCCCCCCTAAGAAATGCAGGTAGTATTTTAAGAACTAGCTGTATGTACATGAGTTTATTTCTATTGCTACATAATCTACAAGGCATTTATGTTTATTTAGGGACTGGATTCATGTATGAGCCTAACCCATTGTCTGAGTCTTATTGTTCCTTTAGGTAAAATGTAGCTTCCCAGTGTAGTTGCTTATGTTATATGAATCCAACAACTAATTACATTATTAAAATGTGGTTAAGCAAACCATTATCTAGCATGTTAAGTAAACATGCCTGTTGTGGCATATACAGTATATCTTTAAATGCATGAATATATATATTAGAGAAATGTCATCAGACTATCTGAATAACCTGAAGCTGAATCCTTATATAGAACCAAGCAGAATATTTCTTGTTTGTGGCCTACCCCAATGTGTGCATCCAGCCACAACCACAAGCTGTGATTGAAACAAACAATGGGTCAGTTAGATTTATGAATCTAATCTGAATCTTATAGTTTATGATCTTGGGAAATAAAATCAATACATTCAATGTAAAATAAAAAGGCTTTAAAATGTTCTTTGGGAAGGCCAGCAGATTGAAATCAATATGCACAGTATGAATATGCTAGGCCTTTTCTGCGTATAACTTGAAGCTCTCACAAACTTCCTTAGTTACATCTTGTTGCTAGGTGATGATAGCGCTGAGCACATATACATTTTAAGGCTGTAAAGAGAAACTACCTTTTTATTTACACTTTCTTGGTGTGATCCCTTGCTGTTACTGTACTAAAAAAATTGATGATTGCATGAACAACGCTTCTGAGCTGGTTTTCACTACCTGCTGAATTCTTCTGATCGTATAAATCTTTTCGCCTTTGTACTACTTGCTAGCTAGGACTTGGAGACACTGTAGGCGCTGTTTTTAGAGAGCACGTTTTCATGATGTAGCTTTTATTTCATTCTCTGTCTACTATGCAGACAGTCCTTAGTTGTTCCAACAATGCTTTCCATGTTCTCCTGCCATGTGTTTTTATGCAAACGATTTATGGGACCTTATGCATGAAGTTAGTAATGACACAGTCAAGGGTAGGCATATGTGAAGCTCCTATCCTATAGGACAGGGGTGTCAAACTCACATCATCACGGTGGCATCACATGACACATTGGGACTTTCCCCTTTGCTAAACCAAGCGGGGGCATGGCCAGTGGGTGACACATCCGGCCCGTGGGCTGGGAGTTTGACAGCCCTGCTATAGAAGGTGGGGAATGGGGGGGGGAGAAGGCATGCCTGAAGTGTTCAAACAGCTGATTGAACACTTCAGGCATGCCTCCTCCCCCAACTCCCATTCTTAGACACTGCCTAAGGCCACATTGGTTTGAATTGCAGGAGAAACCAAACTGGTCTCCTACAGAGACACCTTCCCATGGAATGCATGGCCTATGTTTTACAAAACACTGTCGAATCAGAGGTGGTATTCAGCAGGTCCTGACTGTTCTGGAGAACCGGTAGCGGACATTTTGAGTAGTTCGGAGAACCGGCAAATACCACCTCTGACTGGCTCTGCCCCATCTATTCCCTGCCTTCTGAATCCCAGCTGATTGGCTGGGTCTTCTTTTGTTGCCCTGAACAGGAGAACGTAGCTGGAAAGCAGGATAGTGCGGTGGGGAGGGAATGGGATTTAGCAGTAACCTTCCCCTGGAGTGGGGAGGGAATGGGATTTTACAGTATCCTGCTATGCCCACCAAGCCACCCCACGCCCACCAAGCCGGTAGCCACAAGCCACAGAACCGGTAGTAAAAAATTTTGAATTCCACCACTGTATTGAATCATTATGTAAGTTGCTAATATATACAATGGTATACACAGGACTTTGAGAGGACTTCTAACGCTGTTATTAAGTACATTCAATAACATCCAAAAGATCAGGGAATGCGTCTATAAATGAAAAAAGACTTGTTGAATAATTTAAACTGGGAAAAGAAATGAATTGCTGGTTCTGTCCTAAGTATTGGTACACTTTTTCTACAGCTCTTATTAACTTGGAGTATTTTGAAATTGGGATGAAATTGACAAAGTTCTGCCATGTTTTCCCTGTTAGTCTATTTATACTATTATTAATATTATTCTATTCAATTATTATAGAATAGAATGAAATGGAACGGAACAGAATAGAATAAAATGATATACATAATATACATACAACAGAATATGCATATTATTCTATTCTATTCTATTCTATTCTATTCTATTCTATTCTAATCCAAAAAATAAGAAGAATGCTAAACTTGTTTACCAATTTTTGGGAAGATCGGAAATGAAAAAATAATCCAAGTGACAAGTTGGTGGAATGGAAGATGGGTTGGGTTGTAGGGGGTGGAGCTTTCTCAATGTTCTGTGGCAGCTCCTCCCACTTCATCCCACTCCCCTCTTCCACTCTACTGATCTGCTAGCAAGGCTATTTTTAGAGACAGATCTATTGATCTTCGAGAAGGCTAGCTGCATGTTCAGAAATAGCCCAAATGACAGGGGACAAGTGTAGAGTATCTCTGTATGGGCATCATGTCAATTGGACAATGTGAAAGTTGGTCGCGCTCTTCCAAGTTATCCTGCTGCACTTAATAGCAATAGCACTTAGACTTATATACCACTTCACAGTGCTTCACAGCCTTCTCTAAGAGGTTTACAGAGTCAGCATATTGCCCCCAGAAATCTGGGTCCTCATTTTACCCACCTTGGAAGGATGGAAGGCTGAATCAACCTTCAGCCTGCTGAGATTTGAACTGCCAAATTGCAGGCAGCAGAAATAGCCTACAGTATTGCACTCTAACCACTGGGCCACCATGGCTCTTAAGGAAGTGGTTTTCTGCTGGCTGCTGACACTGGCTGTGAGGGGAAGCAAAGCCAGTGGGCTCTCTTGATCACCTTCCTTAAAATCTCCCACCATAAAACCATAAGTATAGACTCCCTCACCTTGTTACTGAGCATTGTAATTGTGGCTGATATTATAGCATGGTTGTTGGGACAGCACAAATTTTATTGGCATGTTTTCCTGTTGAGTCATACCGTGGAGGAATGCACGGTAATGGGGCTGCGAGGAAGATTCCTGAGTTTTTAAACAGACGTTTTAAAGACTTCTGCAGCTAGGGACACCATTGTTAAGGTTCTGGTTATTTGCAGTTTATCACACTTATAAAGTCTGGTAAATAACAATTTGCGGTTAGGTTTCTTTGGCTTTTTTCTGGTGTTCTTACCTGACCTGTCCCACCTTTACAGGATGTGAGCCTTTTGCAGCAATAACTTTTCTTAATTCTGTATGAAGTACTTTGTATTGATGTTTATTTATTTTATTTATTTTATTTATGAGACTTATATGCCGCTCTGTGTCCCTGAGGACTCAGGGCGGCCTACAAAGTAAAAACAGTAATACAAATATTAAAAAAACTATTAAACCCAAGGTCTCATAAACATTCCAATTAAAACTATGATAAAAACCCTCCCCCATCAGTCCGAGTAGGCTAGTTGGAACAGCCATGTTTTTAGGCCACGGCGGAAGGAGCGGAGGTCAGGGGCCACTCGGAGCTCCAGGGGGAGCTGGTTCCATAGGGTGGGTGCTCCCACCAAGAAGGCCCTACTCCCGGGGACTGCCAGCCGACATTGCCTAGTCGACGGCACCCGGAGAAGGCCCTGTCGGTGGGAGCGCACGGGACGTCGGGAGACTGTATGTTAAGTGCAGTAGAGGAGTAAGGTTCACTCAAGGGGAAAAACAAGAGTAAGTCACTACTGGAAACAATGGTCCAAGTCATGGCTCTTGTTCTTTGGCTATCTAGATAAGAGAAACTCAAGACTTCTTAATTTTAGTGTTCTCCCCACCACTGCCAAATTATTCCCGCTGCCCAATAGTGAGCAGGCAATGTTGTTACTTAGCAACTGCATCTACTCTACATACCTGTGATTCTTTTAAGAACACGGTTGACCAGATGAGAGTAATGAATTCCCTTGTATGGTGGAAAATAGGAGTCAATAGATATCAGCAGTGGCCTCCCTGGTGCTCCTCTACCTCCAAAGAAGCAGGGGAAATGCTTATTTTGTTACCTGAGCGTGAAAAGTGTTAGGAGGTAAGGCAATTGAAATTGGATTTATTCCATTGTTGTGACCTCTCTCTGGCTCAGCCCCCTTCTCTTCAGCCTACCCTTTACCTCTCCCCAGCCTGAACATCTGTCAGCCAAGTTCTTTGAAGACCTATTGCAAAGGCAACAGGGATGGGGGAGAGGGAAGCACTTTTTACCCTAGCAAAGAGGTCTCCAAACTTGGCAACTTTAAGACTTGGGGACTTCAACTTCTGGGAGTTGAAGTCCACAAGTCTTAAAGTTGCCAAGTTTGGGGACCCCTGCCCTAGCAAAACAGCACTCTCCTGTAGACAGCCAAATCTTTAGATAGCGGGATCACAGGGGAGTGGGTTAGCATTATAGCACAGTAGTATCATTGCTACTGTACTAAAATGCACTCCCACATTCTCAGAAGATCACCAATCATCTGGGAAACAGAGGAATATTGGCAGTATGATAGTTACGTGTTCATGTATGCCCGTACTTACATGCATGTCTGATTCCTACACTGCATGTTGTTTACAGAATTTAAAAGGTTGCCCATGCCAGTTAGCATTGCTTAGTATTGTTACAATGGATCCCCGGTGAGTATCCATAAATCATCATAGTTTTAACTAGTCAGTGGAGTTCAGCTCCATGCGGCTGTACATAGACTCATTCATTCTTTTCTCCCTTTCAGAATTAATTAAGTCCCCAACTCTAATGCAGTAGCTAACTTTGCATTAAATGGTCATCAAAATTAAGTTGCATTTTGGCATAGTGCAATACATGAACCCAGACATCTTGGTTTTAAGGTTTGTTTATTCTTGGTGTCTTGTGTGAATCCAACCAACTATGATTTATTCAATTCAATAAACAACTCCTCAGCAGGATGAGTGAATTAGGTCATAGATTGGATTTATTATGCTAGCTATAATGTATTTAGGGGTGAACATTGGCTTGCATGCTGTGTGAGCTCAGGCATTGTGGCTTATTCGGTACATCATAGTAAACTATGATTTAGCAGGCTAAGTCAACCCAGCATAGTTTCACTGTCACCAGTTCTCTGGGTAAGATGTGTTTGCTTCTTCAGACTTCCTAGCTCTGTATTTCTATTGCTATATTTCGTTTGTCATGTAAAGGCAAAAGATTCTCTGCTTTTGTAGCTGGTTTGATAGCTGCGCTACAATCTATTTAATTATTTAAATAGATCTATTTGATAGACCTATTTTTGTCTTTTGTTTGGGAACATTCACTGTCTTTCCAGGCTTCCCACATATCACCTCCCCATATATTAAGTCCCTGTCTTTGATGATGTGAGTACCTTTTACTGTTCCCATTAATGTTGATTTCACTGCTTGGTTTAATTATTCCTGCTGTTTCCCTACATTCTCACAGCTTTGGTTGCTATAACAACAAAATCTAGGATTTTTATTAAAAATCTAATGGATATATTTGTTAGCTTCTCCAATTTAGAAAGATGGCTGGATTTAACAAGGATATAAGTGATAGAAATGTCTGGGACAATGCATGATTGGCAGGACGTTCTTGGCAGTGTGGTTATTTATCTATTTATTCATTTCTAGGGATAAATAGAAACAGGTTTCTGCTCTTGGGTTTAATAGTTCCATGTGTAATCACTGCTGCATGGGCTTTTGAAAGGTTCCAGTTAGCAGCACAAAAAGTGTTAAGTTTGCATGAAGAGTCAGGCGAAGAGCTTCAGTGAAGAGTTTATTAGTGACTACAGCTCGAATGGACCTGTCTTGGCTGGGCTACGGCTGCTACTTATAGCCAGCAGCCGCAGTTGCCAGCCAATCAGAGTGCAGGGTTTTCCCGCACTTTTCAAACCAATCATATTTGACATTTTACAAGAACAATTCAAACTAAACCAATGACATTCAAACCTACATACATAACACCCCTCCCCACTAGGTTCAGTCCATACCAAACCCCAACCTATCTAATGTATTCTTTTAAATAGGTGGGGCTCTTACGTGTACGTTGAAACCTTCATGGTTCAGAAGTTTTAACATTCTCACCCAGTGAGAGAGGAAATGTGTCTGCTGACATTTCCCTACTGGGACTTCCTGTGAAAGAAGACCCTGTTTGATTGTTAGAATCTGGTCTCTCCTCCCAACCCATCTCCAGCCCAATGTCAGCACCCAAGTCAGGTAGTGATGTACAATCTTCCACTTCTAAGGATGGATTTTGGCATTGTGACAGGTTTTGGAATGGTTCCTGTCGTAATGGCTCGTTACACATGGGATGGATTCTTGCTTGCTGATTATCCTCCTGCTCCTCCCCTTCCCCCCTAGAATTGATATCAGGTGAGGGAACTAGAGAGGAACAAGTGCGATGTTCCTGAGAAAACCTGGATCTAAGTTGATCAATGTGCCTGCTCCAGAGGATTCCATCCTCTGTTTGCACCCTGTAAGAACGAGGGCCTGTGATTTGAGTTATCTCAGCAGGAATCCACAAAGGTACACCCATAAGGTTCTTAGCATAAACAGAATCACCCACACTGAATGTGCGAACTGAATGTGCTGAACACTAAGAAGTTTTTCAACTTTCTCAGTGATGTCCCCAGGACCCAGTTGCTGAAGTTTCTCCTTGGAAAAACATATCATGCGTTCAGCCCGGCCGTTAGCCGAAGGGTGCCCAGGGGCAGTGAGGGCATGTCTTATACCCTGTTGTGCTACATAGGATTCAAAAAGGTTGGATGTAAATTGAGGGCCATTGTCAGAGACAAGAACATCAGGTAACCCGTGGGTTACAAAAAGTTTTTTGAGCTGCTTGATGACAGCATCAGTTGTGGTGGATGCCATAGGGATTACCTCTAGCCATTTGGAATATGCATCTACTATAATAAGAACGGTGTGCCCTCTGGTAGGGCCTGCGAAATCAATGTGAATCCTAGACCATGGACCCCTAGGACATTCCCATTCCTGTTTGGGGTGAGAGGTGGGGCAGGCCTGACTACCTGACAGTTGGGACAAGATGCAACCCAGTTTTCAACCATTTTGTCAATACCTGGCCACCATACATAACTCCTGGCCAATCCCTTCATCCTTACAATACCAGGATGACCCTCATGTAACATTTCCAAAACCTCTCTTTGTAGTTTTGCAGGAATAACCACCCTGTTACCCCACAAAATACATCCTCTTAATACAGATAATTCAGTTTGCCTGGACTTAAAAGGTTGGGCAAGGTGAGGTAGATCTTGAAGAGGCCAACCTTTCTTAATCCAGCCTATAACAGGAGCCAATAAAGTGTCTTTGGCAGTCTCTCTGGCAATTTCAGCAGCATGCACTGAAGCTTGGCAACAGTTTCTAGGAAAAAGGTGTGTGTTTCAGGTTCAAAGTCCTCCTTGTGGCAAGGAAGTGGGCAACGACTCAGTGCATCAGCATGTCCAATGTCCTTGCCAGGCTTGTGGATAAGCTTGTATGAATAAGCAGCAAGAAATTCAGTCCACCTCAGCATTCTTGGTGACAGGATAGTAGGTGTAGGTTTGTCTCCTGCCACAATGCCTAACAAAGGTTTGTGATCTGTAACAATGGTAAATGTTCTCCCATACAAATATTCATGAAATTTCTTGACAGCTGCAACAACTGCCAATGCTTCCTTGTCCAATTGGCTGTAATTCCTCTCTGCTTTGGTCAAAGTGCGAGAGTAAAATGCAATAGGGGCTTCCTCCTGCTGGGAAGCCTGTGGCTCAAACCCCACTCCAAAGGGGATGCATCACAAGTCAGTACAACAGGCAAATTCTCAGAGAACTGTATCAGTACAGCATCAGACATGATTAGTCTTTTAATACTGTTAAATGCTGATTGTTCCTTCCTCCCCAGACCCAAACAGACTTTTTGTCAAGTAATCTGTGCAATGGTTCTGCAATGGTTGCCTTCTGAGGTAGGAACATGTGATAAAATTAATGAGTCCAAGGAAGGCTTGCAAATCTGTTTTGCATTTAGGTCTAGGGGCTTCTTTGATTGCTTGAACCTTGGCATTGGTAGGGTGGATGCCATGCTTGTCAATCATATAGCCCAGGAACTCAACCTTGTCAGTTTTAAGAGTGCATTTTTCTTCCTTGACTTTTAACCCGCTTTCCTAAATCTGGTAAGGACTTCTCTGAGTCTTTCTTGTAACTGAGTGTCATTATCAGCAGAGATTAACACATCATCAAAGTAAGGCACTACCCCTGGCAGTCCTTGGAGCATCCTTTCCATAAGGCTTTGAAAGATACCTGGTGCCACGCTTACTCCAAATTGTAACCTTTTACATTTGAAGGCACCTCTATGAGTCACAATGGTTTGGCCCTCTGCAGTGGCATCATCAACTGTTAGTTGTTGATATGCCTGGGCCAGATCCAATTTGGCAAAAACTGTACCCCTGCCAAGTGAATGTAATAGATGATGCACCACTGGAACTGGGTATGCGCTCTGCTGCAGTGCATGGTTCAGTGTCCCCTTATAGTCCCCACAGATTCTTACTGACCCATCAGTCTTGACAGGTGTGACTATGGGTGTCTCCCATCTGGAGTGGTCAGTGGGCTCTAAAACTCCTTGAGCTATTAGTTTATCTAATTGTGCATCAATTTTTTCCTTTAAGGCAAATGGGACCCTTCTGGGCTTTAAACAAATTGGGGCACCTTGGGATCTAGGTTGAAAGTGATAGGGGTCCCCATATACTTGCCCAATCCTTTGCTGAAGACCTCTGGAAACTCAGACTTCAAGGCCTCCTCCCATTCAGAGTTGCTCACGTGATTGATGCCAGTCACCTCGATGCCTAGTGGATTGAACCACTCAAGTCCCAGCAAGCTTGGGCGATCCTTGTCCACAATGGTCAGGGGCAAACGTTTGGTGTGGCCTTTAAACTTCACGTTGAATTCTCTTGTTCCAACTACTGGAATCTTGTTCCCTTGGTAGTCTTTAAGAGTCAGTGCTTGCTTCTGGAAATGTTTCTTCTGAATGTTGGGAAGTAGCCTGTGAATAGTGTCCCATGACACCATAGATAAATAGGAGCCTGAGTCCACTTCCATTTGGCAAGGCTTTCCCCTTGATGAGTTTCATTCTTCCCCTTTGCTTCTGAGTTGCGCCCCATTTTCTCACTGAAGTTGTTGGGCTTGAAATCTTTGTCAGGAAACTTTCTTCTGTGTGGTGGAGTTCTGGATGATTTGCAGACTCTTGCTAAGTGACCTCTTTTTTCACAACAAAGGCAGATGGTATCAAGAAACTTGCATTCAGTGTGGGGGGCCCCCCCCACAACCTCTGCAATAAAAGTCTTGCCTTTTTCTTCCCAGGTCTTTCTTTTTCTTTTTCATTCTGAGTCTATAAATTCCTTCCTCCACCTCACTGCAGTCTGATTCAGAATCTATTTGTTCTCAATGAGTTGTTGTGGACTTTTCCACATCAGGATGGCTTGAGGCCTTGTTAATTTTCTTCATGGTTGTCGCTGAGGACTTAGTGGCTTCTGCTGAGGAGGCCTCTTCTATGGCTTCCTTCAACGTGATCTTAGGTTTTAATAACAATTTGCTCTGAAGCACTTTGTCTTTGAGGCCTAGAACAAATCGATCGTGCATGGCCTCCTCCAAGTTGTTAAACTCGCATGCACCCCCAATGTCTCTTAAACTTGCCACGAAGTCGTTAACGTTTTCGCTTTCCCCTTGATCCCGATGGTAAAACTCGTGTCTCTTAATGAGGCACGATACTGTGGGCGTAATGGGCTCTTAAAAGCTTTTCTAAATCAGGCCATTCCATTACCTTCCGTCTGCCGCTCCCGCCAATGCCTTCGCCATCTTGAAGACTGCCGGACCGCAGTGCATAAGAAAGACCGCCCTCTTCCACTTCGGAGATGTCGGCGAGGTCGTTTCCTTCCAAATACATTTGGAAGCGATCCGCTCGATTCGAGTCTTCTGCCACCGGATCGAATGGGGCTGGGGGTGTGTTCAGCGCAGCCATCTCGCTCTTCTGCTTGTCTTCCGCGTTGTCTTCTCTTCAGGGGAATCCCATCCTCGTTGCCAGTGTTAAGTTTGCATGAAGAGTCAGACGCGAAGAGCTTCAGTGAAGAGTTTATTAGTGACTACAGCTCGAATGGACCCATCTTGGCTGGGCTACGGCTGCTACTTATAGCCAGCAGCCGCAGTTGCCAGCCAATCAGAGTGCAGGGTTTTCCCGCACTTTTCAAACCCATCATATTTGACATTTTACAAGAACAATTCAAACTAAACCAATGACATTCAAACCTATACACATAACAAAAAGTGCTTATAAAAATCTGACCTGTGACAAAACAGTAAGAGCAGCTTAAAGCTAATTCTAGTGTGGTTCGTATGGAGCAATTGGTTGCTTGAGAAAGAGCATGGTTCAGTGTATTGACTAGTTCAATTCAGAGTCAGACCAAGACTTGGAAACCCTAAAGGTAAACCAAGGCCAAGAGGCAACGAGTAGCAGAACAATGATTTTGGATCAATTGATTTGAACAAATTTACAAATCTGTGGCAGAGCAAAAACAGTAGAACTCCAGGTGCACTTAAGTGTTGTGGTGGCAGCGCAGTGGTTAGAATGCAGTATTTGCAGGCAAACTGTGCCCACAGCCAGGAGATTGATCCTGCCTGGCTCAAGGTAGACGCAGCTTCCATCCTTCTGAGGTCAGTAAAATGAACACCCAGATTGTTGAGGGCAATATACTGACATTTGTAAATTGCCCAGAGAGTGCTGCAAAGCACTGTGAAGTGGTATATAAGTCTAAGTGCTAATGCTAGTGCTATTTATGACAGATTGACAAGATGGGACCTGAAGTTTCACTTTAACTTTTGCCTCCATTCATTATGTTCTGCAAAGGGGACGGGGAGGGGAGTGATATCTAAGATGTGACACAGAGGATGTGGTTTATGGGTGACTTTCTTAAGCTGTCTAACAATGGATGAAAATTGTAACATGTGGTTCTGCTCATTTTGAAAACTATAATATAATCTATCAGCTCAGTGGAATTCATGGGGTAGGCAGATTTGTATGTAAATCTACCATTCTTGTGATTTGAGCTAGACTCTGAGCAGTTTTCAAAATTGTTGGCATCTTGATAATCCATCAGTTAAATATTGTTGTACTTATCTGCCTGCATACTCCATAAAGCCTTTCTCCCCTTGCATCTAGCCATGGCAGAAACATGCTCTGACAATACCGTTTTTCTGCCATGGCTCTGTGACATTGCCTTCAGCTTAACCATAACCCATGGGTAAAATATGCTTAAATCACCCTTAGCTGTAAGAATGTTTTACATTTTCTCCCTACTTCCAATATTGTCGAAGGGCAGCCTCAAGGTATGTTTGTTACTCACTGTCTTGAAGAGGTGGGGTGACTGGGAACAGAGTGAAGACAGGTGGGAGGAGGGTTAGTCATGGGAATTCCAAGGCAGTATAGTTTTTTCCAGCACAAGAATAGATGGACAAGCACTTCAGCTCCACAGTAGGAAAAGGCTCAAAAAAGTCTTCAGATTAGAGCCCTGAGTTCAAATTACATTTGAATCTTGCAGAAAGCCTGCTATGCGTGCAGGATTTCAAAATGCACACGCTCTCATTTTGTAAGATTTCTTTCTCGGCTTGTTGGGCAAACAGGACCCATTTGTACAGGTCAACCTTGACTTACAACAGTTCATTTAGTGACCGTTCGAGGTTACAACCACACTGAAAAAAGTGACATGACCATTTTTCACACTTACGATGCATACCCATGGCCAGTGATTTACATTCATATGTTTGACAAATGACTCATATTTATGACAGTTGCAGGATCCCCTAGTCATGTGATCACCTTTTGAGACCTTCTGACAAGCAAACTCAATGGGGAAACCAGATTGTCTTAACAACCGTGTTACTAATTTAATGACTGCAGTGATTTGCTTAACAAACGTAGCAAGAAAAGTCGTAAAATGGGGTGAAACTCACTTAACAACTGTCTCACTTAACAATATAAATGTTGGGCTCAATTGTGGTCATAAGTTGAGGACTATCTGTATTTTCATCACACTACATGTAGACTTTATTTAACCATCACAATGAGGACAGGCCACTCAGTCATTAAGCAAAGCAGTTCCTAAGTGAAACTGGGCTTATGATCTTTTTGCTTTGCTTTACTGTCCTGTGAAGGTGATATATATATATATATATATATATATATTTGTTTTCGTAGATTTTCACGGGTAAAGGTATGTAGGTCTTGGTGTATTCGGGTCTTGTCCTGTGTAAGATTGAGAATACCTTGGCAGCGTTTTGTGAAATCTCATCCGTCATCTTCAGGCTGGTGTCTTCAGCTTCAGAAGAACGAAGCTGAAGACACCAGCCTGAAGATGACGGATGAGATTTCGTCAAATGCCAATATCAATCTTACACAGGACAAGACCAATCAAGACCTATATATATATATATATATATAAATCATACACGGGACAAGACCCGAATACACCAAGACCTACATACCTTTACCCGTGAAAATCTACGAAAACATATATATATATATATATATATATATATATATATATATATATATATATAAAGTAGCTTGGTTTTCAAGTTACTTCTTTCATCTCCATTGTAAGTGTGGACAGCCACAAAAGGAAGACTACCTATGAAGACTATTTATGAAATGCAGTGCAGAAAAGGACTGGGAAATGATGGGCAGCATAAATTGTAGGCAGGAGATGAGAAAAATAAAGAAACTAATTATTGTCGCAAATACCATTCACTATAACTTTCTATAACTTACTGTCCTTGCAAACTAGCCTTATTTCCATCACACTTACACAAAGCTTGCTTTGTATGTCTTTTGTTCTTCCTCCCTCCTTCCCTCTCTCTCTCTCTCTCTCTTCATTTCAACCACAATTTCCCCAGGCTTCCACTTTCTCTCAACTCATTCACTCACTCTTCATAAATTTGTTTTACAATTTGATTCTCATTCATTCTCTCTGTACATCAAACCCCGTCAGCATAATTCTTTCATTCTGGCCACTCACTTTTCTATTCAGTCTCCATTCACTCATCAGCTATTTATTCTAGACACTTTTTTTAACCATATCCCCACTCTCACTTCCTTATAATAAAATGGACAGAAGAATATTCCGCTATAAAGTCATTTTTGCTTTTTCAACAAACATTTATTCCTCACATGAAATCATACATTTATCTTTCTTGCAGCATTAGAATATCTTAAAATTTCTTCATTTCCCCTCCCCAACATAAATAAATATAGACCCACAAATGCATCTACTAGCTCTAGCAGTTTTACCATATATGTAGAATTTACTGTTGTTTGCTCCATTTCCCCTGACACAATTATCTTAGCGTTCTTATGTTTCTTGTTGCATCAGACAATCTATCTAATATTCCCTGAAAATCATCCAGGTTACACATTTATCCATAAATCTGTTTAAGAATCTAATTATTTCTCATAGGGTTTTTTTTTCTGTATTTATTCTACTTTTGCTTTAGCTTTCACTTCTTTTTGTTTTTTCCCTTTTTTTTCCTGAAGACCTATTTTCCATACTAATAAAAAATGTCTGTCTTCAGAACTGTTCAACATCCTTGTAACATTTAGTTCTTCTCAGTCTATCACATAATCAAATCAATCATGTTTTCAGGTTTGTATTTATTCTTTTGCCATGTGTCTGCCTGAATAGACTAGTGCTTACACTATATATTTGAAATTAACATAGTTTCTTGAAGCAAATATTCATCAATCACTATTCTTATTCATTCTGGAGCTTTTGAATATCCCAATCATTCTTCCTATATGCTCTAGCCTTGTTCCACCCTCCATTCATATCACATAGCAGAGTTTGTTTTTTTCTCTTGGATTACATACAGTCAGAATGTTCTGCAATTTCCAATCTCTGGTCCTTATATCAATATCTGTGGGCCCATCAGATGTTGACCGTAGCATATGGCTTGGAATTTAACAAAAGTCAATCCTAAAGAGCATTAATTATTGAAATTAAAGATATATTGTGTGTGTTCTGAAGAGAATTGGGAAAGATGTATTAGATCTGAATGAATCTGATCTGATCTTATGGAGCAGAGTTAATGAATATACAGGAAAGAGAAGGTGTAAATTACAATTTAAAAAGCAAAAATGTATATGAGAAAGCAATAAACTGATATAATTTAAATTGCTATGAGTTCAGATGAGCTATTAATTGCAACTATCACAACCTCTGGATCCTTAGATTCATCTGAACTCATAACAACCTAAATTATATCAGTTTATGCTTTCTCATATACTGTACATTTTTGCTTCCTAATTTGTAATTTAAACCTTCTCTTTCCTGTATATTCATTGTTCCATAAGATCAGATGGCTTCATTCAGATCGAACACATCTTTTCCAATTCTCTTTGGTTCATACCCAATATATCTTTAATTTCAATAATCAATTAATACTCTTTAGCATTTATTCTTCTTAAATTCCAAGCCATATGCTATGGTCAGCATCAGATGGGCCCATAGAAACTGACGTCTGCCCTTCCATTATGCCTTTGGATAATCAGAGTTTTCACATCATACCTGCTAGTTAGAAAAGGAAAGACTGAATTAATAACCCTTAACCTTACGCCCTGTGTAATATTCCCTGTTAACTGGAAGAATAGTTAATTTTGGCCTATATGGGCCAGGATACAAAATATAATCAAAGCCCAGTTTCACCCCAATGTAAGCTAGGATTTCTAATTTATCTTGCAAACCACATACAGTGGCCCATATTCTGTCCAAGCCTAAGATACATGCAGTGACTTAACACAAGTCTTTATAGAGTTTTGTTTTGTTTTTTGTATAACAGACTTTTCCCATTAGCACTTCAAAAAGATGGTGAACAATGTAAATCTCATTTTAGTCAATAAAGAACTGCAAAGCATGATATATGTTGGTGCTCACTCTGACCAATTCTATTTGTTTAGGTTATTTCATTGTCATTGCAAAATTAAATACCATCTTCAGTGTACATTATGACTATGAAAACAAACACAAATACACATCCTTCACATTCTATACATTGAATTGTCATATCCTCAATGGCTATTTAAAAACAGTGATACTAGACTGATCAAATTTCTTTCCAGAGCCCATCTTTATTCAAGGATAGGTAGGTAGATCTAGATATCTAGATTGAGGTCATTTCCTCAATAGGATTTATAGCATCTTAAGACCTTTTCCAGACATTGTTGTGCCAGATCACAACTGTGACTTATTACCATTAAATCAGCACAATGATAGTTACTTTAAGACACAAAATTAACTGGTGGAAAAATTGCTATATTTGGGAAGTGATTCAATTCCATTCAAATGATCGCTTTTCTCTTCTGTTTTAAACCAGCTATAGAATGTCTCATTACTTTAGCAAGGATATGTGAGTGGCAAATTTTGAACAGTCAGGGAGCAAAATAAAATAATCTTTCATGAAAAGAAATCTTTTAATCAAAATATATTTTTATCAAAATGCGGCTGCGCGGGTTGTGATGGGAGCTTCCCAATACTCCCATGTTACACACCTCCTGCATGAGCTGCATTGGTTGTCGGTTGTCCTCTGGGTGAGATTCAAGGTGTTGGTATTAACATTCAAAGTCTTTTACGACTTGGGTCCGGGGTACTTGCAGGAGCGTCTCCTGCCAATATCAAATACCGATCGCCCTGTGCATGCGCACAGATGGGGACTCCTCGGGGTGCCGTCGGCTAGACAATGTCAGCTGGCGGTGCCTCGGGGAAGGGCCTACTCTGTTGCGGCCCCCGCCTTGTGGAATCAACTTCCTTTGGAGCTCCGTTTGGCTCCTGATCTTCGCTCTTTCCGCCGTGATTTGAAGACCTGGTTGTTTGAACAGGCTGGGCTGGACTGGCCTCCTGGGGGGTTAAATTTATTTTAATTGTTTTATTGATTGGGCTTGTTTGGTTTAATTTCTTTTTAAATATTTATTTATTGTTGTCTTTTAATTGTGAGCCGCCCTGAGTCCTTCGGAGAGGGGGCGGCATACAAGTCCAATAAATAAATAAATAAATAAATAAATAAATAAATAAATAAATAAATAAATAAATAAATAAAACATCAAGCATATAAAAAAACAGCAACCCTAATGTGGAATTCCATTTAACAATGATTCTAATCTAAATATGAAGGAATTTTTTTAAATTAACATTTTCATCTTGATATTTCACAATATACAAGATGGAAGCATGCTGTTTTTCAGAATGGCAAAGAGATCAGGATGCATCCAGTAAAAGGAATCTTGACAAGAAAAGACAGTGGCATGTTTTGTCAAGATGTCATTAAGTGAACTATGGTTTAAAATGCTATGTGAATCTAATCTTTTGATGCCAAGTCAAAACATCATTGGTTTGCTTTTGGGTGAGCATATTATATGATCTCAACAACTATGGTTTGTAGATTGTGGTTTACAAATCCCAAAGGATGCCCTTGAATCACTGTTAAAGAATTCTTACTTCCAAGCTGGTTTGGCTTCCTCAGTCACTCACCCATCTCTTGTGCAAAAAATAAAAATAAAAATCCAGAAACTAGCATAAAGATTTCACATGGAATGCACAGTAGCTATTTAGAGATTTGAATACAAATGCTTTTGATTACAGTAATAACTTCTGGTTCTGAATCCATTCCACATTGGTGCACACCTGCTCCTAAAACTGTGCAGTGGATTTCAATCCATGTAGAGATAGCTCCTAGCAGATTTCAGCCAAGCGTGTGCATGTAGATAACCAGTTTTTCAAATGGAGCACCATGTTGGTTTAAACTAGAGTCAATGTGCCCATATCACTAGGTGTAAAACTGCTTCTGGAAGCAACCTTCTGGAAGAAAGTGTTTTCTGCAGTGGCAGCAAATATGTGAATATGAACATATCCATGTGAAAGCTTCCTCTCAGCACAGTGAAATAACTTGCAACCCATGTAGAGAATTGTAGTGATTATGATGTAAGTACAATTGGCTAGAATTGCTCCCTCAGCACTTTGGAAAGGAAATAGCCAGTGCAGAGTAGAGCATGCTTGCTTTTTCAGTATGAAAAATTTTCAATAGTGCTGTCGATTGGGATATTTAGAGGCAATTAGCATTAATTGGCCCCTTTTTCTGGCAACACCATATTATTGGTTAGACGAACCCATACAGAAACTCTGGAGATGGACATGTATCAGCATGACTTGAGAGACAAGGATGTGCTTGTGTACTTGCTTAGTACTTATTTTGAAAAACATAGCCCTTTTACCTAAGGCTTTGGCATTGCTCCTGACATGGTGCCACACCCCTTTGTTCTCCAAGATGAGGTTGCTTTTGTGGTGTGGAGACAATAACTTGGTCCTCAACACCAGTAAGACCAAGGAGCTTATAGTGGATTATAGAAGGAACAGATCAGACATCCAGCCCTTGCTTATCAATGGAGACCGAGTGGAGCAAGTGGCCAGTTTTAAGTTTCTGGGTGTTACCCTAAAAGAGGACCTGACCTGGGGTGCCCACATTGCAGCCCTGGTCAAAAGGGGCCAGCAGAGATTATACTACCTGAGGCTTCTCAGAAAACAACAACTGAATGAAAAACTGCTGGTGACCTTCTACCGCTGCACCATAGAGAGCATTTTAACATACTGCACCTCTGTATGGTTTGCCAATTGCACAGTGGCAGATAGGAAAGCACTCCAGAGGGTTAATGTCATTGCCCAGAAGATCATTGGTTGCCCTCACCCCTCTTTGGAAGAGCTTTATAGCTCCTGCTGCCTTAAGAAAGTTCAAAACATTCTCAAAGATCCATCTCATCCTGGGAACCCTTTTTTTGAACTATTACCATCTGGCAGACGGTACAGAATAATAGCACACAATAGATACAAGAGCACACAATAGATACAAACTCAAGGTAAACTGCACCAAACTTGATTGCAGGAAATACGACTTCAGCAACAGAGTGGTCAATGTTTACCTGACTCTACCTGACTCTGTGGTTTCTTCCCCAAACCCCAAAAACTTTAACCTTAGACTGTCTGCTATTGACCTCACCCCTTTCCTAAGAGGTCTGTAGGCGTGCATAAGCACCAACATGCCTACCTGTCCCTGTCCTATTGTTTCTTTTTATTTTTCTTATATGTATCCATTTCATGTATTCATAACTATGTTATACTTATACTGGTTATCTTATAATCGCTTGACTAAACAAACAAACAAACAAACAAATAAAAACATGGACAAATAGGCTGAAAAACAGCTTCTATCCCAGGGCAGTAGCTCTTTTGACTTCTGCTGTATAGTGCAGTGTTGGTGTGGTGTCGGTTCAATGTGTGAAGGGTGAAGGATGTGTGTTTGTGTTTATTTTCATGGTCATGGTCATGATGTGCACTGAAGATGGTGTTTGATTTCATTGTACAAGGTGCAATGACAATAAAGTAAACTAAACTAAACTCAAGGTGGCATCATGGCAAGCTGACTTTCCTCCAGTTCAGTTGGCCAAAATCTATGGCTGAAAAACTACTTTTCTTATTATCCTGGCCTTCTTGCAATTTTGAACTACCTGTTCAAAGGAGGCAAGATATGTAACATACTTATATACTTATGGACATGATGAAATAATGAAGGAAGATAGTTTTGTTGATATTTAAAAAGGCATTAATGATTGGCTGAGTTCCCATACAACATTAAGCCATGTTAGGTTTTTTTTGCAGACAGTAGCAGATTATGCTGATTCAGTCACTGAGACTTATTAAAAGGGCTTTTAAATTACAGCTAATTGAACATAGCCAATTATGACTTATTATAAGCCATGATTATTGTAAACATTTAATGAACTAGGTCAATACTGGATTAGATTAGGAATAGGCAAAATGCTGCCCTTCACATATTTTTGGACTAACATCCATCAAACTAGCTGTCCAATAATTAGATTGTAGTGACTGTACTATATACATTGGGAGGTACCTGGCTGTATGGCTCTGAAATAAGTTCTCCATAGTATAAGACTACATTTCTGTGTGGCCAGGTTCACAAATGCAAACATGCTAGGCTAAAATAATGTTCACTTTTTTGTGATGTTACTTTTTTGTATGAAACCAGCCAATGTGCTATAAAAATTCAACCACAAGGACTTCTTGCTACTCTTTTGTATGTATGTAGAAATAGTCACAGGTTTTGCTTAGGTTAGGGTTAGTTGTGATTGGTCTGGATTTCACTTGACATGTTATCTACCTGGCCTTTGTAATGTAATGTATTGCTGTAACATGTATCTAATAAATCCAATCAAGTTTATTTTTATTTATTTATAAAATTTATATGGCTGCCCATATAGTCTGGGTCAGTGGTGGGATTCAATTTTTTTTTTTACTACCGGTTCTGTGGGCGTGGCTTGGTGGGCGTGGCAGGGGAAGGATACTGTAAAATCTCCAGTCAGAGGTGGGATTTGCCGGTTCCACGACCTACTCAAAATTTCCGCTACCGGTTCTTCAGAACTGGTCAGAACCTGCTGAATACCACCTCTGCTCTGGGTTATAACTGTGCATACTATGAGTGCTTAATAAACTTTTTTGTAAAAAAAGCTGTTTTTAATAATAATGAAGCAAAGAATGATTTATAAAATTTAGGTTTTGTTTGCATACCATTTTAAACCATAGTTAACTGAATTAATCCAATTCCTTGGTTCATATTTTTGGAAGAAATATTTATTTATTTATTTATTTATTTATTTATTTATTTATTTATTTATTTATTTATTAATGGGACTTATATGCCCCATCTCCGAAGACTATAAAACAACAGCAACAATAAATAATTTAAAAGCAGATTAAACTAAATAAGCCCCATTACAATTACAAGTACACCCATAAAAATATCCCTTAAAACTATCCCATAAAAGCCATCCGTCCCAGAAAATCACAACCGGATTGGTTAAACAACCAGGTCTTCAAGTCATGGAAGGTGCGGAGGTCAGGGGCCAGACGGAGCTCCAGGGAAGTTGGTTCCAGAGGTCTGGGGCGCTATAGAATAGGCTTTGGGGACAGCCGGCATTGGCCAGCCATGGGACCCCAAGGATATTCATGGCTGGTTTGGTTCCAAGCTGGGATGAAGACACTGGAAACATGGAGGCTGATTGGAAAGATGGTTTAATGATGAAGCAGAACCACCAAGTACATGAGTTCTGGGCAGCTGACCACATGGAGTTGAGAGTGGGGGGTATTTATACCTTCTCTTGGGCTTTGTGCTTGAACTTCTTGTTCCTGTGCAAGAACATGTATTTTATTGGCTGTTGTCAGACTCCCATGGGGCCATATACAAATCCCAGGAGTGTCTGAGCTGAGTTTGATTGAAGTTTGAACTGCTGGGGGTGATGCAACTGAGATGATGCAGTGAAGGGGCTTTGGGCAATTCCTATTGTGGCTAAGGGCTAATCCTACCTTTGTTGGATCTTGGGTGAGGGTATTTGCTTATGAATAGAGCTAGCTATCTCTTTATCTTAAGTGCTTACATCTGCTGAGGGTTATTAAGAAGAAAGGTGGGGGTTGCTTTCCAAGAGCATGTTTCTCCATTTCTCATCCAAGGAAATATAATATTCTGCCTTTTTAACATTTCTCAAAATATTTCATTCTTCTAGGAGAGAGGTGGGTGCTAATTTTCTACAATACCAAGACATCAACTAATTACTGGCTGGATTGGCACAACACTTTCACTGTGTTTTGTTCATTTGTGACAGTATTGCATGAACTGCTAGTGTAGTTGATAAAACATGATATATGGATCAGTGTACTGGGAAAACCCACCCAACAATAGATTACATTGTAGTTAAGGAAAAATTGTGCAGCAGCCTATTGAATCACACCCCAATTTCCCCTTATATCCTGAATGTGGTAATGTGGCAACACATCAGGGCATGGCGAATTGAATGTCTGGAGCATTAAAAAAAGAACAACTGCCAGCTATTTTTCAATGGTTAGACTTAGGACAATGTCTAATGAGAAAAAGAGGCAGAGTCTGGGGAAGGAGTTAAGAGAGGAATCAGCTTGGAGTGGTTACAATCCCACAAGTGAGCCAAGTCCAGCCCCCTTTGACTCCCATGATCTAGCACCAATTTATGCTGATTCTTGTGTATAGACAAGAGCAATAGATCAGCTTAAGTGGAACTTAACATGGGAGCCTGATTCTCTGCAGCTGACAGGCTACTAGATCTGGCCAATGGCCACGTAAGGGGCCACTGAGATTTTTGCAGCCCAGATTTGGTGCTGCTGCTACACCCCTGTAGGATCCCAATGAATGAGAACATACAGTTTCCCGAGGGCACAATATTCACAATATCCTCCCTCGCACCAAATACTTATTGCGGCTAAATCAATACTGCGTTAAAAAGCCATTCAATTCAGATGACCAACTCCAGACACCTTAACCCATCATCTCTCCTGCCTGATGGAGCCCTCCCGCTTGTCCCTTCTGTGCTAAAGGAAGAGTAAGGGCAGAGGGTGAGGGTGGCTAAGCGGGGCTAGCGGGCTCCCTAGCCACTTGTAACTACACAGGCAACCAACCCCTTTCCTTCCCTAATTACCCCACCGACCCCATGGCAGGCAGGCAAGCAAGCAAGGTGCGAGTGCATTAGGCAGCGGCAGCTAACCTCCAGATGTGGGCCTTTCCCAGCACTTTGCAGTAGGTTGACTGATGACCTTGGCAACGGGGCGAGCTGAAGAAGTCAATTAGCGTGGCTAGTTTAGCTCTGCGTCGAAAGATGTAACATCTGCGCTCACCGCTCGCCAGCCCGCCCGCCTCCCCCCTTTCCTTTTGGCCAGCACCGGAAGGGCGTGTTAGGTTCAGACATGCCCTATCTTGAATAGGACCCCGCCCCGTGTAATGTCTGAAGAGTGAGAGAAAGGAAGAGATCTTGTGTGCAGGAGATCCAGTCCGGGATTTCCTTGTGTCCCGGCAAAAGCAAAAGCAAAAAAGCAAAAAGCCTTCACTTCTTGGCGTGTGTATGTTCAATGTGATAACTCTCCAGATCTCGTCTCTCCCGCCTCCCCCCCACCCCTTTTTTTCCCTTTCCTTTTTTAAAATTTTAAATCCTCCCCTCCTTTTTAATTTTTTTTTTCTTTTTCTCCTCCTCCTCCCATTCTTTCCCTCTTAACTCAGGAGCGTCGGGTACAGCAAGCGATCGTGACACAGGGAAGAGCTTCGGGTTTTTCGTTTTTTTCCTCGGGAATCAGCCTCAGCGAAGGGGTTGGCTGCTAGTGCTGACATAGCTCTGCTTTTTTTTTTTATGATTTCCACGCGTTTTTTTCCCCCCACCCACCGCCGCGATCTCCGCATTTCTGCCTCTCCGCTAGCCGCTGCTTTCGCCACAGCGCTGTAGAAGCAGCTTGCACGGAGCGCGTGCAAAGCAAAAAGATGCGCTGAAAAAAACAAAACAAAGTAGAAACCACCAGAGGGGAGGGGGACAGAGACAACCCCCCCTCCTTCCTTCCAAAACCAACGGGAGGAGGGAATTGCTGCAGCAGAGGCGGGTGATTTCGGGGTGGGGGTGGGGTGGGGGAAGAGCTGAAAGAAGGTGTCCGACTGGCCTCTCTCGCTCAGCTTGGGCGGATTACAGCAAAGCGAGGAGGCCGGCGAAGAGGGGCTGGGCGCTGGGCAAAGGATGCACCGTAAGAGCGCTGCAAATGACCAGACCGGAGGGGAAAGTGTGAAAGATCCTGGCAACTCGCCAGCACTATGAGGTCTGCACTGAGGGGCTGTCGAGGTTGCCGCAGCACCACAAAAGGGGACTTGCTTGCAACGAAGCTGTGATTTTATTTTATTTATTTTTTATTATTATTATTCTTTTTGCCTCTTTCCCCCACCTCCTCCCTCGTCCCCCTTCTTCTTCTTCTTCTTCTTCTTCTTTCCTGCACCGGCTTCTCCGCACGGGAACAGCCTTCCTTCTTGCCTTCTGCCGTTTGCCTCTTTTGGACCCACGCCGGGCTCTGGCGGTGGCTGAGATTTCTTCCTGGAAAGAGGCTAAGCACCTCGCCTCTTTTGCTCAGCTTCTGGCGTTTGGAGTCTTCCGCTGGCTGGCAAGGGGGCTGCTTGGAAGATGCTCCCCTTCAGGCCTTCAGCAGCTGAGCTGCGGAGAAGTGGATAAGGTCTGGAAGAGATGCCCCGGCTCCTGCTGCAGCATTCCTCCGGAGCTGCCCTTTGTGCATGGACAGAGCAGGGGAGGCGTTAGCGTTCCAGCTGGCGGCTGGCATCCGCTGCCATCCGGAGGGGGTGGCAACCACCCAACCGGCGGCGGCGGCGGCAGCAGCAGCAGCAGCAGCAAGAGGAGAAACGTCTGGCAGATGCTGGCTAACGGTGTGGGCACTGCCGCCGTCCGCTCCCCCAGGCACTCATGAGCAGAGGAGCAACCCTGCAGCGAAGGACGACCTACCTGATCTCTCTGACCCTTGTGAAGCTCGAATCCGTTCAGCAGCTCCAGCAAGGGGAGCAGCAGCAGCAGCAGCCGCAGCACCAGCAACCACCATCGCCGGAAGATGAGAAGGCAAGGGCTGAGGATGGGGCTTCTCAGCCGGAGGGCAGAGCAGGCAGCCTCCCCTCCAGCCCTATGGCTTTTCCATCAATTGCCGAATCCTCCGGGTTAAGGAGCCACAAGGAAGCTGAGGAGGCGGCCAAGATCAAGAGGCAGGAGCGCATCTTCCACCGGCAGGATGCGCTCTGGATTAGCACCAGCAGCGCCAGCACTCCCGACTACCTACTGCAGTTGTCGCCAGGCTGCCCTGAGACGCCTGGCCCATCCCCATCCCCTGATGGCTCCGGCCGAGCTGGATCGCTCTGGACCCCACCCAGCAGCAGCAGCAGCCAAGGCAGTCCTTGGGATCCAAATCTTGGATTAACAGCAGCTGCCCCCAAGGCCAAAGCCGCCATCAGCTTGGATGCTCCAGCCATGATGCCGAGGTCTGAGGTGCTGGGAACTTCAGTGGCTCCAGTTGTGCCCCCCAAGCCTGACCCACTGGTGCTCCCTGTTGCACCAGCTGTGCCCCCCAAACCCGAGATGGCGTTGACCTCCAAATCTCAGCCAGCTGCCCCCTTTATCGCTCCGCCTCTGGCTCCTAAACCTGAGCCTGTGGTGCCCTTCCAGCGTGAGGCAACTATGCCATGCATAGCCCCAGTTCTGCCACCCAAACCCGAACCAGCAATTCCCTCTATAGCCCCCATCATCCCCCCAAAACCAGAACCACCTGTGGGCATTATCTTTTCATCCGCTCCTCCCAAACCCGTGATCGTCGGCCCTTCGGTCTCCTCCACTCTCCTTTCTAAGCCTGAAGGTACTTTTGTCCCATCAGCTCCTGCTGTAGCTCCAAAGCCCAAAGCCATTTTGGTTCCAGTCATGCCCAGTGTGCCGCCAAAACCAGAAGTGGCTCTGATCCCCTCCAAGGTTGGGTTGAAGGAAACCTTGGAGATCCCTGGAGATGAGTTGCCAATCCCCCCTCCAACCACTGCCAGCTGCTCCTCCAGTGCTGCTGCACCTGGACGCCGGATGTTGGTCAGTCACGCTAGCTGGGGTGGCCCTGAACCTGGGACCATGGAAATGACGGTGAGCCGTGTGGGTGTTTCTTCTTTCTCTCACTCGGGAGCCTCCTCTCCTCACCCGGCTGCTGGAAATCGCCGCCTCCGCTTGGCCACAAATAAGCCTTTCAAAACGGTGACCACCACGGGGGCTAAGGTGGGTACGGAGCCAAAGTCCAGCAAGGGGAGCCACAAAGGGGGTACCCCAAATCGCCTGTCATGGCCGGAGAGTGAAGTCAAGGGCCGCATGAAGGTAGCAGTCAAAGGGAGTGGGGAGACTGTCCCCCGAGGAGGGTCCAGGGCGAAACTGTCCCCTCACAAAAACAAAAGCAAGACTCTGGACAACAGTGACCTCAACCATGGCCCAGTCAGCTTAGCCTCATCTGGTTCTTGCTCCTCAGAGGCCGCAGTAGGGCTGAAGAGAGGCCGGGAGGGTGGAAGGGCCTCCACTCGTGACCGGAAAATGCTCAAGTTCATCAGTGGCATCTTCACCAAGAGTCCGGCTTCCACTCCCACTCACCCTGGGCCTGGCTGGAGTCTGAGCCATAAAGAGCTGCTTAGTGCTGAGCTGGCCAAGGGAGAATTACCCAGTAAGTATTGGACCCTGCTTTCTGGATGAGAGCGTGGGGATAGGTGGGACCTCATATCTATTGAATTTGAGTGTGGATGCTGTAGGCTAAATAATGAAGAGGGCTTGAGAACCTGAATGTTTAAGGTTGTGATTGGGAGATGTTAGACCACCCCCAAAAATCTTAGTTTGGAATATAGGAGGAGAAAGAGTAGACAGTTTTCCTCAGTCTGTGATACCTTCTAAAATGTTAGGACTACCATTCCCAGAATTCCAGCTACTGGGGATTCTGTGTGTCATAATTCGATTTAGGCAACAGGTTGGTGTACTATTTTCACAAGGAGTTGCAGTAGTAGAAACATAGGGTTCCTTCCCATTGTTCATCATGATTCCTTTGTAGAGCCTCTGGAGAACCTCTTGTCTTACCTGATCCTCTATTAGATTTCCCATAGAAGATCCTACTGTTTCTCTGAGAAAGAAATTCTGGGCAGCCCAGCCTTGTTGCCAAGGTGATAGTAGATCATGGCCACCAATAAATGTGTATACTCACTTTGGGAAAATGTTGAGGTTAGAAGGGATCTTTTGCTCCCAGCTGAATGCTACTGCAACTGAATCAGTTGGGGGTATGCCTGAGGCTTTCAGATGACCACTGTCTCATCTCCCCTGCAAGAAACTGGGGAGAAAATATTACTAGCATCTTTTATGTGAATATGTAGATGATGTGAAGGATTTTTTCCCCAAGATTGTATGGAGACAATCTGCACTGGATAAGCACATGTAGCAGGGGTCATATCAGGCTCCTCCTCACCCCCAGTTTGGAATGGGTGTGTGGGGTACCAAGGATGGACTGAAGCCCTGGCTAATTTCAGGAGCAAATCCCAGGGCTCTGGTTTAAGCAAATTTCTTCAAACCAGAGTTGATGGTTTTCTAAAGGGTGCGATCTTCTCTTTTTCAAAATCTTCCCCTTATCAGATAATCTGGAGCCATCTAGATCCGGTTCTGTTCCTTAGAGTTCTATCAAGGATGGATTTCACTAGCAAGCTGTTTCTGAATTCTTTACCAAGCCAAACAGATTCAAATTTTGCCAAGGCAGAAGTGGCAAGCACAATATGGAGTCTATTTCTGCAGCAAATTGTTCTCTTGCTTGTTGAGTTGAACCAAATGATGATGATGATGATGATGATGATGATGATGATGATGGTGACGATTACAAGTTGCTTCAGGAGAATTGTGTGAGAAAATGAGATGGGGTGTGAGGTGTATATAACATAAATCTATAGAGATGATAATGACATTGTGATGCCAAAAAGTGTTTGACTGTCAATAAAAAGCAAGTACCAGGTTTACTGTTTTAACCGGAGAGAAATTATTGGCATTCAATTTAATTAACAAGCAAATAAAAGCATTTAAATATATAAATATCAATGATGATGTACTGTTGTTCAGCAATAGACATTTCCAGTGGAAACATATGAGTCGTCTGTATGATTATATGGGCATTAAAATCTATATGGAACTTGATTTAAAATTTAACAGCCTCTCAGAGGTGTGCTTTGCTTTCTTGTTAGTCAGGAAACATACAGTTTTCATAGTTGTGAAGTACATTGTCCCGTTATGTTTGGAGAAGTCTCCTTTATGCAAAAAGCCATTCCTTTGCAAGGTTCTTTGTGACTTGGGTCACAGCCTCCAACTGCATCCTTTTCCTGCTGCTCTTTCATTCATTTGGAAGGGAGCATGGCTAAGTAAGAGACAGCATGCTTTCTATACTGAAGGTCCCAGATTCTGTGTCCAGCATTTTCTGAGTAGAGAAATTGAATACCTGGAGATATGAAGACGACCTCTTAAGTTCCCTGAGAGTTTCTCCCTGTCAGAGTAGATTATACTAGATAGAGACATTCATGGTGGATAGCAGCTTCCTGCATGCGTGTTTTTGATCGGTTTAAGACTGAAACACAACAAAATCTACTATGAAAAAAATGAATGTAGGTAGTCCTTGGGTTACGAGCACAATTGAGCCCAAAATTTACGCTGCTAAGCGAAGCATTGGTTAAGTGAGTTTTGCCCCATTTTATGACTCTTCTTGCCACAGTTGTTAAGTGAATCATTGCATTTGTTAAGTTAGCAACACAGTTGTTAAGCGAATCTGGGATCCCCATTGACTTTGCTTGTCAGAAGGTCACAAAAGCTGATCCTGTGACCCCTGGACATCATAAATATGAACCAGTTGTCAAGCTTCTGAGTTTTGATTATGTGACCATGGGGATGCTGCAGCGGTTGTAAGCGTGAAAATCAGTCATCACTCAGTCACGTTTTTCAGTGCCGTTGTAACTTCGAACAGCTACTAAATGAACTGTTGTAAGTCGAGGACTACTGTATCTGCAGGTAATATAGGAAGATATTTGCATCCATTAATGTGTAATTTTCCCTTATTAAAGAGCAAGAGTAGGATTTCAATTCCCTTGGACTGCATTTTGGACTTTGGTTTATATTAGCTCTGGCAAGCATGGGCGGTGACAGTGAAATTTAGAAATGGTAATGCAAAACATCTGGAAGAAACAGGTTAGCTTTCAAAGTATAATTCTGAAAATTACCACATTAACATCTAACATTTCTAACAACTGATGACTAGAAGGACTGTGCTAAATGAATCCAAGTTTTTATATGTGGCATATTCTGTTAGACTACTATCTAGTTCCCCCAGGTGTGTTTCCCCATAATTCCCAACCAGAACGGCCAATTAGCTTGGCACTGTGGGCACTGAAGTTTAGTTATCTGGTGGATAGCCATTTGAGTCCTTAGTGCTGGTTTTTTAGTATCCTTCCTCAAACTGCTAACTCGGTTTTTAATAACTTGCAGAAAGCCAATAGAGTGCAGGTAGGCCACATTTCTTGAGGGGGCGGGAGGGACGAGGAGAAAAGAGCTGCCTACAAACCTCCACCTCATTTTCCTTCATGAAAGTTGGAGGGTCCTAAGCAATTTCTCCTAAGATGTCTGGTTGTGGTGGGCTGAAATTGGGTGGAGATGATGTCTCTGCAGGTGCTCCGGGCCACCTTCAGGACTCTAAAGGTCAAATTTGGCACATTGAATTGCACTTAGAAACTATACTGAGACCGCTCAGGGCTTGCAGGAAGGGGTATACTCTGCTCATGATGGTATTTATCCATCAACAAATGGGCCGCTGCATTCTGATCAATTGAAGCTTCCAAATGGTCTTCAAAGGCTGAGAGTGGCCTAGCAGGGGTGAGGAACTAAGGCCCCTTTATGGGGGCCTCAACTGGCCCAGGAATTCTGGGAGTTGAAGTCCACAAGTCATAAAGGGGCCTTAGTTCCCCACCTCTGGTTGAGACAAATTTTCATTGGGGCATACATTACTGCTGCAAGGGTCTCTAACTCTAGATGGGGCTAGTATTTCTGTGTCAGGCACTGCTTGATAACATCCCATGGCCATGGTTCCTATTGCACATTCAGCAGTGGCCAGAAGTTCAGGAAGCCTGTCAGGTCATGAACCTATTCTTTCAGGGCCGAGGCCTCCTCACACAGAGACAATATCGGAAGCCTCGAGGAACCTTGATGAACAAACAGCAGCTTCAGTCTGTTTCGTCCCAGCCATATCTTCTTTTTCAGTGAAATATTTTAGAGGAGGAATTAAAAAAAGAGATAAAAACATATAAAGAACTGTTTTTTTCAATGTATTAGTTATATATTTGGAACTTGTAAGCGCCCAGCATCTTTTGGAATGGGCAGCCATAAAAATGTTATAAATAATAATAAAACAATAATAAAAGAGGACACAATTAATAAACTACAAATAAGTGAGCAAGGGAAGGGAATTGGAAAGTAATGGAGTTCTCCAATATCACTTTAATTATTTATGAACTATAAAATGTTATGTTACTTTAAAAAGCTAGGAAGCACCGTTAGGCTTTAAGGAAAGAACGCACATAAGGAACCATAACGAGCAAAGTTTGAATCACTGAGTGAAATTATAAGCTATAATTAATAATCTATTCAGACTGGAATATCTCATGAACTTAGATTTTATGCATAGAAAAGCTCAAATTCTGGTTGAAGTACAGACCCATCTATTAAGTTATCATCCAGGAACGGTTTCCAATTAGAATTAAAATTTTACCACAGATTTATGTTTAAGATACTTTGGATATCAAAGCATTTTCCTATAGTTTTGTTAACCATTTTTTTCAAGGAGGGAATCAAACAGCCTTTCCAGCAAGAAGCATTTAATATTATTTGGCAGTTAACATACACAAAGCTAGTTCAGTATCCATTGAAAGAAAATATGGTTTAGTAAAAATTAATAACAATATAACAGGTCAAAGTGGGAATTTGATTTTTAAAATGTGTTTCATTCTAATGTAAATCATTTTCCAAAACTCAGCTTTACAACTGTCAGCCTCCCAAGTAGACCAGACAGGAAACATGACAAGATAAGCTAATTCTACTTTAATATAAGGCTACAATTAGCAGAATCTTTCAAGCTGAAAGTACAGATCGCCCAGTGTCTCTTTTTACTACTTGATTAGTTGGCGCAGAGCCTTTCTGTGTTCTTTTCTCTGACTGGTTACTCACTTGTGGGCACCTCCTCCTTTTATCTAATCACTCTCTAGCCAGCATCTCTCCCCTCCAAACCATGATCATTCTCACATTCCATTACAACATTGCTACCACATATTCGGAGGGAGGAATCCAACCTGCTCATTTCACTGTTTAGATCCTCCCTGCTTCTAGACACCTCTAGTAAAGCAAGATAAAGTTGGATGTCATCAGCATATTGATCTTCCTCAGCAATGTCATATACTGTGAATGTTAAACAGCAAGAGAGAAAAGAGCAAACTTTATGTTAGTCCAGAAGTGAGTTAACCACTTGACTTACCCCACCCCCACACTCCTAATTCTTCACCACTGACTAGAACTGCCCATTGAAGAAAGAGTAGAACCAAGTTATATAGTAGAGGTAGCCCACGACTTAAGAGCACAATTAAGCCCCAAATTTCTGTTGTTAAGTGAGACCTTTGCTAAATGAGTTTTGTCCCATTTTACGACCTTGCCACAGTTAAGTGAATCACTGCAGCTGATAAATTAGTAACCCGGTTGTGAAGTGAATCTTGCTTCCCCATTGACTTTGCTGGTGAGAAGATCGCAAAACAATCTGGGACACAGCAACGGTCATAAGTATGAACCAGTTGCCAAGCATCTGAATTTTGATCACATGACCACGGGGATGCTTTAAAGGTCGTAACTGTGAAAAATGGTCACAAGTCACTTTTTTTCCGGTGCTGTTGTAATTTTTGAACGGTCACTAAATGAACTTAAGTCGAGGACTGCCTGTAACAGCAAAAACAGCAAAACAAAACTGGGGCCATTAACAAATAATAAACATGGACCCTAGTCCCCAAGTCCTAAAAATGTCCAGAAGACGAACATGGTTGATGGTGTCGAAGGTTGCTGAGAGATTTAAAAAGGCCAAGACAGAAGCACTGTTTTCATCCATACCACGACAAACAACCATCCACTGATTCCACCAGTGCTGCCTCCAATCCATGCCCAGTTCTGAAAAGAATCCAGATAACCTGCTTCCTCTTGGGTGCCTTACTGGCTAGTTGTCTACCCCCTATGATCTCAGTAACCTTCCTTAAGAAGGTTCCTTATGAATAGAAATCCAGAGAGGGCCTCTTAAGAAGAGAGTGAATTACAGCCTCTTTTAAGTATGCCAGCACTTCCTCCTCTCTTTACTCAGGACCAATTTTTTGGCCCAACCTCTCACACACCAGAGGTGGTGTTCAGTAGGTTATGAGCAGTTCTGGAGAACCAGGGGCGGAAATTTTGAGTAGTTCGGAGAACCGGCAAATACCACCTCTGATTGGCCCCGCCCCATCTATTCTCTGCCACCCGAGCCCCAGCTGATTGGCTGGGTCTTCTTTTGTGGCCCTGCACAGGGGAACGGAGCTGAAAAGCAGGTTAGTGAGGTGGGGAGGGAATGGGGATTTTGCAGTATCCTTCCCCTGCCATGCCCACCATGCCACGCCCACAGAACCGGTAGTAAAAAAAATTTAATCCCACCACTGTCACACACCCTCTGGACCCCTAGAAGAGCCAGAATAGGCAAGGATCACAAGTGACTAGGGACAAATGACAGAGCACTCTTCATCATTTGCCATCACTGGCCATGACAAGACATTGCCCCACTCACTTTCTCTCTCATACCTTCTGCCTTCAAAAAAACAACCCTCTAGATTATGGGATGGGCAGTTCCTGGCCCTGTATATATTTAGATTTGCTTCTGGGTTCTGTTGTAGGAGGGATGGAAGGATAGAGACAAGAGGAGCTGCTACTCCAATTGCTCTCTGAAGGGAGATGTTAATTGAATTGGAAAGTTGGATTAAAGGGTATATTGTAAGAAAGAGAATTACTTCTCTCCTCTGATGAACTAAGGCAACTGCACTGGCAGCATGAAACATCCCTGCACATATAGTCCTGCCAACGAAGAAAGTAAAGTAATCATGTTTGTCAAAAAATGCAAAATCTATCACAAATTATAAGCTGACACACCACACAAAAAAGCTTTCGGGATCTTCATCTCTCCTCATCAGGTAAGAAGAGAGTGATGAAATTTGCATGATCAAAATACTATTCCACCCAGACATCTTTCCAAAAAGCAGTAGAAATTTTGTGAATGTTCATAATACAGCAATTCTCTCCCAAGATGGAGATGCTGATGGAAAATGTTGATCCTGCTCTTAAATCAGGCCTGGGCAACCTTTGTTGTCCAGTTTGGCTCTATAATTTCCAAAGGTTCTTGCCATTAGCCAAGCCTCACAGGAGTTGATATCTAAAAAATATCGAAAGGACACCTGGTTGCCTCTCCCTCTTGGACGGGATCATTTTTCTCTGATTTGGCACTTTTTTTTTTGACAACACAACTTCTATCAACTAGGAGATAATGGAGGGTGATCAGAATGCAGGTAATCCTTGACTTACAACAGTTCATTTAGTGACCATTCAAAGTCACAGTGGCACTGAAAAAAAGTGACTTAAGACCATTGTTTGCACTTATGACTGTTGCATCACCCCCATGGTCATGTGATTGACAATTGGATGCTTGACAACTGACTCCTATTTATGATGGTTGCAGTGTTCCGGGGTCATTTGATCACCTTTTATGACCTTCTGACAAGCAAAGTCAATGGGGATACCAGAGTCACTTAACCATGTTACTAATTTAACAGCTGCAGCGATTCACCTAACAAATGTGGCCAAAATTCATTTAACAAATTTCTCATTTAGCAACATAAATTTTGGGTTCAATTGTGGTTGTAATTCAAGGACTACCTGTACTGAGCAATTTCTTAATGGAGGAAAGAATTTGGGATGCTCTTCTATAATGATATTTGTGATATTTAAGTAATATTTAAACACGGTCAAAAAGTTGTTCCCATCATTGAAACCCTAGACTGTAACTTGTAGGTCTATGATGGCAGGTGAGTTTGCCTACTTACAAATTTTCAGCATCCTTAGTGAATTATACTTCCTGAGGTTCTTTAGAGAAAACCAAATTGGCAGAAGAGATAAGCTGTGATTAAAAATTGCTTGTGAAAGTAAGGGAGTAGAATTACATTGAGAATTCTCATTTTTCTCTTGTAATGAATCCAAGTCATAACCCCTACCTTTCTGACCTTAAAACGTATTGAAAACTTGGCACATCTCCTGGGGCCTGGCTTAATACGGTCATGTGGTCTGACCATACTTTCAGTCTGTGTTTTTTTCTCTCTACTACCGGTAGAGAGAAGTTGGTAGTTGTTCCTTCCAAGTGATGCTAACTGTTGGGTTTTATTACTGTTTTTATAGGTTTTATATATGTCAAACTGATCAGTCTTGTGGAGCTTGGGAAGCCTAGATATCTAATAAATAACAATAAATGGAATAGATGATAGTCTTACTACTTCCCATATGTTTCTTGTAGGTTTTGAAACTCTCCAGAAATTTATTTTATATATCTTATAAAAAAAACCAAGTTCTAATATTTTGGTTGTGGTCTCTGTATTGACAGCCCATTTACCAAAAAAACCAATTTTAGCAAGAGCTACTCATCCTATGCAAATCTTGGAGAAAATTACCTTGTCTTTTAATGTTTCCATTAGACAGCTCTTAGAATAATTGATAGTTGAGGGAGAAAAAGAGGCTAACCACAACCCAAGTTACTGACATGTAACTCACCCAACACAATGCAGTCTCCCACCCAAGCATTCAGGTCTATCAAGTGTCTGTTAAGGTGCCTCCTTCCCACTTTTTTGCATCCTGCAAGAGATAGAAGCAAGAGGTCCACAGCTTCCAGGGAATGACCTTCAGCTTGGTGAACTAATGATTGTATGGGTCTTTGAGGTGTTTTCCTTGATGAAGACTACAATTTACCAGGAGCCCTGGTGGAGCAGAGATTAAAGTGCAGTATTGTGCCAAACTCTGCCCACAGCTGGGAGTTCGATCCTGATGGGCTCAAGATTGACTCAGCCTTCCATCCCTCCAAGGTTGGTAAAATGAGGACCCAGGTTGTTAGGGGAAATATGCTGACATTGGGAACTGCCCAGAGCATGCTATAAAGCACTATGGAGAGAGATATGAGTCTTAAGTGCTATTGCTATTTAAGTTGTTCAATATGGTCCCCTTCTCATGCTTTTTCTACATATGAATATTGTAAATGCAAATAAAAGAAATTACATTTCTGAGAATTGTATATTTTTACATTCCTCATTTTGTATACACATCACAAGGATTTAAGAGGAAAAGTCAGTTGAAGTGCAAAGGAGCCTATAGGGCCATTACTAGCCAAGCTGGGATTAATCATGGTGCTAGACTATTGCAGCCAGATTCATCCCAGAGCTGTGCAGCTGCTGGGAATTTCATGGAAATTGTGAGCTTAAGTATCGAGCTTGCCTTTGTGATGAAAAGTCACTGTCCAAATACTTGCTGTTTTAGGAAAGGAGCCACAATTTTTCAGCTGCTGTTTCTTGTTTTTGCTTTAAATATGTCAGCCTGGGGACAGTTTCTCTTGTCAGAGCAGCCAATTCTTTCTGAAGCTTTCATCCCAGAGAAGCTTTTTAGGATTAATGGAGGCTGTTAGAGCCACAGACAATGATCTGGGTGCATCATTTCTTTTATAAGAATCACTGGGCCATTTACCAAGATTGACCATGATCATTAAAAATTTGTCTCGTATGTTTGCTGCCTCATTTCATTTAGAGAAAAACTGAGGCATGGACTCAAGACAGAGTCTTTGCCATTTTTTCCTGAAGGTCATCTGGAAGTCATCTAGAAAGTGAAGAGTAGAACCAAGCAACCTTGCTTCTACCCATTTCTTTCTTGGAGAACTGAGGTGACCAGTATCTGTTTCTTCTTAACCCTATGCTAGCTGGAGAATTCTGGGAGTTGAAGTCCACAAGTCTTAAAGTTTCCAAGTTTGGAAACCTCTGCCTAGTAGTTCTTTTGTAAGAAAATAACAGGTTCTGAAATAAAGACCCTGAAGACCCTGATGTTGGGAAAGATTGAAGGCAAAAGGAGAAGGGGATAGCAGAGGATGAGATGGTTAGATAATGTCATCAATGATATAATGAATATAAATTTGGGCAAACTCCAGGAGTTGGTAGAGGACAGAAGGGCCTGGCATGATACGTGGTCCATGAGGTTGTAAAAAATTGGACACAACTTAGTGACTGAACAATAACAACAATAATATAAACTAGTGATTTTTAGATGTATTGGGATGCAGCTTCTAGAATTCATGGATATCAGACTGAGGATTCTGAAAATTGTAAACCATGAGGTATGAGCTGAAGTAGAATGTAATTCATCAGACTTATATGTGAAATGGGTTAGTCTTTACTAGATAGACTATCAGGCTTCCTTTCTGTGATTGATGTGCTTGTGACTCTAAAGAAAAGAAATTGCAATCAGAACAGTTGTTTTGTGCCAGGTTTAGGAAATGGTAGCATTCATAACAGTTCATTAGATACTTCTTGCAACAGTCTGCAGTGGTTGTTGGGAAAGTGTGATGTCATTAAAGCACTTCTGATGGCCCAAACCTCAACTTATTCTTTGGTGATGATGTCGCGAAATGGCCCTATATATGGAGAAGGTTGAGTGTGGGTTTCATCAAATGACTAGACTTTTCTGAATGAACATGGAAGACTGTTTAAATATTTCCCACTTCAAGCTACTGTTTTCTAGCCATGCAGTCAGAGAAGGCTTCAAGAAAAAAAAAGCTCACATGGTGAAGTAATATGCTACTTTTATTGATCCTTCTTCTCTTGTGTGGAAGAAGGCGGCCAGTATTTGATGGCCAAGAGATAGCCAGCTTTCATTAAAAGGCTGTTCTCCACTTGTGTTTCTTAATAATTCCAGTTTTTAAATCATTTTCATCTACTATAAATGCCTATATCTATGTTGCAAAATCATAGCAAGTTTGAAGGTTATTATGGGCTTTCTCAAGAAATCCAAGAGTCAGTTATTTTCAGGAATTTGGTTCAAAGGCTAAAGCACTTTACAGTTGAAATCCCTAATCCTTCTGTCTTCCAATAACTGGCAGATTTTACATTCCCAGGATTAAATATGTATGGCAAGAGAATAGCTATTAAGCAGTCAACTCTTATGCAGGTTTACTTGGTTGTACAGTAAGCCTTATTTTTTTCCAGTTATGTGATCTTCTAGAAATCTGTACATAATTTAAATATAGTTTCCCTGTAATAAAGCAGTTTTGCTGTTTGATTAGTTGTACTGTGGGACTCATCAAAACAAAATCTGCTTTATCCATGAAAACAATGGTGAAGTTGTTTCAACACAATGTATGTTCTACCAATTGTGCAGTTTACTAGCTGCAACTCCTGTACCAAAACACACTATTTCTGTAATCTATCTTGGAATCTGCCTCCTTAAATGGTAAGGTAATATGTGAGTTTTTGTCCTTTCTAAAATGAGAATTATAAAAACTACATTTATTTTCTATAAAAGGATGAAAACTTGGAGTAACTGACTGACCCATAACAATGGTTTATCATGTTAGAATATAGCTGTAACATACAATGATTTCATTTAGGTGGGTGATGCAGAAGATGGTAGGTAGCCACAGGTGAGTCAACAGGTGATAAGAGCAAAGCTCAGCAACTAGAAAATCTTGGAGCAAAACTGACCCTGTACAGTATTCTGTCCTGCTTTGTCTCTTCTTGCATTTGCCAAATTGGAGATACAGAGAAAATGCTTTCTAGAGCCATCAAAAATGCTGGAAGCAATTCCTGGCAAGTTTAATGGGTGAAGCTTTTGTTGTTGCTGGAGTTGTTGTTCTCTTTCTAAATTAGCCTTCTCTGGAATATAATTGTTGACCAGGAAGCTGGACTTTGGATCAGTTGTGTGCCTGAAAAGCACGTTTCAGACTGATTTTTATTTAATTGTACAGCTAAATGCAACCCTTTATTAATTTTTTCAATTGTTATACAGTAGACTATAATCCTGTTATTGTTGAGTTGATGGTTGGCTATTAGTTTATTTTTTGCATCGATGCACCATGTCAGTTTTTTTTTCTCCAGGAACAGTGCAATACAATTAATAATTATAATATGAAAACGTGCATCAAAAATCTACTTTCATTTATTTTTCATTTAGAATGCTTTTAATCCCACTTTTTCTTTTTTACAAAAATCAAAGTTGCCAACAACAATCAGTGCAAGACAAATCATATTTAGTGTGGAGAGGAGGCCTTTCTCACTCAGAAATCCTGGAGGTATTAAATTTGGGAAATGTGAAGGGAGAGACAATAGTTATATGCAGATAATAGTTGCACATGTGTTGCTTTGAACCTGGAAACTCTGTGTGAACTCTTTTTCCTTTATGAATAATATCCAGTAGGCTGTAGTACTATTTTGTAATAATAATAATAATAATAATAATAATAGCAATAACAACCATAAACTGAGAATACAGTATATCTCAAGTAGTGAAATAACCCCTTTGAGACCTGCTTCAGGAGGTATCAGCCCTTCAGGATAGACCAAGTAGGAATAGTCTCTGAAATCTGATTAGAACAATACTTTACAGGTAATCCTTGGTTAAAGATGGCAAATGGAACTGGGGTTTTTGTCACCAAGCAACACAATCATAAAGCATGACATATAACTGCATTGCTTAGCTACAGCAGTTGCAGCACTTCCATTTGTCGTCGTGATAGCAACTACTGCAACATTGTTAAGCATGACATGACATGATCACCATTTGGGACTTCCCGCTGGTTTCCCCACTGACTGTGCATGACCAGCAGTGAAGGCCACAAATGATGATCATGTGACTGGGAGATGCTGTGGCGTTGTAATTGTGACTTGGTTGCCAAACCTTAAGAACATCTCCCATGATTACAGGGACACTGTGATGGCTGGAATTTTGGTCATAAATATTAGTCATTCAGCACTTCACCTGAACGGGTGGTTGGTAAATAAGGACCACTTATACTGCTATAGGTTGTAGTAACAAAATCTTGAAAGAGTGACGTGAGCTTTTCTTCTTAGGGAGGAGTTTGGCCTTATATTTCTCATGCTTTTTCTGTTCCCTGGGCTTAGAGCTTCTTTAGGCAACTATTGTCTGTGCCTCTTTCCTCCAAAATTATCACCTTGACTTCTGTTAAGGAATAAGCTATATCCTTTGAGGTCCAAGGAATCTCATGAAAATATATTTGTCTTGTAAATCAGACTATGTTTTTAAACTGATGGTGATTTGTATGAGGTTTAGTTTCTTCAGAGCTGAAATTTGCAAGTAACTCTAGAATGGTTTCTCCTTTATAAAAAGTATGATCTTCTTGCTTGCAGGTAGTTCATATGCCCCCTATATGCCCCATTTCAACAATTAAATCTCCAGCAAATTATTGCTATTGCTTCCAGTGGAGTTTGTTAATGGCCCAATTCAGCTACATTTATCTGACAGTTTTATTGGCATATTACATCATATAGCATTGATTCCGTTTCCGAGAGATGAAAGCAGTAAATCATAACTAGAACTTAAAACAAGCTCAAGATGTGGATGTGACTTTGGTTACCAAAGTTAGACTGTGGTCTTCATGATGGCAAAAGAAAAAAAAAGTAGGCTAGGGAAGTCTTTAGACAGTAGTAGATGGAATTTCACCAATTGTAGATAGTGAAATAACTGCTTAAACCATAAGGCAAGAGGGATCTTATTTGTGATGTTACCTAGTTTGGGTAATGAAACGTCTGCAAGAAAACCACCAGGCTCAGAGAGCATTTCAACCCCGAGCTACAAATATTCTCCTTTATTGAGCTTATTTGTGAATTTCAAAGCTTTGCATTCACCGCTGTTCCAGTGGCGGGAACATATTTGCCTTTACATGTGGCAGACATCTCTGCTTCTTCCTACTAAGTAGCAGCAGCGAAATAAAATACGCGGCGATGTGAGTATGCCCCTTGCAGAATCCAGGGTTCCTTTTAGGCTTAGGTGGGTAGATCTGTTAATTGCATTTACAAGCACATAGACTGTGTACCTATAAGCGGAAACAGCTAATCAAAGGCCTATGCGCTCGCAAATGCTTTGTCAGGAGAAGGTTGAATTCTCCAAGACGTAATGTTCACATCCTGTAATTGCAATGTGAATATCAAATCATTTCCACATCCCCATTAAAGTCCTGGGGCGTTTCTGAACAGAATCCATTCGGTATTCAGAGCATCACAGAATGGAGGGAAATGTCTGTGAGGGCCTCTGTGGTTAGCCCCACATGCAGGGAGAATGGCTCCATTTATCAGCAGTGTGCCAGCTGTACTTTCAAAGGAGATGCATTCTGTATTCTGCTAGGAGATGATTTTATAGCTGTTGTGGGATGCCCAATGAGGGAATTGTGGCAGTGTGGTAGAGCAAAACAGATACAGAAAGGATGCCCTATCTATGAAGTTGGGTGGTAATCTCTGTGGTCAGTCAGGGAGATTGCACCCTGGAAAATGGTGTTCCATCAAAACCTGTTCCTTAAAAAACCATATATAAGTGCTGGGTGGGGAGGGGGAGCAAACAGATGTTAAGAATCTCAAAGAACAGTGGGAAGAACAGGAACGATAAAGGACTTGTGGTATGCCTAGAAATACCTTTTTTTTTGGTCATGGTCTATGCCCGTGATGGCAAACTTCCATTATTTGGAAGCTGAAAAACGGGCCCATTTTTCGGCCTCCAAAAGCTGCAGAGGCTTCCCTCGAGCGTTTGGGAGGCTGGAAAAGGCCTCAAACGAGCCGAAAAGCAGCTGGGAAGTGCACACAGTGCAGGTAAGGGGGCGGTGGGGAAGAAGGGTGTTGCACGTGCATGTGCAGGGGGGCGGGGTGCATTGCATTGTGGGTGCTGGCACATGCACGTGCACACTATCACGCATACGCGTGCTTTCGGTACACCACAACAAAAAGGTTCGTCATCACTGGCCTGTGCATTTAAAGCAGCCCAAATTTCAACTGAGATGAAGGAGTGTCAATATGCTCAGCCAGCAGGATGTACAAGAAAACCACACAAATGGACCAATCGTAGTTTCAGAGTTTAAAAACTGTGCCCCACCTGTCATGCAGTTGACTGTGTGCTGAGCATGCTCTCCAGAGAAAGGCTGTTCTAGATATTTTGGAAGATGATGGTGGAGAGTTTGAAACTGTCTGATTTTTCAAATAACTTTTCCACGATCATTGTGTGCGCCTGCTAAACATTGAGTTTTGTGCTTCCAAATTGGAATTACCTTTTCTGTGAAGGAGCCAGTTGGCTCCCAGTGTCTTTATATATAGAAACGTGGGAAGATTCCTGTTATGTATGCAGGTTTGAATGTCATTGGTTTAGTTTGAACTGTTCTTGTAAAATGTCAGAAATGATTGGTTTAAAAAGTGCGGGAAAATCCTGCACTCTGATTGGCTGGCAACTGCGGCTGCTGGCTATAAGTAGCAGCCGCAGCCCAGCCAAATCGGGTCTGTTATGAGCTGTAGTCACTAATAAACTCTTCACTGAAGCACTCCACGTCTTACTCTTCATGCAAACTTAACACTGGTGACGAAGGTGGGATCCTTCCTGAAGAGAAGACGACGCGGAAAACAAGCTGAGAGAGATGGCTACGCTGAACACCCCCCCAGCCCTGTTCGATCCGACGGCAGAAGACTGGGACTCGTATGCGGATTGTTTCCAAATGTATTTGAGGAAACGATCTCGCCGACATTTCCAAGAAGCGGAAGAGGGCGGTCTTTCTCACGCACTGCAGTCCGGCAGTTTTCAAGATGGCGAAGGCATTGGCAGGAGCTGCAGACATGAAGGTAATGGAATGGCCTGATTTAGAAAAGCTTTTAAGAGCCCATTACGCCCCACAAGTATCGTGCCTCATTAAGAGACACGAGTTTTACCGTCGGGATCAAGGGGAAAGCTTAAAACGCTAACGACTTTGTGGCAAGTTTAAGAGACATTGGGGGTGCATGTGAGTTTAACAACTTGGAAGAGGCCATGCGCGATCGATTTGTTCTAGGCCTCAAAGACAAGGTGCTTCAGAGCAAATTATTATTAAAACCTAAGATCATGTTGAAGGAAGCCATAGAAGAGGCCTCCTCAGCAGCAGCCATGAAGAAAATTAACAAGGCCTCAAGCCATCCTGATGTAGAAAAGTCCACAACAACTCATTGAGCAAATAGTTCTGAGTCAGACTGTAGTGAGGTGGAGGAAGGAATTTATAGACTCAGAATGGAGAGGAAAAACAAAGACCTGGGAAGAAAGAGGCAAGATTTTTACTGCAGAGGTTGTGGGGAGCCACCCCGACTGAATGCAAGTTTCTTGATACCATCTGCCTCCGTTGTGAAAAAAGAGGACATCTAGCAAGAGTCTGCAAATCATCCAGAACTCCACCCCACAGAAGAAAGTTTCCTGACAAAGAATTCAAGCCTAACAACTTCAGTGAGAAAATAACACAGAAGCAAATGGGAAGAATGAAAGTCATCAAACAGTCACCATTGGTCATTCTTCACCTTTAAGAAGCAGAAAAGTACATGTGAAGGTACTAACTGAAGGAAGGCCTTGCCAAATGGAAGTGGACTCAGGCTCCTATTTATCTATGGTGTCATGGGACACTATTCACAGACTACTCCCAAACATTCAGAAGAAGCATTTCCAGAAGCAAGCACTGACTCTTAAAGACTACCAAGGGAACAAGATTCCAGTAGATGGAACAAGAGAATTCAACGTGAAGTTCAAAGGCCACACCAAACGCTTGCCCCTGACCATCGTGGACAAGGATCGCCCAAGCTTGCTGGGACTTGAGTGGTTCAATCCACTAGGCATCGAGGTGACTGGCATCAATCACATGAGCAGCACTGAATTGGAGGAGGCCTTGAAGTCTGTTTCCAGAGGTCTTCAGTGACGGATTGGGCAAGTATATGGGGACCCCTATCACTTTCAACCTAGATCCCAAGGTGCCCCAATTCTTAAAGCCCAGAAGGGTCCCATTTGCATTAAAGGAAAAAATTGATGCACAATTAGATAAACTAATAGCTTAAGGAGTTTTAGAGCCCACTGACCACTCCAGATGGGAGACACCCATAGTCACACCAGTCAAGACTGATGGGTCAGTAAGAATCTGGAGACTATAAGGGGACATTGAACCATGCGCTTCAACAGAGTGCATATCCAGTTCCAGTGGTGCATCATTTATTACATTCACTTGGCAGGGGTACAGTCTTTGCCAAATTGGATCTGGCCCAGGCATATCAACAACTAACAGTTGATGATGCCACTGCAGAGGCCCAAACCATTGTGACTCATAGAGGTGCCTTCAAATGTAAAAGGTTACAGTTTGGAGTAAGCGTGGCACCAGGCATCTTCCAAAGCCTTATGGAAAGGATGCTCCAAGGACTGCCAGGGGTAGTGCCTTACTTTGATGTGTTAATCTCTGCTGAAAATGACACTCAATTACAAGAAAGACTCAGAGAAGTCCTTACCAGATTCAGGAAAGCAGGGTTAAGAGTCAAGGAAGAAAAATGCACTCTTAGAACTGACAAGGTTGAGTTCTTGGGCTACATGATTGACAAGCATGGCATCCACCCTACAAGCAATCAAAGAAGCCCCTAGACCAAAATGCAAAACAGATTTGCAAGCCTTCCTTGGACTTATTAAGTTTTATCACATGTTCCTACCTCAGAAGGCAACCATTGCAGAACCATTACACAGATTACTGGACAAAAAATCTGCTTGGGTCTGGGGCAGGAAGGAACAATCAGCATTTAACAATATTAAAAGACTAATTACGTCTGATGCTGTATTGATACAATTCTCTGAGAATTTGCCTGTTGTACTGATTTGTGATGCATCCCCTTTTGGAGTGGGGGGGGGTTGAGCCACAGGCTTCCCAGCGGGAGGGAAGCCCCTATTGCATTTTACTCTCGCACTTTGACCAAAGCAGAGAGGAATTACAGCCAATTGGACAAGGAAGCATTGGCAATTGTTGCAGCTGTCAAGAAATTCCATGAATATCTGTATGGGAGAACTTTTACCATCGTCACAGATCACAAACCTTTGTTAGGCATTGTGGCAGGAGACAAACCTACACCCACTATCCTGTCACCAAGAATGCTGAGGTGGACTGAATTTCTTGCTGCTTATTCATACAAGCTCATCCACAAGCCTGGCAAAGACATTGGCCATGCTGATGCCTTGAGTCGCTGCCCTCTTCCGTTTCACACTGAGGACGTTGAACTTGAGGTGCACACCTTTTTCCTAGAAACTGTTGCCAAGCTTCCAGTACACGCTGCTGAAATTGCCAGAGAAACTGCCAAAGACACTTTATTGATTCCTATTATAGGCTGGATTAAGAAAGGTTGGCCTCTTCAAGATCTACCTCACCTTGCCCAACCTTTTAAATCCAGGCAAACTGAATTATCTGTATTAAGAGGATGTATTTTGTGGGGTAACAGGGTGGTTATTCCTGCAAAACGGCAAAGAGAGGTTTTGGAAATGTTACATGAGGGTCATCCTGGTATTGTAAGGATGAAGGGATTGGCCAGGAGTTATGTATGGTGGCCAGGTATTGACAAAATGGTTGAAAACTGAGTTGCATCTTGTCCCAACTGTCAGGTAGTCAGTCCTGCCCCAGCTCTCGCCCCCAAACAGGAATGGGAATGTCCTAGGGGCCCGTGGTCCAGGATTCACATTGATTTTGCTGGCCCTACCAGAGGGCACACCTTTCTTATTATAGTAGATGCATATTCCAAATGGCTAGAGGTAATTCCCACGGTATCCACCACAACTGATGCTGTCATCAAACAGCTCAAAAAACTTTTTGTAACCCATAGGTTACCAGATGTTCTTGTCTCTGACAATGGCCCTCAATTTACATCCAACCTTTTTGAATCCTATCTAGCACAACTGGGTATCAGACATGCCCTGACAGCCCCTGGGCACCCTTTGGCTAATGGCCGGGCTGAACGCATGGTACGTTTTACCAAAGAGAAGCTTCAGCACCTGGGTCCTGGGGACATCACTGAGAAGGTTGAAAAACTTAGTGTTCAGCACATCACTCCTAGCCCATCTAATAACTTATCCCCAGCAGAGTTGTTGATGGGTAGGAAACTTAGGTCTTCCCTTGACCGCCTTCATCCCACTTATGCACCCAACGCACCACTGGATTCCACTTCCAAAGTTTGTGCATTCAGTGTGGGTCATTCTGTTTATGCTAAGAACCTCATAGGTGAACCTTTGTGGTTTCCTGCTGAGATAACTCAAATCACAGGCCCTTGTTCTTACAGGGTACAAACAGAGGATGGAGTCCTCTGGAGCAGGCACATTGATCAACTTAGATCCAGATTACCTCAGGAACATCGCAATTGTTCCTCTCTAGTTCCCATACCTAATGCCTTTTCTAGGGGGGAGGGGGAGGAGCATGAGGATAATCAGCAAGCAAGAATCAACCCCATGTGTAAAGAGCCATTACGACAGGAACCATCTCAAAACCTGTCACAATGCCAAAATCCATCCTTACAAGTGGAAGATTGCACACCACTACCTAACTTGGGTGCTGACATTGGGTTGGAGATGGGTTGGGAGGAGAGACCAGATTGTAACAATCAAACAGGGTCTTCTTTCATTGGAAGCCCTAGTAGGGAAATGTCAACAGACACATTTCCTCTCTCACTGGGTGAGAACATTAAAACTTCTGAACCATGAAGGTCTCAACGTACACGTAAGAGCCCCACCTATTTAAAAGAATACATTAGATAGGTTGGGGTTTGAGTATGGACTGAACCTAGTGGGGAGGGGTGTTATGTATGCAGGTTTGAATGTCATTGGTTTAGTTTGAACTGTTCTTGTAAAATGTCAGAAATGATTGGTTTAAAAAGTGCGGGAAAATCCTGCACTCTGATTGGCTGGCAACTGCGGCTGCTGGCTATAAGTAGCAGCCGCAGCCCAGCCAAATCGGGTCTGTTATGAGCTGTAGTCACTAATAAACTCTTCACTGAAGCACCGCGTCTGACTCTTCATGCAAACTTAACAGTTCCTTGGACATCTTTAAATCTCTGGGTTATGTAAGAGATGGCTCCTGATTGAAAGTTATCTTCTTACCTCTTTCCACTCTTATTTCATCAGGCTCCCACCCCAAGCTGATTCCTTTGCCTGCTTGCAATTAGCCTGAGTGGCAGGCAGGCACAGTGCCAGGCAAGCCATCTTGCAATTTGCTGCCTTAGGCCCCACCCGACCTCTTGGTTTACAAGATAGGAAAGAAATACAGCAGCCTCTTGGCAGAGTTCAAATCAAAGTAGGCTTGCTTGGCAATGTGCGCTGGACACAGTGTAGAAGGCTTATGCTTCCTGGAGGACATCAATCACACATGTGGAAATCAATGGAAAGTAAAATTCCTGCCAAAGCGTTTCAGGTATCGGAGAAATTGAAGATGGGGAAAACACTTTGTGAATGGGAGAAAAAGTATGAATCAGTGGGTGGGTTGGTAGACCACAGTGAGATGGCTTGAATGTCAGGCATTTTATAATGAAGCCCTTAAGTCCTCCACAAGCTACAATGCAGAGAAGACCCTTCTGTCTCCTGAGCTTAGAAACTGGACGGTTGAGTTTAGCTGAGAATCAGCAGAGATGCTATTCCTTGATGGAAGCTTTCTAGGTTATTTAAATAAAGCCAACTGCTAAAAGATAGAGGGGAGGTTCTTTGAAGCTTCGTCCCCCACCAATACAGTGTCACTTCCCCATTCACGGTAACCCCTCAAAAGAACAGCCTCTGGCTACTGAATGATAGTCACCTCTGTCTAAAGAAAAGAACTTAACAGGTAAACAAAAAAAGGAACTCACATGGAAGATGGTTTTGTGAAAGCTCTGTGTTTCTATCAGCTTTTTTGCCATCACCACTATTTATTTATTTAATTAAACTTATATGCCGCCCAACTCCCAAAGGACTCTGGGCCGCTCACAGCAAAAAACACAAAGAATTACATTATAAAAAATTTAAAAGCAATTTAAAAAACAGCAATCAACAGAAGGGCTGGATCTCGCCAGATCTCAGTCGCGAGATCAACAGCCCCATGCCTGCCGGAAAAGCCAGGTTTTGACTGCCTTGCAGAAGGTCAGTAGGGTGGAGGCAGTCCGGACCTCAGGAGGTAGCTGGTTCCAGAGAGCCGGAGCAGCCACAGAGAAGGCCCTCTCCCGCGGGCCCGCCAGCCGGCATTGTTTAGCTGACGGAACCCGGAGGAGACTGACTCTGTGGGATCTTACAGGTCGCAGGGAGACGCAGGGTAGGAGACAATTCTGGAGATAACCTGGTCCTGAGCCATATAGGGCTTTATAGGTAATGACCAACACTAGGCTCTAGTGCTTTCCATTCATCCTTGAGCTGGCAGAAGATTATGTAATTATAAAAAGTTCTCACTACACAGCTGGTACCCATCCTACCTCAGCTTCTAGGCAGTCCAATCCTCTGACTTCCCCCAAGGTAATTGGACTGTAAGGCCCAACAGGATTTATACATCTTTGCTCTCCCATTGGATGGGGCAGAGTAAAGGGGGAAAAACCTAATCAGTTAAATACAGTAGAAAAATAGAATTACTTGGGCATGCTAAGTGGGGGGGCAGGGAGGATTGTTGGTACATTCCGGGAGGTTGGTTGAGGTGCCTGTTTTTTAGTTTTCATTATATGACTTTTATAGTTTTATTCTTGTTGTGAGCTCCCTAGAACTACAGGTAATCCTTGTCTCATGATTACAATTGAGCCCAAAATTTCTATTTAAGACATTTGTTAAGTGAATTTTGCCCCATTTTTTAACAATCTTTCTTGTCACAGTTGTTAAGTGAATCACTGCAAGTGCACTGCAAGTGATAAGTTAGTAACCTGGTTAAGTGAATCTGGCTTCCCCATTGACTTTGCTGGTCAGAAGCAGAGGTGGTATTTAGCAGGTTCTGACCAGTTCTGGGAGAACCGGTAGCGGAAATTTTGAGTAGTTCGGAGAACCGGCAAATACCACCTCTGACTGGCCCTGCCCCCATCTATTCTATATCTCCTGAGTCCCAGCTGATTGGCTGGGTCTTCTTTTGTTGCCCTTCACTGGAGAATGGAGTTGGAAAGCAGGTTAGTGAGGTGGGGAGGGAATGGAGATTTTGCAGTAACCTTCTCCCAGGAGTGGGGAGGGAATGGGGATTTTGCAGTATCCTTCTCTTGCCACGCCCACCAAGCCACATCACACCCACCAAGCCACACCCACAGAACTGCTAGTAAAAAAAATTGAATCCCACCACTGGTCAGAAGGTCACAAAAGGGGATCACTTGATCTTGGAACACAGCAACAGTCACAAATATGAACCAGTGGCCAAGCATTGGAATTTTGACCACATGATCATGGGGATGCTGCAAAGTTTGTAACTGTGAAAAACAATCCTAAGTCACTTTTTTTAGTGCTGTTGTAACTTAGTCACAAAATAAACTGTTGTAAGCCGAGGACTATCTGTATTTTAAGATGGGCAGCTGTACTACCTACATACATACCTACCTACCTACATACATACATACATACCTGTACTGTGTTTAGAGTACAGCACAATGTCTGCCCACTTGCTTTTTCTGCTCAAATAAATGTTTAGCAATGTAAGGCATTTCTTGTTTAAAATAGTCATAGTCTGGCCCTAAATGTATATTCTACCAGAGAAAATCAGCCCAGCTAGAAGCTGAAGATTCCTATTAGATTAATCTACTTTTGTAAAAATATGATTTGTCCATTGATAGGAGTTCCAACTTGACTCAACTGAGTATTTTGAGAAGATTTCTGACAATGTGGAAAGAATGTGTCAAGGCTGGCCTGGGGCATGTCTCTAATTGTGTGTGAATTGAGTGTGTGGAGGTCAGGGTGGAGAGTGTCAACTTTATATATTCCAAGGACATGGCACAATTTAATAACTTTACATTGGTTTACATTAATGTAACAAGTGATTTACAATAGTAACTATATCATGCCAAATAAGTAATACTAGTCTGTCTGAGGTGTAAGAATTTTCCTGTGTCTCATCTTTGGATAGATATACCATCTAAAAAAATACTTTCATAATTTCAAGCGGTTCCTGATAGCATCTCATGGTGCAAATTTACCTTTCTACTGTATATACCCATTTCCTATTTGAAAAACAGATGCAAATATACAGGAGAAGGAAGTTTTGCATATAGAGAAGGCGCAAATCATTTAGGGCTTTATAGATCAAAATAAAACTTTAGATTGTTCTACATGAAGATACTGATGAGCTACATGGATCTAAGCGCTGGCCTAATGTATCTTGCACAACTTAACTAATTAAATGACCCTGACCATTTTCAGGTTACCTGAAGTGTTCCTAGCACCACCTAAAGGCCGGTCTATGTTGAGTTCAGTATGTTAATTAATAACAACTTGAATTGATTTCTACTCAATTCAGGTGACTGGAGAAAACTATGAATTAGTCCAACTGATAGTATAATGTATTCTGCAGGGTTACTGCCAATTCTCATAAATAATCTCCATTTGACTGCTAAAGATGTCTATTGTGTATTATTAACATAATATGAAAATTCTTTTTCCCATGGATTTTATGGAAACCTTTCTTCATTCTCATAATTCAGATTCAGAAAAGACAAAATGTAGTGGTTTGAAAAAAATTACCCCTTCTAGGTATAATAATGGCCATTAGATGGCCTTTAAAAATAAATTTAGATGAATTGATAGAGAAGTCTTGGTACACTGGGAGGATGATTAAATGGAGGGGTCCAGAAAAAGGAACGTTTTTTGTTCATGGCAAACAGGATATAGTCATTTCCTCTGTATATTACTTTGATTGATTGATTTTTTAAATTTTCAATTAGAATATGCCTGGGAACAGGAAGCTTGGCTGGATGTCTGTTTTAACTGCTGCTCATACGTTAAAACTGAAGCTGTCCATTAAGGGACCGAATTCTTGACAAAATCAGCTAATAACATGCCATGAATAATTATGAAGATTAGAAAGTTGATTTTCCTATGTAGCTAGCACTATAACAAGCTTATGTAGATGCATCTTGTATTGTATATATAGACATAGGCATATAGTTATCTTCTCTTCAAATTTCCTGCTGTTCATCTGAACAGCATTTTCAGTGCTCTTTAGGCTAAAAGTTTGAAAGCAACCCTGATGATATCTCTCGACTTCATAAATTCAGGAAATCATAATATGGAACTGAGTAAATGAAAATATGAACAACGCCTGGGAAGAAGATAGTAAGAAGCTGAACCTCAGCCATTAGCCTGGTTAAATGGGAAAAGTGGATTCAGAATTCACTTCAGTGCTTAATTTTCCAGTTGCATGGCCCCTGTTCTCCCATCTTTCCTGCTCGCTGCCCTTGTTCAACTGAGAAAAGCCAGATACCATTTCCTGAACTCCTTCTGAGTGGTTTGACTTCCTGGGGCAGTTTCCACTTCTTGAATCTGATTTGATGAGACACACTTTCATTTTGCCAGCAAATATAATCACTTCTTAAGTGTTCTGTTCCCTGATGCTTGCTTGAAGGGAACTTTTGCCCTATTCCAAAGCTTGGCCAAAGCAGTCTAGAATTGTAGAGAGCTTATTACAAAGAAGGTTTCCACAAAACCCATAAAATCTCAAATTTTCTGTAATGCCTAGGATCCGTCAGGATTTCAGTGCTGTCTTTTAAATCTCTGCCATGCTTCCATGTAGAATAATATCATCACCATTTTTGTTTCTCCTAACAGAGTTGTAAAATTTGCTGGGAATAACCTGTATTAATGTAATGTATTAGCATGCATGTTTCAACAAAAATAGCAGTCACATGCTAAGACATAAAGACATGGTCATGTGACCAGGTAATCACTTTGCTATGGATATTTTCAACCCCGGAATGACCCAAATAGCCTTTGTCCCTACAAATTGGAGAATAAAAAATAAGTCTCAGTACTGACCATGTTTACAAGTGTTTTTTATTTTATATTTTCAGGGAAGATGCAGCAGCTCTGCACTTTCTCTTTTTATTGTTTTATTAATTTATAATATACAAAATGAATATAGTAGGAAAATAAGGGAAGGGAAAAGTGTAGGGCAAAGGGAAAAAAGAAAGTGAAGACATTGACTTCCAACTCCTTTTGGTGCAGTAGAATAAGATAATAGCATCAAACCTCAACTTTTTACTTTTACATAATATAAGCTAGCCATTTCTATAACAACAAGCCTATCTAATTGGTAAAATCTAAAATCAAAATTTCCTTTTTTTCTACCTCAAGCACCAAGTCCAGAAATTATTTCCAAATATAAAGTTAATTACATTTTTCCTTTGATCAAAACAGTTAACCTGTTCATCTTTGTTAACTCCATCAACTTTGCAACCATTCATCCATTATAGAAATCGAAGCATCCTTCCATTTTTGTGTGTAAAGTAATCTTGCTACTGTCAACATATAGAACATCAAAGTTCCAAATTCCCCCCGTCTTTTTCCATTAAACCCAAAAGAAAAGTTTCTGGTTTTATCTTTATATTCACTCTGAGAATTTTCTGTATTAAGATGTGAATCCTACTCCAATATTTCTTTGCTTTATCACATGTCCACCATAAGTGATAAAAGATCTCTTCTTTACATTTGCATTTCCAACATTCATTTGAAATACATTTATACATTCTTGATAACTTATCTGGTGTTAAACACTAAAGATACATCATAATTTAGTGTAAACTTTAGACCTTTCATCCACATATTCTCCTGTTGTTCAAGGACTACATCATATCCCAAGTTTCTTGCCCATTGTGTCATGCAATACTTTACATATTGATTCTCCAATTCAAATTCAATAAAAATGTATAGACTTTAGCAATAATGTGTTCATCACTACCATGCAGTAGGATTTCCAGTTCATTTTTCACAAAGTCAAACCCATAACTCTTTTTGTCTGACTTAAATCTTTATTTCAATTGTAAATATGTAAACCAATGGCAGACACATCCTTCTAATCCTAACTCCTCTTTAGATTTGAGGATACAATCACTAAATTAAAATATATTATGTGACCATAAGTCCACCAGTCCACCAGTCCACCATAAGTCACCACCATTTCCTTTCTTTAAAAACTTCCTGGGGGGACCCCAAAGAGACATTTTCATATAAAACCTTGTTTTATGTTTATTCCAAACTCTTAGGATGGCACCTCTAACAAGGGAGCGCCTCCTGTCGATATCAGTGCCAACCGCCCTGTACGGGCACACAGACAGGGGCTCCTCGGGTCCTGTCGGCAAGTCAATGTCGGCTGGCGGTCCCCTGGCGGCGAGCCTATTCTGTGGCGGTCCCCGACTTATGGAACCAACTGCCTCTGGACCTCCGTCTGGCCCCTGACCTCCACACCTTCCGCCGCGATTTGAAGACCTGGCTATTTGACCAAGTCAGGCTGTGACTACCTCATGGGGGTATGGGATAGTTTTAACTTTTTAATTTGGTTTCATTGGACTTTATAGTGGTTTAATTCTTTTTAATTCTTTATTGTATTTGTATGTTTTAACTGTGAGCCGCCCCGAGTCTTCGGAGATGGGGCAGCATATAAGTCCAATAAAATAAATAAATAAATAAATAAAATCGTTATTATAATCAACATTTATTTTAACCTTGTCATACCATAAATAGCCGTGCCATCCAAATCTTAATTCATGGCCCTCTAAACCGAATAACCTCTTATTCTGAATATTAACCCATTCTATTAGCCAAACCAAACAGCAAACATTGAAATACAATTTCAAATTTGGTAAACCCAAACATCCTCTTTTCTTAGCGCTGATTATGTTTATAAGCCTTAAGTGGAAAATTGTACCAGTTTTACACCATAACATCATGACAATATAGGTTACATTAAGAGTTGGGGCAACCTTCTTTCCTCGGAAGCTTTGAAAAAATTCTGAGTTTGCAGGGGTTTTTTAACGGTTAGCCCATAAATATATTCCAACCTATTTTAAAACATTTGTTATTTTGTGGTGTTCTCTTTTGCTATGTGTTAGTAAATTTAAGTTTGGCTTTTGCTTCTATGCAGTCCTCAAGCAATTTCCCAATCAAACATTCACTAGAAATGGAGATTGTAAGCTTCAGCAAGGTGACTGCATCATATGCCCTCAGGCCATGCCCTGGGTCTTGTCAAACAACTAAAATCTGAAGAGAATGATGTGCTTCTTTGCTTATATTGGCCAAATTTAGGGAAACACTTACAAAGTGTAATTTTTCCTCATTCTCTTGTAAAGTGGGCATAACCATCTTAAAGACTGCAGTGATTTCTCCCCAAGGAACTTTCTAAGAATGATTATCTTTGTGCCTCTTGTGCTTCTTGTACAAAATGTGAAGGATAACAAATGTTGCCATAAATAATGGTTGCAAAAAAGTCCAAGATTGACTGTGAAAACAAGATGTGATTAACAATTCCACAGTAGCTTCTATCAAACTGTGTTCAACTTGTCCTCTGATTTGCAGTGGTTGGAGGAACGGGATACAGGTAGTCTGGCCATTACGTTTTGGGATGAGTTCAACCCTGTTTCCGAGGGTGAAGTGGACGGGATTATGCGGTGCCTGAGTTCCACCACATGTTTGTTGGACCCGTGCCCCTCCTGGTTGGCTTATGCCGCCAGGGAGGTCACCTGTGGTTGGATCCGGGCAGTTGTCAACGCCTCTTTAAGGGAGGGTGTCTTCCCTTCCGCCTTGAAGGAGGCGGTGGTGAGGCCCCTCCTGAAGAAGCCTGCCTTGGATCCGACCGTGTTAGACAACTTCCGTCTAGTCTCCAACCTTCGCTTTTTGGTGAAGGTTGTTGAGAGTGTGGTGGCTCGGCAATTTCCGCTTTTCCTGGAGGAAGCGGACTACCTGGATCCGTACCAATCGGGCTTCCGGCCTGGTTTCAGCACGGAGACGGCATTGGTCGCACTGTTGGATGATCTCTGGAGGGCACGGGACAGGGGTTTTTCCTCTGTCCTGGTCCTATTAGACCTCTCAGCGGCTTTCGATACCATTGACCATGGTATCCTTTTGCGACACCTCGTGGGGCTGGGGGTGGGGGGCACTGTTCTTCGGTGGCTCTCCTCTTACCTCACGGGGCGGTCGCAATCGGTGTTGGCAGGGGGGCAGAGGTCGGCCCCAAGGGCGCTCACTTGTGGGGTCCCTCAGGGGTCAGTCCTCTCTCCCCTTTTATTTAACATCTACATGAAACTGCTGGGTGAGATCATTCATGGTTTTGGGGTGAGGTATCATCAATATGCTGATGATACACAGCTGTATATCTCCACCCCAAACCAGATCTGTGATGCCCTCTCCGTGATGACTCGCTGTCTGGATGCGGTACGGATCTGGATGGACGGAAACATGCTTCGACTCAACCCGGCCAAGACTGAGTGGTTGTACATACGGCATCCCGGTCCAGTTTGGAATGTCCATCGTTGACCATAGGGGGAGTGGTGTTGCCCCCTGTGGATAGGGCAAGGAGCCTGGGGGTCCTCCTGGATGCATGGCTCCGGTTGGAGGAGCAGGTGGGAGCCATCGCCAGGGGGGGCTTTGCCCAGGTCCGGCTGGTTCGCCAGCTTCGCCCGTTCCTGGACCGGGATGCCCTGCGTGCGTCACTCATGCCCTTGTTACCAGCGACTCGACTACTGCAATGCTCTCTATTTAGGACTGCCCTTGCATACCATCCGGAGACTGCAGCTGGTGCAAAATGCGGCGGCGCGGGTGGTGATGGGAGTTTCCTGGTTCTCCCATGTTAGCCCCTCCTGCGCTGCCTACATTGGTTGCTGGTTGCGCTCGGGTGAGATTCAAGGTCTTAACTTTAACATACAAAGTCCTACATGACATGGGTCCTCATTATTTAAGGGAGCGACTGCTGCCGACATCGAATACTAACCGCCCTGTGCAAAGTCATAGACAGGGACTCCTTGGGGTCCGTCGGCCGGCAATGCCGGCGGCGGTCCCCGACGACGTGCCTACTCTGTCGCGGTCCCCAACCTCTGGAATCAACTTCCCTTGGGGCTCCGCCTGGCCCCTGACCTCCACACCTTCCGCCATGACCTGAAGACCTGGTTATTTAACCAATCCGGGCTGTGACCCTTGGGAGGGGTGGTTTTAGATTTTTGGATTGATTTTAAGTTTTGTATTTTGTAATTGTGTTGGGACTGTTAGTTTAATTCTTTTTTAAGTATTTATTGTTGTTTTATTGTGAGCAGCCTGAGTCTTGAGATGGGGCGGCATATAAGTCCCACTAATAAATAAATAAATAAACTAGAGATTCTAATGAAAAAATATTATATTTTATCTAATTTGGCTATACATGACATTACTGAAAGCAAAGAAAACCAGTTCTAAACAAGACTGGTACTTCCCTCACTCTAAATATTCCCATTTCCCTTCAACCACCTTTCCTACATTACGTAAAAAAAAGCAGCTTTTCTAGAAAGCAAAAAAGTTTATTAAAATAATCTATTTTGACTTGACCCTCATTAGAATTTCCTGTTTCAGCTCTAAATGTGTACTGACTCTGTGTGTGTGTGTGTGTGTGTGTGTGAATATATTTTCACCACTCTTTGTTTAGCATGGCAAGTAGTAAAACAAGGTGTTGATAAGAGATTTAAATGAACATAAAAGTTAACCAATACACATGCTTTTATGTTTTTCATCTAAAAGTAAAGGTAAAAAAAATGAATGCAGGTGACTGAGCATTTTTTCTTCTTCTGGTCAATCATGAGACTGCCTCGGGACAAGTCCCTGCAATTTTCTTGGCAAAGTTTTTCAGAAATTGTTTGCCACTGCCTCCTTCCTAGGGTACGTGAGAATGACAGACGCAAGATCACTCATCTGGCTTAGTGCCTAAGGCAGGACTAGAACTCACAGTCAACTGGAAGAACAGTGGAGAAAGAATCCAACATGCCACCCCTTGTTTATAGGAACTGGGCATGGCTAGTCTAGTGAAGAGAAGGACCAGGGGAGACAAGATAGCATTGTTCCAATATTTGAGGGGCTGCCACAGGGAGGAAGGGGTCAAGCTATTTTCTAAAGCACCTGAAGGCCAGACAAGGAATAATGGATGGAAACTGAACAAGGAGAGATTTAACCTGGAAATAAGGAGAAACTTTCTGACAGTGAGAACCATCAACCAATGGAACGGCTTGCTCTCGGAAGTTGTGGCAGCGCCATCACTTGAGACCTTCAAGAAGAGATTGGACTGCCATTTGTCAGAAATGGTGTAGGGCCTCCCGCTTGGGCGGGGGTCCCTTCCAATTCTGATTATCTGTTATCTGTTATCTGATTTGTTTATTAAAAGGGAAGCAGAGGTTGATAATGAAGAAACTCAGGTTGATAATGAAGAAACTCTTACTCCAAGAGTTAGAAAAAGAACACTTTGGGTTAGCTTCATTTTGCTTTTGGCCATGTTTACTTTCTAAACCTGACTTCCTTTTAATTGGGCACTTCACACATTAAAGATGTGTAAAGCATCTAGGGTAGCACTACTCTGTCTTGTTGTGCATAGTCAACTTTTTGTAGTGCAGTAAAACTGCAGTTTGATATAAAGGGAGGAAAAAGCATTTTTTCCCACATCCCTCTGGGCAAACCTTGTATTTTCTGGAATATATTTTTAGAGTGCAAACCAGTTACACACAATAATTAACCAGGGAATGTAATCACATTAACTAGATGTAATTTTAATTTAATTTAAATGCAAATGAAATCAAGTTTAGTTTTTGTCTTGACTCCCACTTGCATTTTTGAGCGCTATCACAGGCATGCTATTCAAAGAACCTTTGCGGTTCTTGGCCCAGAAAAGTTATATGTCCCTGCTTTAAGCAAAGTGTGGCCTGTTGATGAAGATCCATGTGTCTAAAGCCTTTAAAAGGTTATGTGGAACATTTTGTTCAAGCATGTGACTCTTGAATTTGTCAGTAACTATGAAGCTTCCCACAATTGTGCAATGGCTTATATAATACTATTTATTATGGCTTTTAGTTGGCTCGGAATGGGTTTTCTTTTTCTTTTTCAGAATTATAGAAATCAGATGGGCCATGATCTATAAATAAATATACTTGCTTAATTTTAAATTTGTTTAAATTATTAGGAATGATAAAGAGTGTATGTTGTAGAGCACAACATGGAGAAAAATAAATTAGCAGCTGGCAACTTTCTCATTGTGGACAATTTGAGAAGCTTCATTAAAAAGGCCAAAGTTTGAACGCTGACCAGAACCATTTTAATCAGTCCTCTCCAATATATATTTCAGCATTTGGAAGAATTAAATAGTTTTACTCCAAGGCAGTGCAACTAATTAGTTAAAATATATAATCTTAATTGAGCTTTTACAGTATTTTAGGAACCAACACTGCGTAGTAGGGCATTGACCTCAGAGAATTAAAAAGAAAAATGGGGAAGAAACTTGCCTTGGGATGCAGTAAGAAGAAAGAGAATGGGGAGATTTGAGTGAACATTATATTCCTGAGCATCTCAGTGTCTTTAAAAGGGAGGTTATTTTAGGTTATACACTTGTGCATGTGTGTGTGTAGGAGACACTGAGAGAGACCAAAAGAGAGTGAGGGGGGGTTAGTAGAACTGATTTTAACAGCACTTGTATATTCTATGCTGGTTCAAGGCCAGCTCTGGACATCTGTGATTCTATAAGATCTGTTCCATTTGAGATTTATTACTGACTCAGCTGTAGTATACAGGTAGTCCTCGAATTATGACCACGATTGAGCCTAATATTGCTGTTGTTAAGTGAGACCTTTGTTAAATGGATTTTGCCCCATTTTATGACCTTTCTTGCCACAGTTGTTAAGTGAATCACTGCTTCCCCGTTGACTTTGCTTGTTAGACAGTCGCAAACAGGGAACACATGACCCCAGGACACTACAACTGTCATAAAACATGAGTTTATTGACAAGCATCTGAATGTTGATCACGTGACCATAGGATGCTGCAATGGACATAAGGGTGAAAAACGATTGTAAGTCACTTTTTTTCAGTGCCATTGTAACTTTGAACGGTCACTAAATGAACTTTTATAAGCCGAGGACTACCTGTAAAAGTAAAATTGGTGTGTTTGTTTTTAGTGGTAAAGTTCTATAAAGATGATGTGATGGACCATTTCCCCTTTGGTAGGACTTCCTACCTAGCCCTGTTTCCCACTCCCAGCTTGATTCTGTTCTGGATCTGTTTGTAGGAAGTCCAATGCATTTTTTTAATGTACAATATGCACATGTACATAAAGGTAAAGGTTCCCCTTGCACATTTCGAACTGCTAGGTTGGCAGAAGATGGGACAAGTAATGGGAGCTCACTCCGTTACGCAGTGCTAGGGATTCAAACTGCCGACCTTTCTGATTGACAAGCTCAACGTCTTAGCCACTGAGCCACTATGTCCGTGTACATAGAATGAAGTAAAGACAGGTTTGGGATACAGCATTTTATTTTTCCTTTTGTGTGCGGGGAATTTTTCCCCCCTTGCAGGCTCCATGGCAACTCGGAGTAGGACACTATTTTCTGACCACTTCAACACTTTTGAAGTGACCGCAGATTAATTTTCAAGTGCTTTCTGAGAAACTGATGAACGGAAGTGCCCCAAAACTCTTTCTGGGACTTCCCTGCCAGGAAGAGGAGCGAGCTCCTTGCTCTAAAGTCAATCTGCAACAGAATCAACCAGAGTAACTTCTTTGGCTGATTCCATAATTGCTCCCATCTTCCCCGGATGCTGTTTCTGGCTGCTTGGCGTTTCTCTGCTTAAACTCCCACTCAGGGGCGTTTCCACCCTGTTCTCTTAGCAGCCTAAAAAAAAAAGCAGGAGCTAGTGACGGACAGGGAATGAACAATGCTGTTGGATCACCCCCATTGCAGTTCCACCCTCCACCCGTTCCTCCCGGTGCTTCGCTTCCACGGAGTTTGGCAGGGCCTGACACTGTAATGAGCTGCTTAGAGGGTGACTCAGAGCTTTGGAGCTGACAGTTACTTTTTAGCTCTGAACCCAGCGTCATCACTCACAATTGTGCCTTTGAAGATCTCTTCCCTCCGCTCTTTTTAGAGGAGGTAAACAGCTGCTCTTCTCTGTACACAAAGTCCTTGATCATGCCTCATGATCTAGGCTGGGTGTCAGCAACCCATGGCTCTGGAGCCGCATGTGGCTCTCTGGGCTCTCTGCTGTGGCTCCCTGTTGGGTGATCCCACCACTGGCTGGCCACGCCCCTCGGCCTCCCCTCCCAGTCACTCCTCACCTGGCCTGAGAAGGTAAAACACAAAAAACAGAAATGAGAGGGAGGGAAGGAGAGAGAGAGAAAGAGAGAGAGACCCATTTCCCACAGAAAACACTGGGAGCTACCAAACCTGGGTCGGTGTAGGGCTGTCATGTGACTGGGTGGATGTTGAGTTGGCCACGCCCACCCAGGTTTTGAGGCTCCCAGTGTTTACGTTTCTGTGGGAAACAGGTCCAAATGTCTCTTTGACTGTATAAGGTTGCAGACTGCTGTTTTAGGCTGCCTTGTGAGGAGATGTTCGCCAGCATCATTAGGCCACAGTCGACCACTCTATTTGTCTTCCTTCAACTCTATCTGCTGCTTCCCAGGTGGACCTTCTTGGAAGGTTGGAATGGTTCAGCAACCTTAACACCAAAGTAAGATCTGGCACACGGATTTAAAAAAATGGTTCGACTCCGGACATTGGCATTTTCCCTTCCCTATTTTTCCTGTAATTTGCTTTTGTATTTTCTTTGAGTGCTACCTTATAAACTAATATATATATATAATAGTTTTATATATATATAGTTTTGTTAGTTTATAAGGTAGCACCCAAAGAAAATAAATAAAATTAAAACAGACATTGGCAGGCAATTCAGACTGCAACTCCTGTCACTTCCAGACACTCGGGCAACCACAAGAAATTGTGGGAATGACAGGTACTCCTCAACTTACAACAGTTCATGTAGTGACCATACCAAGCTACAACAGCACTGAAAAATGTGACTTATGACCCTTTTTCACCTTTGCAGTGTCCTCATGGTCATGTGACCAAAATTCAGTTGCTTGTAACTGGTTCATACTTAGGACTGTTGCTGTGTCCCAAGGTCATGCGATCCCCTTTTGTGACATTCTGACCAGCAAAGACAATGGGGAAGCCAGACTCACTTAACAACCGGGTGACTAACTTACCAGCTGCGGTGACTCACTTAACTGCGGTGGCAAGACAGGTTGTAAAATGGGGCAAAATTCACTTAATGGATGTCTCACTTAACAACAGAAATGTTGGGCTTAATTGTGATCGTAAGTTGAGGACTACCTGTATTCAAATTGAGATGACATCAGACTGCTTTCTTTGTGTGCTGCTTAGAGCAGAGGTCTCCAACCTTGGCCACTTTAAGACTTGTGGACTTCAACTGAATTCTGGGAGTTGAAGTCCACAAGTTTTAAAGTGGCCAAAGTTGGAGACCCCTGATTTAGAGGATATTTGTTGAGGGCATTTGGGTTTCCTGTGATCCTCAGCTTTATTTTGGTGGCTCATAGGGATCCTCCTCCCCCTGTATTGTCAAAATCCCACAATAAAACAATGATTTTGGCAGCAAAATTGTGGAGTCTCCCCCAATTGAGCCCTAAAATAAACTCACTTGACCTTTGAAAGGGGTTAATAAACTTTTTGTTTTCATTTTAACAATTGGGTTGTGCCAATTCCAGGGATGTTGCAAAATTGTCATGGCTCTCAAAGTCTTAACAATATGTCTTTTATATAAAGTGAAGAGCCTGGCCATTGATCAAAAACAACTGCCAACCTTTTATATTGGGATATAAAGGCAGGGAAGATTCTAACATCAGATGTTACTGTGTGGAATTTCCTATAGATTTTTTAGTGCAGTTAGCACCCCAACAGGATATCCTGCACGAAGCTATTCCTAAGGTCATTGTAAACCCTGCTGGAAATTTCCATCAATTACCAATTTTCACAGTTGTTTGCAAACAGCTAATATAATTACTCCTGATGAATAAGGATCATTTTACAGGCAGGGAAACATTTATGAAATGAATGAAAGTAAGTTTTTCTAAGTCACCTCTATGCCACCAATGTTTGCTAAAAGCCGTATGGAAGCTGATAGATTTACGACTTCTCTAAATCAGTTTGGAAACTGGCCTGAAGCGCTGGAGGCAGCCAGGAGTTGGGAGAAGATCTCAGTGAAATACATTGGGTGAAGATCACATTTTAGATGGAACCTGCAGTGAAATGATGAGTGCAGTAAGGAAGGAGGCAGAGTTCTTATGGTGGGGGGGGGTGTCATCCTATCCTTTGGGGAATGCTGGAGAAAGTGTAGATTTCATTTTGCATGTGTACATGTATCGAAAGGTTTGAGAGAAAAGGATCCTTTCCAAAGTGTGAAACAGGTAGCCTTCAACTTACAATAGTTCATTTAGTGACCGTTCAAAGTTACAACACCAATGAAAAAAGTGACTGATGACCAATTTTCACACTTAAAACCGTTGCAGCATCTCCGTGGTCACATGATCAAAATTCAGATAATTCAGATATTATTTATTCGACTTGTATGCTGCCCTTCTCCCTAAGGACTCAGGGCGGCTAACATTAAAACAGCACATATTTACATATAATTTACATAAAAACAAATTAAACCTAACAAGTCAGAATAAACAATAAAACATTAAAACCTTAAAAACTAAAACAGTTAAAAAAAACCCATCCGGGTCATTCCAGACCGGCCTGTTGAAACAACCAGGTCTTCAGGTCCCGGCGGAAGGAGCGGAGATCAGGGGCCAAACGGAGATCCACGGGGAGCTGGTTCCAAAGGGTGGGCGCTCCCACGGAGAAGGCCCTAGCCCTGGGAACCGCCAGCCGACAATGCCTAACCGATGGTATCCCAAGGAGGCCCCTCCTGTGGGAGCGAACAGAGCGATTGGCACATGATGCTGGCAGGAGGCGTTCCCGCAAGTACCCTGGACCCAAGCCATTTAGGGCTTTATAAGTTGTTACTAGCACCTTGAAACTAACCCGGGAGGCAATCGGCAACCAATGTAGGTCACGTAGGAGGGGTGTAACATGGGAGTACAGATGCTTGGCAACTGGTTCAGATTTATGACGGTTGCAGTGTCCCGTGGTCATGTGACCTTCTTTTGCCATCTTTTGACAAGCAAAATCAATGGGGAAATCAGATTCACTTAACAACCATGTTACTAACTTAACAAATGCAATGATTCACGTGACCACTGTGGTGAGAAAAGTCATAAAATGGGGCAAACGCAATTAACAAAAGTTTCACTTAGCAATGTACATTTTGGGCTCAGTTGTGATCGTAACTCAAGGACTACCTAATATATATTTTTCAGAGTTTAATAAACACATGTGTTTATTAAAGTGGAAAAGGCTTCTTTTTAAGTTGGAGACAATGGTCCTTCTATGAGCCAAAGAGTTTCTTTTATGTGAAGGACTTTTCAAATTCAGGGACCATTTTGCTGTCAGAATCATTAAATACCCACTAATTTCCTCTTCTTCTTGCTGTCCCCATTCTCCTTCCCAAGGGGTGAAATTCAACCACCTCATCCCGGCCCGGGAGAGATGGTAGGGATGATTTGAATCAGTAAAAACATTGCCCCTGGTGGCTATTACTATTATACCAAGCCACACCCACAGCCACGCCTAAAAAGCCAGCAGGGAACATTTTTGAATTTCACCCCTGCTCCGTCCCCGCCAGATGTGACCAAAGGTTAGGGTTGGGAAGGTTGCACACCCTGTTGAGAAGATTGCCATACTGGTTTGCTTATTTGTGACTTAGTTAGCATGATGTGAGAACCCCAAACTTGGAAAGCATAGTTGATAGCAGAGAAATGAGCAATTTGAGGTGCCAGCACTGCATGCAGGCCCCAGGGATGCCTCCATATAGAAACCATTTTAAGTTGGGAGACATATGGAAATTATACTATAAACTCCAAATTACAATTCATTAAAAAAACTAAAAACATGGGAGTGAGGCAATGAAAATCCCAGAAAAGAACAGAAAATGCCAAATTTACCTATGTGTCAATTCTAACCTCATTTATTTTGCATCACTAGCCCAACCATAGTGTAACTTAGATCCATCACCAGAAGTGTAGCTTCTAAGCATTTATTATTAAGCAATTGTCCAACTGGTTTAGAATAATGTGAATTCAGCCAGTTGCATTCAGCAAACCAAAATGTTAAACATGCCATGGCTTAATATATGACCTTGTCACATGCGCACATCTCACTGCACTACATTAAAAACCTCAAATATCTTTGTGCTACATATAACACCAGAAATGTACACATTTTTTCTCAATTGAAAACAAGCCCTCTGCATTCTGAAATGAAATTAATTGGTTCAATTTTAAAATAAACATAAGTATTCATTTTAAATATATTTAATTTAAAAATAAATACTGTTAGTCTCACAACTTTTCTCTTTCATCACTTTAAAATTACAATCTGATAACAATTTTCAGAGATTTCTGAAGGCCTTACTTCTGCTTTAAACTCAGAGGGCATTTTCCTGATTAATTGATTTTTTGGACTTATAATCCCAAAGAACTCAAGAAGCACATACCACATTCTTTCTTCCAATATTTCACTAAAATATATTTGTGCAAACCAGGATGGGCAGAGGTATGGCAAGTGGTCTCAGTAACCTTCCAGGGCTGAGAGTGGACTCAAACCTGGATCTTCCTGGTCCTAGTTCATCTTAGGGACACACAGATCTAAGGCAACAACATTATTCAGAGAGAACAAATGTGTATTTTTGCCTTGGAAATGTAATATGAGCAAAATGAAATCCAAGTGAATTTTACCTCATGAACATACAGGAATCCCATGTAAAAAGAGCAGCAGGGGAAACCCTGACGCCCAAACTCAACAATATTTGAGGGAATAAGTAATGTAAACATTTTCGAATACACAGATTTTGGAAAGTGATATTGCGCTATGCGAGCTCTCTTCTACTCTGCTGTTTTTTATGGAAGTTACGGTTTTGTTAATCATATTTACATTCTCTATCATTAAGAGTCCATTATGAAAACACAGGCTAATTCTAAATATCTTTGTTCAGAAGTAAGTTTTCTAGTAAGTGTGTACAGTGGACCATTTAAAGCAGAGAATAACATCTGACTTTAAGGACCCATATGTTGCAGACAACCAGGTAGGAAGCTGCTTACAAGACCTTGCCTAATGAGGTGTTCAGCTGCATAAGATTGGATGCTTTTCTTTATGTCTCTATTAATGTCCCCCCCAAAAGATGTTTTTGATTGGGTGCTCAATCCATAAACCAAGCTTCCATACATGAACAAAGTCCCATGGACTGTATTGTGGTATCTTCCATACTGTGTTTTTAACAGATGCCTTGTCTCATGTCATTAGAGAATACTATATAAAGATAGTCTGGGGGTAGCAGAGTTATCCAAGCATCATTCAATCTGTCCAAATGTAAAAGTATAGTAGTGATTGTGAAACAAATACCAAAAATTTAACAGAAGAAGCAAATAAAGTACAAACAGGAGACTCCAATGTAAACAATATCTGCAAAAACAAAAAAAGACTTGATTTGTATGATTATGTGCTGTCCAGTCATTTTAGCAAGAATAAGAAAAGACAAAGCCTTAAGTATGGAGTGTGCCTCACAACTTGCTAGGACTGGACTATATAGTATTGAAAAACAGACAACATTTTCAGTACCTTGGAGAGTGTAGCATAGTTGAAATTGATAGTGTTCCCTCTGGATGTATTGCCAAACTAGTAAGAAGCAGTTTGTATTAAACAAAGATACATATCCTGTTAACAGTTCTCTTCCTGCTTAAAGTTCAGAAAGAATAAAGGAAAGTCTGAAAAAGTCAAAAAATAATGGCAGTTTTACTAAAGAATCTAGAAACGTATTATGTATATGGATTAAGATGGTGATGAGGAAAATCCTAGCTTAACTGCAATGAAAGTTAATAAAGATTTAGAGTGCTGTGTGAGCCCATCTATGGCTCTAGTTAAATATCTAAATTTCATTTTCATCAGACTGACAATGGTCTTGCCGTTTGGGGTGCCTTATTTCCATTTTGCAGATGGAGAACTATGTCAACAAGCAGGCTAAGGTTTGAATTTATATTATTGGTATTTCAAATATTTGTATAGCCTTGTCTGGCTCCCTCACCTGTGGGAAGTGGACTTGGAATACCAAAATATGGCCTCAATTGGGAATTTGGAAAAAAAACTTTTTGGAAGAAGGAAGTGCCAAGTTATCTATGTAGTACAGTACTGCAGGCTACTTCTGCTGACTGCCAATAGTTTGATTCTCACTGGCTCAAGGTTGACTCAGCCTTCCATCCTTCCAAGGTCAGTAAAATGAGGACCCAGATTGTTGTGGGCAAGATGCTGACTTTGTAAACTGCTTAGGGCTGTAAAGCACTGTGAAGCAGTACATAAGTCTATGTGCTATTGCTATCTGAGTCAAGAACCATACCAGAGAGACCCACAGAAGGAATTATTTAGACTGTGCTGTTTTCAGTATATCAAATTACAGCCATTGATAGTCCATCCCTATGTCTATTCACACAGAAATAGGACTTACTAGACAACCCATGATCCACTAGGCCATCATTTCAAAGATATTTCCATACCTAACCAGAGAAATTGAATCCTCATGGATGGGAGCAACTTATAAACTCTTGCCAGTTTCCCCATTTGACATTGCTTGTGGGAAACTGGCAGGGAGCATCAGAAATCACCTCTCCTCCTCAACTGATCCGTGGAACTTCCTGCCAATTTGCTGAGGGGAAAGGGAACAAGGGAGCTATCAACCACAAGGAAAACTACAGTCCCAATCCCCATCCTGGTATGTCCTTAAGGACCATTTCCCTCCAGGGAGGAGGACTCACCCTTTGAGCACTGGGGTTTCCCAGGCACCCTACCTCACAAGCAGGCCTCTGCTTTCCTCATCCTTCCCTCACCCCTCTCCCCGCCATTATGAAATTTCAAATGTTAGCCTCTGTTCCAAAGCAGCCAATCACCATTCACCTTTTGGGCCTTGCTGCCAGCTGATTGGGCACAGCAGAGGGAGTGGAAGTGATTTCTGACTTCCTGCCAGCTTCCCCATTGACTTTGCTTGTGGCAAGCAGGCAGGGAACATCAGAAACCACTCCTCCTCTTCCTCAGCTGACTCGTGGAACTGTCTGCTGGGGGTAGAGGGAGTAAAAGAAGTCAAAGAATGTAAGGAAAACAGCATGCCCACTCCCCATCCCAGCATGTCCCCTCTCTCCAAGGGGGAAGAGGGTTCATCCATTGACCACAGACATCCCCAGTAAGTCCTACCTCATCAGCAGGCATCCAAGTCACTCCCTTGTTCTTTTTTTCTTTTTTTGCTGCCCACTACTGTTAAAAGATTTCAAATTTCAGCCTCAGTTCCAAAGCAGCCAATTGGTGTTCATCTATCAGGTCTTGCTGCCAACCAGTTGGTTACAGGAACTAGAGGGGGGAAAGGACAGAGAAATGGCCCTTCCATCTTCCTTGTGCCACATAATCAGTGGATTTCTGGGAAGTGGAAGTGGAAGGTGTGATTGCACTGAAGCAGCCACAGCTTCCACAAATTTCATTCCCATGGGAGTCGTGGGCTCCAGCATTCTGTAAGGTAGCCCATTTGAGTTACCTTAGTTCAATAATTTCACACAATTGAAAATCATAAACGAAAAGGCACGAGAGTTTTTAGACTGTAGGGTCATTCTTTCAAAGATATTTCCTTACCAGATTACTCAGTGCCATGAGGGCAAAGCTTCTAAGGTATTGGAAAAATTCTTAAAAATTTAAGGAGATATTAAGAGATGTCTCTGCCTTGAAAGTAGCCTATGTTAAACTGTATGCTACAGTCAAACATCAGGAGTTGACCATGGGAAATATTTTATGACATTCTGTATTATAAAATACTTTATGATGATTTTTATGCCATTAACTTCCTATAAAATTTGCCCAATTTCAATTCCACAGGAGTAATGGATTCTGGATGCTTTCTGTAAGTTTCCCCATTTGAGCTACATTAGTTGAAAATGTTTTGCTCTATAATGCACCATTTTGCCCAGTTAAAGGTTACAAACAAAGGTTTTGGTAGTACATAGACAGAGTTCGGTGGAGCCTAGTTCCAAATAAGGCTCCATAGAATTGTAGTTAATTTGATCCAAATAAAAAGTGGAGTGGAGCAAGGAAATTGTACCGGCTTTGAGAATCTTCTGTCTGATTCAGCTACTTTATCTGATGTAAGCATATTCATTCGTTATGTCATAAACCTATATCACTGTGATATCATGAACAATCTGAAATTTGTCCAAAATCCAGAGGATACTCATTAGAATTTATCACAGAAGGTTTGAGATTGAACACCTGGGTTACATGGTTGAGGAAACTCTTATCTCTCTGCTTTTATTTTGAGTTGGAAAGCAACCCATAAATTTTTTGGAATAGCATAGCAGATTATTAAAAAGTATAATTTTATAAATTAAATGGAACACCCCCCGTTAATACTATTGTAGTTCAATAATACAAAATCCACTTCATTTCACACTACGATGAAATAAACTTGTAATATTTTATTGGGGGTGAATTAAATTGCCAAGTGCAGCCAGTCACTGTCCCCAAATAAGAGTTCATCAATTATATGTGTATGCTTGTAGCATGTGTAGTTGTTTTCTTTCTTTTTTTAAAAAAAGATGTATGCTTAAAATGATTGGTGGAATTTTTTTTTCTTTTCCTTTTGTACTATTGAAATGCTTCTTGAGGACATTTTTCCACTTAACAATCTCTCTGACTCTTCACAATCAATCTCTTCAGCTTAGGTTAAGTTCCAGGCTGTACATGTAGAATTACACTTGTTTATTTTTCATATTGGCTTGCATTACCTAGCAATCACCCACCCCAAGAATGTCCTCTGTTTCTGTTTCATCTCCTTATTCTCCACTGCTGCTATCTCTAAGGAATCACATAAGGACAATAGGCTTCCGTCCTTCAAACAGAAGCCCGGGTACAATATCTGAATTCTGATGGCAGATATTAAACATGACATGATTCTATCATCCACTGCTCCCGTTTCCCAGCTAATGCTTAGCTGTACTTCATGGCAACCATATGGCTTTTTGCAAGACAAAGGGACATATAGACCAAGTAAAGAAACAAGAGACTGAGATCAGTGGTAGAAATAATATTCCCTGGACACATGTGCCAGACTGCTTTTGATGGCTCCCTCCCCTCCCCCATCCACCCCCATTTTCTCCCTAGCAATAAGCCTCTGTCTGAGCAGATGTGTTCATCAGGATGAATTATGAGGGTGTAAAATGACTTCTTCAGTTTTCTTTTTGATCCTCACTGATTGACAGCTTTTTTTTTTAAAAAAGGAATCAGCCCCAGAGAATCAGTATGCAGCAAGCTTAGGAAGAAAAAGTAGGGGGAGGGGAAGAATCTATTAGAAATATGCTTTGTTTTGAGTTCTCTGGCACCCAATCATACTTCTAAGCCTTTACAAACTGGCAACTAGCAGCTGTCAGCTCTAATCATCCTGCATAATCGACTGAAACCTGCACATCAAGCCGATGGGGAAGGGCTGTGGAATGTGCTTGGCTCCCCAGAACGTTTTGTGAGCCAAAGGCCACACATAACAAGTGTTTGGGTCCTCAGCAGATCTTACTGAGAAGATCTGTTGGGATTTCATTGGAGGCCTGGCCTGGCCTGACTTCAGCAACTCTTTATACTGAACCCTCAAATCATGGAAGTAACTGACGTAAATAGGGGTAGTCCTCGACTTACAACAGTTTGCTTAGTGGTGGCTCGAAGTTACAACGGCACTGAAAAAAGTGACTTGTGACTGTTTTTCACACTTACGACTGTTGTCCCATCCCCATGGTCACGTGATTTACATTTGGATGCTGGACAACTGGTTTGGGTCATATTTATGACGGTTGCAGTGTCCCGGAGTCACGGTGATCATCTTTTGTGACCTTCTGACAAGCAAAGTCAATGGGGAAACCAGATTCACTTAGCAGCCATGTTACTAATTTAACAACTGCAATGATTCACTTAACAAACATGGCAAGAAAGGTCATAAAATGGGGCAAATCACTTAACAAATTTCTCACTTAGCAACATAAATTCTGGGCTCAATTGTGGTTGTACGTTCAAGGATTACCTGTACCAAGTAGTCCTCAACTTAGGACCACAGCTGGGACCAGGATTTCCATTGCTAAACAAAGTGGATACTGTATACTGACAGTATACTGACAGTATTTGCACCAAGACAAATTCCTTGTGTGTCCAATTACACTTGTCCAATAAAGAATTCTGTTCTGTTCTGTTCTATTCTATTCTGTTCTATTCTATTCTATTCTATTCTATTCTATTCTATTCTATTCTATTCTATTCTATTCAGTGAGTCAGGCAGATTGTATGGCTTTATTTTGCCAGGGTTGTTAAGCAAATACTGCAGTGGTTAAGTGAAGAATGCAGTCATGAAACAAAATTGTTTTTTTTCTTTGATTTTGCTTGTCAGATTTGATGGGAAGATTGCATGACCCTGGGACAGCACAACTGTTGAAAATACACAATGGTTGCCAAGTGCCTGAATTTTGATCGTGTGACTGTGGGGATGCAGCTGTAACAGTTATAAGTGGCATTCTAGCGTCAGATGGTCACTAAACAAATGGTTGTAAGTCAAGTAGACTACCTCTTCCCAACCTTTCCGGTGTAGCCCTGACAGGAGGGGGCAGCGATAGTTCCATGCACGCAACCTAGAGCCTGCACATGCACAAATGAAGCTTTGCGCACTCACCCGCCACTTTGCATCTCCCGGTTCCCAACAGGCCATGGACTGGTACCATCTACTCTTGAGCTGCGGGCGCTCAGGGGCGTTCCCCTGTCCCTGAGACGTCCCGCTGTTTTGTCAAAGCCCCTCCTCGATGACGGGTTTCTTATTCCCGAGAGGGGGCATAGCATGACCAAGGGTTCCAAATTTTGGTTATCTCGGAAGGGGAGGTTTTTAAAATTTCTAATTGGTCGTCTTAAGGGGTTAGGGAGGGGGCTGGTGGGGTCTTTCTGCAGCCCGGTGCGGTGGGGAGGCGGGGCGGGAGGTGGCGGGGCTCTGGGGTTTGAGGTGGGGGCCGCGATCCCAGGGTGGTTGGCATTGGTCGAAGGACGTCGAGGCACAGGGCCATATCATGTGTTGGGAGCGCGCACCCGCCATCTCTGTGCGGTGGCCGCTCGACCCTGTGGCCTCCTCCTAGGGAGCATCGAACTGGGATCCCTGGCCTTAGGTTGGTGTATTTTAATGCCAGGTCCGTGGCTAATAAATCTTCCTCCTCCGAGATCATTGAGGAGGAGGCTGCGGACCTGGCTTGTATCACCGAGACCTGGTTGGGCCCGAGGGAGGTGTCCCTCTGGTTGACTTATGCCCTCCAGGTTTTGGGTTCTGCACCACCACGGGCTCAGGGTAGGGGTGGTGGGGTGGCCGTGGTTATTAGGGAGACCCTGTTTCCAAGGGAGATCACTGTTGCAGAGATAGGCGGGGAGTGAGACCCTCCTTGTGAGGGGGGGCCTAGTGGTCAGGTGGGTCTGCTGCTACATACCTTTCCCCAGCTGTGTGGCAGCGGCCCTACCTGGGCTCCTCGATCTCCTCTCTGGGGTGGCGGTGGAGCTCCCGGATCTTGTGGTCCTGGGGACTTCAATCTGCCTTCCTGGGGGGGCGGGTTTGGCCCAGGAGTTCATGGCATCTATGGAGGCCATGGGCCTGACCCAGTTGATTCAAGGCCCGACTCACGAGGGGAATACTCTTGACCTAGTTTTTGTCTCTGAACGGTGGCGGAGTGACAGAGGGCAAGTTACTTTTACAACCTTGCCCGTTCCATGGTCTGATCACTATCTCCTACGGCTGGTCTTCCAACAGGCCCCCCCACTGCTGGGAGGAGGAGCCACTTAGGTGGTTCGCCCAGGCCTGATGGACCCTGAAAGGTTCCAGGCAGAACTGGGGTTTTTCCCTCTTCCCTTGCTCACAACTCTGCCGAGGATCTGGCTGTGGCCTGGCAACAGGGCTGCATCAGAGGCCCTCGACAGGGTTGTCCCCATCGTCCCCTTACACATCGTGGATCCCGGTTTGCTCCCTGGTATACTGAGGAGCTCCGGGAGATGCGTCGTCGTAGGGGTTTAGAGAGCAGGTGAAGGTCCACCCGTTCTCAATCCGATGTGCCCAGCTAAGAGCCTATATTAGGACTTACCTGGTAGCTATGGGAGAGGCGAGAAGATCTTATCTCTCCACTCTCATAGCGTCGCAGATAACCGCCCAGCCGCCCTGTTTGGGTTACCCGTTCCCTCCTTCGTTTAGAGGGAGGGCCGGACCACATGAGGCAGGGCTGAGAGTTTGGTCAATATCTGACGGATAAGATCGCTCGCATTTGGGGACGGGTTGTCCTCTAATTTGCAGTGGTCGGAGGAACGAGTTGTGGGTAGTCTGGCCACCGTTATCTGGGATGAGTTTGATCTTGTCTCCGAGGATGAAGTGGACAGGATTATGCGGCGACTGAGTTCCACCACATGTTTGTTGGACCCGTGTCCCTCCTGGCTGACTTATGCCGCCAGGGAGAGCCACCACTGCGGCTGGCTCGGGCAGTTGTCAACGCTTCATTAAGGGAGGGTGTCTTTCCTCTGCCTTGAAGGAGGCGGTGGTGAGACCCTCCTGAAGAAGCCTGCCTTGGACCCGACCGTGTTAGACAACTTTCGTCCGTCTCCAACCTTCGCTTTTTGGCGAAGGTTGTTGAGAGTGTGGTGGCTCAGCAGGTTCCGCTTTTCCTGGATGAAGCGGACTACCTGGATCCGTACCAATCGGGCTTCCGACCGGTTACAGCACGGAGACGGCATTGGTCGCACTGATGGATGATCTCTGGAGGGCCGGACGGGGTTTTCCTCTGTCCTGGTCCTATGGACCTCTCAGCGGCTTTTGATACCATCGACCATGGTATCCTTTTGCGTCGCCTCGGGGTTGGTGGGGGCACTGTTCTTCAGTGGTTCTCCTCCTACCTCTCGAGGATGCATGTCGATGTGTTAGTGGGAGGGTTTGATTAGGCCGAGGCTCTCTCTTATGGAGTCCCGAGAATCGGTCCTTTCCCCTCTCTTATTTAATATCTACATGAAACGCTGGGTGAGATCATCCGTGGTTTTGGGGTGAAATTCCATCAATGCGCTGATGATACTCAGCTGTACCTTTCCACCCCTGGCCAGATCAGTGATGCCCTCTCCCTGATGTCCCGGTGTTTGGATGCGTGCGGATCTGGATGAGTAGGAACATGCTCCGACTCAACCGGCCAAGACTGAGTGGCTTTGCGTGTCGGCGTCTCGGCCCATCCAGGATTGTTTATCCTTGGCCATAGGGGGTGAGTGTTACCCCTGTATGAGGACGCGAATCTGGGGGTCCTCCTGGATGTGCGGCTCGGTTGGAGGAGCAGGTGGGGGCGTCGCCAGGGGGCCTTTGCCCAGCTCCGTCTTGTTCGACAACTTAGCCCTTTTCTGGACGGGGCGCTTACGATTTACTCATGCCCTTGTCACCTCGAGACTCAACTACTGCAACGCTCTCTATCTAGGACTGCCCTTGCATACCATCCGGAGATTGCAGTTGGTGCAGAATGCGGCCGCGGATGGTGATGGGAGTTACCGGTTCTCTCATGTTACCCCCTCCTGCGTGGCCTGCATTGGTTACCGATTGCGCTCGGGTGAGATTCAAGGTTTTAGTTTTGACATTCAAAGTCCTACCGACATGGGTCCCCAATATCTGAGGAGCGTCTTCTTCCAATATCTAGTGCCGGCCGCCCTGTCGGGCTCATAGCAAGGACTCCTCGGGGTCCCATCGGCGAGCCAATGCCGGTTGGTACTTCCCGACGCGAGCCTTCTCTGTTGCGGCCCCGACCTCTGGAATCAACTGCCTCTGGAGCTCCGTCTGGCCCCTGATCTCCGCACCTTCGCCCGTGAATTAAAAACTTGGTTGTTGACCAACCGGGCTGTGACCCTTCCTTGGGGAGGATGTCTTTTAATCTATTTTATTGTTGTGTTTCATATTTGGGCTTGTTGGTTTAATGTCTTTTTAAATATTTATTGTTCTATGTTTTTAGCTGTGAGAGCCCAGTCTTGAGATGGGGGTGACATACAAGTTCAAATATAAATAAATAAATAAAAAATCTATGGACCAGGGGTTGGACATCCCTGCACTACTGAATATACTTCTGCCCTGGTTATGTTGCTATTGCCCTATATGCTCCCAAAAATTCCTAGATATATGTGTACTGGCCTTTGGTTTTCAGTCATAATTTATCCACTGAGACTTCGGCAGAAGGACTTAGAAACTGGTTCTGCACTACTAAATTCTAACTCAGTAACCAAAAATATTTGTGTTCACAGTAGAATAGTAAAATAGCATTCCTATAATCTTTGGGGTAGCTATTTCCTGACTTGCCTTAAAGCACGGGTGTCAAACTCGATCGTGTCACATGATATATCGGGACGTATCGCGATGCTTTTTGCCTTTGCAGAGCTGGGGTGGGCATGGTCTGTGCATGACGCGTCTGGCCCATGGGCCGTCAGTTGCCTGCAGGGTTGACAAGTTACAGCCTTAAATGGATCAGGATGCCTATGGTGATGGTAACTCATGTTTTGACCACTCTCAGTTTGATTACACAGTCTTCCAATATGAAACAGTATGTCAATTCAGAGCACCAGGCATTACTTATACAACATAAAACTGACTTATCTGCACCATCTGGCTGAGGTTGAATCTACCTGTCCTGTAAAAACATTGCAAGGAGGCCTGCTAAGTCCCCACGCTAACTGAGGGTAAGGGGCAGAGGTGGTATTCAGCAGATTCTAACCAGTTCTGGAGAACCAGTAGCGGAAATATGGAGTAGTTCGGAGAACCGGCAAATACCACCTCTGACTGGAGATTTTACAGTATCCTTCCCCTTCCATGCCCACCAAGCCACACCCACAGAACCGGTATTAAAAAAAATTGAATCCCACCACTGGTAAGGGGACATGAATTGTATACTCCTATACTGGTCTATGCAGCTTCTTCTCTTTTGGCATTTCTCAAAGCCATTGAAACAATCCACCTTGCTGTTAACCAGAATCGATGACCATCTTGGGTTTGCAAATAGAATTGTGGGTTTTTTTTAAATACGTGTTTGCTCTTTATTTCTTTACTTTCTTGTCTGCCCCCCCACCAGAATCTGTAGGTTTTGGCAGGTTGCCCACATTGTTAAATGAATAAACAAACAAATGGAGTTGATATTTTCAGCATGGGTTCTGGAGTTTTGGGGCTGTTAAAATGGGGGCGAGATTCATACTTCACATTAAGCCAAAATAAATGAAACACACAGGGTTAAATAAGTTATAGCACTCCAGGTGTTACTGAACTATAACTCTCAGCATCCTTTATCCTTGACAAAGTTTCCTGAGGATGCTGGAAGTTGCAATCCAAGACAAAGCAGGTGCATCATGAGTTGAATACTACAGATTTAATTAAAAGCAAGAGGATAGGTGGAACTTTTAGTAAGTAAAGAACTCAGAAGAAAAGAGTCTTAAAAACATTGATGTCCTTGGGTCTAATCTTTTTTAAATGGTAATTAACTTTTTTTTGGAAGCAAAATAAATAAATAAAAACAAAGTATTGTATATAAACTGAGCGATGAATAAATTATAAATAATACATTACTTTGTGACATTGTTTCAAGGCAAATTCTGGCTAGGAATTATTAAAGGACGTTTTGGAAATGGAACTGCGGATATCATACACCCCTCTCCTATCATGCTACAATTTGAGTGTCGGCTGATCTTGGGACTTGATTTTCACAACAGATAAAATATTTCTTGATGTTTTAGATGATGAACTTGTTGACTCTGCTGACATAAAATGTAGCAATGACAACCTATTGCTTTCTTGATAACATGGGGCTGACTGCACTGAAAGGTTGTGATATGCTATGCACTGCAGGCAAAGCTACCAAATGGTTGAATAGGCAGCCATCTTCTTCAATTCATACACACATTGCCAAGACTTTGATGATTCAGTATGTTCTATAGCTCTATTTAAGCTGTTTAATGTACAGGAACTGCCACTAATCCCGGAAAGATGGACTAGAAACCAGCTACTTCATTCCTATTGGCTAGTAGGAATTCAAGAGTAAATAAGAGGATAATTAGTCCCCTAATGGCAATAGATTGAAGACCTGCATATGGGGTGTTCACCTGCTGCTTTTATTAGTGAGATTCATATGACTACTGATTTGAAATTGTTTCAGGCTTGTTCTCGAGATTTCCCCCACCACAAAAGGGTCTTCTTTCATTCCTTTGTTTAGATGCCTGCCTGACGGTTTAAAGTGTGTGATTAACAAATGGGGGAGGGGAGCACTAAATGGCAGCTTCAATTGAGGCCATCATGTATCAAATGGCTCAGTGGTAGTTGATTTGTTTTTCCTCGATTAAATAAAAGCCCTAGCATAAGATTTCCCCAAAGTGCAAGCAGAGAGAGAGAAGTGCTGCATCCCCATCAAACTGGTACCAACCCAGCCCTGAACTCAAGCTGCCAGAACTGAGTTGCAAAGCTATGGATGACTGCCAGATGCCCAGAATTTGAGTTTTATAGCAGTGCTTTGCTGCCATTTAGTGAGTGTCTATATTTCTGCAGCACGGATCTAATATAGCCCTGCTATAAGGCAAGATTATCCTGCCTGCCTTGGCTGGCAGGATTTTGAGCAGCAGGCCCAGCTTTTGTGTTTCCGCTTTGCAAAGGAAAGTTACCTGGATAAGATAACACCTTACACCTTCTCTCAGTTATACCAATAGTGTTGGATCTGAATTGCTCGCTTGCTTTTCCTGCTCCTCTGGGCCTAATCTATAGTTTGAAGGGAGACAGCTGGTGCTGCCCCTTGCTCATCACTTGCTTGGAGGGTGGATGATTAGAGAACAGGGGCAAGGAGAATGAATGCTCTCTAAATATGGGTCTCAACATCAGTCTGACAGTATTAATCCCCATTTCCAGTCCTGTGGGGATGCATTAATGAGTTGCAATTGCCAATTATCTCCAAACAGTTGGCACTTTCGCCACATCTGGGAGTGTCATTTGGAGATTACACCTCAGAGAGTGTCTTGGGGTATTTCTACAGCTTTTGCACCAGAGGATATTTGTCAATGAAAATCAGGCCCAAGAGGAATTCTGAGGCCAAAGGATCTATATGCAGAGAGAGCGGATATCTGTAAATGAAAACAGTTTTGGGTACAGTCAGGGTAGATATAAGGCTGATTGAAAGAGGCAACGCCACTTGTTTTCTACCCTTTTAAAAAATTCACTGAAAAGGCAGTACAGTAAGAAGCTATTTCAGACAAGCCTTGTCAGAGCAGTTAAGCAGCTTCGCTTTTGTGGCTTTACTGATGATTTTGCATTCATTTGGGGTAGTTCCTGCCTCAGCTGATATCCTGGTGCCAAAATACAAAATAAGCATTTTTGATCACTAAAGACTAACTTCAGAACAATATGAAGTAGCATATATTTGGAAGTTACGATGTGAGCCTAACACACACACACACACACACACACACACACACACACACATATTCTTCTTGGTTGCTAAATATTAGGCCTTCTCCTAACAATTTTCCACCTCTCTCACTCAGAGGAATAAGCAGGTGGCCTGGATCTACCTGATGACCATTTGGCAGGGACATTTTTTATATTCTTTCTTCCACCTATCTCCTGCACAGCTTTGTGATATCTGTGTTGGTGGGTCTCCTGGTACCAGAGGTGGTATTCAGCAGGTTCTGACCACTTCTGGAGAACCAGTAGCGGAAATTTTGAGTAGTTGAGAACCAGCAAATCCCACCTTTGAGCAGAGATTTTACAGCATCCTTCCCCTGCCATGCCCACAAGCCATACCCACAGAACTGGTAGTAAAAAAATTTGAATCCTACCACTGCCTGGTACTATTCACTGGGTTTGCCTCCAGGTCTAACTCTCAAATCCTTGATGGACTTTGCCCACATAGAAACAACAAGGCACTATTAGTGGCAGGGAATAGGCTCATTATAGACTTGTTTATTTTTTGTGAACATGACTTAAGTGAGATGGTGTAGACTAATACATTTGAATGTAGAGAGCGTGTATTGAGCATAATCCCCAAGTACCTGTTATGAGAAAATTCTCTCTTCTCAACATGATTGCCATGCTTACATCAATACAGGTAGTCCCTGACTTACGACCACAATCGAACCCAAAATTTATGTTGCTAAGCAAGACAGTTGTTAAGTTAGTTTTGCCCAGGGTTGGGATTCTACCAGTTCGGCCGAACCGCTAGCTCTGACGATCAGCTGGCAGCGAACCAGTTTGCTATGACAACCAAGTGGGCCCGACCCCCGCCCCTGCGCTGTACTTACCTATATTCTCTCAGCTGATTCGCCCAGCAGAGCAGATTGCTGCTCCTCTGCTGAGTTACTCCCCAACAGTAAAATAGCAGGTAATTTTTTTCTGGAAGATATTCACACATGTGCAGAAGGTGTTTGGCGCGCATGTGCGTACAAAGCACACGATCACCAAACCAGTTGTTACACTGGCAGCATCCCACCATTGGTTTTGCCCCATTTTATCACCTTTCTTGCCAAAGTTGGTAAGTGAATCACTGCAGCTGTTAAGTTAGTAACACGGTTGCTAAGTGAATCTGGCTTCCTCATTGACTTTATTTGTCAGAAGGTCCCAAAATATGATTATATGACCCCAGGACACTACATCTGACATCAATATGAGCCAGTTGCCAAGGATCAGAATGTTGATCATATGACCATGGGAATGATGCAACAGTCATAAATGTGAAAACAGTCATATGTCACTTTTTCAGTGCCACTGTACCTTCGAGTGGTCACTAAATGAATGGTTGTAAGTCAAGGATTACCTGTACATTTACCAGAAGATGAACAACCACCCTCCTCCCCCAGTACTCTTTCCCAACCCAAAGAGGCCTTTGTGGGAGCCCAAATCATTACTGCAGTGAAATAAGAGGCAAGAAGAGTGCTTTGCTTTGCAGTGTCAATATATTATTTGTTCATTTGAAAAGAAACTTCTAAAGAAATTGTGTGGGACATCTACTCAGCACTAAGGGAGGTAAAGAATTCTGGGAGTGGAATCCTGGGAGTTGAAGTCTACAAGTCTTAAAGTTGCCAAGGTTGGACACCCTTGCTGTAAAAGTGTCAGGTTTCCAAGTAATGAAATCCATTTTAAAAGAAAAATAATCAAGTCCATCTTCAAAAAGATTTATTTTATTTAGGAAAGCATCAAATTGGCAAAGTCCACGGTAATTCCGGATCTGACCCAACCTGGAATTACCCCACAATATTAGAAGTTAGAAACAACCCCCAAAAGTCACATTCTCCAATAGAAGTAATTCAACGTTGCTTGATGTCAACCCCAAGGCCCCTCTCTTGTGGGGTGCACCAGGAGTCGGTCCTCTCTCCCCTTCTGTTCAACATCTATATGAAACCGCTGGGTGAGATTATCCGTGGTTTTGGGGTGAGGTACCATCAGTATGCTGATGATACCCAGCTTTTTATCTCCACCCCAAACCAACTCAAGTGATGCCCTCGACGTGATTTCTTGGTGCCTGGAAGTGTGCGGGCTGGATGGGAGGAACAGGCTTCGTCTCAACATGGCCAAGACCAAGTGGCTGTACGTACCAGCACCTCGGATGATCCAGGATATTCCTTCTTTAACTTTAAAGTTTACTCAGGAGTTCATGGCATCCATGGCAGCCATGAACCTGACCCAGGTGATCCATGGACCCACCCACGAGGGGGGGAACACACTTGACCTGGTTTTTATCTCGGGGCAGTGGTGTAGTGATCTGGGGGAGGGTTCTCTATCGACCCTCCCTTTATCGTGGACTGATCACTATCTCCTGCGGCTGGTTTTCAATTGGCTATCCCTGCTGCTGGGATGAGGAGCCTATCGATGGTTCCGCCCAGGCCTAATGGACCCGGATAGGTTTCAGGCGGCTGGGGTTCTTGCCCGCCTCCCTCGACCACAGCTCGGCCGAGGCGGCTGACGCCTGGCAAAGCGGCGTCGGGGACCAGGTTGTCCCCTTGCGGCCTCTTCCCGCCGTGGACCCGATGGGCTCCCTGGTTCTCCGAGGAGCTCGGGGATGAAGCGGAGAAGATGCCTGGAGAGCAGATGGAGGGCCAGCCACTCCGATCCGACCGTGTCCAGTTGCGATCCTATATCAGGACCTATCTGGAAGCAATCAGGGGGCGTGCCCACTTCTCCGCTCTGATTGCGTCTGCCGATGATCGCCCTGCTGCCCTGTTTGGGTGACCGCTCCCTCCTTCAATTGAGGGGATGACCCGTTACAGGAGCAGGGCAAATTTAGTATACATCTGGCGGATAAAGTCGAATTCGTGCTGGCTTGGACTCTGATTGGCAGTGGTCTGGCGATGGGGTGGCGATGAGTCTGGTGGATTCTATCTGGGTTGAGTTTGACCTGGTCTCCCTTGATGAGGTGGACAGGATCATCCGGAGGCTGTCTTCCACCACGTTATTGGACCCGTGCCCTTCCTGGTTGGTATATGCCTCCAGGGAGGTTATGCTGGCTCCAGGCAGTTGTTAGCGCTTCTTTGGCGAGGAGTCTTTCCTGCCGCTTTGAAAGAGGCGGTGGTGAGCCCCTCCTCAAGAAGCCTGCTTTGGACCCGGCGTTTTGAACAACTATCGTCCTGTCTCCAACCTCCGGCTTTTAGCGAAGGTTGTTGAGAGCGTGGTGGTTCAGCAGCTTCCCTTGTTCCTGGAGAAACTGAGTATTTAGATCCGTATCAGTGGGCTTCAGGGCGGGCACAGCACGGAGACAGCATTGGTCGCACTGGTGGATGATCTCTGGAGGGCTCGGGACAGGGGTTTTCCTCTGTCCTAGTCTTTTAGATCTCTCAGCGGCTTCGATACCATCGACCATGGTATCCTTCTGCGCGGCTTAGAGGTTTGGGGGTGGGGGAACCGTTTTGCGTTGGTTCTCCTCCTTCCTTTCGGGCCTTCGCAGTCGGTGTTGCAGGGGCAGAGGTGACCCGAGACCCCTCACTTGTGGGGTGCCGCAGGGGTCTGTCCTTTGCCCCTCCTGTTTAATATCTACATGAAACGCTGGGTGAGATCATCCGAGGTTTTGGGGTGAGGTATCATCAGTATGCTGATGATACCCAGCTTATATCTCCACCCCAGGCCAGATCAGTGATGCTCTCTCGTGATGTCCCGGTGCCTGGAGGCGGTGCGGGTCTGGATGGGTAGTAACAGGCTTCAGCTCAACCCCACCAAGGCGGAGTGGCTGTTCTTACCGGCATCTCGGTCTTCATTAGATGTACCATCTTTGGTCATGGGGAGAGGTGTTGCCCCCGTGGATAGGGCGAGAAACCTGGGTGTCCTCCTGGACTCACAGCGGTTTGGAGGAGCATGTGGGAGCTGTGGCCAGGGCTTTTGCCCAGGTTCGGCTGGTTCGCCAGCCGCCCTTATTTGGACGAGATGCCCTTGAGCGGTCACTCATGCGCTTGTCACCTCTAGGATTGACTACTGCAATGCTCTACATGGGGCTTCCCTTGCGGACGATCCGGAGGCTCCAGCTGGTGCAGAATGCGGCCGCGCGGGTTGTGATGGGGTATCCCGATACTCCCATGTTACACCCTCTCTTGCGGCTTGCATTGGTTGCGGTTGCCTCGGGTCGCCTTCAAGTATTAGTTACAACTTATAAAGCCCTTAATGGCTTGGGTCCAGGGTACTTGCGAACGCCTCCTGCCAGCATCAATCTCCGATCGCCCTGTTCGCTCTCATAGGAGGGGCCTCCTGGGGGTGCCGTCAGTCAGATATTGTAGGCTGGCGGTCCCCAGGGCTAGGGCCTTCTCTGTGGGAGCACCTGCCCTCTGGAATCAGCTCCCGTCGATCTCCGTTTGGCCCCTGACCTCCGCTCCTTCCGCCGGGACCTGAAGACTTGGTTGTTTCA
>CM019149.1:165162700-165189930 GCA_009733165.1 Naja naja
TAAGTGAAGAATGCAGTCATGAAACAAAATTGGTTTTTTCCCTTGATTTTGCTTGTCAGATTTGATGGGAAGATTGCATGACCCTGGGACAGCACAACTGTTGAAAATACACAATGGTTGCCAAGTGCCTGAATTTTGATCGTGTGACTGTGGGGATGCAGCTGTAACAGTTATAAGTGGCATTCTAGCCAGATGGTCACTAAACAAATGGTTGTAAGTCAAGACTACCTCTTCCCAACCTTTCCGTGTAGCCCTGACAGGAGGGGGCAGCGATAGTTCCATGCACGCAACCTAGAGCCTGCACATGCACAAATGAAGCTTTACACTCACCGCCACTTTGCATCTCCCGGTTCCCAACAGGCCATGGACTGGTACCATCTATGGACCAGGGGTTGGACATCCCTGCACTACTGAATATACTTCTGCCCTGGTTATGTTGCTATTGCCCTATATGCTCCCAAAAATTCCTAGATATATGTGTACTGGTATATATGTGTGCCTTTGGTTTTCAGTCATAATTTATCCACTGAGACTTCGGCAGAAGGACTTAGAAACTGGTTCTGCACTACTAAATTCTAACTCAGTAACCAAAAATATTTGTGTTCACAGTAGAATAGTAAAATAGCATTCCTATAATCTTTGGGGTAGCTATTTCCTGACTTGCCTTAAAGCACGGGTGTCAAACTCGATCGTGTCACATGATATATCGGGACGTATCGCGATGCTTTTTGCCTTTGCAGAGCTGGGGTGGGCATGGCCTGCATGACGCTGCCTGGCCCATCCGTAGTTGCCTGCAGGGTTGACAAGTTACAACCTTAAATGGATCAGGATGCCTATGGTGATGGTAACTCATGTTTTGACCACTCTCAGTTTGATTACACAGTCTCCAATATGAAACAGTATGTCAATTCAGAGCACCAGGCATTACTTATACAACATAAAACTGACTTATCTGCACCATCTGGCTGAGGTTGAATCTACCTGTCCTGTAAAAACATTGCAAGGAGGCCTGCTAAGTCCCCACGCAACTGAGGGTAAGGGCAGAGGTGGTATTCAGCAGATTCTGACCAGTTCTGGAGAACCAGTAGCGGAAATATGGAGTAGTTTGGAGAACTGGCAAATACCACCTCTGACTGGAGATTTTACAGTATCCTTCCCCTTCCATGCCCACCAAGCCACACCCACAGAACCGGTATTAAAAAAAATTGAATCCCACCACTGGTAAGGGGACATGAATTGTATACTCCTATACTGGTCTATGCAGCTTCTTCTTTTGGCATTTCTCAAAGCCATTGAAACAATCCACCTTGCTGTTAACCAGAATCGATGACCATCTTGGGTTTGCAAATAGAATTGTGGGGTTTTTTTAAATACGTGTTTGCTCTTTATTTCTTTACTTTCTTGTCTGCCCCCCACCAGAATCTGTAGGTTTTGGCAGGTTGCCCACATTGTTAAATGAATAAACAAACAAATGGAGTTGATATTTTCAGCATGGGTTCTGGAGTTTTGGGGCTGTTAAAATGGGGGCGAGATTCATACTTCACATTAAGCCAAAATAAATGAAACACACAGGGTTAAATAAGTTATAGCACTCCAGGTGTTACTGAACTATAACTCTCAGCATCCTTTATCCTTGACAAAGTTTCCTGAGGATGCTGGAAGTTGCAATCCAAGACAAAGCAGGTGCATCATGAGTTGAATACTACAGATTTAATTAAAAGCAAGAGGATAGGTGGAACTTTTAGTAAGTAAAGAACTCAGAAGAAAAGAGTCTTAAAACATTGATGTCCTTGGGTCTAATCTTTTTAAATGGTAATTAACTTTTTGGAAGCAAAATAAATAAATAAAACAAAGTATTGTATATAAACTGAACGATGAATAAATTATAAATAATACATTACTTTGTGACATTGTTTCAAGGCAAATTCTGGCTAGGAATTATTAAAGGACGCTTTGGAAATGGAACTGCGGATATCATACACCCCTCTCCTATCATGCTACAATTTGAGTGTCGGCTGATCTTGGGACTTGATTTTCACAACAGATAAAATATTTCTTGATGTTTTAGATGATGAACTTGTTGACTCTGCTGACATAAAATGTAGCAATGACAACCTATTGCTTTCTTGATAACATGGGGCTGACTGCACTGAAAGGTTGTGATATGCTATGCACTGCAGGCAAAGCTACCAAATGGTTGAATAGGCAGCCATCTTCTTCAATTCATACACACATTGCCAAGACTTTGATGATTCAGTATGTTCTATAGCTCTATTTAAGCTGTTTAATGTACAGGAACTGCCACTAATCCCGGAAAGATGGACTAGAAACCAGCTACTTCATTCCTATTGGCTAGTAGGAATTCAAGAGTAAATAAGAGGATAATTAGTCCCCTAATGGCAATAGATTGAAGACCTGCATATGGGGGTGTTCACCTGCTGCTGTTTTATTAGTGAGATTCATATGACTACTGATTTGAAATTGTTTCAGGCTTGTTCTCGAGATTTCCCCCACCACAAAAGGGTCTTCTTTCATTCCTTTGTTTAGATGCCTGCCTGACGGTTTAAAGTGTGTGATTAACAAATGGGGGAGGGGAGCACTAAATGGCAGCTTCAATTGAGGCCATCATGTATCAAATGGCTCAGTGGTAGTTGATTTGTTTTTCCTCGATTAAATAAAAGCCCTAGCATAAGATTTCCCCAAAGTGCAAGCAGAGAGAGAGAAGTGCTGCATCCCCATCAAACTGGTACCAACCCAGCCCTGAACTCAAGCTGCCAGAACTGAGTTGCAAAGCTATGGATGACTGCCAGATGCCCAGAATTTGAGTTTTATAGCAGTGCTTTGCTGCCATTTAGTGAGTGTCTATATTTCTGCAGCACGGATCTAATATAGCCCCGCTATAAGGCAAGATTATCCTGCCTGCCTTGGCTGGCAGGATTTTGAGGCAGCAGGCCCAGCTTTTGTGTTTCCGCTTTGCAAAAGGAAAGTTACCTGGATAAGATAACACCTTACACCTTCTCTCAGTTATACCAATAGTGTTGGATCTGAATTGCTCGCTTGCTTTTCCTGCTCCTCTGGGCCTAATCTATAGTTTGAAGGGAGACAGCTGGTGCTGCCCCTTGCTCATCACTTGCTTGGAGGGTGGATGATTAGAGAACAGGGGCAAGGAGAATGAATGCTCTCTAAATATGGGTCTCAACATCAGTCTGACAGTATTAATCCCCATTTCCAGTCCTGTGGGGATGCATTAATGAGTTGCAATTGCCAATTATCTCCAAACAGTTGGCACTTTCCCCACATCTGGGAGTGTCATTTGGAGATTACACCTCAGAGAGTGTCTTGGGGTATTTCTACAGCTTTTGCACCATAGGATATTTGTCAATGAAAATCAGGCCCAAGAGGAATTCTGAGGCCAAAGGATCTATATGCAGAGAGAGCGGATATCTGTAAATGAAAACAGTTTTGGGTACAGTCAGGGTAGATATAAGGCTGATTGAAAGAGGCAACACCACTTGTTTTCTACCCTTTTAAAAAATTCACTGAAAAGGCAGTACAGTAAGAAGCTATTTCAGACAAGCCTTGTCAGAGCAGTTAAGCAGCTTCGCTTTTGTGGCTTTACTGATGATTTTGCATTCATTTGGGGGTAGTTCCCTGCCTCAGCTGATATCCTGGTGCCAAAATACAAAATAAGCATTTTTGTTCACTAAAGACTAACTTCAGAACAATATGAAGTAGCATATATTTGGAAGTTACGATGTGAGCCTAACACACACACACACACACACACACACACACACACACACAAATATTCTTCTTGGTTGCTAAATATTAGGCCTTCTCCTAACAATTTTCCACCTCTCTCACTCAGAGGAATAAGCAGGTGGCCTGGATCTACCTGATGACCATTTGGCAGGGACATTTTTTATATTCTTTCTTCCACCTATCTCCTGCACAGCTTTGTGATATCTGTGTTGGTGGGTCTCCTGGTACCAGAGGTGGTATTCAGCAGGTTCTGACCACTTCTGGAGAACCAGTAGCGGAAATTTTGAGTAGTTCGGAGAACCAGCAAATCCCACCTTTGAGCAGAGATTTTACAGCATCCTTCCCCTGCCATGCCCACAAGCCATACCCACAGAACTGGTAGTAAAAAAATTTGAATCCTACCACTGCCTGGTACTATTCACTGGGTTTGCCTCCAGGTCTAACTCTCAAATCCTTGATGGACTTTGCCCACATAGAAACAACAAGGCACTATTAGTGGCAGGGAATAGGCTCATTATAGACTTGTTTATTTTTTGTGAACATGACTTAAGTGAGATGGTGTAGACTAATACATTTGAATGTAGAGAGCGTGTATTGAGCATAATCCCCAAGTACCTGTTATGAGAAAATTCTCTCTTCTCAACATGATTGCCATGCTTACATCAATACAGGTAGTCCCTGACTTACGACCACAATCGAACCCAAAATTTATGTTGCTAAGCAAGACAGTTGTTAAGTTAGTTTTGCCCAGGGTTGGGATTCTACCAGTTCGGCCGAACCGCTAGCTCTGACGATCAGCTGGCAGCGAACCAGTTTGCTATGACAACCAAGTGGGCCCCCGCCCCTCGCTGTACTTACCTATATTCTCTCAGCTGATTCGCCCAGCAGAGCAGATTGCTGCTCCTCTGCTGAGTTACTCCCCAACAGTAAAATAGCAGGTAATTTTTTTCTGGAAGATATTCACACATGTGCAGAAGGCGTTTGGCGCAAGATAAGGCAAAGCACACGATCACCAAACCAGTTGTTACACTGGCAGCATCCCACCATTGGTTTTGCCCCATTTTATCACCTTTCTTGCCATAGTTGGTAAGTGAATCACGGTTGCTAAGTGAATCTGGCTTCCTCATTGACTTTATTTGTCAGAAGGTCCCAAAATATGATTATATGACCCCAGGACACTACATCTGACATCAATATGAGCCAGTAGCCAAGGATCAGAATGTTGATCATATGACCATGGGAATGATGCAACAGTCATAAATGTGAAAAACAGTCATATGTCACTTTTTTCAGTGCCACTGTACCTTCGAGTGGTCACTAAATGAATGGTTGTAAGTCAAGGATTACCTGTATATTTACCAGAAGATGAACAACCACCCTCCTCCCCCAGTACTCTTTCCCAACCCAAAGAGGCCTTTGTGGGAGCCCAAATCATTACTGCAGCAAAATAAGAGGCAAGAAGAGTGCTTTGCTTTGCAGTGTCAATATATTATTTGTTCATTTGAAAAGAAACTTCTAAAGAAATTGTGTGGGACATCTACTCAGCACTAAGGGAGGTAAAGAATTCTGGGAGTGGAATTCTGGGAGTTGAAGTCTACAAGTCTTAAAGTTGCCAAGGTTGGACACCCTTGCTGTAAAAGTGTCAGGTTTCCAAGTAATGAAATCCATTTTAAAAGAAAAATAATCAAGTCCATCTTCAAAAAGATTTATTTTATTTAGGAAAGCATCAAATTGGCAAAGTCCATGGTAATTCCGGATCTGATCCAACCTGGAATTACCCCACAATATTAGAAGTTAGAAACAACCCCCAAAAGTCACATTCTCCAATAGAAGTAATTCAACGTTGCTTGATGTCAACCCCAAGGCCCCTCTCTTGTGGGGTGCACCAGGAGTCGGTCCTCTCTCCCCTTCTGTTCAACATCTATATGAAACCGCTGGGTGAGATTATCCGTGGTTTTGGGGTGAGGTACCATCAGTATGCTGATGATACCAGCTTTTATCTCCACCCCAAACCAACTCAAGTGATGCCCTCGACGTGATTTCTTGGTGCCTGGAAGTGGTACGGAGCTGGATGGGGAGGAACAGGCTTCGTCTCAACATGGCCAAGACCAAGTGGCTGTACGTACCAGCACCTTGGATGATCCAGGATATTCCTTCTTTAACTATGGGGGGTGAGGTGTTGCCCCCCATAGATAGGGTGCTGCAACTTGGGTGTCCTCCTGGTTTCACGGCTTAGTTTGGAGGAACAGGTGGGAGCCATGGGCAGGGGGGCATTTGCTCAGGTTCGTCTTGTGTGCCAGGTCTCGCCTACCTCCTGTGTGGTCTACTGCAATGTTCTCTACATGGGGCTGCCCTTGAGGACCACTCGGAGGCTTCAGCTGGTACAGAATGTGGCTGCGTGGATTGTGAAGGGAGTATCCTGATACTCCCATATTACACCCTCCTGCGTGAGCTGCATTGGCTGCTGGTTGCCCTCCGGGTGAGATTCAAGGTGCTGGTAATCACCTATAAAGCCCTATATGGCTTAGGGCCGGGGTATTTACGGGACCATCTATTGCCAGTAACATCTTCCCAGCGTCCCGTGTGCTCCCACAGACAGGGCCTCCTCGGGGTGCCGTCGGCTAGACAGTGTTGCCTGGCGACCCCTAGGGGGAGAGCTTTCTCAGTTGGTGCACCCACCTTGTGGAATCAGTTGCCCTTGGAGCTGCGGATGGCCCCTGACCTTCGTTCCTTCCGTCGCGGCCTGAAGACATGGCTTTTTCAATAGGCCAACCTGGACTGGGGGCGGGGGGTTATTTCTATTGTTTTATTTGTTTTTAATCTAGAATTATTGGGATTCTGATGTAATAGTTTTTAAATTTTAAATTTTGTATTGTCCTTTTTTACTGTTGTGAGCCGCCCTGAGTCCTTCGGGAGATAGGGCGGCATATAAATCCCAAAAATAAAATAAAATAAATAAATAAATGTCATAATTCTCTACCTCCAAAGGCCCAAAGCCCAGACAGCTCATTTCCCATGGGTAAGAATATCACCTAGTCATAACACTCTCTTTATCTCCACTCCTCTCACTTTAGGAATGTGTCAAGCCCGAAACCCTTCCCCCCATTACTGCCACAGAGAGAATAAGAAAAAGAATATATACTAAGACGAACTAAAATTTGGAAACCCCTGTGTGGGGCCTCAGAACTTGGAAAGAAAATGGAAACAAGGCTCTCTAAAAAATACTAAATAAAAATGAACTCCGGGCCATGTCCAGATATGAGTCATAGCCCTTGATTCTCCATATAAGTGAAAGAGTAGAGCTCTATTCTTGCACAGAGAAGAACTGAACTCTACAAAGTTTAAAGGTAAAAGTTTCCCTGTCCAGTTGTGTCCAACTCTAAGGTACAGTTGCTCAACTACGTTTCTTAGTTGAGGGAGCCAGCATTGTCTAAAGGCATGTTCCATGGTCGTGTGGCCAGCATGGCTATACGCCAAAGGTGCATGGAACACTGTTACCTTCCCGATGAGCATTTACTCACATTTGCATGCTTTAGAACTGTTAAATGGGCAGGAATGGGAGCTTACCAGGTTGCGCAACTAGGGCACAGCTATCTAGAACATCTACTCACTTCTCTTCCATTTAATTATTCCTGTTCATACTAGTGGAAATGCCATTTGAGGTGCTCTGGTTTGGAAAATACAGGGAGCTAAGCATGGGTTTGCATAGAAATATATTGTCATGGTGATCTAAAATTATAAACAGCGTTCCAGCTTTGCACAAGCTACTGAGCAATATCCCTTTCATAGCCAAAAAAGGAAGAAACAAAGGGTGAGAGGGAGGGAGGGATTTGCTGGCCATGTGAGTTGTCCCCATCCCAGCCTACCTTTTTGCACCATTGAGTTCAGGTTTTGACATGACATCCCCAGAAGAGAGGATATTGCGACTTTGACGGGGTTGCTGGATGGAGGAAGCTGCCAGCTCCCTGTTCACCATGCCTACTCTTCACTTACATCATAATCTGAGAGAACAATGTCAGCCCCTGGCAATCACTCCAAAGAGAGAGTAGGAACTATCCTTTGTAAGAGAATTATGGGTGGACTTCAGGGCAGAGGTGACAGTGCATGCTTTCTTTATAGACACACTTAATGTTGCTGTGTTGCTATCAGGAGCTTCAGTCACAATTTCTCATCTATCTCTCTCATCCATCAAGTGGAATATTCAGCCTGAATGGTAGTTTTTTTTAAATAGTAAGATAAAATGTATTTAATGCAGGAGCAGGGTACTTTAAAGTGTTTAAAGCAAATAAGAATTATGAAAATGAAATTTACTGGTTGGAAGCAATGTTAAAAAGATGACGGAACATGTGGAGATGCCTAAATTACCTCTTTGATTAGAGAAAAAAATAATATCTATATTTATGGCTGACTGGAAAGCCCTTATAAACTTCTAGCATAAAACAGGGAAAAATGCACTTATGGTTTTTGGGTTTGATGGTTAGAAAAAATCTGGATAATAGAATAAGTTTCTTTTGTAATCATATAGAGTAAGAGATAATTTTATAATTGCCCTTATATTTGCTGCAAAGGAAATCAGAAGCTTTTTTCTGTTTCTTTTTATTCTTTCTTTCGGCGGTTGTTCCTTTTTTTTCTCCCTTTGCTGCTTTTACTCTTTGTTAGGTTGTGTTAGTTCTTTATAAAATGTTCAATAAAAAGTATTTTAATAAAATGAAGCAACATTAAACATGGAAGACTATCAAATTCTTAAAATTGGTGTTACCAAGTTTCAGCATTTGATTTCAAAAGAAAAGCAACATGGTTGGTAGGGCTGAAATCTTTACTAGTCAAAAGATGGGCGTGTATGGCTGCCAGCAGATAAATAATTATGATCAAGAATAATCTTAATCGTCAGTCAGTGCCTGTATGCATTCAGTTTTCTCCCAATTTGTGGGCTCCCAGAGGCATTAGGCTCTCATAAACCGTAGCAAATAAGATCAATCATACTGATGGCTAGCAACAATGGAAGTACAAATCTATAGGTCATCAAGTGTAGGAAAGTTGCATTAAGGAAGGGCATGGATGTGTGTTATCATATTTGGAGGGAACGAGAGGCTTCAACTTGGGTGCAGAATTACATTTCGCCATATCTTTTTTCAAAGTCAAGTCACCTTGAAGTCAAGTTTGACTCTTGGTGAACTACAGTACATACATGCAGTTTCTTTGGTAAACATGGAAGCAGTTTGCCGTTGCCTTATTTCAGGGTGTGTTGTTTTGACTTTTAACTCTAGATCACAGCCCTGGATGGCCCCATCCAGGTACTAACCAGAGTCAACCCTGCTTAGCTTTCTAGATCAGCCAAGATCAACAAGGTATACAACCTAATTGGACTCTCCTTTTACTGGACCTGCCAAATAATTTGGTGAGTCAATAAACAAAAGAAAAAGGCATTTTGTTGTTAGTATTGATGTTAAAAAGGGACATATGACCTGCCAGTGTGTGTCAAGTAGACAGGTCAAATTTGGAGGGGGTTACGTTGCTTCTGAATAAGTAGTAAGCAATGCCCTTTGGGGTTCTGTAGCAAACGACCAGCAGGGTCTGCACTCCTTGTCCCCTTTTCTCTTTGGTTACCTTGGTGATATGCAGGGAGCTGTTGCTAAGCAACAGTTTCAAGTTAACACACAGAGAGAGCAAGAAAAGGCTTTAGCTGTGTTTTTGTGTATGGCCGTCTGCATTTACCTTGATGCTCAGATGCACAAGGTAAGGGCAGTTCAGTCAGAGAACCTTAAAACCAGGATTCATATATAGAGAAACTGAAGGAGAAGAAAGCTTTCACTACTTCTTCCACCCCACTACTGGATTGGAAGGGGAGGAATCGGTTTATATGTTACAAATTGTGCTAATATTCCCTACAAGCGGTAATCTTTTGAATGTGTGCTGGCTTGTAGTCATTTCTATTACCATAGCAACTTCCCACACCCCTCCAGAAAATATCCCTCAGAATCCTGGTTTTAAGGTTGTTGGTTTGTCAATGTAGGTCCCTCATGAACATCCACATGTCCAATATAACAGTAACCAAACCCATCTTCACAGGAGACCACAGACAATAGCCAACCATTTTAATGCCAGAAATAAACAAAATAACACTATTTTGTACAAGGAGGGCAGGGCTGGAATAAGGTTTTAGATTTGATTCAAGCAATTCAGTAAACTCATACTTGTCTTAGCTTTAATCCAAATCCACTAGGTTACCTCAGGAATTTGGAAAGTATTGGATATATGTTCCATATTTGTATTTAGATTTATGGTGCTATATTCAAGGAAGAGATTTCCTTTGCTTGTCAGCTCAACTTCCTTCTGGTCAGGCTTGCTTTGAATTTCTTCTGTCTCAGATCTCATATTTGAAGTTCATTCTTGCGAGCTAGGATGGATGTGATTGCAAGTCGACTTAGTGCCAATCTCACTTTTTCCTTTTGTAATTTAAGCATTCAGTACATTCTCATGAGAATTCACATAGCACTTATGGAAAAACATGGATCGCAGTCTGGTTCTGCTGTTCCCATTTCTCCCAACGCAATAGCATTTAAACTTATACACTGCTTCACAGTGCTTTACAGCCCTCTATAAGCGGTTTACAGAGTCAGCCTATTGCCTTCAACAACAGTCTGGGTCCTCATTTTACCAACCTCGGAAGGAGGGAACCTTGAGGCGGTCAGGATTGAACTGCTGAATTACTGGCAGCTGGCAGTCAGCAGAAGCAACCTGCAGTACTGCATTCTAACCACGGCGCCACCATGGTTGAATCACCCATATACTGTCCAGTGTGCTTATTTTTCAGGCTAGTGGTCTTCTCAATTCTGAGCATGCTTAAAACCTTGGTACATTAATGTTTAGATATAAGGGCAGTGTGGTTTGAAAATAAATACAAATGACCACATAGCCCAGAGTGCGCGTAACTACAACTGACAGAATGATGGCAAGAATGATAATTGGTTTTAAAAATGGCTGCGGAGTGAACTTCAGTGACCTCAGTGGCTGCCGTAGACTCTTCAAAGTGTATTTTGCATACAGAGAATTCTGGCAGGGTAAGAAGGTTGGTCTACTTCCATTGCTGGGCATCTTACATGAATATGCAAATAGTGGAGCCATGTTGCAGAGATGTTTCAATGAGTTCTGGAAAAAAGCATGGATGCACACATGCCTCCCTGGTTACAGGATGAGATTTTGCTCAATGGTTCGTGTATTTTACATCTATAAAGTCTGTTGCCCTCCAGATGTTCTAAACGCTATCATTTCTACATCTTTTACAATTAGCCACATTGGCTATGGCTAATAAGATTTGACATCTGAATTATCTGAATCAAATTGCTTACCTTGACAGATGAGAAAACATAAATCTACATGTTCGGTGCTGATAGTTAGACCGTTGTCTGCATGCTTTTTTTCTTCATTCTGTTACTAATTTCTAAAAACAGTAATACTGGAAGAAGAAAATTCTGTTTGGAAGCCTATGTTGCCTGACTTCTAATCCTTCTGCAGATTTGTTTTCGTGAGGAAAAATAGTTGATATATGCTCAGAGACTTCCTCTTCAAGCTTAAACAATTCAAGGGACACAAATGTAGTACTACATGAGCCACAATGGTGCAGTGGTTAGAGTGCAGTACTGCAAACTACCAGGCTGAAGGTTGACTCAGCCTTCCATCCTTCCAAGGTCAATAACATGAGGACCCAGACTGTTGGGGGCAATATGCTGACTCTGTAAACTGCTTAGAGAGGGCTGGAAAAGCACTGTGAAGAGGTATATAAGTCTAAGTGCTGTTGCTATTGCTACTAAGATCTGGTTAGTTTTAGACATTTATCTGATTTGTTTCCCCTTCTATGTATGGCAACTTTTCTCTTTGATTTGCTTGTCTATCTATTGCCTCTTTATCTCTCCTCATACCATTTCTGCATAAATGTCAGAACTGGCAAATACCTTTCCTTCCACCCCCAAATAACTGAATGCTTTGGAAATTTGGTAAAGCTAAACCTTGGCCACCAACAATGAATAGCCAAAACTTGTCTCTCAGCAGCTTTTCCAAGGTATCAACAGAAACACCTGCCTCTAAGTTTCACTTTGTGCATTCGCTGCCACTCAAACATCTTCTTGAGAGGACACATTATGCCCTGTTGAGTGCATCCATTTTCTCTGACACTTGTCCCAAAAACTCTGGAAGGGGTTTGCACACCCAGTTGCAGCTGCCTTTCCTGTTCTTTCTGGCCTGCTGAAAGTAGCACAAAGAACTGACTGTTGTGCGTGGGAGAGCTGAAGGGTTGAGTTGAGTTGTCCCTTCAGAGCAGCTGATGAGACATGAGGAGAAGGACCCCATTGCTGTGTTTCTCTTTAGCATTCCTGCCATCACACTGAGCCCACAATCAAGTATTTGGTCCTGAATTTCCTGTCTGCTGAAAATGAGGATCTCGTAAAGATGTTATTTGACTCTGTGTGGAGATCAAGAGGGAATGGCCTGTCTCATTGGGTGGGTGTTGATGGGAACGTAATATCCAAAATCTGACTGCGAGCCAACATAGTTCACATTAAAATTGTGTTTTACGGTGATTGAGATCTTGCTGTGTGAGTGCTGACAAACACTATTTGCTGAAGCTTCTACCTGCAGTGTGGGAACAGCCACAGCTGCCTCTCACAGCTGTTGTATGAACTGTAGAATTATACTTAACTATTTATTATTAATCTATGTGTATCTCTTTTTTCCCCTTCCTTTTTCTTTTTAGAGGCTGTGGCAAATAGCCAAGAATGGACTCTTAGCCGCTCTATCCCTGAGCTACGCTTGGTAAGTTTGTTCCACTTTGTTCCTAGTTTGTATCTGACTCATGTCACCACATGCAGCTCTTCAGGACAAGAATGTGTCCTCTGAGGTGTTTGTAAATGACTAGTGAACTTGATGGAGTTACTTCAGAGATAGGATTCTGTGACCCTTTTGGAAGTTGACCTACAATTCCCAGAAGACCTAGCCAACAAGGGCAACAGTGAGGACTGCTGGGAGTTGTATTTCAACAGGAATCTAGTGAGGTACAGATTCTCCAATCTTGGCTAAGGAAGTGACACAAAACAATTATCTGTATCTCTCGATCATCTATCCAGCTCTGTCTCTAACTATTATCTATCTTTATCTATCATCTGTCTGTCTACCATGCTAACATTACATAAATGCTGTCCTGATACAGATGCTAATACAGATTGTCCTCAACTTACACAATTCATTTAGTGACTGTTCAAAGTTAGAACAACACTGAAAAAAGTGACCTTCAACTACTTTTTACATGACTGTTGCAGCATCCCCATGGTCACATGATCAAAATTTGGCCACTTGGCAACTGGCATGTATTTATGACGGTTGCAGTACCCCAGGGTCATGTGATCACCTTTTGTGAACTTCTGACAAGCAAAGTTAATGGGGAAGCCACATTCACTTAACAACTGTGTTACTAACTTAACAATTGCAGTGATTCACTTAACTGTGACAAAGAAAGTTGTAAAATAACTCACTTAATAACTACCTCGTTTAGCAATGGAATTTTGAGCTCCATTGTAGTTGTAAGTTGAGGACTACCTGTAATTAAGTCTGAAGTAATTGATACATAATAGTACTTTTGGAGCTGGTTTGACCTCAGAAAAGAGTGATGGAATGGGTGGGCAGATGAGTGAATAGCAAGAATCGCTTCTTCTGTAGACCTTTCTGTTCCCTGGTCTGCTGCTTATCACTCCTCAAAAGCAAAGGATTGAAGAACAGGATCTTTCCAGATTTCATTACAAATTGATTCAATCCTGGAGTCATGTTAGGATTGAAACTTAGGCTTCTAGCAATTTCCCAAAAATATCCTTGGATCCCACAGCTTATTAAAATGTTTACAAATGCACATGGGAATGGAAATATTGTGAATATCAGTAACAACTAACAGCCAGTTTGAGCTAGTTGTTTAGGTACCAGGATAGAAACCAGAAAACTTTTGAGTTTTAATCCTGCCTTAACATGAATGCTGGCTGGGTGAGTTTGTGCCAATCATTCTCTCTGCACTTATCTCACCTCAAAAGGTGGTGGTTGTGGAGAAAAGAGGAAGAGGAAGAAGTATAAGATATGTTCACCACCTTGAGTTATTTATAAAAATAATAAAGGTAGAATTAAAAACATCTAATCTAACAACAACAACACTGACCAGAATTTTAAAAAAACTGCCTCTCCTCTTCAGGGGATCCTATCATAAGGGGAATTATCACTCTTGAGAACTGCAGACTTGGTGATGAACCATTATCTGGGGGTGAAGAGTAAAGTACCTGGGTGGTGAGGACAACCAATCCTAAATAAATAAAGCACCCTGATTTCACCTCACACCACCCATTGGAATTGAACCGCAGCTCCTGTCGCTTCCAGCCAGCATATAGCTAGAGGCCCTACCCATGCTGGCTAGCAGTTGGATGGAAGTTATCCTCTAATGACTCAATGGAGAGCATCAAAGTTGAGAAAAATGCTGCCTTAACAGCTCCAGAAAGCCAAAGAAGGTGAGGTTCATCCTGAAATTACTTGTGCTTTTCAACCTCCACAGGGTGTCCTTGGGACCATCAAGAGTGGCAAATCAGCCCTGGTTCACCGCTACTTGACCGGCTCCTACTTGGGCCTCGAACCTGCAGAAGGTGAGCTCGCTCCTTCCCTCCTTCTCCCCAAACTGAAGCATCTTCTCTGTGGCCGAGCCTTCATTTGGCCCCTTGGGATTTTATTTTCCTCAAAAAGCTGAAACACTGGAAGGCCCAAAGGGACGGAAGGGGTGTGTGAACAGAGAAAAATAATTTATTGTATTTACATATGTAATGTAAAAAGTTAGAGAAAGCCTGTAGGACTTCTGGAATCTTTCCCACCTCCTTCATAGCAGCAGAACTCTGGGTCACATGACTAGGAGGGAGGGAGGGAGGCTTGGGAATAATTCCATAGAGATAGATGGTCCCAGGGTTTTTTGTTTTCCCTCCACATCTTTTGCTGGATTCTGGCCCCATTTTTAACTGTGATTAGTCATCACATATAAAGTCCTTCATGGCTTGGGTCTGGGGTACTTGCGGGAGCGTCTCCTGCCAGCGTCGACCTCCAATTGCCCTGTACGCTTCCACAGGCAGGGCCTCCTGGGGGTGCCATCGACCAGACACTGTTGGTTGGCAGCGCCCAGGGGTAGGGCCTTCTCTGTGGGAGCACCCACCTGTGGAATCAACTCCCCGTGGAGCTCCAGTTGGCCCCTGACCTCTGTTCCTTTCGCCACGACCTAAAGACTTGGTTGTTTCAACAGGCTAGCCTGGACTGAATGGGGTGGGGGTGGGTTTTTTTATCAATTTTAGTTTTAATTGGGTTTTAAATTTTATTGGGCTTAGTTAGTTTAATTCTATTTTAATATTTGTATTTTGTTTTTGTTTTTTGTTTTTTTGTTTTGTTTTGTTTTTATTGTAAGCCGCCCTGAGTCCCTTGGGAGAGAGGGTGGCCTATAAGTCTAATAAAATAAATAAATAAAATAAATAAACTGAATCTTTCTTTTGCTGACTTTCCCCCTTTGTTCAGGTTTGGTTCCATTTTGTTCTTTTGGAGAGAGTATTTCTGCTGGCAGGCAGGCAGGCAGGCACATAGAGTTCTGAACCTCTTTACATGGTTACTTCCAAATATTTCATTAGATTGGAAAGAATAAAAAGAGTGACAGCCAACTTCCTTTTCACCCTCAGCCATAATCGCTCAGAGGGTGACTTGGGGTAATTTATATCAGCCCATCCTTTCCTGTTTGGGGAGTTGGCGGGGAGAGCGGGATTGAGGAGGCAGCTATATGCATCTTGCCTTGAGCTCTCAAAGGAAAAAGGTGATATAAATCTAATAAATGGATTCACACATAAATATTTTGCCTTCTCTTTTTCAGGGGGCCAGTTCAAGAAAGAGGTGGTGGTGGATGGGCAGAGTCATCTGTTGCTGATTCGAGAGGAAGCTGGGCCACCAGATGCTAAGGTACGACTCTCTCACCGCTCCAAAACTTGCAGTAGGCTGAGATCTAGTGCACATTAGCAATTTCTGAACAGTTATACTGTAGTTGATCCTGCTTTAAATGGCAGGATTTGATTTATGGAAGAAGTTTATTTTGCTATAGCAATAGCACTTAGATCAGGGTTGTCAAACTCAATTTTATTGCGGGCCGCATCAGGGCTGTGGTTGACCTCGGGGCAGGGGGTGGCTGACTGGGTGGGTGTGGCCAACTGGGTGGGTGTGGCCATCTTGACACTACTCACTGGGCGTGGCTGATTGGGTGGGTGGGGCCGACTGGGTGGGCATGGCCAGCTTGACACCACTCCCCAAACTGCTGGCATGTTTCCTCTTTGCATTGGGTAAACCAGGCTGAAGCCATGCTGGCCCAATGTTTCCTCTTTGCATTAGGCAGCCCGCCCAAAGCGATGTGGGCCGACCCCTTACATTTTCCAGGATGGCCCCACAGGCCTGATCCGGCCCATGGGCCTTGTGTTTGACACCCCTGACTTAGACTTATATACTGCTTCATAGTGCTTCACAGCCCTCTCTAAGCGGTTTACAGAGTCAGATATTGCCCTCAACAATATGGGTTCTCATTTGATCGACCTCGGAAGAATGGAAGGCTAAGTCAACCTTGAACCTGGTGAGAGTCGAACTGCCAAATTGCAGGCAGTCAGCAGTGAGCAGAAGTAGCCTGCAGTACTCTCAGTGGCAGATTAAGGCTGACTGGTGCCCTAAGCACTGACAAATCTTGATGCCCCCCTCCTTTGTACATACTGTACCAATGAAGCCATATTCTCAACTTCGTGGTGCCCCCTTTGGGCCTGGTGCCATAAGCATGTGCTTGGTCTGCTTAATAGTTAATACACCACTGTGAAGTCTAACCACTGCACCACCACAGCTCTAGCAATGTTTCCCCTCATCCAGGGACCAAGGAATTGTAATTCTGAAGAGGGGAAACATTTAGTTTGAAGTTTATAGCTATGCTGGCTGGGTTAGAATTGGCATACTTAGCCCTGGTTTGTCACATGAGCTATTTCTGAATCAAATGTGCTCCTTTAGTTGGCTGGTTAACACAATCTTTCCTTTGTACTGCAACTTACAGTGCCTAAGCTACTATCCCCTGTGTAAGGTGCTCTTTTCAATCCAAATTTTCATGGAGGAACAACTATTGCATGCAGGAGGGTCACAGCTACAGAAATAGATTGATATCTGTCTTCTGTGGGCTGCTTCACCTTACCTTTTTTTTTAAAAAAAATTCCATTTATATGCTGCCCTTCTCCGAAGACTCAGGGCAGCTTACAATTTCTGGGATACAACCCAGTGTGCTCAGCAATAGCCTTCATTCCATTGTACATCCTGCTTATTACTAAGCGGCATTTTTACAAGGTCAGCTAATTGCCCCCAACAATCTTGGGTCCTCAATTTACCTACCCCGAGAGGATGGAAGGCCTTTAAAAAGTTCTCCCCCATTCCAGCACTTATATTTAAAAAAAACTCTGAGAAGTGTTTATATTTTTTTTATATAAAAGGAATTTTCAGTACTACTTATGATACACATTTCACTTGCAAATTTGAATGAAATACAGGTAGTCCTTGACTTACAACAGTTCACTGAGTGACCGTTCAAAGTTACAACAGCAGGGAAAAAAATGACTGACAGGTTTTCACACTTATGAGCGTTGCAGCATCCCCGTGGTCACGCGATCAAAATTTGACCGTTTGGCATCTATTGATGACAGTTGTACTGTCCCGGGGTGATGTGATCACCATTTGTGACCTTCCCTGTCAGTTTCTGAGAAGCAAAGGCAATGAGGGAAGTCAGATTCCCTTCATGACTGCATGATTCACTTAACAACTGCAGTGTTTTGCTTAATGACTTATGGCAAAAAAGGTTGTAAAATGGGTCTTGCTGAGCAAGATAAAATTTTGAACTTAATTTTGTTCGTAAGTCAAGGACTACCTGTACTTGCTAATCTGGGAGTCACAGTGCAGTGCTTTGGACAAGTCTTACAATGAACCCACAACCTCCTTGAATTCTTAGATTATTTATAATCAATTCCAAACAATTACAATGGCCAAAAATCTCACAAAATCTTTACGTCTTCTGGGATAGGTGATGGAACCCGAATGTGAAAAGACTGTTGTCTCCTGTCAGTGAAGTGACTACTCACACTTTCTATTCAAGGCCAGCACTATTCTCAGAGAATGAAGAAGCAACCTTAGGCAATCAGTGCTGGGATATAGCAAGGTCTTAAAAGGATAGCATTGCCTTAACCAGAAGCAAATTTCTTGGTACCCTCCAGATGTTTTAGACTACAAGTCTCACAGTACTTTGCCGTTACTCATACTGGCTGAGATTGATAGACACTGGAATCTGTAACATCTGGAGTTTGCTTACTGCTGCCCTAAATTAATTTCTTTTGAGATATCTCCACTCTGCATGCATGGAGACCTCTAGACGTACCGGTATTTGAATTTTTCCCCCCTTCAAAAAGAGGAAAAAATGTGGAATGATTTACAGTTCTCCACACATGACCTTTCTGTGTTTTTTAAACTTCTTCAGGTCACAGAAATTATTCCCTTCCCTCCACCTCCAAATAAAACCTAGAGTTATTAATCATGAGGCACAGTGACTGAAAATTGGCTGTGTTCAAGTAAACCCCTTTTTTGCCCCTAGTCTCTCATGGAAGCCCATCAATTGCTTGCAGAATCCTGGTTTTTGAAACACACACTTTGGAAAACTCTGGTCTACAACATAGTTTATCTTCTCTTTGCCAAAGCATTTCGGTGGAATAATCTGGAAGTGTTGGGGGCCGTTGGCTGAAGTCTCCGGTACAGGAGGACAGGCACATTCACTCCTCCACCTTACAACTCAGACTTTCAGCCCAGTAACTGTCTGCCTGTGTGTTTCAGGCAGCTGTTCTTTTTCTCAGCTTGCTTACGATGGTCTGGGAAAGACTTGAATTATTCATAGATGGAAGAATCTGGAAATTACAGCCCACTTGAAATCCTGGCAGTTCTAATGAAAAGGCTAGCCCATGTTTAGCTTGCATTGAAAACAAGCTCTTCCCATTGCGAGAGAAATTCTGCGGATCCAACCAGACTTGATGGGAGCAGCCATGTCTGTCATTCAGTTGTCTGGCTCATTCATGTAAAAAGAAAAGATGATAGAAGTGTGTCTGGTTTTCTTTCCAAAGGAGAGTGTGGGTGAGGGGAGCTCATTTATCACCCCAACTCTTATTAATCAGCCAGGCTAGGAGCAAAGTATCTTGGGCAATTGCATGTAAGGGGGAAAGGAAAAGAAAAGTCTCAAACCTCTTAACACACACACACACACACACTCTCCTTTTAATTTAAAATTGGATATCTCCCTTCCAGCTCATGGATAAACAAGCATGTCAGTATGTACAATCAGTGTCATTTAACTCCCTGCGGCACTAATTGTGGGAATCAAGAAATAAAAGTTTCAGAAACAAAAGAAATAGCCAGTTTGCTCCTAGCGGTTAAGGCACTAGGCTAGAAAACAGGAGACTGTGAGCAGGGGTGGGATTCTACTAGTTCGCACCTATTCGCTAGAACCGGTTGTTAACATTCTAAGCAGTTCAGAGAACCGGTTGTTAGAAGAAATTACTGGCCTAGTCCTGTAAGGAAGGCAGGAAGGAAACATTCTGGTGTTGCTTACAGAAACTGCTTCTCCATTGACCCTTATGAGATTCTTGGCAGGACTAGACTTCCTGCATCAGGAACGTCTCTGGGGTTTTTTCCCCCTCCTTTGCTGGTACTTTGCTTGTGTGGAGTGACCATTCAAAGTTACAATGGCACTGAAAAAAGTGACTTATGACCATTTTTCACACTTACAACTGTTGCAGCATCCCCACAGTCATGAGAGGCCAGGTGAGGAGATGCATGCCTCGATGTGAGTGATGTTGAGTTGGCCACACCCAGCCAATAACATGACCACCAAGCCATGTCCACCGAGTCACATGACCACCAAGCCACACCCACCACCTAAGCCACACACACAGAACCGGTTGTTAAAAATTTTGAATCCCACCCCTGACTGTGAGTTCTAGTCCCGCCTTAGAGGTGGGCTAAGGTGGCTGGTAGAGTAAGGTAGCTGGGAGACTTTGAGCCAGTCATTCTCTCTCAGTCCAATGCACCTCCCAGGGTTGTTATTATGAGGAAAATAGGAAGAGGAAGGAGTAGTAGGTATGTTCACTGCCTTGAGTTATTCATAAAAATAATTAAGGCAGAATTAAAATAAATAAATAAAGGAGTAGTAGGTATGTTCACTGCCTTGAGTTATTCATAAAAATAATTAAGGCAGAATTAAAATAAATAAATGCTGGCTTGATGTAAAGTTCTCAAATCTTTAATAATCTGCCTGTTTGGGGAGAGTTTGGAGCCAGTCTCAGTCTCCCATTCTCAGACCTATTCTGAGTGTGGAATAAAGGCAGTCTAAACGGAACTGCCTGGTACTGATCTTTCCCACTTACTTTTCTTCTCCCTTACAGTTCGCCAATTGGGCAGATGCCGTCATCTTTGTTTTCAGTCTGGAGAACGAGGCCAGTTTCCAAGAGCTGACTCAGTTCTACGGGCTCCTCACCAACTATCGTGCGGTTTCCGACATGGCTCTTGCCCTTGTGGGCACTCAGGGTGAGTGGGGGGGAGGGGAGAGGGCACCTCTCTTCAGGAAGTGCACTCTTAAAGGCTACAGAAGATGTTGAAATGAAGGGAGCATAGCAGGGCCCTAAGACCTACTGAGGGTTCTTTAAATAAGTCAGAGTCAAATCTCCAGGTAGAGAGATTCTGTGGCCTTGGTCTTCCCTTTTATTCATTACTAAGTCAGTTGTTCATCCTTTGGCTCTTCACTGACTGTTTGGGTTCCAAAAAGAGTGGATGATTTTTCCATCGGTTCAGCACTTACCTTTATGGAAGAGCTGTGGAGTTCTGATCTGCATGAAGAGCAGTGAAAATGGATCCAAATGCTACCTGGAATTAATACAAACTATTTATATAAGTAAATATAAATAATAATATATATACATACATGTATCTGTATACACACACACACATATATATATATATATTTGATAAAATGTTATGAATCGTATCAATATAAAATTATACTTTACCTCTATATATATATTTATATTTATATACAATATATTTTATAATGTATTGATTATAATTAAAACAAAGTAAAAAGATAGGGCAAGAGATTGAGCAATATTAGCATGGAAAATGAAAGCATCCTTCATTCACATAATGAACTCGATGTGTAGTTGAGCTCCACTGAATGAGTCATTAGAGTAAAACACTCTGCAGTGCTCTGTTTGCATTGCTTGTTCACGATTGGCATCGTTCACTCTTTCCTGGAGAGGCACAGAAAGTCTTCTGATAAGGTCCCCCAGAATGATGAAGCTGCTCTCCAGCATTATTTGAATTATCCTTTTCTTAATTAATCGCTTTACAGTTCTATTTAAAAAGACTCTGAAATATGTGCCGTACAATTGAAATTCTGTGCTCTCAGGTATTTTCATATACACTCTTAAATTATACAATAGTTTCCACTTGTGCTAACTATGGATAGCCCTGTACTGCAAAGTGTCTTCACTTGTATGTGATCACTGGAAATCCGTGTGCAGTTTATGAGGTTCTATTAGGTGGTTGCTCTACAATCCACTCATAAAAAGAAGTGATCTACCTCCATTTCCTGAATATGAGTACAATAATAACATACCGCATGTAGATTCCTGACTGTTCCGCATTGGGATTAGAGACCTCACTTTGATCTAGGAACTCCATTTAGCATTCAGGACATCTGCACCTACTTAACAATGACCCAGTGCCCTAGTATTTTCCAGACACTGAAGTGGGTTTGGTAATGCCTTGTAAAGGCTTTGACTTGGATGCCTTCCAAAGAAGCCAGTATGATCCTTCAAGGCAGATTGCATAGAAGCAAAATTAAGTCCAAACAGGTTTATTATTTCTAGGTCACACATCCACCTGTGCCAAAGTGCTGCTGACAAGAGCTGGACTGGAATAAAGAGGCACACTGAGTTCAGGAATACTTTGAAAACTCAGAGCAGGGATGGGCCAGCAGATAAAATATGCATCTCACTCATGCAAAGCAAAAGTATACTGTCCTTTTTACTGGTTCTAGGGTAGCCTTAGCTACACGTGTTTTAAACGCTTACAGGATGAGAATTAATGCAAGAATGTGTTGTTGTTTGAACGAAGTAAAAAAAAAAAATTTATCGCACATTCTGCCAGACCGTTTGAAGAAACCTCTGTTGATTACGCTGCATTTCTTTCCACCTGAAACACGGAGAGGGCATTATTTTTTTATTATTATTTTTTTCCATTCAGACAAAATCAGCGCCAGCAATCCACGTGTGATTGAAGATTCCCGAGCCCGGGCTTTATGTACAGAAATGCGCCGTTGCCTCTACTATGAAACCTGTGCCACTTATGGGCTGAATGTTGATCGGGTCTTCAGTGAAGGTGAATATCTACCTAGAATGTATTCTGAGTAGGTAGAAGAGGGGGAGGCCAGGTTGTATGTCATGGCAATAAAAACAGGGGTGTTTGAAAAGAAACATTCTTCCCAGCATATAAACTCTGCAAGTAGTATGGCAAGTAGAATGTATCTTTAATATTTTACTCTAGATATGATTGGTTCCTATTGTTTGCTGCAGAAATGATAAATCATATTAGCAAGGCACACACGCTCAATAGTACCTGCACACTTTCTGCCTCTTTAGATTTTTCTAATGGTGTTTACATTTGTGTCATCCGTTAGCTTAAGTTTGTATGATGGGTTTCTGATGTCACTTCCCTCCCCCCCAAAAAGTATGCTTGATTTGTTGTTTCCAAGGAGTTGCCTCTCACCATTCTGGGCATGTGAAAAGTTCAACACCCATGATACAACTAGACTGTGAGAGTGTGAACCTGACCTAAAGCTGCTCCTTCTCTTCTTGTGTTGAGTTCGCACTATCAGCCCCCTGAGAATTATCACTTTCAACAACCAAAGGGAAAGGGAGGGCTTGTGGAGGAATTTCAGAGGAAATGCTTTGTGTCATAAACTATTGAGGAAAGCTGCTAATGCTGGACATGCAGAGCCTTCAGACTGACAGTTGCAGAGATAAGAGACTGTGGGGATAAGTTACCGGGGTTTCATTCCTGTAATGGTTGTTCTGTTGTTTCCTGAGTGCTTTTGGTTTCAAAATGTCTTTAAAGTGCAAGAACAATCAGCTTGGTATTGTAAAGCAGTGGCCCCCAACCTTTGGGCACCAGGGACCGGTTCCGTAGAGAGAGATTTTTCCGTGGACCGGAGGGGGGGGGGCGTGGTTTTGTGTGCTGCCTGCATCCCGCAGATGGGGCTACTCTTGATTGGGCGACCCGGTTTCTGGCATGCTGCAGTCCAGTACCAGTCCATGGATCGGGGGTTGAGAACCCCTGTTGTAAAGGATATGAGAGTTGCATATTTATGGTTCAACCCAGGATTGCAGGGAAGAACATCTTCAGAACGTGTCTATGTGAGTGAGGCTAAACACACTGTGTCTTATTTTAACCTGATCATTATCTTCCCATCAGGGACTTTTCACAGAAAGATACATATGATCCGTCCCACGCATATGACTATGTTCTCACATACTTCCCCTCTAGTATAAGATCACAACACACTGAAGTGATAATTGCTGGATGGGTTCACAGAGTGAGTGGGTGGAGTGTCAAAAATGTGTTCAGTTTGTGACCTGGTCCTTAAGGGGCGGGGGACAACAATGGGTTGGACAGAATCTCAATTCTCTTATGACAGATCTCTCCATTGCTCTTGGATGGGGCAGTTGGAAAGCCTCTGCCAACATTTGACTTTCCTACCCGCTCTCTCCCTCCCCATTCCAGTTGCCCAGAAGATTGTGAACTTGAAGAAACAACAGCAGCTGCTGGCATCCTGCAAATCTTTGCCCAGCACACCCAGCCATTCAGCAGTTTCTACACCGGTGGGTGGCATCTACTTTGTACAAACATAGGCCGTGACTTTTTTCTTCCTTTCAGGAATTATGTTTCTTTGGAAAGGGTGTAAATGTCCCAGGTCCTTAGCATCTTAGAAGGACGAAGCTGGCTTGTTGTAAAGACAGTGGGTTCTCTTCTCAGAGACTTAAATCACTTCCATGTGGGGCCTGTAGTGTGATTGCAACACCAGCCCAGTTGCTCAGGCAAAATAATGAAATAACTTGGAGTGGAGCATTGTGGCTTTGCAACAGGCAGATTGCACGTGGACTGCAAAGAATTTGGATTGGGTGATATAGCTACTCACGTGTGGGAAATGCCTTTAAAAGTTAGCTGCCATAATACTAATTAGGTAAAATTTGAACCAGAAATGCTGAATCGTTTTTTTTTTAAATTAAAGATTAAAAAAATCTAAAATCAATTCTGTAAAAATACTTAAAACAAACAAAATCAAAAATCAAAACTGATATCTTGCAGTTCGTGTATCATCCCATGGAAATCCTTCTTTAAATTGTCTGCCTGGCAGATGGGAAGAATAACAGGGTTAACAAAGGTTGTAGTGTTGATCAAGGGTTGTTCTAGGGTAAATCTGTGCAAAATGTAGAGATGTGAAGGCTTGAAGGAAAATAGAAGTGGGAGAAAAAATGCTGGGTTTTTTTTTTCCTTCAAGAGGAGTGAATGAAAGGAAGATCAAAAAGTGGAAGAGTATTTTCCCTTTAACCTTCCAGGTTTTGCTTTTGGCTTGTTAGAGGTGGATTGCATCTCTAGCTTTATATCACCATTGGAAGAACCCAACTAAAAGAGAGAGAAACTCCCATAGAGATTTGTACAGCCAAAGATACCCAGAGATAGAAGACCAAAGAAGAAAAATAACGCCTTAAATAGTTTCCCTTTTCCCAAACAAGCTGGAATGGGCCTAACTTGCCTGATCCTGTGCAAGGTCAAAGACAGTCATATTTATTATGAGTACACTATTAAAGCAGCCATCGTTTTCCATTCACATATTGTTGTTAATATTATTATAAGGCTGCCTGTCAAACACTTAAGGTGGGACCTATTAAAAATACAATATAAGAGTAAAGAGCCCAACCAGCAGTTTCTACACAAAGTTAATGTGACAGTCCCTGGCTTTTAGATATTTGCCTTCGGTTCAGTGGCCATTCTAGGAGAGCAGATGCCTTGGTCTGCCTTTTCTCCCATGGAGCAAGGATAGCCTATTTCTGGGCTCCATGGGCTCCAGAGCAACAGGCAGGAACCACCTCCAAAACATTAGTTTGAGGACATGAAGGAATAAAATGATGATGATGGCAGGAAATGCTTGACTACATGCATTTAACGCAAATATTCTTGGGTTCAGACAGCAGACAGAACGGCTGAAAATATTTTGGGAAGCAGCTCTACCTTTTTGAGACATCTTGATAGCCCATAATCATACCAACAGAGTTTTGGCAAACAACAGATGAAATGTGAAAATACTATACAGGCAGTCCTCAACTTACAGCAGTTCGTTTTGTGAAGCGTTCAAAGTTACAATGGCACTGATAAAAGGGACTTACGACCATTTTTCACAGTTACAACCTTTGTAGCATCCCCCATGGTCATATGATCAAAATTCAGATGCTTGGCAGATGATTCTTATTTATGACTTGCTGTGTCCCAAGGTCATGTGGTCCCCTTTTGCGACCTTCTGACAAGCAAAATCAAGGGGGAAGCCCGATTCACCTAACAACCAGGTTACTAACTTATCAATGGCAGGGATTCCCTTAAGAACTGTGGCAAGAAAAGTCATAAAATGGGGCAAAACTCACTTAACAGATGCCTCACTTAACAGAAATTTGGGATTCCATTGGGGTCGTAAGTCAAGGACTACCTGCAATGTACTAGGACTATTGTACCCTATGACTATCATTAAGTGTTGTACCTTATGATTCGTGACTCTTGACGAATGTATCTTTTATGTACACTGAGAGCATTTGCAGCAAGACAAATTCCTTGTGTGTCCAATCACACTTGGCCAATAAAGAATTCTACTAGGTTACATTTGATGATTACCTGAGAGCGAATGCTCATGGATATTCAAAACAAAGTCGAACTATGTGTGAACACCTAACAATCAGGATGGTCATTCTCATATAGGTGCTCTCCTCCTTCCCTTAGGCATTTAGTCTTTCTGGATTCTTTTCTAGGCGAGTAATGGTGGCCATACAAGCGACTACTCTTCATCCCTTCCTTCCACACCCAACATCAGTCATCGGGAGCTGCGCAGTGAGGCTTCAGCTATAATTGGCACCCCCAGCTCCCTGCAACGTGGGACCAAACGCCGGACCAGCCTGTTCACTGTGAGTTTCTGCCAGAAGCCCATCAGAATGGAAGAATAAGGAGAGAAAGCCAAGGGCTGGATGGATAATCTTAGTCAGGTCAAACAAGACACAGCCATGATAAGATTCCAACTGTTCATTGATTTATCCAGGGTGAAGAAAAGCTGCTTTCCTCTCCTAGTCATTTAGAGCAGGGCCTTGGGATGGATCTATGTCTGCCTGCATTCTTGTAGATGGCAGCTTCCAGTCTTGATAGCTCTTTTTCTTGATTCTCTGCTCTCCTGACCCTCTTTTCAAAGATGATCTAATGATAGACAAGCTCAGCAGCTGAGATCTCACAACAAAGTCAGTTACAAACATGCTAAGCTTGACCTGTCTTAATTTTGGTAAGATGTGTGGAGTATTGTACAAGCCCAGCCTGTTTGGCTACTTTATTGTTCAGTGTGTAGCACACACCAAAAAAATATGTTTGATTGAGTAATCAAGTATGATGTGAAGTTGTCACCATCATTCCTGGTACCCCAAATGCCTGAAGCCTCTTTCTTTAATACCTCTTAGCCTGTTCCTAGCTTGGTGCCTTTTAGAGGTCAGATTCCTGTATCTGGGATGCTTATTATTCAGTCAAAGCAGTACCTATTTTTAAAAAATGGTTCCTGGGACACGTGGCAGTTCTCAGATTCTTCTTAGGAGGTCTCATCTCAAGAAAGAGATAAATGATGCTGAAGATTAAAAAAAAGACTTTTACTGATATAGCAACTTGCTCATTACTATCAATCTCTTTCTCTGCAATGCATGTCTATTGAAGGTGTTGGGTATATTTTGGGCAATTCACATAAGTTAGTGGTAGACAAGTAAATATTATCCCCAAAGCATGGAGGGAAGGGAGATGTTTATCAAAGGAAGTTTCTGTAAAAACCATTTGTAACTTTGCACTCTAAAAAGTATCCTAAGGCTTTAGGATTAGCCATTACATACACACACCTAGGATTAAGTCTTGCTGAATCCCAGTGAAAAGAAAAACAGATTTCAATAGGAGCCTACACATTGAGATCTCAGAAGTAGGCAATATATGCACCATTTTCAATTCCCATCGTTCTCTTCACTTTCAAG
>CM019149.1:165190930-165248869 GCA_009733165.1 Naja naja
AGGTTTTATAATGTTTGAACTTATAATTTAATTTAATCGTTTTTTAAGTATTTATTGTTTCCTGTTTTTAGTTGTAAGCCGCCCAAGTCTTAGGAGATGGGGTGACATATAGTTTCAATAAATAAATAAATAAATAAATAAGGTTGACTCAGCCTTCCATCCTCTCAGGGTAGGTAATTGAGGACCCAAGATTTTGGGGGCAATTAGGCTGACCTGTGTAAAAAATGCCGTTAGTAATAAGCCAGGCTTACACTGGAATGAAGGCCTCCACTCACCCACACGTCAGGGTTGATGTAGAGAGCTTTATTCAGTTTGTTCCCCAAACAGTTCTATTTCAGGTTTTCAGCTAATCCCCAGCTGCAAGCTTAGCACAGTAATTGACTGGCGACCAAGTAGGTAACCAAAAGCAAAACAAACTTACAGCCAAACCAAAAACAGTCTTACAAATAAAGGTTTTGCTTGGGTAGGTTCCAAAAATAAACACCAAATCCCTCCAGTCGGGCCTCCACTGAGGTTTGTCAAGAAGTCCAGTGGCCTGGATTCAGGGCTTGTAAGGAGAAGTTACGGGAATTGTCCAAGACAGGAATACAAGGGGTCGTTTTCAGCAAAGCCAGCCATGAACAAGCTCCAGACTAACCTTGCAGGCAATGGCCAATTAGTCCATCCGACAGATAACCGATTGCTCGAAACACAAACATAAACACTCTCTGCAACTGAATCAAATCCATGAACTGCAGAGTCCCAGAAACACAAGCAACCATCTGGCCATGATCACCACACGTTGCTTCCAGCAATGCCTCCCTCTGCTTGCCAGGCTAAATAGCCCCTCCCGGTGCAGCCCATTAAGACGGGCGGGCCCTTTTCCCCATCAATCTGGCAGATCTTCTCCACTTCTCTGCCCTGCGCACTCTAGCATCCACCAAGGCTGGCAGCTCCTCCTCCTCTTCCTCATTGGCCAGTGAGCTCTCCTCAGCCAAGGTATGTTCTGCTGGCAGCTCAGGGTCAGCAATACCAGATGTGGCAGGAATGTTCTCATTCTCTCTTGAGGCCTCTGAGGAAGACATGGATGATCCCCAGGAGACATCACACTTAAAACCTGGCTGTTCCATGAGACTGAAATGTTATTCCTGTTCCCTCTGGCGAGGAAGAATATTTTAAGTTTTGGTTTATTGATTGTGATCTTCCTGGGGATTTAAATTTTTTTTAAATTTTCCTATTATTTGCTCTATTATTATTTTAAATCTAACTATGATTAATTATTTGTTTGTCATCTGAATTTCCAAGATGCTGCTTAGAATCAACGAGAAAGGTTTATAGCCTCAAAAAATAAAATTTCTTCTTAAAGGATGGATGGAGGGAGCTGTGGCAGGAGATAATGCTGGTTTATCTCAACATTATCAGGATGGCAGCTACAAACGTTTCTTCAGAATATCCTTAAAGGAACTAATTAATCCTTTAGTTGCATCCCATGGAATGCTTCCACCAACTGGTAGCCAATGGGAGATGTGTTACTATAGTCACTGGGGAATTGGAAGATGGCTTCAGGCTCAGTCCTAGGTAGGATGAGATTCCTCTGAAGTTCAGCATAAAAGCACTCTTTGATTAACTGCCTTCAGGTTGCTAGTGTCCTCTTCGTCCTTCAGCTCTGGACAAAGAAGTTAGAATCCCATTACAAACCTTATCTTACTTCTGTGTGTACAACTTGCATGCAAGAGACACCTGGTCGCATTCTCCACTTCTCCATCTTAAAAGACCTCCAGTAAATGGGCACTTAAGATCAAACATATCTGAGATGTAAAATATGGTAACAAGACCAAGCCTGCTACATATTGATTCTAACAGGTCCACATGCTTGTTCCTTCTTCTCTATAGCTAGCCCTAGTCCAGGCCTGCTGAATCCTCCAGTTGACCCGGCAGTCAAGCTCTTAGGCAAACCGGAGCGTTTGCAGCGCTCGGTATCTTCTTCCAAAGCTGGTAAGTTCAGAACACAACCAGAAGCCCCCCCCGACCTCCCGGAGCGGAGAGGGTGCCAGGAAAGGCTAGCCTCTCTGATCCGGTGAGAAAGATTAGCCAGCAGACACAACCCATTGTTTCTCCTACCTGTTCCTGCAGAAGTATCCATGGCTGCAGAAGGACTATCCAGTCCTGGCAGCAGTGGCAAAGACCCGCCTCCATCTCCTATGATTGACAGAAAGAAACACAGGCGGAAGAAGCTCGCCACACCATCTAAAACTGAGGGATCCGCAGGGCAGGCGGAGGGTAAGAGGCCTCTGCACTCAGCCGTGATTTGGAAGGTTGAAAAGAGTCCATTTTTTTTAACCACAGTTTGGGCTTTTCCACCGGGCATGTTAGAACATTGTGGTTTCTAAAAAGGCAGAAAAACTAGAAGGGGATCTCTAGAGGGATTTTCCTCAGCTTTGTGCTCTCTCCATGTTGAGAGTCTGCACTTGTCAGAACATTCAGCCTAGAGGACCAATGGCCCCACCAGCTGGGGGAATCCCGAGCGATCCATTTGCTTTTTTCTTTAAATGCTTATGCATTATAGTGAAATTGTTTTTAATGCAGAAAAGGCTTTTCTCTCAGATGGCAATTAAGGCTGGTCTGCCCTTCATAATGGGTATCTTTAAGATGTCTCTATACAAAGCCAAACAACTAAGACATGGCCCTCAGTGGTGGGATTCACATTTTTTTACTACCGGTTTTGTGGGCGTGGCTTGGTGGGCGTGGCAAGGGAAGGAGACTGCAAAATCTCCAGTCAGAGGGGGTATTTGCTGGTTCTCTGAACTACTCAAAATTTCCGCTACTGGTTCTCCAGAACTGGTCAGAACCTGCTGAATACCCACCTCTGATTACCCTGCTACCATTGACAGTAAACAAAGCCATTTTTGGGGGCGGTCCTTGATTCCAGATCCTATATCTGCTGGGGTGTCAGGAGAGCAAAGACTCTCTTCTACTGGGCAGATAAGAGAGTCTTGAATTAGGCAACGAATGTATTAGCCAGGTAGTCCTCAGCTTACGAGCACTCATTTAGCGACCATTCAAAGTTACAGTGGCATTGAAAGACGTGACTTACAACCAGTCCTTACAACCAGTCCTTCAATTTACGACTGTTGCAGCATTCTTAACAATCACATGATCACCATTTCAGCAGTCAGCAAGTGTTCACAACGGTTGCCATGTCCCCTGGTCATGCGATCGCCATTTGCAACTTTCCCAGCCGGCTTCTGACAAAGCAAAGTCAGTGGAGAAGCTGGGTTCACTTTAACAACCATAGCACACAAAAAAAAAAGACTGTAAAATCAGGTGCGACTCCTTGAAGGACTGCATTGCTTAGCAACTGCACTCCAGTCCCAATAGTGGTTGTAAGTCGAGGACTATCGATATGTAGTTAGCACTTAAAAAAAAAAGAAGAAGCGGGAGGGTCATGTTTGCTTCAGGATTCAGCATTTCCACAGTTCTGGGGTGGCACTGGATCCTGTCTCTGGCTGCAGGAAGGGAGCAACGCTTGAACAGTGATCGTTATTGCCTGAATCGAAACGTAACCAAGATGGTTGGGGTGCCAGAGGCGCAGCATTCAAAGAATGCCCCCAATGTCTATTCATAGGCAGAGATTATTGTTTTCAGTGAGCCTGACTGGGTGGCGGGAAAGTAGCATGGGAGTCAGTGAGGGGAATTCGGTGAGGAGCATCCTAGCCAAGGCTGTGAGGAGGCCTTGTTGCCTGTTGCAACCCCTGGAAAGGAAAGGAACGGTCCTCTCCTTTTGAGGAGGGGTTGGGCCATGGTCAGAGGAGTGGCCCACTCCCACCCTTTTCCCTTAGCTCTGTCTGCACTAAGCAGCTGTTGCAAGCCTTTCACTTCCGCTCTGAGTCTGCACCACACGAGGCCGTGCCCTTCACAGCTTTCTCCCTCACTGTCCCTTGCAGCGCTTCACGCATCCACCACCACCACCCCACTGGCACCGGAATCCAGGGGTCTGGGTCGTTCTGATAGCCTCTGCTTTTTTTTTTAAATTATTTTCCTTTTCCTCCTCTGAACTCTCTCCCCTTTCTTCTTTTCCTCCCTTCTCTTTCTCTGCCTCTTGCTTCCTGCTTCCCCTCCGGACCCACTGCAGCCAAGCGTAAAATGTGGAAATTAAAAACCTTTGGTAGTTTAAGAAATATTTATAAAACAGGTAATGAGCGGCGGTGGCAGGTGTGGGCTCTTTTTTTCTGTGTGTGCCATGGCACCCATTGCATGCAGTTGTGCTTACTTTGTGACGTGCGCCCTGCTTTGATGTCTGACCCTGATGCTCAAGGGATATCCCTTCTCGCTTCTCGGTTAACCATCCCCAGGCCAACAAGAGTGTGTACAATTCCCTTTCCCTCCGTACCTCCATTTCCCCCCAAAAGAGTTAAGTTCCCAGAATTCCTTCAGAATGGGAGTTTTTGAACTGATTCTGAAACTCAGTCAGAACCCCTTTAGGAGGAATCTCAGTCAGATCATCAGATGAGCCCCCAAAGTGCAAATAAACAGGACCATAGAAATCAGTAGATCCCCCTGGAAGGAAACTTTTCCAGTACTATTAGGGTCTCCTGCTGAGTGCAGCCAAAACAACAGAAGGTTGTGTTCTAGCTCAGAGTACTTTCCCAACACGTGCATATGACAATAGCACTAGCAATAGACTTATATACCGCTTCACAGTGCTTTTACAGCCCTCTCTAAGCAGTTGACAGAGTCAGCCTATTGCTCCCAACAATCTGGGTCCTCATTTTACCCACTTCAGAAGGTTGGAAGACTGAGTTGACCTTGAGCCAGTGAGGTTCGAACTGCCGAACTGCAGTCAGCAAAAGTAGTCTGCAGTACTGCATTCTAACCACTGTGCCATCCCACCTCAACAGACCCATTTGTATTTCACACTGTTTGCTGGAGAATATAGGGCCCCACAATTTTTTGCAGTGCACAAGCAGGCTCCTTGAAAGACAAATGGGTGTAGAAAGAAGAGTCCAAAATCCTAGAGAGTCTTTCCCTGTTTGTATTTATTAACGATAGGGTCATGAGTTCTTTAGACTGCCACATCCCCATGATTCTGTCTTCATCTTGTTTCCAACCCATGAATGAGATAGGCTTAGGATCATCCCTGGCTGTTCTGCAGGAGTGTGTTTTCACACACACACACACACACACACACACGATAGTAAATTTGTAGCAGTTCCAAGGTACGTAAAAACTGATAGATTTTGCAGATTATTCTGACAGTGGTAGAATCATTTGACCTGTTGAGGAGTGGGAACAGGCAGAAACCCCTTGGTCCTGTAAGCTGATGCTGGTACGTCCCTTTCCCCAGACTCTCACAGGCCCTCCATTTCCATTTCCTTAATTATTCTTCCCAGAAGAAATGGTCATGGACCACTGAGTGAAGATTTGAACCCTGGATCTCCTGCTCCAAGTCCAGTGATAATCAGTACTTCAGTATTCCACCACTGGCATTAGAAATAACTTTGAATTTTTGCCCCCACTGTGGTCTTTGACTTTGAAGCTTTACACAGCAAAGACAATCTTCCTCTTTTAACAACCCCATAATCCCTTGCGGGGTAGAGTCTGGGCAACTGAATGGAGCTGAGTGTTTACTGGCCAGATGCCCTTCCTGTTGCCAATGCGGAGTTATATTCAGCAGATATATTCTCAGTGTGCCCAGAGAGAGAAATATCTGCCTCTACCCAGGATCGAACTCCCAGCCTCCTGATTGTGAGGCGAAAGCTCACCTCTAGGCCACCTTCACCACTCACACAGCAAAGACAATGGTGGGGGCAAAATAGAATCTGATCCACGCGACATAAAAGTGATCCATCGAAGATAAAAGTGCTAAGGCTTTCCCAATCTCAAGGGATGCCTAAGCCCTTTTATCTCAGATGGATTGTGATCCCTTACCATTCCAACCAATTAATTCCCACTTCTCTGCCCTGATTCTCCTGCAAAAGGAAGAGAAAGGAAGCTAACATTGCAAGAACGCATTTTTATGCAATCAGCACACTCCCCTGCCCTACCTCACCCGTGGCTTGGGCTTGATTGTAGAAAATTCTGCCCCTCACCACAGCCCTGGTTCCTGTCAGAGCCCTCAACTAATGAGGAATTGCAAGCCTGGCCATCATTGATTGCCATGCGCTGGCCATTTCCTGCCTCCTGAGCTTGCTGTTCTGGCTGGCTCTCGAGTGGCCCCGTATTCCATCCATGTTCAAAACGAAGTGTGAGACTGGGAAAAGAGGAGTCGAAACCTCCCTTATCCTATAGAAGAACCACAGGGTAGGGTGTTGTGTTTCCACACACTAACTCTGCTCTCTAATTCAGGGATTCAGCCGCTTAAGCCTACAGTACTGGAGCAAGCAAACACATAGGAGTGCTCTGCAAATTACAAGTACTCCCTCAATCACTTTAAAATAGTAAATAACTCGTGAGTTGATGAAGTGCTGATAGAATAAATGGAACTTTTCCCACCCCAGAGAGGACAGCACCCATGTAGAATTCTTTCAGGTTCTTGCTGTTTGTGAATTTAAAATGTCGGCCTGCGTCAACGATAGATAATTGTGTCTCTAATACTAATAGATCTTCTCCCTACAACTTTTCTCCAGCGTCTGTGCTAAAAATTTAAAAAAAATCCCACACCATCCTCTTTTGTGTTCGTTTAACTTCCGAATGTCCTTCCCCGACCCCCAGATTTTGCCCCAACACCAGTTTGTGACTGTAAGACGGCTCGAACTTCAGGGAAAGGTATCATTTCGTTACGCCTGAGCGCCACTGTTTTACATCCACAGAGGAAGAGAACTTTGAGTTCATCATCGTCTCCAGCACAGGACAGACGTGGCACTTCGAGGCCAACAGCTTTGAGGAAAGAGATTCCTGGGTCCAAGCGATCGAGAGCCAGATCTTGGCCAGCTTGCAGTGCTGTGAAAGTAGCAAGAACAAGGTATTGATCGACCGCCCGGCATCCTGCTGTCCCTTTCCTTAGTGAAGCCTGCCTTTAAGTATTGATTGCCTATAAGGCTGTGGTGATTTTGGCCATTACAAAAAAAAGAGACTTTTGTAGAAAAGGGCAAAGAAGAGCCACTAAGATGATTAAAGGCCTGGAGAGAAAGACTTATGAAGAACGGTTGCAGGGACTGGGTATGGCCAGTCTAGAGAAAAGAAGGACTAGGGGAGACATGATGGCATTCTAATATTTGAGGGGCTGCCACAAAGAGGATGGGGATCAACTTATTTTCCAAAGCACCAGAAGGCAGGACAAGAAGCAATGGATGGAAACTAATCAAGGAGAGAAGCAACCTTGGAACTAAGGAGAAACTTCCTAGCAGTGAGGACAATTAACCAGTGGGACAGCTTCCCTTCAGAAGTTGTGGGTGCTCCATAACTGGAGGTTTTTAAGAAGAGACGTGATAGGCACGTGTCTGACATGGTATAGGGCAGTGGTGGCTAACCTTTTTGGGCTCCTGTGCCAAAAATTGTGTGCGCCCAGAAGGCAATGCGCGTGCCCCCCCACGCCCCCTGCACATGCGCACGCAATCCCGTCCCCTGCCGCCCCCTTACCTGCACTGCGCCTCACAGCTGATTTTTGGCTAGTTTGAGGCCTCCCAGAGGCTTGGGAAAAGCCTCTGCAGGCTTTGCAGGCCGAATAATAAGCCCGTTTTGTCACTTCCAGTATTATAGCATCTATCTGTCTTCTGTCTCGCCACAGGCCCGGATGGACAGCCAGAGTGAAGCTGTGGCAATCCAGGCTATCCGAAATGCCAAAGGAAATTCTTTGTGTGTGGATTGTGGGGCATTAAGTAAGTATGTGGCCGTTCAGACTTTTTTTCAACCAGGTGTGCTCTTGAATTTCCATCCCACACAGCCAATGAATGGCATGAATGGTTGGAGATGATGGAAGCTGTAGTCCAACAAAGCTGCAGGGCACTGAAGAGAGGAAGATGGACAGGTTTACTTTACCAAGCATGTTGGCTGAACTTGTTTGGGAAAAGATTGCTTGTTTCCAAAAATAAACCCAATAGAGATGGTGCATTTCCTGTACAAACCTCAGTATGACATTAATTGCAAACTCTAATTCAGCGTCTAATATTGTTGCTTCCAATCTACATAAAAGTATATTATGGACTTGGTTAAAAGCATTTTCAATCCCTTGTTTCAAAAGGTTTGGATGGCATGCATATCTTTCTCTTATTAAGGTAATGGACTGAGCAAAATTGGTGGCTATCAGAATAGCTTTATGAAACAATAGGATTTGAAACGTTCTTTGTGCTTTAAAGCCGACATTCACTAAATCTGAGGGTGATGGACCTTTTTAATCCCATGAGTCACAATAATGAATGGTTTCCCAGAAACATAGCATCTTCCCCAAAATACATATGAGACTGTCCCAGATTCATTCTCCCTCTCCGAAATAATATCCTGTCTTAAAACTGAGAATATGAGTAATAAGTGGTCTGTATGGATAGATTTAGTAATACTGTACATTGAAGTATTGAGCTGCATTTTTATGCATATCTCTTGTTTCTTCAAATGTCACTCAGTTAATTGTTACAGGTAATCATTGACTTACAACCACAGTTGAGCCCAGAATTTTGCTAAGTGAGAAATTTGTTATGAGTTTTGTCCTATTTTACAATTTTTCTTGCCACATTTGTTAAAGGAATCACTGCAGTTGTTAAATTAGTAACATGGTTGTTAAGTGAATCTGGCTTCCCCATTGACTTTGCTTGTCAGAAGGTCACAAAAAGCTGATCACATGACCTTGGGATACTGCAACCATTATAAATATGAACCAGTTGTCAAGTATCCAAATGTAAATCCGGTGGCTATGGGGATACTGCAATGGTCATAAGTGTGAAAAATGATCACTTTTTTCAGTGACGGTGTAACTTTGAATGTTCACTAAATGAACTGTGGTAAGTTGAGAACTACCTGTACTTTGTATATTCTTTTTTTATTAGCAATGTTATATTTTGGTGGCACTTCATCATATCTTCTAGCTGTTAGGTTTTACCAATACAATATTTAAATCTTAAGAAAAGAAAAAGAAGGTAGAGGCAGGACATGCCAAAGAAATATGAATATAGTTGGATTTATTTCCACCAGCTCCTTTAAGTTTTCAGGGATGGGGCTTTCTTTTTTAAAGTCTCCTTTGAAGCTTCAGTCTGACAATTACTACATCGATAATATCTAGCTAAAGAAATAAGCCATCTCCAGCACAGATGTTTCTGTCCTTTGGCCTGACATTTCCCAGCAGACAGATTTGGCATACCAGCCTCAGCAGAGGATATTACAGTGACCCTTCTCCTATGCAACATCTGACTCCTTTGCTTCCCAACTGGCACTCCTTTTTAAGGGAACAGATTGATTCTTCATAGGAAAAACTGTTTCAAGAGTGGGTCTCTTTAAAATATTGGGGAGGGGGACTTAAAGATGCTCAGAAGAGAAGTCCCATTGCAGAGATATTTCCATCCTTCCCTTTTGTGGGTCAGCTTGTGATGTCTCTCTGTCTTTCTCTCCTTTGTCTTTCCTTTTTCTTCCTCTATAAAAGGAAAGCCTCCAAGCCCCAATCTGAAAATGCTCCCTGATAATAAGGCTTGCTCCCAAGAAGACTGGGCTTTTCCCTTTACCACACTGGAACATCCCTCACTTGGCTAGTTACAATCTCTCATCCTAACTTGGGTTGCATGTGACTTAGCACATCAGAACAATTCCCTTTAGTTTAGAATTACAGGTCTTTGCTTTGAAGAGGAAGGCCAGTTCCCTCCCCTTCATCCTACTTTCTAATTCCTCCATTTTCTTCGCTCCAGATCCAACCTGGGCCAGCCTGAACTTGGGGGCGCTGATCTGCATTGAATGTTCTGGCATCCACCGGAATCTGGGCACTCACCTGTCTCGTGTGCGCTCTCTTGACTTGGATGACTGGCCCCTGGAGCTCACCTTGGTGCTCACCTCTATCGGGAATGAAACAGCCAACAGCGTCTGGGAGAAATGCACACAGGGGCGCCGGAAACCCACCTGTGAGTCATCACGGTAAGTGCAGATAATCACATAATGTAGTGGAAGAACGGCCTCGGAAACATAGGCAGGCATAGTGTGTCTACTTACCTGGGAGCTTAGCATTGTGGTGCACATACTTGGATCAACACAGAGAGAAGATAAATTATCAATACATGATGTAGCTAACATTGGCCAAATTGCAGTGTTGCTGACTTGGTGTGTGGGAGGAGGGAATGTTAGGGATAACCAGATTCAAAGGGGTTAATTCTAAATATATCTTTAATTTTATAGACTCTCCATGTGGAGGGTAATCACTCTGCCCTTCTTTCTGCCTAGAGCAGTGTTTCTCAACCTGGCTGAGAGAATTCTGGGAATTGAAGTCCACACATCTTAAAGCTGCCAATATTGAGAAACACTGGCCTAGAGGAAGAAGCTATGAGGAGGTGGGGGAAACAGTTGATATCCATACCCCTTCCGAGAAGGGAATGGGACAACTTGCCACAGCCAAATTGCTGCAGCCAACTAACCATGGCCAACTCACTATGGTCAACTTGCTATGACCAACTCATCACAGCCAATTCATCATGGTCAACTCACTGCAGGACAGCTTACCACAGCCAACTTGCCATGGGAAAACTTACTGTAGGACAATGGAACAATTCTATTTAATTATTTAAAATCAATAAAAACTATTTCAATTGTTGCCATTCACATTTTACTCTATTCCTCCTTTTGCATCCTTTCTTTAATGATTCTATTCCACAATTTCTTCGATATTAGTGTCATTTTTAAAAATAAATTTTATTAATTTTCTATTAATTACATTCCTTAGTGCTTAATAAACATTGTGTTGTCTGAGTATTTAATTTGCTTAGCAATACAAATGCCATTCTTACTCTCCACCCCTTTTTTCCAGCCACTGGTAGAATAAATTTCAAGTCTGATAACATTCTGTCCTCTTTCTGTTTGATTTTCAATGACAGTCTGTCCATTTCTGCACAGTCTAATGTCTTCTTAATTATCTCTTCATCTTGAGGTGTTTCTTTATCTTTCCAATATTGTGCAAAGATAACCCTCACTGCTGTTAAAACATATAATACTAAATACATACTTCTTTTATCAAATTTTTCTGATATCATCCCTAATAAAAACAGTTCAGGTTTAAAATCTACATGTTTCCCTATTATCTTTTCTAGCTATCTATGTATTTTCTCCCATTTATTTATTTATTTATTTGCTTTAGCACAAGTCCACCACATATGATATTAGTATAACTTTTGTCCCGCAGCGAGTTGTCCCATGGTGAGCTGGCCATGGGAGTTGTCCTGCAGCAAGTTGGCTGTGGTGAGCTGGCCACAGCAAGTTGGCCATGGCAAATTGTCATAGGCCCAGTTTGGACATGAGAATCATTCTAGCTCTTAGATCAGAAGATGTCCATATAACTGCCTTGAATTTTTCACCATAGAGATGAAATCAGTACATGGATGTCTGAATTTTACTCCTTTTCTTCATGCTTATCTTGCTCTTCCATCCCTTTGACCATCTCTCTGCAGAAGAACCTACCATGTTTTGTTCTGTTTTTTCTTTTCGACTTTGTGTGCTTTTCATAACAGGCTGTCCCTGAGCACAGACTCTTATGGCAAACTTTCTTGATTGCTTTTTTTTTCAGGGAAGAGCGAGAATCCTGGATCCGAGCCAAATATGAGCAACGACTATTCCTGGCACCGCTACCAAACTCTGAACTCACCCTTGGGTGCCAACTGTTCCAGGCTGCCTTGGACCAAGACCTGGGAGCTGTGCTGCTCTTGCTAGCCCACAGTTCCAAGGAACAGATCAATGCTCCTACTGGGGACAAGGACCGGCGCACAGCTCTGCATGTGGCATGTGACCTTTCACATGTGGTTATCACCCAGCTTTTGGTCTGGGTAAGTTCTTGGCAGTAGAGGCACTTTTAAGTCCAAGGAGAGAGAAAAATTCTCTTAATGAAGGAAAGTGTGCTGTCCAAGAGAAAAGTTGACATACATAGTAGACGGGCCTCTGACTGTTAGAACATTGATTTTGAGAATGTAATGCATTCTCAGAATATATACATATATATATATTCTATTCCATTGTAGGCATACATGCGGAAATATACATATATATATTTCCGTATGTATGCCTCCAATAGCATATTTCAAATTTCCTTCCATGATTTCAAATGTTCTTGCTCCATACAGATATGGGAGGTTGGTAGTAGCTTGAAAATAGTTCTTTAGACTGAATTGGATCCATGTACAGCATGCATGGTGTCCCCTGGGCAGAAGCAAACAAACCCCTTATATTATGTCCATAGCCTGTGTGAGCTTCATCCATAAGCTATGCAACTGGTTTGAAGCAGAACTTAATGGCAAAGCCCATGCTTTGCATGCAGAAGTTCTCATCTCTCATTAAAAAGCACCATATAGGAAAACACTAGTGCCCAGGAAACTGAACAGAATCTCTAGTCAAAGTAGCAGTCTCCTATTCTTGTTTTTTTCTAATCAAGTTTTTTTATTTCAATCTACCAACGTGTTTTTTTTTGGCTCACATCTTACACTTATATATTTACAAATATGTAAAAGTCTTCCTGGAACTGGCATCAATATATCATACTTATTTTAGTCTTATTTTCAGGGAAACACAGTATTACATTAAAAGTGTGGCATCAATATATCATACATTTTAGTATAGGCAAAATTAATAATACCAATCATACCTCTTAATACACATATTCACATTAAGTCATAATCCTTCATTGCTTCTTTTCAGCATTTCAGTACTCTCTCCTAATACCAATCACCATATTGGTTAAACATACCCAGTAATTTAATTATTCAATTTCCTCCCCAATTTTGTTTTTTTAAATTAAAAAAAATCTCATTTGGCAAGCAGTATGGTTCCAGGCTTCACATCTCAACACGGACATGACCATAGTTACCTATTCTTTTTATTTATTCAATTTCATATCACATTATCCTTATTAATATTAAATATTAAACTTATCCAATTCCAATTCATATTATAACTTCTTTCATTTTTCTTAAGATATTCTCATATCTTATTTTACAGTGTTATCTAAAATTCTCATCTCATTTCTATGTTCATTTCTGATATTACCTTTTTCTGTCACATTTGCACCTTTATCAATTGCAGTCTCCTACTCTCAGTGCCCTGTGAGATTATAATGATAATTATTTCAGGTCAAAATTACTTCTACTGAATAGAAGAATTGTTTTATGTTGCTTGGACTATTTAAAACTGAACAATGATGTGATTTCCCCCCCAAAAAAAGCACCTGCAGAAGTCTTTCCCAGCCTACAGCCTAGTTGCATCACAACAACCAACTCATGCTGTTCCTCCAGTGGAAAGTCATTAAGCTCCTTCTGGAGATATGGGGTGGGGGCGGGTGGGGAACCATTGCTTATCAGAAGTTAGGAACAGCCATAGCATTGGTGATATTTCACCCTGTCTTTGAAAGCCTGGTACTGATGGAGCTAGAGAGAACTGGAACAAAGTGGGGAGAAAAATCAAGTGATTGATCTGTGTGGCTTGCTTTTCTTTAATTTTTTCGGCCTTTGAGCTAGTCTTCATTCCTGATGACTTACACGGACGAAGTCCATGAAATTTCCTTGGCAACATCTTCAGGAACTGGTTTGCTGTTGCTTTCTTCCTGGGCCTATACTGCTCAACAATGGGTAACTTGGGGGAAATACAGAAAAAAAATTATCAAAAATAACAAGGGCTGAGGAAGAAAGTAACTCTCTTGGAGAGAGGCAGTGGCTATAGCATTTCCACTCCTTACGTGTGAGATTCAAGGTTTTGGTAACAACTTATAAAGCCCTGTATGGCTTGGGTTCGGGGTACTTGTAAGAACGTCTCCTTCCGCTGACAAATACCAATCGCCCTGTGCGCTCTCACACACGGGGCCTCCTGGGGATACTGTCAGCTAAACAGTGTAGGCTGGCAGCCCCTAGGGGTAGGGCCTTCTCTGTGGGGGAGCCCACCCTCTGGAACCAACTACCCCTTGAGTTGCGCTTGGCCCGATCTCTGCTCCTTCCGCCGCGACCTCAAAACATGGCTATTTTTGCAATCCGGCCTGGACTGACAGGGGATCGGGGGTTTTAATTTGATTGTTTATTTGGCATAATTTAGTATCGTTTTAATTTCTTTTAATTTTTGTACTTTCTGTCTTTTATGTCCGCTGCCCTGAGTCCTTCGGGAGAGAGGGCGGCTTATAAGTCCAAATAAAACAAACAAACAAAACAAACAAACTTACGGAAGCTCTAGATTTCCAGCTTCCAGATGAAATCCAGTCATGCCTACCCAACAGTAGAACACACAGGCTTGTGTTTTGGAGTTCCTAACACTAATCCCTCTTTTTCTTTTTCCCCCTCTCACAGTACGGTGCTGACGTTAAGGCCCACGATGCTGTCGGGCACACGGCACTCTTCTACGCTCGCCGAGCAGGAAGCCAAGAATGCATTGACATCTTAATGCAACATGGTTGCCCAAATGAAGGCTACAGCACTATTGCCACCCCAGGCCTGCGCCGGAAAAGCAGCAGTGCCAGCATGGGAAGGACCGAGGCCCGAACTGCCCTGGTGTAGCATGCCAGGGGGAGCCTCTTCCCCATCCCAATGGTGCCAACAAGGGTGCAGTGACTGAGGCCTCCTCTCCTTAAGGAGATCCCACTCCCCTCTGGCACCTGGACTGTAATGCCAAGGAGCATAGATCATGACTCCTGTCATGCAGAGGAGGTGGCGGCTCCCATCCAGAGCCCAGCTTCAGTGGTTCTGCTTGGCGTCGGCTGCCATCCCCAAGACTCACAGCTCTCTCTACTGCCAGGCCTTGAGCTGCTCTGCTGATCTCCTCGGCAAACAGCCGTCTCTCCAGACAGGTCATCAGAGAAAGCCTACAGAGAACCGAGAGCAATGCATCCCAGTATTTTGGAGTGAATATAAGGATTAGGACCTGGGCTGACATTGTCGTCTTCCCAATTGAGACTTTGGGAAATGATAGGGACCAGTGTTTACGTGGGATCAGTTCCCCTTTTCTTTCTGGGTTTGTAAGATGTGTTGAAGGCGGAATGTAAATCAGCATTACTGGAGCAGTTGGTGACTGAACTGCGCTGACCACTTCTATGGAGCCCCCCCAAAATGACAACACACGGGTGGGGGTGGGGGTGGGTGGAGTGTGGAAGGGTCCAAGAGCGTTTGTCACAACAATAGCACTGAGGGAAGAAGGTTCAAGAGGGAACCTTTGTGTCACTTACTTGGCTTACGTGAACCCCTCCCCTCCTCGTGTCAGGGTACAGGGCTTAGTGAATGCACTTGAGCTGTAGCACACTAAAGGGGCTGTAGGCCAGCCTCCCTCATTTCTAGGCAGGAGCGTGTCCAAAAACAGGAGTGAAGATGCTCAAATCCAGCATGGATGGGCATGTGGAAAACATGTATTTCATGGAGAAACCTGTTTCCATTATTAGTTTCCCTTGCCCTTTCAACAAGTTGGATTTTCTCTTCTAGAATGCCAACCTGAGCAAGAGTGGGGGAGAAAAGTTAGGAACATATACACATACACACACACAGTATGTGTGCGTGTGTGTGTGTATAAAACCCGCGTCCTAACTTAACAGTAGCAGTAAAACCACCTACTGACTCTTTGGGGCATTTTTCTTTATCCAAGAGAGAGAACCCATTTTTATTTAGCAGACACAGCTCCTAATGCCTGTTTTGTAAAGCATTTTAATTTGAAATGTCGTGAGGCTGTTGTGAAGCCCACCCACAGCCAACCTGTCCAGGTCAAAGTGGATGAGGCTGAATGAATTAGGCCAAGACACCAATTAGCAGCAAGTCTCCACCTATTGCCTTGCCAGACCCCTTTAGTCTTAGACTCAGGATCACCCTGCCATCACTCGGAAACACCAAGCACACTCCTTCTCCTTCTTCAAGCCGCACTGAAACACATTCCTTCTGCTAACTTTCCTCAGGTCTGGTGCCTGATCGTTGCACTGAAATAGCAGTTATGTCTTACACTCTTTCGAAGGCCCCAGGCTGCCGCCTCCTCCTAGAAATTTTTTTCACCCTTTCAGATCGTTCAGAGGAGGGAGCAAATGGTTGAGGCAGCTGGTTATGGGCCAAAGAAGGGGGCTCAACCACGGTGAGGCAAATGCTGGGCATCTCTGAGGAATTCAACAAGGCCATCTTTTATAGATGCTGAACCTCCTCCTGAAGCTATAGACATACTGAGCAGCCAGAGGGGGAGTTCTTCCAAAGCAACACAGAGCCTGGCTGCTAAAAGAAGAGTCTTTTTTTAAAAAGAAAAGAAAATGAAGGAACATTTGTAAAAAGCTCCTTTCTTCACTCCTCCCAGTATTATCTTCCCTTTCTGACTTTTGTCCTAGTTTATTGCTTCATTTTGAGAAGGATAAAATCCTTTCTTCTCTTTCTAGTTTGGCAGCTCTCCTGGTGCAAGTGTTTACAGGCCTCATCTCCACTGTTGTGGCAGGGGCATCTGTGTGGTTGTGATGAGTGATGTGGTCTCAGGCTTTATTTCAAATCTGTGATCAGGGTAATGCAATTAATCCTCCCTCCCCAGTGTGGACAGAGCTGGGCTGGAGCAGCTGTTACAAATTGCTGGCTCCATCCCACTGACCTGTGGTCAAATCCAGCCTGATTTCATTCCTCTGGCCGCTGGTTTATACCAGGAGAACTGGACATGCAGGCAAAGGGCACAAGCCCAGCCAGGCCACATCACCTCTTAAGACACCTCGGGCTTTCTTGCCCTTCTGAATCTGAACAAGTTCTTGAATGTACTGGCGATTGTGTTGCACGAGATCCATGCCCCTTAGCTGTGAGATGGAACCCAACAGGCCTGGCCCCAAGAGGATAGTTACACACCCCGCGTTGTTGCCACCTTCCCCACGGCACGATGGATGAATATGGCAGGCTTTTGGGAAGGGAACCAGCTGTGCATCCTGGCTTCCGAGCACTTTTGAATCCAGCCTTGAGGGTCAGAAGGGAGGGGGCACTGATCCGTCAACACTGAATGTAATTTATGCTTTGGGGGAGGGCGCTGGCAGTTCAGCACAAGTTCCTGGGAGAGACTCTTGTGCACGCCCCAGATTTGGGGCTCAAAAAGTAAGGTGGGCGGAAGTGGGGGGGGAGGGGATGTGGAAGTGCCAGAGCTGATATTGGCCCTGTGCAGCTGTTGTAATCTCTTGGATTGTACCTTGTAAGTATGTGACAATGTAAGAAGATGTAATAACAGTGACTGATTATTCCTTCTTGTGATAGCTCTCCAGAGTTGGATTGCAAGTGGGTGGGAATATTTCCGTTGTGGGGTTTTTTTTTCTCTTTACAGCAGCAGCAAATAAGGAAGAGCATTTAGGAGAAAGTAGATGTTGGCCCCCTAATGCTGGGAAGAGGAGAAGGAAAAAGTGATAGCAACGGAGTTTGTAACAATTGGTCAAATGCAAGCTAGGGAACATGATATTCAGGCTATCTCAGAAGCCTTGCTGTGTTCCCAGGAGACCACGAAAAAGTGACAGTACTCTTTTAATTCTTGCCACTTGATCATCTCCTTGCCTATCTTTTATCCCACTGCATCAAAATCTAGTGTTTAAAATGACAAGTAGAAAAACACTCGGCAAATAGACGGACAGGAAGATTCCTAAGAGCATTTGCTTAACTTGTATTGCTTTACCCTTTATTACTTAGCTCCCGTTGGTGTCTTGCTGTAGTATTATACAGAGACAACTAAGCACATCTACATCCATTGAGAACTTCTTTGTCCACCACATACTCAAATGCGTGCGCTGCATGATAAAATACCTCTCCTTCTAGCCATTCTCACCTGTTCTTGCTATCGCAATGCCTTCATTTGTGAACTGCTGCATGAATGGTCCATTGTAGGAAAACCTCAATTTAATAGACAAGAGGGGAAGGGTGGTCCGTTAACTCCGAAATGTCAATTTCCATCAATTTACATCATTTGTGTGACACTCGTGCGACAGATTGCTTCAGAAATGGGCTTTTGTCTTGTTATTTGTGGGGGAAGCAAAAAGAAAATCTTTACCCATCGCCTCACAAGTCTGCTGAATTGAGGTTTTACTGTATCTTCATTTAAAGTATGATAATTGGTGATCTGTAAATTGAGTTGGTAGATAGGAAATGTGGTTAAAACAAGTAGATTAAGACTTATTTGGGGGGAAAATGCCACCGAGCAATAATCCATTACAGTTACAAGTAGTTGTTGGCTTCCTCACCCTAACAGGCTTCACACATTCAGTGGGTTTTATTTGCAGCTGCTGCTTAGTGTCAGTCCTGAAATGGCTCCTTCTGTGTCTCCATTAGCCCCTTAAAATAAAAATTAAAAATACATTTTGATAAAGAAAAACCAGAAGATTCCTCGAAGGGGGAGATTTAAGGGTTTATTCTTCATTTTAGTAATCCAGTCTGCCAAACTGAAAAAGTACAGATTCTAAATGAACATAAATTCCCCCATCATTGAAAGAGTAACAAATAAAATTTAAAATTTACTTCAAGTTTAAATAGGTTTCTTTTTCTTCAGAGACTGCAGCAGATGAGTTAGAATGCTGAAACTTTTTAAGTGCTGTAATTGGTATTTGAAAAAATTAAGACTATTTCCTATAGACATATCTTTGCCCAATTCCAATGTTACTTTTTAAATGTATATCCCTCACTAATCTTTTTTAAGAAGCAGTACTACACAGCAACACTAAGATTAATCTCTTTTTGTGGAAAACAAGTATTCCCACCCCTACCATAATCTACACAATGAAACTTCTCTGTGCTAATAATAAGGGTCAGCTAAGCCACTGTCATCCCAATTCAGAAACTTTGGAGATCCACAGTTTAAAAAGTGCTCACCGCTTCTGTAAAAATCTGAAGAGCCCTTCCATGATGCTCATTCTTGTAGACAAAAAAACAAAATACTGTAGATTCAGCAAATGTGAGAATTCTTGATTCAGTCTTGTGCTCTTTAGAATGGTGTGTATGTAACTATGAAAGTAGTTTTACAAGTTATATCAATGAAGATACATATTTATGAGAGTGCAACTTGCTACATTCAGATGTTTCAGTGGGGCTTATTCGATATATAGTCTCTTGGTTTCTCTGACAATAAGCAAGACAGTTTTAAAGAGTACACAGAAAACTTATTCAAGATTATTTCCCTTTGTACAATTGGACAATAGCTCCTTTACTGGGAGTAACTACTTCAGAAGGTCATTGAAATATTTTTCGTAGTTAGTAGGCCAGCTGCACATTTTTAGAAACTTATCCCTTCTTAAATTTTTATGGAAAAACCTGTAAACATTACAAATCTTATTCAGAAGCAAAGTCAGTCAATGAGGAATAACAAGAAAAGCACAAACTAGCATTTGAAGAGAAGGTGGGGACTGGGATTAAACAAATCCTCTTCAAATCAGCACCAAGGCGCAGCCCAACTGTCCATACAAAATTGTGGAAGGAAGGCTATATACCCAGCCCATACCCAGGGGCTAAAACAACCTCTTCTTTCTCTCTATAACAAAGACACAAAATTCCATCATAAGTTACAGAGTAATGGAAGCCAGTTGGTTAGGATCACCAGTATATGTAGCTGATTTAAATTGCCCTTCTCTTGAGTTTCATCTCCTAGATTTGCGAATTAAGGGCCGGTCTGGGCAGCTGTAAAGTTGGCGCCACAGTCAACATAATTGTAGGTCTCCAAGGAACTTTGAGATATGTGGCCAATGTAGGAGATTTTCACTGAAGTTCTGAAAGGCAGAAACAAAAGAGAAAAAGATGAAATCTTTCTTTTTTTTATAAATCAAAAAATAAGTGGAGTCCTCCCAATGTATACCTATGCCAAAATATAAAATTATGGGCCAGAAAGTTTATATTATTCAACATATAAATACAGCAGCTCCACATTGGACAATGCTCGAGTTAAGCTGCATTCAAAAACCATCTGCAAAGTTCCAGGTCAACATTGTACATATCAATAAAATGATCTCCATTTGATATAAAGGAGAGGGATCTACCACTGCCAGAAACTTTTTTACCATTTGCCACAGAGACCAAAGAGGGTAGGAATTAGAAACCAACAAGATCTAGAGGGGCACAGACTCATCACCTTCAAATTTCCTGCAACTTCACGCTTCTTCAGAAGCCCAGAAAATAGTTCATCAAAATGCAAGTTTGCTAGCTAAGGCAATGGTCAAATTCAGAGAGTAATCTGGAACCTACTAGCATATAAAAGAACCAACAAACCCTCTGTTCCTACCAAATCTGGGTGGTTCACTGGGTGTTTTTTATGAAAACAATCAGATAAAGGCATTAAATGTGGGAGGAGAAGATTGTTAAATTTTTGGAGAAACTTTCATTATAAACGTGTTAAGAATAATCCAGGATATACGTAAGAGTTCAATTGCTTTTTCCAGGTTTTTTGTTTGTTTGTTTGTTTGTTTTAAAGAGCAAGCCATAATGCCAGCTTTTGGCCACTGTGCTATCAAAAATCAGCAGAATTATTAAAGGGGGTTGTGTGGATTAAGAAAAAATGACTTGGTGATTGTTCCCCAATACTAGAAAACTAATTTAGGAGTTTATATTTGGAAATATAAAGCAGGAAGGAGGAGTGTTTTGAAATGTGTTTCTAACCCAAGAGATACCCAGATAAAAAAATCCATAAAAGTTACACACCTCATGAAAATCACAATATTGTGCACTCGGATCTTTGGCAGCGTGCAGAAGAAACTAAAAGACAGAAAATCACAAAATCTTAAAATAATGTTGAAACTAAATGATGCAAGTAATCTTGAAAACTATTATTCTATATCCAGAACATGGTCTAGCCAAATTTAACCGTGAGTTAATTTTTATTGCCGAATCTGTTTTTAGCTTTTTAGATGTAAAAAAATACATCCATGATATGACTGTACAACATTCAGTAGTGATACCATTTAACAGTAGCATATTGACACAGCAATATATTTTTAGGAATAAATTTTCTTTTGGAACAACTAGGAAAATACTCTACATATACATTTCAGACCGTTCATACAATTAAAATGTTTTTTAAAAGGTTGGGTTTTTCCAGTGGTTTGAAGCAATGAGAAAGATTATGACTTCTGAAATATCTGGAAAGTACTCCCATTTTTTTTTAAACATGGAAGCATGCAAGGAAAAAGCTTTTAAATTTAGCCAAATGGGAATAAGAAGGGATAATACTTGGAAACCTAGATCATAAGTGAAGGCTTACACATAAATTATACCCCCCACTGGCCCTGTAGCTTAGAAGGAGCTGCCATACTTCTACTGCATATATAAGATAAGGTAGCTGAAACTTCATTAGGGAACCTAGCAATGGCAACTATCTCACAGCAAATATTGTATTTCTTCATTACACGTCAAATGCCAAAAACAGAAATTACTCACTATACATAAGGTCCACCCATTTCAGCTTTCATGGTGAAATTCACCTGAAAAACACACATTGTGAATTAACTGTAAGTCAGCAACAGTAAAGGACTTTGAAACAAGTGTTTGCTTCTTCACAAAGAGCTTGCCAGAGTGGATGGTGCCAGTCACAAAAAACTCTCCAAACAAACGAGACACTCATATCCCCACATACTCTTAACATTCAGATTATCTTTCTCCTGTTTAATGGGGTGGGGTGGGGTGGAATAAATAAAGTCAGGCATTGCATTTTTTCAGAATAAATATGAGGTCTATTTTAAATCAAGAGACATCTTTATTCATATATTTATTTTAAAAAATGTAGAGCTAGCTATCTTAGAGCACAATTTTGGGTGGCAATAGATCATGAGCACTTTGGACTTTCCAAGTTTCCCACTCATTGACTTTTCAGTAAAATAATTTAAAAATACAACTCATATTGCAAGGAGCTAATTCTGGGAGTTGAAGTCCACGTGTCTTAAAAGGTGCCAAGATTGAGAACTCTCAAGCTACACGATTATCTGTTCATACCACACTTAGTCCCTTCTCTACATACATCTTAGTTTCAGGTAAAATAGTTGCCATACCATCTGATCACTCAGTGGCTGGATACGAGTAACATTGTTGATTTGTTGGGTCCCAACCACAGTGTTCATATATTGCACCTGACTGGACAAGTTGGTCACTGCTACAGAATAGAAATTGGAATTCCGGATCCGAAGGGTGGCCTATGGAGAGGAGAGAGGAAGGAAAACTGCTGAAAACAGACTCCCAGTTTTATCCTAGCCATCTAACTTTATTAAGGTTAATGTACTGGACCTTACCGTGATGGAAAGAATGACGAGGGAGTTTTTTTCATCAAACCAGACTGTAACCACTTTGATGCCATTGTCATCCACAAGCACTGAATGTGGAAAGAGAAAGAAGACCACCAACCCTGATGCCAGAAGGCAGAGCAGCACTGACACACAGACATAGAGCTTCCTGCAGAAGACAAGGCCAATAGTTTGGGCAATTTGCTGTGCTCAGGTCCTGCAGGCAGATCTTGCTATATATTGCAAAAGATTCCGTGTTCTACTTAGCGATAGAAATGGAAGACTTTCTACTTTAATATTTAATTCATGAATGCATCTCAGCATTGTATTGTTGTTTACCATTTGCCAAATTCCGAGTCTGCATATTAGACATCGTAACATCTGGAGAATGAATTGATTGTACAGGGGAATCCACTCAATCATTCTAAAGTGCAGCTTAGTTTTTCTGGAGACGCAAATCAAGTTCCGACAAAATATTTTATCCTAGCCTGAAAATAGGCAACTATGTCAAATACTTTTTGTTCCCCAAGACAATTTGGGACAGGGCCCTATACAAACTTAAGCATGAATTAGATTTCCCATGCCATGACTAAGTCTTCAATCGATTAGCTGACTTCCACAGCTAATCTCACTGAGTACATAGGAGATAAAGCTAAGAAGGAATTTTTAAAATTAAAGGTAAGCCTTTTCTATTTTGATCAAATTACTACTCTTAAAACTGCTTTAGCTATTCATACTGATCATTTTCAAATAAGATTTCAGAGAGGAAAATGAAAATTCTAACCCAATTCTCAATTCCAGTTCTCAACAGCCCCAGTCTTCGTAACATATAATAAGGGGTACTGAAAACTGTTAATCCAGGAGCATGCAAAGAAACAGTTCTCAGTCCTGCTTCAATTAAAGCAGTGTTTCTCAACCTTATCAAGTAGTCTGAACTTCAACTTCCAGATTTCCCATCCCAGCCAGCATGTTGGCTGAGGAATTCTGGGAATTGAAGCCCAGACATCTTTAAGTTGTCAAGGTTGAGAAACTAATCTAAAATATTCCCTTCATGAAATTTCATTCCCAAAAGTAATACTTTTCACTTCAATCCATGAAAATGTCTCTCCCCGCAGATGTGTCTATCAACAAATATTCTTTGTTGTTCAAGGGCATTTCCACATCTAAAACTTAAGTTATTTGAAATGATACCTACTGAAAATAATCATGAACAGGGAGGGAGGGAGGGAGGGAGGGAGGGAGGGAGAGAGAGAGAGAGAGAGAGAGAGAGAGAGAGAGAGAGAGAGAGAGGGATCTAAGCTGCACTGAAAAACATGAAACATTGCCTCCCATTAAGATACTGGAATTCACTTGGTAATTATAGGGACAGACTGAAGATAGCAAATTATACAGGTAGTCTGATCACATTAAGTTATAATACAAAAGTGCCCTGATATTTTAGATATTAAAATGATTTCCAAGCATTCTCAACTGACATGGGTATGGTTGGAAATACAAGTCACTTTTCAGCTGGATATTCATTTGTTTCATGCCTGCTCAAATTCTATATGTTACACAAGAAAAGGAATTAATTATTCCTGTATACTTACGTTCTTTGAGGTTTTAATCTTTGATCATGATATGGAATCAAAGCAACCAGTTCATTAACTTGCTCTGGAGACAAAAGCAATAATAACCATGAGTACCAGCTTCTCTGTGTCATAGTGAGAAAGGACCATTTTTAGAACCTTACTTTAAATGCAGTGTGAGTGAAGAACACATTATTTTAAAAGTCACATTTTTGTATTCATACCAAGGAAAGACAACATGTAACAAGCTTAGTAAAACACAGGAATCTCTCTGTAGCGTGAGACTATATATGGTCTTTCAAGGGATTTTTAATCTAAATAAACAGATGGTAATAGCTTAAGCAAGATTTCCCTTCCTGTGGCAAAAATGAAACAGGTCTCAAAGCCACTTTTTTGATTATATGCAATATACTAGTGAAATTTTAAGTCTCAGGCACCAGACAAAAGACATTGCATCTAATGTCAGCACCAATGTAAGGTTAACAGGAGTAGATCCAGGCTGGTTTCACTCGTTGTGCTAAGCTGTAAAACACAATTTACAAGTCCAAAACAGCAACATTCCATACCACAAGGAAGCCACATGCTTTAGTGTAATACGTAAACCAGATCTGTCACAGCTCTTACCTGAGGGGGGGCTTGATTTCAGGCAGATCAACCCTAAGGGCATTGGTAACTGTAGGTGTGATTGTATGATTGTGGCAACAAATGAGGGTAGAGATGGAAGGAAGGGAATCAAGAAGATTTTATTTATTTATTCATATTTAGATAGCCACTCATCTTACAATGACTTGACTCTGGGTGGCGTACAACAAACTTCTAAATAATATTAATATTGCTAATATTAGAAATTTTAAAATTGTAAAAGATATGACAAAATTTAAAAGAGGTCAGATGAAGGAGATCTGTTAATTAACCAAGAGTCATTTCAATATTTTGCCAGTCCCCTTGGATGCCTAGGCCTCAACCAGGTCTTGAGGATATCCAGAAAGTTAAAAGGGATGAGGCCAGCCTTATTTTGTGGGAAAGGGGATTCCATTAAGTAGAGGGGAGACACAGCAGAAAAGCCCTTAGGACCCATCAATTAAACTCCCTAATCAACATGATCCACAGGATGGGCAGATGTAATTAGGGAGAGGAAGTCCCTCATATAATGCAGCCGCATGTCATGTAGGTAAGACGAAGTGAGATGGAACAAATTCCCAAACCAGGCCCTGAGGAATTATACTAGCGATAAGGTTATAGAACTCCATAGCAAAAAAGATGGCTATAGTTCTGCCCTGAAACTAAATTCTCCAAACAACCCTAACCCCATTATGTCATCATTCCTTGTGTCAATCAAGGAAACAAATGATAAACACCACACAAAGGATTCTTTGCAGAGCAAGCAAGTGGTTCAATACATGCAAACCAAGCTGGATCAAAGACAGAAGCCAACCACAGAACGGAAAGGAAGTTTTAAATAACACCCATTCACTCGACAAGAAAGCTGTTCTTCAAATGTTATCATTATACCTTTAGGTAAAACTTTGAAACAGCAGCAGGAAATGCTGAAGGTAGGAAGTGAGGAAAGAATGGTATGCTAGGACCATGAAATGTTCAAGTCCAAACGGACTCACCATTCAACAGAAGCAGGACACATAAAATTACCTGTGGGAATGCAGCCAGTGCCTTGGCAGGAGGGACAGGTGATGCTGTCTCGTCCAGTGAATTCCACATACGGAAATTTGGCAATATCTTCTTCTCGGTCTTTATTGGTCAACAAATCCTCATCATTCTCTTTCTGCTTCCCGGAGCAATTGTTACTGGTGTCCACCGAGTGGAAAGACCCCATTGCAACTAGTATCCAGGGTAATCCTACATGAAACTATAAGTAAAACAGAAGGGGGAAATTTACACAGGAGTAAGAGTCTTCCACCATTAGCACAAATTTCATGTGGACAACATGGCCTTTAAAAAAATGATCCAAATTCTGAAGGAAAAGGTCTGCAACCTATACACAGGGTGTGCCTTATTTTATTTATTTATTTTTTTTGGAGGAGGGGGATTCACAGTGGATTATCTTAGCTAAACAAGAGAAGTGATTATCACTGTATAATTATATTAGAAGAGGGAGGTATTCCATTTATCCAAGATTAGCCTATTCTATAATCCTATTTAGGAACAAGATAAGCATTAGGGTTGGGAAGGACTCCCAAGGCTTTCCAAATATTTTGGATTATGGTACCGTATGCTTAAGAGAGCATTATCAGAATTAAAGTATCTGGAGAGGCCTATATCTGACTAAAGAGATGTACTTCTGGAGCCAGAAAAAGAAGATATAGGAACTGCCAACCAGTACCAAGTAATTAGGAATAAAGATTTTATCACATTAGGGAAGTTTCTATTTTTTTAATATGTACACCATTTAATATTTTTACAAGTCATAAGATCAGTGGACTTTGATGTACATGAAATGATACCGCAACTGAAGTGAGTCCCTTTCTGAACTCCTTTGAAGGAAAGTCTAATGTTCAACTCTCCTTTGAGGGAATTGGAAGTGTTTTGTTTTTGTTGAGAAACCTATCCCCAAATTGGTGCACTCCATGTATTTAGAGACTGCCAAATTGGGAAATGCTTCTTTCAGGCAGGCTGTATAGGACATGCAGTGGGGGGGGGGATGGTACACTTCTGAGTTCTCTTCAATGAATTAGATAATTAAGATAATTAAGCAATCTTTGGAGGATGGCAGGCACAGCTGAAATTTCAGAAATGTGTCATTAGTGCACCCCTAATATTGCTCATGATCAGGCACAAAACACTTACTTTCCAGAAAGCGGTCTTCTGCTATTACCTTTGCCCTTAGCTTGGTTTATATCATCCAGTTTAATTTCCTATCCCGTTTTCTGGGAAAGTAGACCTACTCTCAAGGACTATGCTTAACTGCAATCACCATCATTTTCTTTCTTTTTTTTTTTTTAAACAAATTTTATTCAATTTTTAACAATTTTTTAAAACAGCTCTTTTCAGTAGACAGCATGTTCCCGAGTCATCACTTTTACATGCAAATGTGACAGTAGATCTATATTCATTTTAAACATTTGACTTCACTTCTATTCCATTTTAGCGGACAAAGGGTCAAAGAAATTAATCCTAATCTCAAATCTTAATCTCAATCTGTATAGCCCCCCAGTTCATTTCGAGTTAATTGCAAATATACATATATATTTTAAAATCTTCATGTATAAATCTTACAAATAACAATATATTTGCCCATCATATTAAAGATAAAGTTCATCCATGTCTATCCTTTAATTATCTTCACATTGTTAATACTCTTTTATCATTTACAGAATTCTTTTGTCCGTCAGGTTTGCCCTTTCATCACATATTCTCTCCATAATTCTAAATCCGTACCCATGTTAACACTAAAAGAATGAAAAAAACCTAGACTTGCCCCCTTTTACTACTTTGAAAGTGACACCTCAGTGGTTAATATAGTAGCATAATCATAATCATTCTCTTTAAAACGAAGATAGAGAAAAAGAAAAGAAAATGGAAAAAGCTCCCTTACAATATATCTCTAATCGGTTGGGTTCTGCAACACATATCCCCCTAAAATTTATTTATGGTTCCAAAATAATAATAAAAATAACTAATCTTGGTTATTGACAAATCTCATTTTAGGCATTTTCTAAAATCATTTCAATTGATTCAATTCATCTAATCATCATTTAGCTTTCTTTTGTGGATAAGAAATGAAAAATGTGACCTTTTACCAGTAAAATTGTCAGTAACCCCTATTGTTTTACACTTTTATAATTACAATATATTCTTATTACCATTTCTTCATGCAGAACCCCCTTTTAAATACGTTAGCCATTGTCTCTATGCAAACAAGTTTCTTTCTTTATTATGTAATTCCGTGTCTCTCTATCTTTTGTTCTTGTTTCTTGTTCCTTCTCCTCTCTTTTATCCCGCTATCCCCTTCTCTATCCAGTTTGAATCCCTCTCTCTCTTTACCTTTCTGCTCTCTATCCTTCTGGACCTTTCTAACATGCCTAATTTCATAAATGTTCCCTTTTTAATTACCTTCTTAAGTTTCATTTTTTGACCATCCTCCCTTTCCTTTTATTTGTATTAATCTTTGTGTTAATTGTCTTCTTAAAATGGCTTTCCTTGTGCTGGCTCCTTCTCCTCCCTATTATCCTGCTCTCCCCTTCTCTATCCAGTTTGAATCCCTCTCTCTCTTTACCTTTCTGTTCCTTTCCTTCTGAACCTTTCTAACATGCTTAATTTCGTAAATGTTCCCCTTTTTAGATACTTTCTTAGGTTCCGTTTTTTAGCCACCCTTCCTTTCCTTTTATTTGTATTAATCTTTGTATTAATTGTCTTTTAAGATGGCTTTCTCTTGTGCTGGCTCCACCCTTTCCACGGCTTCTTCTTCTTTATTCAGCATTTGAATGCCCATATTTTCTGCAACATGCCAAGTTAGTTCAGTCACTTCCTGTAACAGTTCTTTCATACTTTTAAACTCCATTTTTAATTCTTTGGATGACCACCAAAATTTTAATTTTCCTTATTTCTTCCTCTTTAAATTTTCTATAATCCTAACCCAGGTCCAGAGTCTATATCAATATTGCCAATTAGTCCGGCAATCCGTCTTTGTGTATTCAAGCTTTCACTTTCTATAAGTCCTGCGTCTCTTTAAAATGTAGCAACTCCAATCCACAAAGGAACAAGATAGTTTCTTACTTCTTTAGCTTCCAATTTTTCTCCACAAAGTGGCACTTTCTGCACAGAGTCTTAACCCTTTCCTTTTATTTTGATAATCAAAGTTTTCCGAGCCCCAAACTTAAGTTCTTACGCTGGCTTCTTCCTTTCCGGTTCGAAGCCCTTATAGCTGTCAAAAATATTTTACTTATTTTTCTTCACTTGGAACTGCCGCTTCTGTTTCTCTTTTTAAAACTCATCTTTATCTTAATCCCGGGGTGCCTTGATCTTACCATCCGATACTCCCGGTTCCTCTGCTGTCGACTTCTCTCTTTCCTCCTGCACCAATCTTAGTCCCGTTGAGACCTTCTCTTGAGGTGGCCATTTTGACCACCGCTTCTTGACGTCTTCGGAGGGAAAAGACCAGACCCAAAAGGGGAGATCGGCTCCCCTCACTCTGGCTGGCAGATTTCCCTTTCTCCGCCGCCCCTACGAGGCAGCTTCAGCCCCGAACCTTGCAGGATCGGAGCTCTCCGACGCAAGAGCCAGGCTGCGGTCGTGGACGATCACAAACCGCCGCCTGTTCTCGAGAAGGCTCAACCCAGAAGTCACCATCATCATCATTTTCTTTCAAAGGACTGCAAAACATTCTGGTACTCGAAGATGAACCTCATACTTCACTGCATGCCAGATTCTGATTATTATATTTTATTTAAGAATTGTTTTGAGATGGGGAAAAAATGAAACTTTAGCTTTTGCAGATTAGATAGATTTGTTATTACAGAAATGGCTAGTATATATGATTATATAAAAGTAAAAAGTTGAGGGATTTATGTTACTACCTTATTCTACTGCAGGGCTATCAAACTCACAGCCCGCGGGCGGGATGCATCATGCGCTAGCCACGCCCACGTCTGGTTTAATGAAGGGGGGAAAGTCCTGATATGTCACGTGACGCCAGGAGTTTGACATCCCTGTTCTATTGCATCAAAAGGTGTCGGAAATTAATGGTTTTCTTTTTCTTTTCTCCTTTACTTTTTCTCTTCACGTTTTCCTCTGTATTTTCCCATTATTTTCATTTTTGTTTGTATTTTTATCTTTTAATAAACTGATATTTAAATTGGGAAAAGAATTGTTTTGAAAATTAATCTTTTTTTAAATTAAAATTGGATGAAGTAAGACATTTGATAAATATTAAGGAAGGTGGCTGCAAGGTAACCACTGGCACCACAATGCCTACTTTTGGATTAAGCTCAGCTTTTAACACTTTTAATAGAAAAATAATAATACCAACATTTTTAGACAATGTTCTCTATTGTAACTCTCCTTTAATCACACCTCTATAACACTGCTAAAACAGTGCTAATTAGTCAATTTTTATTTAAAGAAAACTGTAGCACTGAGCCTAAAATATAAATTATATTACTGTACTGCATCCCAACAATGGTACAAGCAATATGAGGAAAAGTTAGTTTATACTAAAGCTGTGATCAAAATAATGCCATCACAATGCAAAAGAAAAGAGTTGGGTGAACAAACAATCTGCCTGTGGAATTCTGCAACTTGGGAGTTGCAACTGAAGAAACGCAGCTGCTGTGGATACAACGCAGTTTCTATTACAAAATGAATGAAGAAGAAAAACCTTCAACCCAACACCCTCCTGCTTTGCCTCTAAACTAAGACAAAGAGCAGACCCAGTCCATTCTTCTGCCTGAAAAACAATACTTCGATTGTAAACTTTCCTTCCCCCCACCTCCAGTTAAGCCCACCCACTGCATCACTGCAGGAAAATTTAGGACCACAACTGGTATGGACTACGGCTATCAATTCTTCACAAACAATTAAATGTTCCACTGACAGGGCAGAATTCCAATAAGAATTAATTTCTTCCTGAATGCTAGGAGTGTTCCGTAAAACGCGCTTGGGAATTCAATTACCTTGGCTCTGGTCTCCTCTGGGTACGTTAGGCTATGACAATCTTCATCCTCAGAGTGGAACAACTGCTACGATTGCTAATACAGGTAGTCCTTGACTTACAATTGAGCCCAACACTTCAGTTGCTAAGCGAGACAATTGTTAAGTAAGTTTTGCCCCATTTCTTAAGTGAATCACTGCAGCAGTCAAAACAGCAACACCGTTAAAGCAAGTCTGTCTTTCCCACTGACTTGGCTTGTCAAAAGGTTGCAAAAGCATGACCCAAGGACACTGCAATAAATATGAGTCAGTTGTCAACCATCTGAATGTCGATCACATGTTCACAGAGAGATGCTGCAATGGTCAGAAATGTGAAAAATGGTCCCAAGTCACTTTTTTCAGTGCCGTTGTTAACGTTGGTCACTACATGAACCGTTGCCAAGTTGAGGACTACCTGTAATAGCAATAGCAATAGCACTTAGACTTATATGCCGCTTCATAGTGTTTTACAGCCCTCTCTAAGCAGTTTAGAGTCAGCCTATTGCACCCAACAATCTGGGTCCTCATTTTACCCACCTCTGAAAGGATGGAAGGCTGTATTTTGAGCCTCAACATTTCAGCCGTAATACTGACGGGAGAACCCCAGCCCGTTCCTGCAACCACAAGACCTCACCACCGTCCTACCTTACAAGGTTGCTGTGAAAAACTACCAGAAAATCTTGACCTCCTTGGAAGAAAGGCAGGCTCGCGGCATATAAATAAGAACAAACCCAAGTGTTGCTTTGCGGTCTATGCAACCGGATACAAATTACTTTTTAAGGGTGTTAAGTTGCTGCTGCTGCTGCTACACCCACCGTCCCTATTTGCCCCCCAACTTCACTTCTGGGAACCCCTCCTTGCGGGTAAGAAAAGACACCTACAACCCTCCTCCCCAGCCTTTCCTTACCACCATTAAATCTTAAGTCTCCAGCCCCGCAAACCAACCTGCAGCCGCCGCACCAAACTCTCCCTGCGGAAGCCGCTCTTGTTTCTTTAGGTTAGAATGTTGTCGCTACGGCACCTTATTACGTCACCGTGCGGAACTCCACGCTCCCCTCCCCTCCCTCGCCGCACCTTTCTCAAAGCAGCAGGACCGTCGCGAAGGCGGACAAGAGATGAACCCCAGCCGCGGCGCCTGCTACCGACTGCGCATGCGAGGCGCGGAAGTGTCTGGTGATGTGGGGGGGGCAGAACTGTGCTCTTAGGCGTGCTCCGGGCGTCGGAACTTTCCGTCACGTGAACGCCGCTCCCTGCGGAGGTGGCCCTCGGGCCTTCCTGCCCTTTTGTCTGCGTAGCTTTTGTACGCCGCTAACTAACCTTACGGATCGATGGCGATGGCGGCTGTGTCCGCGCAGCAGATTAAACCGCGGTTTACCAGTAACGACGGCAAAGCGAAGGTCTTTTTAAGCGCCTCGTGTAAACCAGCTCATCATCTCAAGCCGCGGGAGATCGGCTCATTCGCGGTCTCTACCGTTTTGCATGAAGCTCGGCATCGTTGATGTAACTAGAGTTTAGTTGCTGCAATGCCCAGAATGTCTATGGAGATTTTCAGTCATCCAGGTCATGGTTGTCCCCAAGGTGCTTTTTTCAAGAGGCAACTGGACTTTTTCTTTGAAGACGTTTCGCTTATACAAATTTATACAGATTAACAGAGTTGGAAGGGACCTTGTAGGTCATCTAGTCCAATCCCCTGCCCCAGTAGGAGACCCTACAGATGGCATTCTTCAGCTCTGACTGAATGGTGGGGAATGGAAGGATTTATTCTCCTTGCCAGATGACAATCTGTCTGCAAGGAGTATAAATCCTTCCATTTCCCTCCAAGTCAGAGCTGAAGAAGCTTTTTGGATGAGAAGCAAAAGGTCTTCACAGAAAAACAAGGAAGTCACCTTTTGAAAAAAAGCAACTTTGGGACAATGCCCAGAATGGATCTCGGGGCATTGTTTGCTTTGTATAGCCAGGCTTCCGTTCCATCCATCCCACGTCTTAAATAGAAAATAGAAATGGTTTTACTTTTAAAAGTGAGAAGTTGCCAGTTTGGTCAAGTGGTTAAGGCGCCTGATTAGAAACCAGTAAGAGACTTGCTTTCCTTGGGCCTGAAAACCGGCTGGCTGGGTGACTTTAGGCCAGTCACTCTCAACCCAGGGCAACACACTGAGTTGTTGTGGTGAAAACAGAAAGAGGAAAGAATATTAGTTATGTTTGCCATTTTGAGTTATTTGTAAAAAAATAATACAGATGGACAATAAATAAATACCATGCTGAAGGACTCCATTCTGAATCTGTGACTTTTTAGGAGAAAGAAAATTAACTTTGGTGATGTTCCCTTGCCATAGAAAGTATATAGGAGAAAATTGACGGCCGTCATGTAGCATTCTGATAAACTAGAATCTGAATGTGGGGTGACACAAATATGATTTGCATTTTGACCGCCTTTGTTTTGCAACACATGGTCTTATTGTTCTGCTCATCTCATAGAACTTGAATGTGGCCCTGGTGAAAATCATTTTGAGAATAGGCAAGCCACATAGTAACTATTTAACAAATTTAACCATAATATCTCAGAATTTGAAATATGCCTAGCATCTAAAAAGTACATGGACCACTGTTTTAGTCTGTATGATCACAGCTTTTAACAAGTATATAGTGGCACTAATATGCTGCACCTGTTCCATGCCCTCCCTCAGCTGTTCCAAGCATTCTGTTTGCTGCTTGTATGAGATCCAGCATTAACCTTTGTTTGCAGGTGACAATATTTTGGGTTTGCATAAAGGATGAATCATACATTTAATTGCATTGACTAGATTTGTATGGGGGAAAAAAACACTTAAATTGATACTCACTTAATGACTGTTGCAGCTTCTCCACAGTCAAGTGATCAGAATTGGGGTGCTTGGCAATTGGCATTTACAACTGTTGTAGCATAGATCACATAAATTAAATAAGTTTTAACACAAGACATCTCCAATTGAATTATTGATTGATTCCTTTATATCTGTCAGCCCTTGAAGGCAGGGATGGGATGCTACCGGTTCTGCCCGGTTCTATAGAGCCAGTAGCTCTGAACAGCAGCAGACACCAAACCGGTTCTGTGTCTGCTGCTGTTTGGCCCACCCGCCCAGGCTCTTACCTGTCCTTTATTTCCTGCTTTTTCAACCTCGGCTGCTTTGCATGGCACAGCTGAGGTTGAAAAAGCAGGAAAAAAAGAGGCTTTTCAAACGCTGCGCACCCACGCGCAGCGCTTTTCAGCTGTTTGAGCGGCACAACTTAAGGTTTTTTTACACACACACGCAGCGTGCATAGTCATGTGCAAAACATAGTCACCGAACCGGTAGTAACACTGGTTGAATCCCACCCCTGCTTGAAGATAGGAATCCAATGTTATGAGTGCTAATACTACCATTATTGCAAAGTTACAATAACAGAATCTTGCAGATTCGAAATACTTCTTCCTTCCCTTCCCTTCCCTTCCCTTTACTTTCTGGAGAACTAGCAACACTTTTTTGTGAGATGCGTTCTCCACTTCCATTCCTGCTATGGGTTGAGATATCTTATCCAGTTGTTGTCCTGGCTGTAGTATCGTATTTATTTACCAAGATCTCTCAAATATTGTTCAATACTTTAGGCAAATCCTTAAAGTCATTCAGTAATCCCAATGAACTAACTATACTCATTATCTATTTTGTAAATGCAGAAATGTTATGAATATATATTTGTGCCACTGATTTCTTCTAAGTAAACTATATATGTAATAGCAGTCTCGAATTTGGTGCCCTTCAGATGTATGGGAGTATTTTTATAATAATCGCATTGTCGTGTTGAGTGGAAATTTAGAACATCATAATTCCAACTTCTAGACATCATCAATTGCCTTAGAAAGAGTGAAAAATAATAACCAGCTTGCAAGCCCATCTCTAAGAATTAGTAGGAAGGCAACCGGAAATGAATATCTATATCAGTTGCAGTTTCTTTACATTTCACTAGATGGCCCATATGCCAGAGGAAAACCTTTGAGTAAAATCAGGCCTTCCTTTCACATTTTTTTAGTTCCATCAGATGTTGCTGGATTTCTCCAAATTCTCCATTTTCAGACAAATTAAATAGCGAGTTTTCATTCAAACCCTAATTCCATCCAATTCCAATTATCTTCCAATGTTAAAGAGCAAAGTTGAGCAGCCTCAGGAATGAATTATTCAGATGAGACACGAATTAGCATTTGCTTCTGTCACTCTTAACTTGTATTGTGAACAACACTGTTATGCACAGAGCGAAGGGACTATTCTGTGAAACTGAATTGATATTATGTACACTGAGAGCATATGCACCAATCACACTTGGCCAATAAAGAATTCTGTTCTATTCTAAAACTGACCATACTCCCATCAAAGGCCAGAATGATGACTCCTATATTGCAGGATTGCAATAAGCACAACAGCTTATTGCAATCACTTTAGTGCAATTCACATTTATGCAAAGTAATATTAACAAGGCATCCTATTGATACACACAATCATTAATAGAACAGAGGAGGTAGTCCTCTAGGATATGATGGATTTCTTTCAGGCGAAAACTTCAGTCACACAACTATGCCCCTCAAAAAGCTTTCCTAGTATTGCTCTTAATAGTTTTTGAACTTCAGCAGGCCTTAGATCAGAGTGGTTTTGTGACCCTGTCTATTGATCTACACTTTATGGTGCGTAGCTTGCTTTGTTTTCTTGTTGTGTTTTACCAATCTCTTGCCTTATTGTTTCATTCATAATTATATACCTAGAATAGCTGCTGAGATTGATCAGTTAAAAAAACAAGCAATCAGTTTAAAAATGGTAGCAAGGAATAGAAAGATCCTTTGATATATGTCAGTGTTTATTCTGATACTCACTATTTTTTTACATTGGAAAATTGAAAGAAATAGAATGTCCATTTGATACTGAGATAGCTGATGCAATTGTATTTTATATACATTCCTTTCAATCTCTGGGTGCAGCATGGGAACCCTCCAAACGTTACATTTCTCAACACTGACCATTCTGGCAATTTTAGAACTTGGAATTCTCTTCGAGTATGTGTTGGCAGTGTTGTTTTTATGATCCAGGGCAGGCTCCATGGCTTGGCCACCTCACTTATGTTTCCTATTTTCAGCCTTCTGAATACGTTGTTGGGTAAACAGTCCGACCACTGCTTGCAATCCAAAGTTAAAGATAGAAAATTACAGAGACAGCTGCCAGAGGAAAACATTGGATCTAGAGCTTAGAAAGCAAGTTGCCAAATTTCAAGTTGTTATTTAGAAGGAAACTGATGGTGGTGGTGAAAGTGCGTTGATTTATTCATTTAGCATATGGCATACAATGTCAGGGGAAACTACACATGATAGACACAATGCAGTCCTGACAGTCTAGATTGCTAGTTTATTTTGTTTGGGGCTTGTAAGCCTATCCTTGGTGCTCTGCTGGGGGACAAAGTAGCTTTACACCAATTAGCTAGCGGCGCTTGGGTTGCTGGCTCTTCCAGGCTCTTTCACCGGTGTCACCTCACCTTGTGTTGCGATGCCTCATATTCAGCCAGGTCCAGGAAGGGCTTCTGCTCTCTGCACACACAAGCGCAGCTAGGTTTTCCCCCCTGAAGTGGTACCCATTTATCCAGTCACAATATTACGTGCTTTCAAACTGCTATGTGCACAGGAGCTAAAGATCGAGCGACGGGAACTCACTCTGTCTCACAGACCCGGGCTCGAACCATTGGAGTTGCAGACCATTTCTGGCCACCAGTTCCAGCAACCTTAAACCACTCCGCCATCGCATCCCTTGGTGAAAGTGAGTGTGGTAAAAAGATAGACATTCAGGTGACAGCTCTCTTCCACTCATAGTAGATACAATTACTTAGACCAGCCTTCCTTAAATGTGGGGGTTCAGCTTCAGAACTCTAAAGTGGCAGGGAGATTTCTATGAATTCTAAGAGTTAACCATCACTTTTCTAAATGGAAAAGTTGGTTTGAGCAGCACAAGGTGCTGTTGGTGGAGAATGACCAAAATACCTTCCATTTCTTCCCACCATCCTACCCCAAAGACGGTAAAAGGGCAGGGCAGCAGCAGGTCTGGCTGAACAAGTGTCAACAGCAACAACAATTGCCCAGGTTGGCAGGGAAAACAGGGAAAGACATGTTTCAGTCCTCAAACACTGCATAAAATTTGAGATCTCCACCATCAATCCCTATCCTACCATAGGAAGGGTGTCTCCAAATGGTTCTCATTTAGGGTGCGCAGGACATGTTAAGGAATTGGTATTGCACCCAGTTCTAGTTTTTCCCCTTCCACTAAACATCAGTAGCTGGCAGGAGAACATCTGCCAATCACTTTCCTTAACTTGGATAGGGCTAAGATGGGACTTGAGGGATATTTTGATAGATAACTAGACCATCAGACACTCTCTGATTTACTTTTTGTGTGTGCAAGTGTTTTACATGGCTGCATTTCAGCAGAGCCTGACTATCAGCTGATACCAGTAGAGAGATGGATCAGATTGGACTGTTCCAGAAGAGTACTAAACGTACGTTCAAAAATAGCATGAATGACAGCTGGTAGGCTAAAAGGAGAGCTTTGCCATGAAGCAGCAAAGAGAAACGAAAGGACAACTCTCCACCTATAAAACCCCACTTCTGCCACCCCTAGTTGGATTCTGGTTGGGCCGATTCAGGTTTCTGAGCTGCAGGTTGACTTGAAGTCTAGCAGGTGCAGAGAGATTCTGGTTAGAAAGACGTGGATTCTGCCACTAAGAGGGAAAGGGGGTCCTGTGTCAATTTGACATGATCAAGAAATACTCATCCATTGCCAGGGGTTACCTGACTGCAATCCTGACAGAATGGCCTACAAAGCACATCAGAACGTATCTACAGCAAAACCTATATTGGAACAGTTCTATTTAACACCATTACAGGATGAGGATGATGTAAAATTGTCCCTGATAAGAATTGGGGATCAGATGAGGGTAATGTCTTCAGAACACAGCAGAAAAAGAGTTTGCCAGAGCTTGTTGCAGTTAAATGTAGGTGAAGAAAAGGCTTTTATAAGTGTTGAGCGGGGGAACTCATAGTTCTCTGGATCAGGGGTCTCCAACCTTGGCCACTTTAAGACTTGTGGACTTCAACTCCCAGAATTCTGGGAGTTGAAGTCCACAAGTCTTAAAGTGGCCAAGGTTGGAGACCCCTGCTCTGGATGATAGTTCTGGCAAAACCATCAGACTCCTAAGTGGATTCACTTTGTTTATTAAAACTACTAGGACGACAGGCCTATCATCCAGCTTTATTTACATTGCTTATAGCCCACTCCAGCCCTGAAACATTTGTTCCTTAAATACTTGGTGAGAAGACAAAAACAGAGGATATTTTATTCTCCAGTACTTCCTTATGGGATTCTACATAATAATGGATCGCTATAATTTGAGAAGCAGAATGCTAGAATCAATCGGTCATTCTAATACACTAGGGACTCTTTTTATGGTTTAGACCACTTCCTTACATACTGTAGTTCCCCTTCATCCCCAGGAGAAATTGGCATGTGGTTAAAATATTCTGTAATCTGGGTGTATAACATATGTATGTGTCAGGATAGAGACTTTTTTTAAGAGTCTGTTCTTCTGTTTAATATTAGTCCTGCAATGTGAAAGTGGGGGGACGGGGACACAATAATGTTTGCTCTATCACCAACAATCAACCTCGTCATTCATTTCAGTAGCTCTGTTTTAAGATTCACCTGACCTTTTTTCCTCTACTCTCCTTTATTGTTTGAACCTCCTTTTTTTCCTTTTACAATTGGAAAGATCTTTTATGGCAGAAGGCCTTAGATTAGCATCTGGTGTTGGCACCAAGTATGCCAGAATGTCTGTTTATAATGGCTAGGCTGAAAATAGTGTAGACCAGCCTTTCCCAACCTGGTTCTCTCAAGATGATATGACCCTGCAGTTCCTGGAATTCCCAGTTCTAAACTCAGGAAATAAAGCGAAGAATCAAGTTGAGGTTATTGAGTGGCTTCCAGATGTTCCAGCAGCACATTTGGTTGCCTTAGACTAAGGATTTTTTTTTGAACACCAGAAAAGCAACAGGAATCTCTGGCCCCTGCTAGATAATAACATACAGGTAGTCCTTGACTTACCACAGTTCATTTAATGACCATTCAAAGTTACAAAGGCACTGAAAAAAGTGACTTGTGATCATTTTTCACCTGCCCATGGTCACGCGATCAAAATTCAGGTGCTTAGCAACTGACTCACGTTTATGACAGTTTCAGTGTCCCAGGGTCATGTGATCATCTTTGCAACCTTCAGACAGTCAAAGCCAATCAGGAAGCCAGGTTCACTTAACAACCATCTTGCTACACACCTGCAATGATTCGCGTAAGCACTGGGCAAGAAAGGTCGTGAAACAAGGCGAAACTCACTTGACAAATGTTTCACACAGCAACAGAAATTTTGGGCTCATTTGTGTTTGTAAGTCGAGGACTACCTGTATTTATACATCAGTTGTCTTTATTAGGCAGAAGCTGCCCTGGGATAATCTACTGTATGATTATAGTTATCAGCGTGACTGTGAAGAATGAACCAAATGAGAACAGCTAACTTAAAGCAGGAATGTCAGACTCGCAGCCTGAGCCAACCTTCGATTTAACGAAGGGGAAAGAATCACAATGCATCACATAACAACATGATGCTGCGAGTTTGACAACCCTGACTTAAAAGGGATCGAGATTGTGCCATCCCTTCAAGGCAGTGCAGACCAAGAGGCCCAAATTATGCACGCTGATACTACTTTTATTATAAAGTTACAATAACAGAATCTCAGCAAGTTTGAATGCACCTTTCCCCCTTCCCGCCTTTGTGTTCTAGGGAGGATCAGCTCTTGAAATGCTTCCTCCACCTGGGCTTTGGACTCTGGTTTCTCATATCAGACTGTTTGCCTCCTGTCTCTCAAGGTTATTTACACAGCCCATTACAGATTGAGTTGCTCACACAGTATTAGTAGATAAGTGAAAATTGATTAAAGCAACATGAGCCTAAAAGAGTCTCTCACACTTGCATCTTGAGGGATCTTGTAGAAGACTAGAAAGCAAAGGGTAATCAGATGGAATCCAGTACAGAAAGGGATAACTGCAGGGACAGTCTTGCTGTACAGTGAAGCAGGTTGTCAGTCTCATTAGACAAACCAGATCAGGAAGTTACCTCCTCCAGAAAGCTAAAGTTACTTTTATTGAGATTAGCTCTTAACAACATCATCTCACAAATCTGATTGTGATGTGTCTCCTCCGCCTACTACCGCTAATCAGGGAGGCATCTGCCTGAGCCACTTCCAAACCTTATCTGGTTGTTCTGGTCTTTTTTTAAAAAAATACCATTCCTTCTGCCTAGTTTCCAGGTCCTGCATATCTCCATCAATGTCATCTTTCCTACTCTTTATAACTTTTAAGATGGGTGGACTTCAACTCCCAGAATTCCCTAGTCAACAAGCTCTATACCCAAGATGTCAAACTAGTGGGCCACAGACCGGATGGGTCACATGCAGGCGATGCCCACCCCAGCTCCAGAAGGGAAAAATATTACAATATGTCACATCATGACAGCAACATAATGCTGTGAGTTTGACACCCGTGCTCTATACTGAAGCAGCCATCTTGGGCTGGATGGGGCAAGGTCATGTGACTCATGGTCTTCCTACCTTTTGTAACTTAGCTTGTTCTCTTCAGGTGTATGAAGAACGTGATCCTGTTGCTATAAGCTGCATTCATCTGCTGAGTCAGTCAGTCACTATGTACAAAATTAAAGAATCCTCATTTGTCCTTAATAGGTATCACATTGTCTTCAGAATGGTGTGCAAGGCTTCTCTTTGCTCTGCCCTCTAAATAAACTCAATGGGTGTGAGACTTTGATCCTGACCCAATTCTCAGCCCATCTGAGCAAGCCCTAAGCCACCACTTTAATGGTTGCCTATAAAGCAATCGTATTCCTTGGTGGCTTTAACAATCTTCATGTGAATTTAATCTAGAAATCCTGAAGCGTCAGATCAGAGAACATAGGGGCAGGTATGGTGTGGATATAAGACTGCTATTTAAGCAGTTTTGTTTCCTGAAGAGCCCACATAACAATTATGATAAAACAGTAACCAAGATAAGGGTGAGTACTAATGAAACTTTGTTTAGGTGTGACTGCTTATAAACTACAAGCCTCTTATGGTGTTCTTATCCTGCTACATTTTTAAAAAATTCTATAAAACCTCTACCAGTTAGAACTGGGATGTGGTTGGATAGCTCTGCTAAAAACCCACCATGCCTTTATATAAATTTTGCGCTGGCTGGGCACAATTGTGTAAATGTGCTAAGAGTTTAAAAGGCAGCTCAGGTTTTCTTCTATCCTTGATCTTCCTTGTGACCTTCCCAGCAGACTTCCAACAAGCAGAGCCAATGGGGGGGTGTTGGATTTGCTTAGTAACAGTGAGGTTCACTTAATCACCATGGTGATTCACTTAGCAACTGCAGCAAAAAGGTAATAAATTCAGATATGACTCACTTAATGACTGCCTCAGTGTGAAAGGTCTGAGGTCGTAAGTTGAGGACTACCTGTACATAACTTGGACATCCGAGTTAGGTTTTTTTCCCCCTTCCTCTTCCTTATCTCCATCCCTCAAAACTCCAAATTCTCTAAATTCTTCTATAGCAGACACTTTAATTTAATATATAACAGTTATCTCCAAATTCCATCTATATAAATTGGCATATGCAAATCTGTTTTTTTTAATAAAGTGTAAGGGCCATCCAAGCATCTACTGTGAGTAATATAGAGATAAGTCAGGAAAAGAAGCTTCTGTTTCCATTAACCTTTCTCCATTTTTAGGCAGAGCAGAAATCAGTTTACCCTAAATTTAAATGTGGTCAGGGCCAGCTCAGCCCATAGATGCAGACAAAGGCAGGTATTAATTTAAAAAATTGAGTTATTGACATAGATAACACATTGGTATATTTTGCAATTTATATGCATGTCTGGAAGCCTTTTTTAAAATCTAAAATTATTTCAATCTCACTCATGCTGAAAAGCCTAATAAAGCCCGTATTATGATAAAAGCTTTTCTGCAAACATAGAGAAGTTTATTTCAATCACACTTTGCTCAGAATCTGAAAACTTGCAAAACCTTGAGAGAATATCTTGAGTGAAGGGAACATGCGCCCTGAATGCTATAATCATTATTGGAAGGCCACCATAGAATACCTTGAAATATAGAGATGCTGTGCCATTTCCGGTACCAGTAGTAGGGAGAAGATACTCTCTTTTGTATCTATTTTGAGGGTTTTCTGTTGCTCTTAGCTGATCAAGATGCCAGACCCAAAAAACATTTGGTGGGATATAGCAATTCTCTTCTTACGCTCTTACAATCTCCTTGCTGTCTGTTTTCAGGCTAATAAAAGCATATTTCAAGTTCTCCTTGACAATGCTTGGTTCCATTCCTGAATATGAAACAAAAAGACCATCAAGAAGAGCCCAGCTCTTACCTGGTCCTAATCTGATTCTCTATAAAATTTGGAATCTCTTACAAAGCCAGGTTGCTTTGGGTTCATCGGCTACCCCCTGCTTCCCTGCAGAATTACTACCAAGGTAATTCTGGAGAAAGGGGTTGACCACTATTGACGCCTGCTGTATCCAGCACTGACGCAAGCTAGATTAATTTGGGGTATATTTGTTGACTTTGTCAGCCACAGTGGAAAGATTGCACAGATTAGCTTCTTCATCATTCACACTGTCCTTTAAAAGGAAGGGGAAACCCTTTATAATATACCATGCCCCAAAGCATTACATTTTTCCTGGAATCCTTTGAGAGAGATTTCAGAATTTCATCCAATCTGAAGGAAAAGCCTAAATTAAAAACAGCAGCAGTGGGGCAGTGTTCTGGCAACTACAGTTCTGACATCCTGGCAAAAACGACAGCAACACCAACTATGCCTCTTCCACCAACTTTGCCAGAACTGTAAAACATAAAAGAGTTTATTGCAAGAAAATGCTTGCAATAATCTTCTCACATGTACAGAGCACAAGGAAGGTTTCCTCTCTTGTTCCCAGCGTGATGGCAAATCATTGATGGAAAGTTTCAGCCTCATTAGCGATTGCCTTCTCCAAATGTCAAATAAGATGTTTCTCTTATCTCCCTCTAACAGCCTGTTCCTTCTCCATTTATACTTAATGACTCTGGGATTTATTTAGAATCTGATCTGCGTCAAGAAAGGTGGTGTCTGCAGGGTTTGTTTGAGGTGGAATCTGGAAAAACAGAACATGAAAGCTTGAGGTGATGATGGTATAGAAATATTGAGAGACTGATCGTATCAAATGTAAACGTTAGTCTTTGCAGGCGCCTCCATCCAAATATACTGGAAATTGTAGGTTTGGTCTCCAGCCCATAATCCCCACGTTCTCTGTGAAGGATAATTTTTCCTAAAGTTTATTATGTACTTAGGAAGGCTCAGGAGAGCAAGTTTTCAGTAATTCTACAAGAAAGTAGATAGGAAAACAAATGGTGAACAGGCACGGCCGGTTAAAAGCAATGCCAGAGCTGAGAGGTACCAGATGGCTTCTCTAGAATCTACAGATCAGTGTGGTTTAGTGGTGAAGAGGTTGGACCAGGATTGGGAGACTCTTGATTTAAGTCTACCCTCAGCCACAAAAAGTGGCTTTGAATCAGTCACTCACTTGAACCCCAACTTCTCTCACAAGTGAAGGAGGAAGTGGTATGCAGGTGGCTTTGATATCCTGAAGGGAACAGAAATATAACCACAGGTCGTCCTCAACTTATGACCACAATTGAGACCAAAATTTCTCTTGCTAAGCGAGAGAGTTAAGTGAGCTTTACGAACTTTCTTGCCACAAATGTGGTTGTCAGAGTACATTCATGAACTGGAATAGAGCTTGGTAACAAGGTTGGCCAGTGAATAGGCATAGCAACTAAATCAGCCAATGAGGACTGTTTGGAAACTGAAACTAAAAGTAGACTAGGCGTGGCTATATGTTAAGCTCTGCAACTCTGAAGCTATGTTGAGCTCTGAGTCTGTCTATTGAAGATGAAACTAGCTTGCTTGCTGAAGACTGGAGCTCTGCTCTGAACTTGCAACACGTTTCCGTTTGAGTTTGCTCCATGTTGGAGAAATCTACAGCTGGTTTGTAAAATCTACTTACGTTTATAAAGATGTTAAATGAAGCATCAGCCATCTGTGTTTATTTTTCTGGCACTGAATTATTGCTGCAATAGTTGTTAAGTTGTAAAGCGAATCTGGCTTCCCCATTGACTTTGCTTGTCTGAAGGTCGCAAATGATGATCACATGACACCAGGACACTGCAACTGTCTTAAGTATGAGCCTGTTGCTAAGCATCCCAATTTTGATCACATGATCATGCGGATGGTACAATAGTCATTAAGTGTGAAAAACTGTCATAAGTCAAAAAAATTTCAGCAGTGTTGCAGCATTGAATGGTCACTAAATGGAAGTGTGTAAATTGAGGACTACCTATAAACATTTCCATCATTTATTATTGGTGTGGTGTGATTAGAAATCAGGAGGTTGTGAGTTCTAGTCCCGCCCTGGGCGCAAAACTAGCTGGGTGAATCAAAGGTGTGGATAAGTAATACATGGCAATAAAATAAAATAATTGAAAGGAAATAGAATAAAAGTCCAAAAAACAGAAGCCAAATAAAACAAGCACTGAATGGAGCTTACTTAGTGAGGGCTGCTTCAGGAACACCATAATGTCCTTCTGATGCCATGACTTCCCATGCTTTGTTTCTTTTTACTCTTTTTATGATGTTGATTCTTTAATTCACTGGTCAGTCACCATAATAAATGTTATCTATCTATTATTTTGTACTGTATACCAAATGGTTTGAAAAGTAACAGGAAGACAATGAAAATAGATTTTGTGCACTTTTATGGTTAGGAAAAAAATGTTTCACAGTTAGAATGACATTCCTAATCAAACACTTATATAATTGGTTGAAGAGTTCACATTGTTGTCCACATTTGAATAGTATTTTAGGCCATTTAAACAGCACGTGTTATTTTAGATGCTGAACTTTCCATTGTTTTCCATTAACTGATTTTAACCTATGCATGATGGGGGGAGGTGTATAAGGTTAAATCTACATTCTTTTTGTGAGCCTCTACTCTCCTTTTTAATATAATATATTTCGGTATAATTATATAATATATAATTTAATATAATAGGTTTTTTTTAAAAGCAGGGGGACATTTACCACCCCCACCCCCAAAAAACCTTACCCTGCTAATCAGTCCTGAGCAATAGTCTCAGAATGCACCATTTGATTTCCTCCTGGATGGATTTGTTGCTAACGGGCTGGGCAGGATGGCATCAGAATTGGCTCAGTCCCATTGAAGTAACACACTGGAACTGGTGTGGTTCTTGTAGCCTACTAAACTCTCTTTTGCTCACTGCCATCTTTCCCTGGGAATAATACACAAGTAGTCCTCGACTTATGACCAGTCACTTGGTAACTGCTTGAAGTTACAACAGACTTCCCCAAAGATACTTACAACCCAGTTCTGAACTTCTAACGGCCACTGCTACCACCCCATGATCACATTTATGGCCATTTGCATCATTCTAGGCCTACCTTAGGCATGAAAGTCCACCAAAAGTCACCCAGCTGAGTTTCATCTTTAAGGCAGTAGCTCATAGTCTCCTAGTTGCTAGGCCAGCACCTTAACTAAATACCAAACTGGCTTTTTGAAAGTAAATTTGCTTTTTGTAAGTAAACTTGCAGTGACTGACACATAGTTGGCAGCTGTGTGGTGGTTTCAGCAGGCATCTGGTCCAATGTGCAATTTTGATAGAGGTATGAATGCATCATTAATTTTGACTTTTTCCCCTACTTCCCAGATGAGGCACTAAAACTTAATCCAGGCAGGATTCCTCAAGATCTCTCCACTCCATTGCTGATTGTTCCATCCATCCATTCATCCATCTATCCATCCTTTTATATATATTCCTTCTGCCAATTGACAATCATGTTCTCTTCCATATACCATATACTCACTTACTACTGTACTTGTTGAGCTACCATTCACATTTACAATGACGCTGAGAAAAATGAGTCTATTGGTCTTTGAAGTTGTGGCCATCATAGTGACCTCACGGTCACATGATTGCAAATTGAGCATTTGGCAACTAGTTCACATTCATGATGTTCACAGTATCTTATGGGCACCTTTTGACCTTTACTGTCTTCTGACAAAGTCAATGGGGAAGCCAGCAAGAAGTTGCAAGTTTGGGTCACATGATGTCACATGTAACAACTCACAGTGACTCACTTAACAACTGCAGCCAGAACTAACATTTCAAATTGGTGCGGTCACATGACATCGTGCTTAACGACCATGCCTAGTAATGGATTTGTCAGTCCCAATTGCAGTCAGTAATGGAGGACTACATTTCCCTATTGTCTATTGGAAAGTGGAGTCTCACAAAGATAGATGAATCACTTCTGCAGTATTATAGGATAACAGATAATCAGAGTTGGAAGGGACCTTATAGATTCAAGGTGCTGGTGTTAACCTATAAAGCCCTTCATGGCATTGGACCGGGGTATTTGCAGGAAAACCTGCTGCCAATAACAGCTTCCTGTCGACCCGTGCGCTCCCACCGGCAGAGCCTGCTCAGGGTGCCGTCAGCCAGGCAATGCCGGCTGGCGGGTCCCAGGGGTAGGGCCTTCTCTGTGGGGGCACCCACCCTTTGGAACCAGCTACCCCTGGAGCTCCGGACGGCCCCTGACCTCCGATCCTTCTGCCGTGGCCTAAAAACTTGGCTGTTCCAACTAGCCTACCCGGACTGAAGGAGGGGGGGAGGGTTTTAGTGGTTTTAGTGGTTTTTTAAATTTTTAATCGATTTATGAGATTCCTGGTTTAATTAATTTTTTAATATTTATATTGTACTGTTTTAGTATTGTAAGCTGCCCTGAGTCCTCAGGGAGCAGCATATAAATCTCATAAATAAATAAAATAAATACAGTGTAGGTCATCTAGTCCAACCCCCCACCCAAGCGGGAGACCCTACACCATTTCTGACAAATGGCAGTCCAATCTCTTCTTGAAAGTCTCAAGTGACTTTCTTCTTGAAAGTCTCAAGCTGTTCCATTGGTTGATGGTTCTCACTGTCAGAAAGTTTCTCCTTATTTCCAGGTTAAATCTCTCCTTGTTCAGTTTCCATCCATTATTCCTTGTCTGGCCTATAGGCACTTTAGAAAATAGTTTGACCCCTTCCTCTCTGTGGTAGCCCCTCAAATATTGGAAGACTGCTGTCATGTCTCCCCTGGTCCTGGAGGCAAGCATTTGATCTAATAAATTAATTGACTTATATATTTTTAGTTTAATCCAAGCATGTTTATTCAGAAGGAAGTCCCCTTCTGATCGATGGGATTAAGACTATGAAATTGTGAAGGAAGGCCCTGTTTTCATGATTGCATTTTGAAACAGGTTCTCTTTCCATGTTTCTAATTTGACCTCCAAGTCACTGAGTACAGAATTTTAATTTTAAACTATGTCCCTGTACAAGAAACAGTTAAAAGGCAGTTGACACTGGCAGTTGCAGGACAACAGATGGGAATAGAGAAAATTATATCCAACAGAGCGTGGTTTAGATTTTCCTTTCCAAGAACGATAGGAGCAGTTACTCTAGAATAGGGCTTATGATTAGATAGTCACCATCACATTAAATTTTATTTTTAGTTATGCATATACAGTTCATTCTCTATGTTCATTTCTGTGTGCGGAAACACTCCCTAATGGCCACTGTGGGTGAATGTCAATATTTTGTGGAGAATTAAAATAATATTTCTGCACTCGGACTGAATTTGGACATCGAGGGGCCAGTCCCTTCAGCACCGTGTCACCTGCTAGGCCTAGCTGTTGAGATTTCCTACAACAATAATATCTATATATCTGAAAACGAAGAGGGAAGAGTGATTTTGGCAGAATCTAGGAACGGAGAGGAGACCCCTCCTTCAACTAAAACAAGTAATAGCAGGCCTCCAACAGAGTGAGTAACTGCTCCACTACAGCAGGAGGACCCTTTGTTCAGGAAATGAGCAGCAGCAACGCTCAGGACAGTGTTTCTCACCCTTGTTAACTTTTTTTTGTAATTACATTTATATGCCGCCCTTCTCCGAAGACTCAGGGCGGCTTACAATTTTTGGGATACAATCCAATGCGCTCAGCAATAGCTTTCATTCCGTCGTATATGCCTGCTTATTACTAAGCGACATTTTTACAAAGTCAGCTTATTGCCCCCAACAATCTTGGGTCCTCACTTTACCTACCCCAAGAAGATGGAAGGCTGAGTCAACCTTGAGCCTGGTGGGATTCGAGCGTGCAGTAATTGCAGGCAGCTGGAACTTAAGTGCTAGGCATTTAACAGCCTGCGCCACCAAGGCTCCTTGAGCCTTGAAGGTGGCTGGACTTCAACTCCCAGAATTCCCCAGCCAGCCATGTTGAAGGCCACCCATCTTGAAGTTGCCACAGTTAAGAAACACTGCTTTAGGAGAACCAAATAAATAAGTAAATAAAATCAGTGGGTTCTTCCTGTTAATCATGAGATGTGACCGCATTTGGCAGAATACTCATTATTATCTCCCCACAAAAGAACCAATTTTAAAGGTATTCTGTCCTCCTACATAATGTACACAGGCTGCTGCTTCATTCATCTTTAAATATATGTTTGTTAGTCTACACAACAGTTTCCAGTTGCCGGTTACTCCAAGCTATTTTGAACCCTGCCATGGACTCTTTGTCACTGCTTTTAGGCATCTAGAGAAAAGAAGCAAGGGATGTCCTGTGCCAATCATTAGTCTCTCAGCTGACCAAGAGGAGACTACAAAAGCATGTAAATGCCATATTACAAAATCCTGGAGGAATAAAAATCTCACAACTCCAGCCAAGAGGAAAGAAAATTCACTATGAGCACTCCAGCTCCACCCATATACAGATAGTCATAGACATATGACCACAGTTGGGACCAGCATTTCCATTGTTAAGCAAACTGGTTATTAAGTGAGTCATGCCTAATTTTACAACCCTTTTGCCACAGTTGTTAAATCATTCAGAAGTAGATTATGTGCGTCATGGCATCCCCCATTGACTTTGCTTGCCGGAGGTTGACTGGCAAGGTTGTGAATGATGATCACATGACCCCAGGATGCTGCAACAGCAGCAAAAGCATGCCAATTGCCAAGCATCTGAATTTTGATCATGTGACCATGGGAGCACACATTTCATGATTTGAGAAATAGTTCTCATAGACCCCCCACCCACAAAGGGATTCAGAATGAACAGGAACTAAATAGAACGGAAGAAATAACCACAGTAATGCTAATAAAAAGGAGAGCCAAAATCTTGCTCGAAGAATGGTACAGTAGGAATGACAAAAAGGAATGATTTCAGGGAAGCAGGACTTGCCCATTGAAGCAAGCAGAAGAACTCGTAATGGTGCTGAGAACAGGGACAGTGGCATCCCCAACAATAGGAAACATTTTAGGCTAATGGGATACTTGGGAATTTTAAGAGCAGGTTGCCTGGAGAGGGAGGCTATCTATTCACAATACAGGTAGTCTTCAATTTATAATAGTTCATTTAGTGACCGAAGTTACAATGGCACAGAAAAAAGTGACATTACCATTTACAACCGTCGCAGCATCCCCATGGGCACAAGATCAAAATTCAGGTACTTGGCAACTGACTCACATTTATGACATCTGCAGTGTCTCAGGGTCACGTGATCCCCTTTTGTGACCTTCTGACAAGCAAAGTCAATGGGGAAGCTAGGTTCCCTTAACAACCATGCTGCTAACTGAACACCCACCGTGTTTCACTTGTTGCAAGAGCAGTCGTAAAATGGTGCAAAACTCATTCACAAATGTCTCACTTAGCAACATAAATTTGGGACTCAATTGTGGTCGTAAGTCAAGAACTAACTATGGTAGAGGGGGAGGAACTGCGGGAGGCACAGCCTGTCTTTCCCTTTCTGGGGAGAAAAATGTAGGGAAGTTGGAAGTTGGTGAGCTGCCCAGGGGTGGGCTGCTGGGGGTTCACAGAGGTTCCGGAGAGCCCCTAACTAAGATTCTGTGCAGTTCAGAGAACCCCCAAATCCCACTTCTGGCTGGCCCCGCCCACCCTGCCCCTCCCAGGAGTCCTCACATGGCCAGTTTTGGATGCAGGTAAGTACGGGGAGGCTGAAAAATGGGCCTCCCGGAAGTTTGGGAAGGTCGGAAATGGGCCCGTTTTCGGATTCCAGAGACCCTCCGGAGCCTGGGGAGCCTGTTTTTGCCCCCTTTTCCTGCACCTCTGGGAAATCAGCACCTGAGGGCAACCCCCTTCCCCATCCTCAGTATCCCTGATGCCTTTCACAGTTTGCACATAAAACGTTCTGCAAACAGCTTTCCAGCCTTCAGAGGAAAACAAGAATGCAGAACCAGACAGTCGAATGTAACCGATGCCCATTGCATCAATTACATCCCCTCCTGAAGAGGTGAATTCAGAGGAATCGGTTTCCCTCCATTATCTGCCTCCCCAAACAGAATGCAACTCTTGACGGTGCCCTTTTTTAAATTTGTGATAGAGAAGAAAACATAGATAATCAGGTTTCCACAGGGAGAAAAGACAATTGTTCCCAACACATGGAAGATATTACGGTCAGGGAAGGGTTGGGTCCGTGCTAGCTTGCTCTTTACCATTCCCTCTCCCTGCATGTGTGTGTGTGTGTGTCTGTGTGTTTAAATGTCTCAGTCACTGTGAGGTCATGGAATTTTCCAGCAATTCCATTTCCTAGAAAACCAAACCTGTTCTATTTCTGAGGAAAGCCAAGTGTTACTTAGAGGTCTGTCGAATAAGACACCTTCCTTGCAAAGCACAGGCTTGTTCTGGTATTCTCATCTGTCCCTGTCCAACAAAAGTTGTGGTGTCTTTTTTTCTGGCAGACGATGTGCTTTCCTGTCATTTGGCCCACTCCCAAACTGGATTTCATATTTACTGGGCCGGATCTTATACCTAGAAAAACCACGGCAAGAATTCCATTCTGAATTTGGTCAGTGTCCCTCTCAGTTGGCTTTGGGTTCCTCTGTGCCCATCCCGCGTATGTTAGAAATAGGCTTTCTACAACTTCTGAAAATCCTATCTTCAATATAGTCTCTCTTTCCCTACCACACACTTGTTGTGTGGTGAAACTGATTACAATATGCAGACCTCTGGACTGAGGGTAACCGAATGTATTTTATTAACAAGGTTTTATTTAGTTCCTTACTGTGGCACAGTACAAGCCTACAGCTGCTAATTGTGTACCTGTGCTGAAGGCAGGATTGTTCTTTCAATAAATACAACACACCTTCATTACAAGTCCCCATTTGACACACAGAAGGGTGCTATAATTTCCCCTTTTCACCCTGCTTCCTTGAAAATATGACCTACCCTGAAAGTAAGTCCTAGCTTGATTTTTACACATGTGCCCAATATAAGCCCTACCCCCAAAATAAGCCCTAATTAAGATCCCACCCACTCCAGAGTGGATGGGTAAAAATTAAGCTAGGGTGGAGATGGGGGGTGGAGCTGCCCTACTACTTATCTTTGGACAGTTGTAGCCAGGGCTCGCACACCCTGACACCTGCCTTGCTGGCCCATTTCTTCTGCAGCCGGCAAGGCTGGCAAGGCTTTCCTGAAGGCCTCTGTAGCTGATAACAAAGCTCCAGATCGATCCAGAGCTGTTATCAGCTGCAGAGGCCTTCAGGAAAGCCTTGCTGGCTGCAGAAGAAGTTCCTGAAGGCCTCTGACAGCGAAAAGGAGGCCGGGGGCGACATGTGCAAGTGAGGTTAGTCAGTGGATGACATCCCCTGAAAATAAGACCTGGTGCCTTTTCTGGTGGCAAAAAAATATAAGATAAGGTCTTATTTTTAGGGAAACACAGTATACAGATAGTCCTCAATTTATGGCCATTCATTTAATGACTATTTGGCAGTTACTTCCATCCAGTCCTCAAACTTATGACTGTTGCAGGATTGCTGCGGTCACATGATCAAAATTCAGGCACTTAGCAGCCAGCATATATTTATGACAGTTGTGGCATTCTGGGGTCACTCGATCACTGTTTATGACTTCAGGGGGCTTCTGACAAGGAAAGTCAATGGGAAAAGCTGGGTTTGCTTAACAACCACACGATTCCCTTAACAACCATGGCAAAAAAGTTCATACAATTAGACACAATAATCACATAGCTTAGCAATGGAAGTTCAAGTCACAGCTGTAGTTACAAGTCAAAAACTACCTACATAAAGGTTGTGAGACCTGCACAAATGAAAGATACCTTCTCTGACCAATAAAGGTTATACAATCAAACCCACATGAGTTTTGCTTAAAATATTCTGCAGGTTTATAATTGAGAATAATTCTACTTGTTTCTAATTGACAAGAAAAACAGCAGGAATTAAAACGTTCAAACTGACAGGGCTAGAGTTTCCCATCTCTGCTCTACAGCTCCTTCTAGTTTATTTATTTATTATTTATTAATTGATTATATGCCCCCTCCCAAAGGACTCAAGGTGACACAAAAATAAAACAACACAACAATAAATTAAATTAGTTAACCCCAAATATAGGTAGCCCTTAAGTTATGATTACAATTGAGCCCAAAATTTATGTTGCTAAGTAAGATATTTGTTAAGTGACTTTTACCCCATTCTATGACGTTTCTTGCCACCATTGTTTATTTATTATTTATTATTGGGACTTGTATGCCGCCCCATCCCCGAAGACTCGGGGCGGCTCACAACTAAGACACAACAGCAATAAGTAATTAAAAAGAGATTAAACCCAATTACAAGCCCAAACAAATTTAAAATACATTAAAAATATAACCCCCAGGAAAGAAAAGGTCACAGCCGGATTGGTCAAACAACCAGGTCTTCAAATCATGGTGGAAGGTGTGGAGGTCAGGGGCCAGGCGGAGCCCCAGGGGAGCTGGTTCCAGAGGTCAGGGGCATGACAGAATAGGCTTGTCGGGGACCGCCAGCCAGCATTGGCCACCCGGGACCCCAAGGAGTCCTTGCCTGTGTGCTCGCACAGGGTGGTTGGCATTCGATGTCGGCAGGAGTGAGCTCCCTTAAATATTGAGGACCCATGTCGTGAAGGACTTTGTATGTTAAAACTAAAACCTTGAATCTCACCGGGCGCAACCGGCAACCAATGCAGGCAGCGCGGGAGGGGGCACATGGGAGAATCGGGAAACTCCCATCACCACCTGCCGCGCATTCTGCACCAGCTGCAGTCTCGGATGGTATGCAAGGGCAGTCCTAAGTAGAGAGCGTTGCAGTAGTCGAGTCTAGAGGTAACAAGGGCATGAGTGACTGTGCACAGGGCATCCGGTCCAGGAATGGGCATAGTTGGCGAACAAGGCGGAGTTGGGCAAAGGCCCCCTGGCGCGGCTCCCACCTGCTCCTCCAACCAGGCGAACATCCAGGAGGACCCCCAAATTCTCGCCCTATCCACAGGGGCAACACCTCCCCTATGGCCAAAGATGGATATTCCTGACTGGGCGAGATGCGATATGCACAGCCACTCAGTCTTGGCGGGTTGAGTCGAAGCATGTTCCCGCTCATCCAGATCCGTACGCATCCAAGCACTGGGTCATCAGGGAGAGGGCATCACTGATTTGGTTCAGGGTGGAGATGTACAGCTGGGTGTCATCTGCGTACTGGTGGTAACTCACCCCAAAACCACGGATGATCTCACCCAGCTGCTTCATATAGATGTTAAATAGCAGGGGAAGAACCGCCCTGAGGGACCCCACAAGAGCACCCTCGGGTCGACCTCTGCCCCCCACCAATACCGATTCGACGCCCGAGAGGTAGGAGGTGAACCACTGGAGCATGGTGCCCCCACTCCCAGCCCCTCGAGGCCGCAAAAGGATACCATGGTCGATGGTATCAAAAGCAGCTGAGAGGTCTAATAGGACCAGGACAGAAAAACCTCTGTCCCGGGCCCTCCAGAATCATCCATCAGCGCGACCAATGCCATCTCCGTGCTGAAACCAGGTCGGAAGCCCGATTGATCTGGATCTAGGTAGTCCGCTTCATCCAGGAAAAGTGGAAACTGCTGAGCCACCACACTCTCAACAACCCTTCGCCAAAAGCGAAGGTTGGAGACTGGACGAAGTTGTCTAACACGGTCGGGTCCAGGGCAGGCTTCTTCAGGAGGGGTCTCACCACCGCCTCCTTCAAGGCGGTGGGAAAAACACCCTCCCTTAATGAAGCGTTGACAACTGCCGGAGCCAACCAGAGGTGGCCTCCCTGGCGGCATAGGCCAGCCAGGAAGGACAGGTCCAACAAACATGTGGTGGAACTCAGCCGCCGCATAATCCTGTCCACTTCATCCTCGGAAACAGGATCGAACTCATCCCAGATCACATTGGCCAGACTACCTGTATCTCGTTCCTCAGACCACTGCAAATCAGAGGACAACCCGCTCGAATCCGGGCGATCTTATCCAACAGATATTGACCAAACTCCTCAGCCCTTCCCCATAGCGGGTCGCCCCCTCCCTGCAAGGAAGGCGGGTAACCCGGAACAGGGTGGCTGGGTGGTTATCTCTGGACGCTATGAGGGGAGAGATAAGACCTTCTGCGCAGCTCTCATAGCTACCAGGTAAGTCCTAATATGGGCTCTTAGCTGGGCTCGATCAGATTGGGAGCGGTGGACCTCCACCTGCTCTCTAAACCCCTCCGATGGCGCTTCATCTCCCGGAGCTCCTCAGTATACCAAGGAGCCATCCGGGATCCACGGCGAGAGGGGCGCATGGGGACAACCCTGTCAGGGCATCCGCGCAGCCTGTTGCCAAGCGGCCGCCAGATCCTCGACAGAGCTGTGGGCAAGGAAGAAGAGGAAAGAACCCCAGTTCCGTCTGGAACTTCTCAGGGTCCATCAGGCGTCTGGGGCGGAACCATCTAAGTGGCTCCTCATCCCAGCAGTGGGGGTGGCCTGTTGGAAGACCAGCCGTAGGAGATAGTGATCAGACCATGGACGGGCAGTGTCATAAAAGTGGCTTGCCCTCTGTCACTACGCCACTGTTAGAGACAAAAACTAGGTCGAGAGTGTTTCCCCCTCATGAGTCAGGCCTTGAATCAATTGTCAGGCCCATGGCTTCCATGGAAGCCATGAATTCCTGGGCCAAACCCGCGCTCCCCCAGGGAGGGCAATTGAAGTCCCCAGGACTATAAGGCCCGGAACTCCAACGCCACCCCCGAGAGGACATCAAGCCCAGGCAGGGCTGCTGTCACACAGCTGGGGAAAGGTATGCAGCAGCAGGCCCACCCGACCATTAGGCCCCCACCTCAGGAGGAGGGTCTCACTCCGCCTATCTCTGGAACAGTGACCTCCCTTGGAAACAAGGTCTCCCATAACCACAGCCACCCCCACCCCTTCCCTGGGCCCGTGGCGGTGTAAAACCAGAAACCCGGTGGGCACAGATCAGCCAGAGGACACCTCCCTCTGGGCCCAACCAGGTCTCGGTGATACAAGCCAGGTCCGCAGCCTCCTCCTCAATGATCTCTCGGAGGAGGGAGACTTATTAGCCACAGACCTGGCATTAAAATACACCAGCTTAAGCCCAGGGTCCCGGTTCCCATGCCCCTGGGGAGGAGGAGGCCATAGGGTCGGGCATGCCACCGCACAAAGATGGCGGGCGTGCTCCCAGCACATGATATGGCCCTATGCCTCGGCGTCTCCTGCCAACCCCAACCACCCTGGGAATCATGGTCCCCACCTCACACCCCGGAGCCCCCGCAGCCCCCCAACCCCCCCCCCATGCACGGGCTGAGACCCATATCCCGGGATCATTACCCACCCTCCTCCTAGCCTTCTTAAAATTTAGTTAAAAATTTGACTAAGGGGGCCCTAGTGACCCTCTTTTTCATAGCAGAACCCCACCCATACCCCACCCCCCTGTCATGCCATCTCTCCGGGTTCCAAGACCCATCCTCGAGGTAAGCAGAAGATAGTGTAACAGGCCAAGCCCGAGAGGAAGGGAGTCCCCTCAGGGCATACAATTCATAACCAAATAAGATCGCATAATGGGAGGGCATTAGAGAACAGGCATAGGGATTGTCAAGAGTGGTAATGACAAGTGACAATAAAGTCTGGGTTTAGAGAACTTGGTAGGACCAAGGTGGTAAGCGGTTGGAGAGTCCAGACTCAAAGAAGCCAGGCTGCCCTCTCACGGCAGACCGGTGACAGATGATCAAAGTCTCAGTCTAGACTGGGCCACGCCTCTCTCACGCGGGCATCCCAACACGTTCGGTTAGGCTGATGGTAAGATGTTAAAAGGGTCCTAAAGAAAATGTGTCCCCTGCTGGTCTCTCACCCCAGCAGGGAGTACAACAAAAGTCTCATAACCGTTGACCAAGTTCGAGGGTGAGTCCAACACTGGGCCACCGGTGTCCAAATCATCCTACATGGCCTAAGGTATGCTGCAGATGGTTCATTCCCAGTGGGAAAAAGGTACCTTGCAATTCGGGATAATAATGATGACAAAGGAGGAGGAACAAGTGGGGGCAGATAGATGATAGCAACAGACCATGATAGGCAGGTCCAGAATCCAGGCAGCGATGGTCACAGAGGGGGTGGTCGAGTGGTTGGCAGGCAGATCTCCAGCAAAAACCATCCAGGATAGGACCAAGGACCGGCGGCAACCCTGGGACCAACACCTCTGATCTTCCTCAGGTCCCCAGAGTCGCCTGCCAGGCCCCCATCCTCCCCATGGTCAAAACAGCCAGCATCACCGCCCCCATCACCGGCCAAGGTGGAGCCAGCATGGTCCCGTTGGCCCAGGGGAGGGGCTGAAGCCACCGCCCACTGCCACCAAACAAGAACCAGCTGCAATTCCCCTCTCTGTTAAATGAATCGTTGAAGTTGTTTAAGTTAGTAATATGGTTGTTAAGTGAATCTGGCTTCCCATTGATTTGCTTCTCAGAAGGTTGCAAAATGTGATCACATGACCCTGAGACACTGCAATTTTCATAAATCTGAACCAGGTGCCAAGCCTCTGAATTTTGATCATGTGACCATGGGGATGTTGCATGGTCATAAGTGTGAAAAGTAAGTCACTTTTTTCAGTGCTGTTGTAACTTTGAACTGTCACTAAATGAACTACCTGTATTGTTTCAATATTCTGCATTTCTCACGTAGGAGACTTTTGTCCCTGATCCAAGTCAATGCATTACTTTTAGGATGACAATGGGCAGACATATTGGCCTGTCTAATATAGCACAGTACTTCAGCCAGATTTGTGATATCCTAAATTAACCCTCTATAATTTCTAATAATTTTTATTTGCATGATATCAGATGGATCTTTGTCACCATGTGAATTTGCCAGCCCTATCTTTGTGAGAGTCTGAGGAGCAGTGTCAATGACAGGCTCTGAGGATAAGGTGAATTGTTTGCTAGAAACTGTAATGGTTTGTGGGAGTGACCTTGGCATAATACAAGAGGAAGAGCCTCAGACTGGACAACTGTCATGCAAATAATATCTCAGCCCACAGAAGAAAAAAGGTGTGGCAAGCATCTCAGAAGGACCCTCTAGTTTTTTGGAAAATAAAACTAAAGGAGGAAATGCTATCAGACTTGCAAAATTCTGTTAATGTAACTTTATGAAGTAATATTAGTACTATTGCTTGTTGTCTGGACTTCCTCAAAATGCTGCCAGTAAGTTCCTGATTTCAATTGTCTGGCCACACCCACTTTGACACTGTTGGCTCTTCCTCCTGCAGTTGCCATCCAATCTTTATAATATTTCTGATTTCAGGAGAATCCCTATCTTCTCTCTGTTTGGAGGCTAACAGAATTAGGTAACAGAATTGGGCAGCACCTAAATTCAAAAAAAATAAATATTGGGATGAGGGACCATCAAGGTATTCTTGATTGGAGACTAGATTTGAATGTCAAAAATCATCCAGAAAAGAAGCAAGGGGCAACTAATTCCTATACTGCTGGGAAACACATTGTATGGGCTGTGGCCGAGATCACCAGAAGTCACATTTGATTCCCCCAGACCTTCCTTCTACTTAATTCTTATGGCAGAGAGGAGGCAGTGACCTACATGTCTATTCAAGGTGCTACTCAGGTATTAACCACTATTGAGCATTTTCAATGGTGGTTTCCCTCTCTTTCTTGCATCTCTTTATCTTCACATTTGACCTGGAATCAACAGTCTTTTCACAGTGAATATTTTCAAGCAGTCTTCAACTAGACCATCAACTGCAGGAATATAGCCTGGTTATTATATGTCTGATATAGTTAACACGTGATAATGTATATGTAGAGTTTGAAGCCTAAGATATGTGTTATGGAAAGTTGCACTGTATATTGATACCAGTAAG